>LT934118.1:633077394-633111723 GCA_900231445.1 Triticum turgidum subsp. durum
GTAGCCCTCCCCTATACGGGCTGGATTTGGGGCCCTCTAGGCACCCGTTTGATATCCAACCACGTCCGAATGTATGCGGGAGAAATGAGCTTCGGCCTCGGAGATGATCTTAATCATTTATATGTGTTATAGCCCGTAACAACTTTTTTTTATCGAAGTACATTGCAAGCGAATTAGATTCCAATTACTTTTTTATTTGTTATTACCTATTTTTCTATGTATGTAAAATTTTACATGCAATCAATACAAATTTTCAAATGCCCGTGGCAACGCACGGGCGGTCTATTAGTATTTAAGAAAGACGGAGCCAAATACAGCAAATGATATATCTCGTTTACCGCAAGAAGATGTATCTTTGTCTCGCCTCTGGCGCCCGCTGTGCGATACTCTAACTGGACCGGCCCAATAAAGCGGTTCTGGCAAGGTTCTCTATAGACAAGTACAAATCGGTTTTGAAACTTCCGCATATTTTTCTTGTTCCTTTTTCCTTTTGTGTGTTTTCTTGGTCGGGCTTCTTCAAGTCTTTTCTTGTTTTATTATCTGTGTGTTTTCATTGGTTCTGCTTGCTTCTTTTTTCCACGGTTTCTCTGGTTCGTTTCTTCTTACTACTTCCGTCTCAAAATATATGACGTTTTATAGTCTAGTGTAGACTAAAAAAGTCATATACTTCGAGACAGAGGTAGTAGTTTTTCAAATACATCGCATTTGTTGATACAACTTAAACATTTTTAGATACATGTTGAAAATTTGTTTTCAAATACTTGCCATTTGTTAATACAAGTTAAACATTTTCAGATACATGCTGAAAATTTGTCACATGCACATTGGACATTTTATATATATATAAGTTGGAAAAAATTTTAGACACACTAGAGCATTTTCAGTACACGCTGAACAGTATTTGAAATACATGTTCAGCATTTAATAGATACATGGTGAACATTTTGTCAAAAGCACATTGAAGAATTTTTTAAAATTTTATAATATTTTTTTAAAAACGTGTGAAACCCGGATGATTATTTTTCAAAACGCGCAAAACATTTTTAAGCGTCAGGAACATTTCTTTAAATGCCATGAACTTTTTTCCATATGGGACAAAACATTTTCCAAAGTTACGCGGACATTTTTTTTAGAAATGACACAGACCTATATCTGAAATGCGTGACCATTTTGTAAATCTGATGAACAATATTTGATGATTTGAACATTTTTTTTACAATTTACGTGAATATTTGTGCCTCAGATACGCAGACGCTCCCGCGAAATATCTCTAATTTGAGTTGGACCTGCGGCCCATGCCACGGCCTAACAGCTGAGGCCCAAATAGCTGGCTTTGCAGCGCAATTACACCGCACGCGGTCAAAGGTGGGGGTATTCTGGAAGGCGCGCTCTGTCATCGGAAGCGGTTGCTAAAAAAAAAAGTCATGGCGGCTCTCCGACAGCTGGAACGAGCCCAGTCGCCGAGGAATGGGTTCCAGACACTGATCTGTGGGCCCGCCGATGCACAGCCTGTCATTCGGGTATAAAGTGGACCCATTATATAATGCTCATTCAGAATATAAAATAATCCCAGGCGTGATCCTCGTGGGCCCCACTAGATTGAGTACGCTTTGGGTGTTGTAAGAAAAGTCTAGCTTTTTCTGTGTAGCTAGACCCTGAACATTTCTAGATTTTACAGAACTACCCAACCTGCTGAAACAACTGGTGTATTCACATAACCATGCATTATTTATGGAGAAACAATTGGTGTTGGTTCTTTTTTTTTGTTTAGATTTGTCAAACAACAAGCTGCTGAAAAAAAGAATATTTCCTCCATCCCAAAATTCATGTCTTATATGTGTCTAGATACAGATATATCTAATCACGTTAGATACATTTGTATTTAGAAAAAATCAAGACAATAATTTTGTGATGAATGTACTCTAAACTGGGTCCCCGTGGAGGTCAGCTTACGCTACACTTAAAGGCGAACACAAAACCAAACGAAAACAACGGTCATAGCTTAACGGAGATATACAAACAAACACCGTCCCAAAAGTCACTCCCATCTCTGTAACAAACAAACAAATGAATTATGTCACTTTTCAGGCATCATGCTGCTTCTTCGAAGTTTTCGGGGATTCTCAACGCACATATTTTTCCTAATTGCTTTAGTTCCTGGCAGCTTCTATCCCCCTCCCGTAATCAAGGTGGGACTAAAGTCACTGGCAACACCCAATGGTCAGGTTCTGGTTCTGACATTTTGCTATGCCCTGTTTTTTCTTTTCTCTCAACCGTGTAGTAGGACAGGGTATAAACCAGTAATATTCTGAAACCACGAGGACCTATCTGTAAACATCCTCCCCTGGACCGTAACCGAATCCCTTTTGCGGCCCACCCCGGGAAAGTTCCGTAAATTCCCCCGTTCCGTGGAGACAGCAGCCCAACACCAACAGCAACAGGGAGTACTACTACTAGTACTAGTAAACAAATTTCGGGTGGCCAACAGCGAGGAGGATCGATCTCCAGAGAGATTAATCGCTCCCTCCCTCCCTCCCTCGCGGCGTTTCTTGGATTTGGCTCCGGCGGAGGAACCGGAGCGCCCCGTCCGCGTCTCTCGATCGAAACGCCGGCCCCGTCGCTTCCGCGGAGCTCCCCCGATCCCGTCGCCCGGTGCGGTTCGAATTCCTCCGGCCGAATTGGCGTTCTTGGCGAGAGGCGGGTCTGGATTCTTGATTGGCCGGTCGGGTTGTCTCTGCGGGGAGGCTCCGTCGGCCGGGAATCGCGCCTTCCTAGTCTGGCCAAGGTGAGCGAGTTCTTCGATCGGTTACTTCGGGAGTACAGCTGTTAGCGCTTAGCGGTGGGGATTCTATGCGGAATTCCCCCCTTGTTTATATCGGAATTCAGGAGTGAGTTTCAATGTTTCTTTTGTACTGTATGTGCTAAATTCGGAGTCTTTGTTCGAATCTCTCTGAGTGATGCTGTATTACAGACGAAAAAGAACCGATGCTCTCTCCATTTTCTAAAGAATGCTTACTAATCTTGGTAATTGTGGTGGTCAGTTACCGAAGCATATCATCAAATTGTGCTGCTTTTAATCATGTTGTGTACTTACTACTTTAGTGATCTAAAACGTACTCCCTCCGTTCCTAAATATTTGTCTTTCTAGAGATTTCAACAAGTAACTACATACGAAGCAAAATGAGTGAATCTACACTCTAAACTATGTCTATATACATCCGTATGTAGTAGTCCATTTGAAATCTCTAAAAAGACAAATATTTAGGAACGGAGGGAGTAATACATATGTGATCTAAAACATCTTATATATGCTTACAGAGGGCGTATATGCTACCAGTAGTTTCTGTAGGATCATTGCTCAAATAATACAAGCTGTGCAATGTCATGGCTGCCAATGGCTAAACATCACGACTCTTAATATAACACGCTTCTTTTCGCCAGGGAGATGTGCTAACAAGGGTCTGATGGGGCATGATGGAGGGCAGGAAAGAGAGGGGGAGATCTCATAGAGTGTTTCGGCGGATGGCGATGCAGTGCCTCTGCTCCGGGGAGCAGGCCAATCTGGTGGATGAGCTGAACCCGTCAAATGGCGAAATCGAGTTGTATGCCAAAAATGACGGCCTTCGGGAAGCCGAGTTGTCTCTCCAGGAGGGCGGTTCCCTTAACTATGAGGTTGGTGCTTCATCTTGTAGCATAAATCTTCTCATGACCAACAGCGCCTTTTTTGTTGAATCTGCTCATTTTTTTGAATTCCCTACTGCGATGCCTATATCACGTTTCCCTTTTATGTTTGCTTCATGCCGAATGATACTATATGTGACCGAAGTCCTGGAGCTGTTTATCTGACTGTTTCATGTATTGATCGATTGTCTATTTTTTTCTCCAGAAGTCGGGAATTTTTTAGTCTTAGATTCTGCTGCATCATGTGTCAAAAACATCTGTCTTTGACAGCTCGTGCATGCTTTCTGAAATCATATGTGCCTCTGCCTGCCATTTCTCTTCATTGTAATTCCATATTCAATTTTATGCTAGTTTGTACTTACCATCATATAAATCACAAAACAGTACCTACTCTGAATTTCTGCACCCTGTGTGCTGTAGTACACCAGTCTGCACTTTGTACCACACCAATCTGCAGTTTTTTGTTGTTGGTATGCTCAACTTCTCAAGTGCTTTCACATGTGTAAGAAAGATGCCTTCCCTAATGATTGTAAGCTTGATAGCCGTCCCAATAAGGGTGCTCCATATTTATTTCATTATACTTCATAAGTTTGAATCCCAATAATTTTTCAGGAAGCAAGGGCATTGCTTGCAAAAGTCGAGTACCAACAGGGGCATGTTGAAGAAGCACTTCGTGTGCTTGATGGGATAAACACGGCTGAACTAATTCCTATGGTGAAAATGTCCATCAGTAGATTAGCAAGGGCCGATCCACATTCCAGTTATCCACCAATGTCCTTGCATACTGTTAATCTAGTAATGGAGACCATATATCTCAAAACTATAGCACTTCGTGATCTTGGGAAATTCAAAGGTACGACCCCCACCTCTCGTTTTTGTATGGATGCCCATCATTTGATCTTCTCTTCATTTCTGTCATATTATTTTTCAAACATTACTTGAACTCAATTTCGTTTTGCAGAAGCTGCACAGGAGTGCAGTATGATATTGGACGTTATAGAATCGGCACTCCCTAAGGGCTTACCAACCAAGTTTGGAGATGGTAGTAACTTGAATGCAACAATACGCAGTGCCGTTGAGTTGCTTCCTGAGCTATGGAAATTAGCGGATTTCCCTCCTGAAGTGCTCTCTTCATACAGGAGGGCTCTTCTTAGTAATTGGAACCTCGATGCAAAGGCCATTGGTAGAATACAGAAGGAGTTTGCTATTTTTCTCCTATACAGTGGCTGTGAGGCCTCAACTCCACCTCTTCGATCCCAATTGGATGGTTCATTTGTACCTCGGAATAATTTGGAAGAAGCTATTCTTCTTTTGATGATTTTATTGATGAAATTCAACCTTAAGAGGCTTGAGAGAGACCCAACTGTGATGCATCATCTGACTTTTGCATTGTCCATATCAGGACGGTTAAAACCTCTAGCCGGTCAGTTTGAAAAACTATTACCTGGTGTGTTACACAGCAGAGAGTGGCTGTACAATGTTGCACTGTGTTACCTAGCAGAAGAAGATGATCTAGCTGCCCTCAATCTGCTCAAAATGATACTAAGATTTGGAGAGGACTCCAGTTGTCTCAAAGAACTTCTTCTAACTTCAAAAATTTGTAGCGAGAACGTTGCACATGCTGAAGAAGGTGCATCCTATGCACGCAGAGCCCTTGCTAGTCTCGATGGAGGTTGTGACCAGTTAGAGGTTGTCGCGGACCTTCTACTTGGCATTTCCCTCTCCCACCAAGCTCGATATGCTCCGAGTGGTACGGAGAGGGCTTCTCAGCAGCGTGAAGCACTGAAGGTGCTTGGTGTTGCTGAAAAGAAGATGCAAGGCAAAGATTTTAGGGTACTGTACAATCTGAGCCTTGAAAATGCTGAGCAGAGGAAACTAGATGCAGCAGCTCTTTATGCAAAGAAGTTACTGAAATTGGAGAATGGTTCAGAATTAAGGAGCTGGCTCCTTGTAGCTCGTATCACGAGTGCTCAAAAACGGTTCGAAGATGCTGAATCTATTGTAAATGCTGCCCTTGATCAGACTGCAAAGTGGTGCCAAGGAGATCTGTTGCAAACCAAAGCCAAAATTCAGGCTGCAAACGGGCAATTTAAGAAGGCAGTCGAGACTTATACCCAGCTTCTTGCTGTCATCCAACTCAGGAAGAAAAGTTTCAACTCTGGGCTTTTTGTATTACAGGTAGCTACCTGATAAAAATCGATTTTGGAGTTTTTCCTAATGCATACGACTGTCGTGCTTAATATTTTCCCAGCATTATCTTTCATTTCTGTACTGTATCTATTTGCATGTATGATGACAAACTGAAAACAAAAACCCATATCTGTAAAATAAATAACCTTTTACTATAATAAGAAAAAGCCAGCCCGAACAGTTTTTATCATATCTTTGATTGATGACAGCTAGAATGGCAAGCATCTTACATGATTTTTAAGCATATACATTCAGTTGACAGAATAAATTGCAATGCCCATGTTGGGAATATTGCTTTTGAATAAAAGGGTAGAGCATTATTCTGTTTGCCACATACAGTTATGGGATTCCATTAGAAAAAGAAGTGAGAAGACTTCTCTGATGTCGTTGTTCAACTTTTCGCAGGGCACGAAGGATGATGGAAGCATGGAAACAGAGGCATGGTATAATCTGGCCCTTTTGTACCTAAGCCTGTCACAATGGAGGGATACAGAGCTTTGCATATCGAAAATAAAAGCCACCAGTGCATATTCTCCCTTGGCTTATCATGCTACAGGTGCTTCATATTCTCTTTAATACTAACTTCCCCATTCTCAAGAATCCTAGAACCGTGTTGACGCAAAAACATTTTCAGTAGCTCACAAGGAGACAACAATTCTTCACCGGAAAACAAAAAAATCATTCTTAATATTTACCGAAGATGTTTATCCATGCAGGAAAGCTACTTGAAGCAAGAGGGTTTCTAAAGGAGGCTTTTGGAGCATACTCCAAAGCATTAGATCTCGACCCTAAGCACGTACCGAGTTTGATATCTGCCGCCATTGCTCTTCGACAGCTTGGAGGGAGGCCCTTGCGTGCCGCAAGGTGCCTCCTAACTGATGCGCTGAGACTGGACAGAACGAACCATGTTGCATGGTTTAACCTCGGTCTAACCTATGAAGATGAAGGGGGCAGTTCATCAGCAGCACTTGAAGCTGCCGAATGTTTTCAGGCGGCTGCCCTTCTCGAAGAAACCGCCCCGGCTGAACCTTTCAGATAACATCGCATCCAACTTTTATAGGGAATAATCAAACTGTAAGCAGTTGTAGGTCTCATATATAGGATGAATAGTGGGTTTGAAGAAAAGAAGTATACACGGTACAGAAAATAGTGAAAGTACAAACACATGTATCATCATAATTGCGTTGATTTTACCAACATGTTGAAATTATATATAGCATGACACACTTCCCTGGCAGCTCTTGTTTAACAGGCAACTTTTTTCCATGTGATTTACAACATCTGGTTTGCAGTCTGTGCTTTAAGTAGCTTCTCATTCCTATTTTCTTTTTGTTTTCCCTTCGCTATTTCTTTCGCTGTTTTTCTTTACTTTTTTTATTTTTTTTCCTTTTTCTCTTCTCTTTTTTCCGAACCTCTCTTTAAATTCATGTTTCTTTCATATTCATGAAAAATTTCAATTTCATTTTTTTTCTTCATATTATTGGTTTTTAAAATTGGCAAACTTTTTAGAAATTCGTGATTTTTTTCAAACTTGTGATTTTCTGAATCCGTGAATTTCATTAAATCCAGTTTTTTTTTTCAAATTTGTGAACCTTTTCGTATCAAAGAACTTTTTCAAATTGAGGAACTTTTTTTCAAATCCATAAATATTCATTAAATGAGTGACCATTTTTACAAAATCCACAAAATGTTTTTGAAACTCATCAATGTTTCTCAAATTAATGGACTTTTTAAATCTCAAGTTTCTTTTAAATCCGTGATTTTTTTTTTCAATTTCACAAACTTCGTTTCAAATTCATATTTTTTCTTCAAAATTACACGGTTTTTTTGAAATCATAGTTTTTTCAGTGCACACCTTTTCCAATTAAACTATACTAAACTGGTGGCCATGATACTTAGCGAACGTGCCTCGTGAAAGAGCGAGGAGGTACGAGAGGGATAGGTGGCACTTTTGGGCTGCTTATTTGGCGCCTGAAGAGCCGGTTTATAGTGTTTTTGCAAACCGGCGCCTTCACATGCACACTACCCTCGTGCGGCTGGCCCATTAACTCATTTTTCTCGTTTTAAGACAACGAAAATGTTGTGGTGCCCCACGAGACTCGAACCGCGCTCGTTCCGATATAGTATGGATCGACTAACCAACTAGGCAACCCGACCTCATGTGATAGATTCGTTCTACTCCCTCCGTCTCAAAATAAGTGACTCAACTTTGTACTAAGTTTAGTAAAAACTTATTACAAAATTGAGTCAAACTTAGTACAAAGTTGAGTCACTTATTTTGAAACGTAGGGAGTATTTCTTAAAATACAACACTGGAGAATGCACTGTTTTGTGTTTGGTCCTCCTTTTCTCTTTCTTTTTTTGTCCCTTTCTATTCTTTGCTTTATTTTTCTTTTCGTGAATGCACGAACTATTTTAAATTCTTGATGTTTTTTGAAACTCATGAAGTTTTTCTTCGGAAATGGGTGAACTTTTTACCAAAACTGATATTTTTTGTCAAAGCTCATGAACATTTTAAAATTTGGTGAAGTTTTTCCCAAATTGGAGGAACTTTTTTCAAAATTACTGAACTTATTTTTCAAATTTTAAGAAACTTTTTGAAAATTGATGAATTTTTTTAAAATTTGATGCTATTTTATTTTTGATGAACTTTTTTGAAATTTGATGAACTTTTTCATTTTTATGATTTTTTTTTAAAATCGATGAAAATTTTCAAATTCATAAACTTTTTTCAAAATCAATGAACATATTGAAATTTATGATTTTTTTAGGTTTTCACATTTTTTCATTTTTTATTAAAGTCAATGGTTGACAATTCAGCGGCTGACCGGTCAACCCGACCAGTCAGCAGCGAACCTGCCTAAAATATTAGTAGCAAACCAATCGAAGCAGCGACCAACATTGAACGAGTGCCGAGTGAGTGAGCGCGTGTTGGGCCGGCGCAAGTCACGGCTACGTGAGCGCCCCTTCCGCGAACGGGCGCCTGAAGCGTCGTATAGGAGCTCCCGGAGGTCTCCGGAGGGACTCCCCTAGCGAACCATTTTCGTTCGCTTGAACATTCCCATGGAACAATTTGTTCGCACAAGAATCTGCTTAGGCAACGCGTTCACCCGATATTATGGTCCAAAAAAATAAAACTCTCATTTAATAACTGTGCAAACATGATGATCAGCTACATACGAATACGATCAACATAGTTTACCATTTATTTTTAATTAGTTATGCATGCATACACCGTTTTGGGCAAGTTGTATGGCCGGCTCTCGTAATGCTGTTCGTGGACGGGTCCGTATGAGTCCACAGACAAATAGTGTGTTTGTTTGGAGGGTCGGCATGGAGATCGATGATCACGATCTGCAAAGTTTGCCATTTATTTAGAAAAAAAAGACCTCTTTGACTAGGTATGCATGCATGCACCGCCTCCAGATTTTCACGGAAGTTGATTGACAACCATTCCCATCTGGACTTCTGGAGTCGGCGGCGCCGACATCGTCGCCCCGCTAGCCTATAAATACCCCCCGTGGCGGCATCCGCCGCATCCAGGCCACCAGATCGGCTCGATCATATCGCCACGCAAAACCCACCCCAACCCCCCAAGATCGATCGATCGATATGAAGATGGTTCGTCTCTGCAGCTCCGACGGCGAGGAGTTCGAGGTGGCGGAGGAGACCATCGTCGCGGCGTCGGTGATGATCAAGGACATGCTAGAGGACGGCGAAGTCGCCGTCGGCGTGATCCCGCTCCCCAACGTGACCGGTCCCATCCTCTCCCGAGTCCTCGACTACGTCAACAGGCACTTCTCCGACCCCCACGACCACAAAACCTCGTCCTGCCCCGCCGCCGACGACCCCCTCAGGCGGTTCGACGACTCCTTCGTCCAGGTCGACCAGGACACCCTCTTCGACCTCATGCTCGTAAGCAGCCCTCGCGATCTCTCCTAGCTTCGATTCGATCTAGTTAACTAATTGCTAGATCGATTGACCTGGAACCCCCGACTTACGTTCATGCATGCAGGCTGCCAATTACCTCGACATGAAGAGCCTGCTCGACCTGACGTGCAAGACGGTGGCGGACCAGATCAGGGGCAGGACCCTCGAGGAGATCCGCAAGAAGTTCAACATCGTCAACGACTACACCAAGGACGAGGAGCAGGAGGTCCGCAGGGAGAACTCGTGGGCATTCGACTAATCGTCGTCTAGCTTAGCCGCCTGTCCACTAGATCATCAGCGCGTAGGCTATCTATCGATCGATCCACGGTTTTGATGGGCGTGGTTACTTGATCTAGAGTAGTAGGAGTACTATATATTATTTTGGCTAGGGAGTACTATATATGTTTTGGCTCTCTATCATATGCGCTTTCTCACTCTTCAAAGCAAATCAACGGGGTGACACATGCCTACGTGAATGTGCATTCATAATTGGAACAAACTAGTATATATAGGGAAGCACACGACGCATCAGACACACTCAGAGATTCTCACCAGTTCAACTCAATTTCTAGCTCCCTCTACATTTAATTTAGGCAAGTGGTGAATAAATTTTATACTAATTGGTGAGTTTCATTGGAGGCCATGCATCTTATCTAATACTCCCAAACGTCTTATATTTGTTTACAAAAGGAGTACTAGTTTGTGTTGATTCTTTTTGACTCTTAAAAATCTAAATCTGGAATGCCCAACCCCCAATCCTTGTGGGAAAACAAGAGAGTAACCTATTTGGCCAATCTATGTTTCTTTGATGTTGGCCAATCTCTATTTATTACGGTTTCTCTTGATTCTTACTGACTTGACTTGATTTTGGGCGTAGTCGTCGTCCTATGCCTCCTCCTCCTCCTTGGCTCCGGTCCGCCTCAATGCGGCGACGCCATTAATGAGAGGAGGCGATTAGCAGCTGTATTTCCCATCATCTCACAAATAGGATTTTCTTATCATGTGGGACACCGACATTCTCGCTTCCGCTTCGACGACGCCCCGCTTTCACAGTTGCTTCCCTTTAAGGCAGTACATGCCCCCTTGGCACCCACTACTATTCACCTCCCCTCCTCTTTGTCCATGCCAGCGTCAAGCTTTCTAGCCCCTCTCTTGGTGGACACGGTAGGATATGGTTTATTCTAGGTGAAGGCATGGAAGAAGATGGTCAGCTACCGACGATGTGGGCGAGAGAGAAGAGGGATATGGCGGTAGGTGAGATTTCATTGGAGCAGAGGCCACTATAATTGAGGGCCATGGGGCAAAATGTGAGGGCCCAATTTTTTTCTAAGAGTTGTACTATGTGCCTTGTTGAAGCACTAATTCGAGGGCTACCGGGTTCCATTGGTAATTAACCATTAGTTACTAATCTTTTTTTGTGGGAAACTTTGGAAGCTTTATTCAACAAAAGCGGCACTCGAGCAGTCAACTAGAAGACTGCTGATGAGAAACAAAGGTACACATTCTATCCAGATGTGAGTAACCATCAGCTTACAAGCACGCTTAGCATAAAGATGGAACCTCAAAGGCTTTGCACAGACAACACCTTGTCGCAGTGATAATGCCTCCATGATCAAGGGATCAGTAACCCCTTATGCTCCAAACTGGCCGGCGATCTTGCAACACCACATGCTTCTCCTAATCGATCACCCATGCTACAGCAAACATTGGTAATTTTTTAACACACATTGACAAATGTTCTGATTGCTTGCAAAGTATCACCGTGGAAGATGTGGCAAAAAGAAAAAAATCAATGCTCAAAAAAGTTATTTTCAAGAGCATTTTGGAGTGCTGAATTTTTTGCAAAGATTTCCAGAAATGTCATTTCATACTGAAACTATGCAAGCATTCAAAATATTTGTCAACGTTTTCAAAAAAATCATTTTTGAATTTCTTGAGACTTTATTGTTCAAGTTCGTCATTTGAGCTCGAGCTAGGACAGTTTCGCTTCTCATAGCATCCTCTAATTCTCTAGCTATTTGGCTTGACAAAGCATGTGAGGCCCTCGTCCCTCAACATTGATGTGCTGAGTTCCAAGTAGGGTTAGCACTACAATGATACTCACACTCGATGATGGTTACACTAGTAGAAAACAGGGCTACCGTTCGGCCCTGGCCAGCCCATTAGTCCCGGTTCTTCAAGAACCGGGACCAATGTGGGTATTAGACCCGGTCCGTGAGCCCAGGGGGCCGGCCGGGGCCTTGTGGGCATTGGTCCCGGTTCGTGTGGAACCATTTGTCCCGGTTCGAGCCACGAACCGGGACCAATGGTCCTCGCTGCTGGCCCACAATCATTGGTCCCGGTTCGTGGCTTGAACCGGGACAGAAGGTGTGGCTTTAGTCCCGGTTCATGCCACAAACCGGGACAAATAACTTGCCTACATATACCCACCGCCGCGGCAGAGCACTCAACAGTGCTCTGTTTTTGTCAAGCCGACGAGGGGAGGGCATTTGGGTGCTCTAGTTCACCTCCTATGCACATGAGGTGTTCGATGAAATGCCCGAGCCACACTAGTTAAGCTTTCTCCTCTCGAAACTCGACCTCCGAGCTCCATTTTCAACGAGATTTTTCTAGATTTAGCAGTCCGTCACGCCCCGTCCCCGCCCCGTCTTCATCGCTGTCGATTGCCCGCGCCGATCGCGTCGCCGACACCACCGTGGTGAGCCTCTTGTTCTTATCTTCTTTCCGAAAGAATTTTTTTTTGACTTCAGATAGATACTTGTCTATTTTTTCTTACTTTTATTATTCCTTGTTATTATATAGTGCGATCGTTTTGGTATCCGCCCCCGTCAGCCCTCGTCATGACTATGATTCAGATGTGGTATATATTATCTTTTCATAACTATTTGGTTCATTTATTGTTTATGACAATTATGCCGATCAATGTGACATAGATTTTATTTATCTAGGAGGTTGTTGAACCAGAAATTCCAACCGACCCTATTGTCGAGAGGTTAAATTTAGTTGAAGAAGAAAACAATTACTTGAAGGAAAAAATAAGAAAAATTGAGGAGGAGAAGATGACATTAGAGTTGCATGTTCCGGATGTCGTCGATGATCACAAGATCAAGATGGATGCAATGCGGTTGAAGATTAAAAAGATTAGAAAATATGCCATTCATACCGAGGCTTGGTATCATTATGCAGTTGGATCAGTTGTTGCCTTGGTTGTGGTTATGATCGCATTTGTTTTTGCATTGAAATGTTTTACATAATTTTAATGTATGGTTTAATTAGATGCTCTGGAGAGCTATATGTTGTTCAATGAGAACTATGTATGTACTTTGGTTTTAATGCTATGGAGAACTATGTATGTACTTTGGTTTCAGAGTTCATTTCAAATGCTTTTCAACTTCATGGTCTTACAGCTTTGAATGGTGCATTTTGAACACAGAAAAACAAGGGGGTTCAAATAAGTTTAAAAAAAAATATGAAATCCCTTTGTAACAGACGAGTTTCCGTATGAAACCCTGATACTTCGAAGGAGATTGTCTGTTTTGTACACGAAGTGCATCTAGTTTTTGCCGTAAGCCTCTCTACTTTCTTGCACATGCTATGTGGGTGAAATGATGATACCATGCCAACTTGGAACCTTTTCAGAGTTCATTTTAAATGCTTTTCAATTTCATGGTCTTATAGCTCAAAATAATCAGTAAATGCATGAAAAATAACAAATGAAGTCAGAAAGGGTTGTAAATTGATGATGTGGCTTTGAATGGTGCATTTTGAACACAGAGAAACAAGGGGGTTCAAATAAGTTCAAAAAAATTGAAATCCCTTTGTAACAGACGAGTTTCCGTATGAAACCCTGATACTTCGAAGGAGATTGTCTGTTTTATACACGAAGTGCATCCAGTTTTTGTCGTAAGCCCCTCTACTTTCTTGCACATGCTATGTGGGTGAATGATGATACCATGCCAACTTGGAACCTTTTCAGAGTTCATTTCAAATGCTTTTCAATTTCATGGTCTTATAGCTCAAAATAATCAGTAAATGCATGAAAAATAACAAATGAAGTCAGAAAGTGTTATAAATTGATGATGTGGCTTTGAATGGTGCATTTTGAACACAAAAAAACAAAGGGTTCAAATAAGTTCAAAAAATGAAATCCCTTCGTAACAGACGAGTTTCCGTATGAAACCCTGATACTTCGAAGTAGATTGTTTGTTTTGTACACGAAGTGCATCCAGTTTTTGCCGTAAGCCTCTCTACTTTCTTGCACATGCTATGTGGGTGAAATGATGATACCATGCCAACTTGGAACCTTTTCAGAGTTTATTTCAAATGCTTTTCAATTTCATGGTCAGAAACAAAATGAAGTCAGAAACAGAATAAAATAAAATAAATAAGTAATTTGAAACAAAATAATATAAAATTTAATAAAATAGATAAGTAGAAACAAAAAAACTTTAATAACATAAATAAAATTTATAAAACTAAAATTATCAAAGTACTTTCTGTTCAAAACATTATAAGCAACTTCTAGTATTATTGAAACTAAAATTATATAAAATTCATGCAACTAAAACTATCAAAGTATTTTCTGTTCAAAATCATTAAAAGCAAAAAGAATTTTCATAAAGAACTTTTTTGTTAGAAACTTTAATAGCAAAAAGAATTATCATAAAATAAAATTAATAAGTAATTATAAACAAAACAAAAGAAAATAAATAAAATTTGTAAAACTAAAATTATCAAAGTATTTTCTGTTTAAAACATTATAAGCAACTTCTAGTATTATTGAAATTAAAATTATATAAAATTCATGTAACTAAAATTATCAAAGTATTTTCTGTTCAAAATCATTCAAAGCAAAAATAATTTTCATAAAGAACTTTTTTGTTAGAAACTTTAATAGCAAAAAGAATTATCATAAAATAAAATTAATAAGTAATTATAAATAAAATAAAATAAAATAAATAAGTATTTTGTTGTAAGTAGAAACAAAACAAAATAAATAAAGCAAAAAAACAAAAAAAACTGGGAAAAAATAAAAAAATTGTCACCAACTGGGCCACCACGGCCTGAATACGACTAGAAACCCATCCATGGGCCAGGATTCAGGCCCGCAGTAGGCCCAGAAGGCCCATCAGGCAAAGCAGTAGCAAGTAGGTCTGTAAGCCTGCAGTGGAGAGGAGCTCGAGAGGGGTGCAGCAGTGGGGCTTATAAACCACTGCGCGCCCCTCTCAGCTAGCGAGGTGGGACTAAACTTTCATGCAGCACCGCGCCAGCACATGACCTTTAGTCCCGGTTGGTGCCACCAACCGAGACTAAAGGCTTTGCTATATAAGCAACACTTAGCAGTTTCTGCAAAAATCACTCTTCTTCTCTGCCCCGACGCCCCCACGCTGCTCCTCGTTGCCGTCACCGCTGAGCCCTGCCCCGACGCTGTCTCTCGCGCCCTCGCCCGACACCGTCGCCGGTCGCCGCCCTGCCCCGACGCCGTCACCTACGCCCTCGCCCGACGCCCTCGCCGTCGCGCCGCTCACCGCCCTGCCCCGACGCGCGCCGCCCCGGCCCTGCCCCGACGCCGTCGCCGTCACCGCTCGCCGCCCTACCCCTGCCCCTCCTCACCTTGGTCCGGCGGTGCCCTCCCCTATTCTTTTTAATATATGTGATAATTGTTTTTGTTCATATATATGATGATTTTTTTTATAAAATATGATGTTTTTTTCCAGATTATATGTATATGATTTTTTATAGAATATGATGTTTTTGTTTTTTTTATAAAAATGTATATATGTTTGTATGTTCTTTGTGTATATATGTTCATATATGCAAAAGTTAGATTTAGTACATTTTAGGTTAGTTTAATTTTTAGAATTTTTTTAAATATCTAACTAGGAAAGGAAGAAGAAGAAAAAGAATGAGAGGAGAAAAAGGAAAATAAGAAGATGAAGAAAGGAGAAGAAAAGGAGAGGAAAAAGAGGAGAAATAAATAAGAAGAGGAAAAAAGAAGAAAAAGAAGAGGAGAAGAAGAAAGGAATAGAGGAGAAAGAAGAAAAAAATTAGAAATTAAAAAAGAAGAAAAAAAGGAGAAGAAGAAAGGAATAGAGGAGAAAGAAGAAAAAAATTAGAAATTCCCTTTTTTTCTTCTTTTTTTTTCTTCGATTGCTTCTCTTCTATTCCTTTCTTCTTCTCCTCTTTTTATTTATTCTTTTGTCTTCTTATTTCTTATCGGGTATGTCATTGTCGATATACCCCCTCCCGAGAACTTCAACACAAGGGGAGGGGGGTACCGATATACCCCCTCCCCGATAACATTATTTTCCCATGTATATGTATGTCGCGTCGTTGTCGATATAACCCCCTCCCGGATAACTTCGACATGAGGGGCGGTCGATATATATACCCACTCTCGACCGTGATAACTTATACCACGGGAGCACCCCCCTCGGCCCTCTCGCTTGACCAAAACTCCCAAGGACACCCAAACCCTAGAGAAAAAACGATGTTGGTCTCCTACCCCCCTCCCGCCGCGCCCCTACCCGACAAACTCTCTCGAGGCCACCCAAATTTACCAAGTTAAAAGAGCGTTGTCATCGAGGCCACCCCAAACCTTTGAAGCGTTGTGTCGAGGCCAACCCAAACCCTTGAAGCGTTGTCTAGGTCACCCCAAACCCTAGAGAAGCAGCGTCGAGGCCACTAACATGATTCCTTATTGTGATTAGCTAGCTAGTTCTACGTTTGCCACTAATATATATCCATTTGTACCATGTTTGAATAATAATTGACATGTTGTAAATATTTGCACAAACTATGGATCACTCCCGAGACGAAGCAACAGAAGCGATGTTGGGGGAGATAATCGCACAAGGAAGGGATGTCGTTGCGTCGTTTCCATACGACACCGATGGTCAGGAAGGACCGGGTGAAAAAGAGGGCTATGTTCATGATGGCTCCGGTGACCCATTAATACGGTACAAGAAGAGGGCTATGTTCATGATGGCTCCGGTGACCCAATGGAGGTACAAGAAGGAGACTGTGCTGACTGCTCTGGTGACCGAACCGAGTCCGGCCAGGTATATATATATTAGTTAAGCCCGTGCTGACTAGTTAATTGATGCATTCATTGTTTTCATATGTACACATATTAATTAACTCTCGTCTTTCTTCTTTTTTCTCTAGCCCTCCGTATCGAGCTCAACTTCGGTAAAGAAACGAGGCCCGAAGAAAAAGTTGCACTCAGATGAAAGGTTTGAGATCACAGCAATCGCGCGCGATGGCAAGCTGATTGAACCCAACCGGACAAGGGATGCATTTCGTGCTCAGTGCGAGGTTCTTGTTAGGGACAAGATCCCAATCAGTATCCAGCAATGGTTAAAGCCAAAGAAGGAAGACCCTGAGGTGTATTATGTCTCCGATATGTAGAAAGAAGATCTTTGGACAACGCTTAAGGCAAATTTCACCCTACCGCCAGAGGAGGATCCAGAGAATCCAGTTAAAGAGGAATTGATCAAGTCTCATGCTCTTAAGAAGATGGCAGAACTATTCAGGAGGTGGAAGAATGACCTGAAAACGTTTGTCGACAAAGAAGAGACACCAGAATTCACCGGCCGGTTTGAGAAGATCAGAGATCAATGGCCCGCATTTGTGGCCCACAAGACATCGGAAAAGAGTAAGAAGATGTAAGTGACACATAAGATTAATGCTGCGAAGAAGAAGCATCACCATCACACGGGGTCAGGTGGTTACCTCAAAGCCCGACCTTTGTGGGACAAGGCTGAGAATGACCTGATTGCTAAAGGGGTCGAACCAGAGACATTGATATGGCCAGACCGTTGCCGGACTTGGTTCTTCGGGGTTGGCGGAACCTTGGACCCTGTATCAGGGAAGTGCGTTTGGACGGATGAGTAACCGCGAATACCCGTCAGGAAGCTTCGACACTATATCGTCGCAGCACAAGAAGGGACATTCATTCCAGACAGAGAGAAGGACGAGCTCACAATGGCCCTCGGGAATCCTGAGCACCCTGGACGGACACGAGGCACGCCAGGCTCCCTTTCGTGGAAGGCTGGGTTTCCGGATGCAGGGGGTTACAAAACCCAGGAGAGGAGGAAGAAAGTGGAACATAGCCAACTGCGGACGCTGCACGAAAGGGTACAAGGGCTAGAGGAACGAGAAGCAGATCATAGCAAACGACCTGCCGAAGCTTCCCTTGAAGCTACCCCGCCATCTCAGCAGAGAAGCAGCGTGGCTTCCACCAAGCAGACTCAGCAGCTGGAGCCTGTCTTCACGGGCTACCCCGTGGATGCTATCACAAAGTCTCAACATTGCCACCTTATGACGCGATGGATGACATTGAAAGTCAAGGCAGCTGTTGGCTCTGTTATACCTAATGAACCTGGCTCAACGTACCATGGTCAGCCGATTTCAGAAGGATATGCTAGGGTGATGGTGGATCAAATAACGGACGGATTTGAGGACCTTGAGCTTGACCACCCTACGGGTGAAGGGGAGATTCGGCTGGGTTCTTCTCTGAAGACTCCATGCCTATGGCGGAAGGAGCTCATCAACCTTCCGAACTGGACGCCTCCGCCTCCTCCTCCTCATCCGGCGAGTCAGGGCACTCCGCCTCCTCCTCCTGCTCCTCCGGCGAGTGATCAGGGCACTCAGCCTCCTTCTCCGGCGCATGGCGGCACTCCGCCTCCTTCTCCGCCTGCGCCGGCGCGCCCGAGCAGCCAGCTGCCTCCTCCTTCTCCGCCTCGCCAGCAAGGGCAGAAGAGACCCCCCGCCGCCCCGACTGCTCTGGCGCGTCGTAGTCTTTCTCCTCCGCCTCGTAAGCAAGCACGAAAGAAGACAGCCGCAGTCGCTCCGTCTGCTCCGGCGTCTAGCAGTACAGCCAGAGGCAATACAGATACGGTCCATCTCTCCAGCCTCTAAAGAAGTTACCGTACGAGAGTACCGAGGAGGAAAACGTGAAGATCGTGCAGACCAAAGTGAAGGACTTCTTTGAAGGGTTGAAAACAAAGAGACATCCACCTCCAGAGGAGAAGGTAGATCCGGTGAAAGCAAAGCGCACTATCGATGCCCCGAGGAAACCACCAAAGTCTCCGCTGAAAACCAACTATGAGCGCTTTAGTGAAAAGACATATCTCGAAGCTAACCGGTCGGGAAGTACTGTCAGTGATCAAAGGTTAAAACAACGAGCCGATGGGAAAAAAATTGCCCAACTTGGCGAACAAGCAAAGCAATCGTGCCCCCCGCTCAATGTGTCTAGCGACATCGTCACTAATGCTCCGGGGACGGTGCCCGGTTATAACAATCTTGGATATTACCTGCCTGATGATGTACATTTTGATTTCTTTGAGGTGGACAAACACAGATACGAGTACGGGAAGTCTCTCGTCAAAGATGAAAAATCTCTAACAACGATGATGCGAAGATTCCATAATTGGTACATGAAAACCTGCAGAGAGTCCGGGGGGACGAATACTTTGTATCTGAGAATTAAAGAGGAGCACGGCCTCGTTGGAACTGATCTGTTGCCTGTTCCATTTGAGAAGTTCTTCGAGTTCTTCAATCAAAAGGCCTTCAATAAATTAACGGTCTTTTGCTACTGTCTGTAAGTACTATTTCTGTCATTAAGTCTCTATATATAGCTCGGCTCTTTCATTGCATGTATTTATAATTAATTATCCTCACTATATTATGCAGATTGAAGATCGTCGAGTGCAAAAAACAAGAAATATATGATATTGGGTTCATTAACACAAATATCATAGATGAATTTCAGGTTAAAAAGAAGGCCACAGAGGCCGAGGCCAACTTGCTACAATCGTTGATCAAAAATCAAAACAAAGATTTAATACTCTTTCCTTACAACTTCAAGTGAGTGTTACTGTCGTGTGCATATTCAGTTTCTTTTATTACTTGAGCGAGGTTATAGTAATGTAATTGATGAGTTATGCATGCGTTCATTTCCTGATATCTCAAGTAATAATAATTATTTTCTTTGTCTTGCAGAGTTTGGAAACAGTTCACCGCAGAAGCTCCGGGACTGCCGAAGGAGCTGCGATATACATACCGGAAAGTAAGTACTACTACCTCCGTCCTGGTTTATTGAGCCCAAAGACCAAATCTGCAGGACCAAGACACCTCGTAGGCAGTTTTGAGCTTTAAATCCAGCCAATTAACAAGCTAGGATTACACGCATAGGTTAATCGCCCTCCAATCAGCTAGTCTGCGTGCATGCAGCAACAGCGCACACCCCCGCACGCGTGGCCATGCCCAATCAGGATGCAACGTCCTCAGTTAATTCTATCGACACATAAGTAGGAAGGCAATCGGCCTTATAAAAACGGACAGCGCTTCGTTGCTCTACGGCCTTAAAATCCCGGACGGAGGTAGTACTAGCTAGTTAGTTGTGCGCATCTTCCGTTGATTCTATAGCTATACTTTCATCAATGCCATTTATAATGCTTCATTATCAGTTTGATTGACCTCTATTTCTCGTAAAATGCTTGTGGCAGGAAGAAGGGAATAATTCCTGTGGATACTACGTGTGCGAGTTCATCTACAACGCGACTTTGAAAAATAAGCGAGGCTACTCTAAAAGACAATATGAAGTGCGTAAGCAATAATATTCACAATTTCATTTTATTACACCATCATTTTTGTTGAGTTTCATTCATATATGTATTAACTCCCTTCTTCAAATTAGACGTGGCAGATGCGGAATGAACTTCTACCACAAGATCGCATGAAAGCAATTCAAGAGGAATTGGCGGGATTCTTTCTTGACCACGCCATCAATAAAGTCGGAGAATACCATGTGGAAGTTGATTTCAAATGCTAGGGGATTGTAAGAGATCTTACATATTGTATATGTATGTAGCCAGTAGCGTCGGATAGATAATACGAAAACTTGTTGTTCGACCAATCTCTCGGAGAAGGAGAGGTCGATCGATCACTTCTCTCGGTATGCATGACGAACTTCTGTACTTAATGTTTTCCTTCATTTTCTTACTAGCTAGCGTGTCGAGGGCCTCTCTATGTACAGTACGTAGCGTCGGCCAAGCTCGGACATAAGAGAGGACATTTCTCTCTATTAATTAGCTAGTTAACACAATGTATGAAACAACTAAATTAACCCCCCAAAACACCCAACCCCCCTCCCCTCTCAAAAAAAAAACCCAGCCCTGAAATGCTGACGCGTGGATGCCTTTTGGTCCTGGTTGGCCCTCCTGCCTGGGCTCGGCGCACCGGCCACATGGAGGCCCATCTGTCCCGGTTTATGCAAGAACTGGGACTAAAGGTTTAGGGCATTAATACCGACACTTTAGTCCCGGTTTAAAAACCGGGACAAATGGCCCTCACGAACCGAAACTATAGGTCCCTTTTCTACTAGTGTTACAAGATAGAGGAAGCTACCTCGCTGTGTAAACAAGATGATTACACAAATGTTTGCCCATTTCAGAAAATAGAAATAAGTGAGTTCTCTGACTAAACATGCACCATCTTTGGATTTTCACAGGTTAACTATTGTAAGCATGATTATGGGCGTGTTTGGTTTACATCCTCATCGCTTCGTTCCTGGCCTGGAGCCTGCCTGAAAAGTGATTGGAGAGTGTTTGATTCAAGTCTACAGGAGAAGAAGCTCACCTGGCCTGGCTAGCTACCTCAAAACTTTGCTTAGCCTGGCCGGTGACCCACGCGCCTTGATTAGCCTGCCAGGCGCTAGGAAAAGGTCGCCTGCGAGCTGCCTGACAATGAATCTTACTTCAATTAGCTGGATTCTCTTGTTGGCTAGGTCAAGAATGAATTCTTTTTTCACAGTAACCTTCAGGCCAGGTATGCAAGCAAACACTCCATGCTTGGGCAGGGCAGAAAATTGCTAGTTTCCAGGCTGTGTCCAGGCATCATTTTATCTCAGGCATGGAAGCCAGGTCGTGAACCAAACGTGCCCTATGTTCAGCGGTGCACCCAATGTGTTGTGCAAACGAATGGCAAATATGACCTTCAAACGAGAATCCGTCTTGACATCACCAAAGCGACCACACACAACTTACAACACATGTAGAGAAGCAAAACCAGTGCAAAGTATTGAGTATGACACAAAAAGTGTTATTCCACATACAAAGCATTAATTAATTCAGCAACATTCCCATAATTAAGCACAGGGCGGATAATAATCTGACAACTATTTGTTTGGAGTATCTCATATACGACAGTGGTCCACCGGAGGTAGGAGATGTGTTTAGTCCAATGTCGACCAAGAGATCTTCACATCAATGGTCGCGAAACCGAGCGTGAAACTGAAGTCGACGGTTCCATGCGTACTGGCTGGGCTGAGGCAGTATCTCCAAGCATCATCAACATCATCATCCAAAGAGCGGATCCTCAGTTGCAGAGCCAACTTGGTGCGTCGAGCCACATACTTATCTAGCTCAAACCTACCACCAGCAGCATCAGCAGTGACAACGCCATCGAACAGCTGCATCCCTTGGTGCAAGAGATTGCTGACGTAAAACGCCCTCACAAGCAGGCTTATGTCTCTGTCCATCTCCGACACCTCAATCTGAACTGTGGCCTCCATTGCTAGCTGCAGGAGCGCGTAGCTTATGTCCACCGAGCCATACTCACCGTCAATGTGTTGCGTGAGCACTCTAGCATGTGGCGAGCAACCGTCATGGAACCATACGCCGCCGTTGATGACCTGCAGATCGTCTGCTTCGTTCTCCCCTCTCTTGATCCTCATGTCGAACTCAACCAGCTGCTTGTCATACCACCAGATGCCTCTCTTGGGTCCGGACAATTGTATAAACCCGTCCTCGTGTTCCACGATGAAAGGGTCGTCTCTTGCGCGGTTGAAGATGTAGTTACAAAGATGGTCCCGAGTGTCACGGACAGCCATGAATCCGTACACCTGAATTGGGTCACCATCACAAGGAAGATATGCGAGCTTGAGCGAAAATATTTGCATCATGGTGCAATGGGTGTGTCTTTCACAGGCCCTCCAGTTCGGCGAGCAAGAGTCCGATGGCTCGGACCTCATCATTGGCCCCAACCCAGCTGATGATCGAGCAGCAATAGAAACATTTTACATGCATTAGATCCATGATTAAACTTCTTATAAACCCCAGCTCTAATTAATCGAAAGGAAAAAAAAGTAAGATGTAAAAAACTGCAACATGGAATCATATAACTTAAATATGATCATACTGAATTTTTAGATGACGACTAATAAAGATCATAAAGCACGGTTACTTTGGACTAACTCATGACTAGTATGGACAGAATCATGTGGTTCCTCTGTCAGACAATAAAGGGATCTCTACAATAGATTCATGGATGGGAAATTAAGAAAGAGTTCTTGCATACTATGATCTGAATTGCCTCGACAGGGTAAGATTGATATGTCCAGATTAAACAAATACGATGGAATGGCTGATATGTGCGTACTCTCGTTGGTATCAAGGATCAGATGCGCAGTGTGTTTGACATGAGCGATCTCGGCCTCCTGAGCTATTACCTTGGGATTGAGGTGCGCCAAAAGGATGGAGAGATCACTCTCTGTCAGAGCGCGTACGCCATGAAGATCCTCGATGCGGCCGGGATGAGGGGGTGCAACGCTAGTGACACCCCGATGCAGAATCGACTTCAGCTGTCCAAGACTGGTGCCGGGGACGCCGTGGATGCTACACGGTACAGAAGCGTCGTCGGCAGCCTGCGATACCTCTGCAACACTCGACCCGACATCACCTACGCCGTCGGCATCGTCAGCAGGTACCTGGAGGCACCTGTAGAATCGCATTGGAGTGCGGTGAAGAAGATACTCCGCTATGTCAGCGGGACTATGGAGTACGGTTGCTGCTACAAGCGGGGAGGAAGTTCAGCGCCGGAGGTGATTGGCTACAGCGACAATGATCACGCCGGCAACTTTGATGATCGCCGGAGCACGACTAGCATGGTGCTCTTCCTCGACTCCAGTGCGATCACATGGATCTCTTAGAAGCAGAAGGTCGTCGCCATCTCGTCTTGTGAGGCTGAGTACATGGCGGCGGCATCCGCAGCATGCCAAGGCCTATGGCTGTGCAGGCTCCTTGGTGAGCTCACTGGCGACGCGCCAACGACGCGAATCTGCACATCGACAACAAGTCGGCGATCGAGCTCAGCAAGAACCCAGTGCATCATGAAAGAAGTAAGCACATTGAAATACGATATCACTTTATTTGTGAATTCATTGAAGACGACAAGGTAGATGTCAACCATGTTGGCACTGACGGACAGCTTGGCCATGTCCTCACCAAGGCACTGGGCATAATCAAATTCATTGAGCTGCAACAGAATCTCGGCGTCATGAAGGTGATCCCTGGGCACAAGGATTAGGGGGTGAATTTTTGAGCTTTGTAATCCTTTGCCCCGCTAGGATAGTTTGCTTTGGTTCCCAGTTAGCAAATAAAACGGCTCTGTCGCGTGTGCATGTACCTGCATAGGGGTTGGCGCACATTTTCATCTTGACTCTTTGGTAGAAACTTTGGAGCACTCTTTGAAGTACTTTGCGTTGGTTGAATAGATGAATCTGAGATTGTGTGATGCATATTGTATAATCATGCCCACGGATACTCAGGTGACATTGGAGTATCTAGGTGACATTAGAGTTTCTGTTGATTTGTGACTTAAGGTGTTATTCTAATACGAACTCTAGAATAGATCGAATGGAAAGAATAGCTTCATGTTATTTTACTATAGACTCTTGAATAGATCGATCAGAAAGGATAACTTTGAGGTGGTTTCATACCCTACAATAATTTCTTCATTTGTTCTCCGCTATTAGTGACTTTGGAGTGACTCTTTGTTGCATGTTGAGGTATAGTTATATGATCCAGTTATGTTATTATTGTTGAGAGAACTTGCACTAGTGAAAGTATGAACCATAGGCCTTGTTTCCTAGCATTGCAATACCGTTTACGCTCACTTTTATCATTAGTTACCTTGCTATTTTTATATTTTCAGATTACAAAAACCTATATGTACCATCCATATTGCACTTGTATCACCATCTCTTCGCCGAACTAGTGCACCTATACAATTTACCATTGTATTTGGTGTGTTGGGGACACAAGAGACTCTTTGTGATTTGGTTGCAGGGTTGTTTGAGAGAGACCATCTTCATCCTACACCTCCCACGGATTGATAAACCTTAGGTCATCCACTTGAGGAAAATTTGCTACTGGTTTACAAACCTCTACACTTGGAGGCCCAACAATGTCTACAAGAAGAAGGTTGTGTAGTAGACATCAAGGACCTAGGGCTGGCCGCCCCCCCTTGGGAGTCCGAATTGGACAAGGAGGGGGGGGGGCGCCCCATCTTTCCTTCCTCTCTCCCTCTCCTTCCTTCCCCCTTCCCCCTTCCTAGTTGGACTAGGAAAGGGGAGTCCTACTCCCACTAGGAGGAGGACTCCCCCTCTCCTTGGCACGCCCTAAGGCCGGCCGGCCTCCCCCCTGGATCCTTTATATACGGGGGCAGGGGGCACCCTAGAACACAAAAGGTTGATCATTGATCTCTTAGCCGTGTGTGGTGCCCCCCTCCATCATAATCCACCTCGGTCATATCGTGCTGACGAAGCTCTCCCTCGACACTCTGCTGGATCGTGAGTTCGTGGGATGTCACCGAGACGAACGTGTGCAGATCGCGGAGGTGCCGTACTCTCGGTGCTAGGATCGGTCGATCGTGAAGACGTACGACTACATCAACCGCGTTGTCATAATGCTTACGCTTATGGTCTACGAGGGTACATGGACAACACTCTCCCCTCTCGTTGCTATGCATCACCATGATCTTGCGTGTGCGTAGGATTTGTTTTTGAAATTACTATGTTCCCCAACATCAAGATCTTCTTCGGTAGCATCAACACCTGTTCACGCAAGTTCCTCTCCTATTCCTTTACGGAAGGAAAAAACATATTCCTATTGCTCTTCTTGATAAAAGAAGATACAATTTGGTCTCATTCACTTTGAAAACAAGAACAGATACAACCCACGTCAGCACACACGCATCTTATAGCATCACATCCAATGGCTATAAAAGGTGAATGAGATCAAATTATATCTCATCTAGATGAGTTCTAGCAAAACCTATAAAAGAAGATAAGGTCTTCAGGAAACTAGAAGGTACATATTGTTTAGGGTGGTGTTCACTGTGTGCTTCTTTATATGTCATCTAGATTGGATCTATGGACGCTATTTGAATGAATTTGTTTATACATGACTTCCCTTTGTTGAGTCTTGGAAATCTGAAACCTTAGTGTATACCAAACTGTTGCATTATGGCCAATTGATCCATTTTATTTAGATCTTTGAAAAAGGAAAAGAAACATGTCTTGGTTCATATATGTGGCGATCAATGTTCGTCATTCTCAGTTTTACCTTAATATTGCCGTGTCTCAACATATTTAGATTGGATCAATGTTCATATATTTCAAGGTTTAGTACATTTTTCTTATAGACACTTTGCTAGCATCAGCTGTGCATTTTTCCTCCATTAGTTATTCCAGATATTGGGGTTTCACTTATAATACATTGTTATATTTATCTGGAGTGCATATTTATTTACCGTCTATGTTAAACAAATAATTTATATAGCATAATCCATTTCTCTGACAAGTATCTTCAAAAGGAGGGAGTAGAAAATAACAGCAAACCGAACCAGTTAACATTGGCTCAAATAAACAGGTAACTAATAGGAAATTTACACTTTCAATGCTACATTCTACTACTCGAATAATTATTAACAACTCAAATGACTATTCATTAAAGAAAAGGATTATTCGCTGTGGTCGTTGATCAGGCTCACAACGTGTAACTAGATGTATTTAGCACTAAAATACGTCTAGATACACCCGTTTCAGCAATAATTAATATGGATCAGAGGAAGTAGTAAAGAATTATATATTACACTAAAGAATTCACATAATGTCTCAACCACAATTTGCAAAGGCCCTTTACCACTTCATCACGGGAACATATTCTGCATGGAGCTCCACCAGAAATGTTGTAGACCAGAAGTGAGTGTACTGTGTTTAGTCTTATTAGAAACGTATCAGTATGTGCTTCATGTTCCCTAATATGTACCACTCCTGGTGAATATAATGTCTCATATTCGGTTTCTTCAAAGCATGACTTCCTTTGTTGTGACTAAAACCTTACCAACATAGTATATAGAAAAGACAAAGATATCATGTATAAACACAACGTATCGACGAGGCGCGCCCTGCCGCCGCGCGGGTATATGCTAGTACTGCAACTATGCAGGAGTTCAAAAGATTTGTCAATGGTTTCCGAAAAAAATTCATTTTTTTGAAAATTTTCCGACTTTACTGTTCAAGTTCGCCATTTGAGCTCGAGAGGACACTTTCGCTTCCCATAGCATCCTCTAGTTCTCTAGCTATTTGGCTTGACAAAGCATGTCAGGCCCTCGTCCCTCAGCATTGATGTGTTGAGTACCAAGTAGGGTTAGCGCTACAATGATACTCACACCCGATGATGGTTATAAGATAGAGAAAGCGACCTTGTTGTGTAAACAAGATGATTGCACCAATGTTTGCCCATGTCAGAAAATAGAAAGAAATGAGTTCTATGATTAAACTTGCACCATCTTTGGATTTTCACAGGTTAACTATTGTAAACATGGTTATGGGCATCTTTGGTTTACGTCCTCGTCGCTTCATGCCTGGTCTGAAGTCTTATTGGAGAGTGTTTGGTTCAAGTCTACAGGAGAATAAGCTCGCCTGGCCTGGCTACCTCAAAACTTTGCTTAGCCTGGCCGGTGACCCACGCACCTTGATTAACCTGGCCAAGCGCTAGGAATAGGTCGCCTACGAGCTGCCTAGCAATGAATCTTTAATTAGTTGGATTCTCTTGTGGGCCAGGTCAAGAATGAACTCCTTTGTATGCAACCAAACACTCCATGCTTGGGCAAGCACAAAATTGCTAGTTTCCAGGCTGCGTCTAGGCATCATTTTTTCTCAGGCGTGGAAGCCAGGTCATGAACCAAACGTGCCCTATGTCCAGCGACGAACCCAATGTGTTGTGCAAACCAATTGCAAATATGACCTTCAAACCAGAACCAGTCTTAACATCACCAAAGCGACCGCACACAACATACAATCATGCATGCACATAACCAAAACCAGTGTAAAGTGTTGAGTATGACACAAAAAGTGTTATTCCACATAGGCACATACACAAGCATTAATGCAGCAATATTCCGATAATTAAGCGTAGGGCGGATAATAATCTGACAACTATTTGTTTGTACTCTCTCATATACGAAAGTGGTCTACCAGAGATAGGAGATGTGTTTAGTCCACTGTCGACCAAGGGATCTTCACATCAATGGTCGCGAAACCGAGCGTGAAACTGAAGTCGTCGGTTCCATGCATACTGGCTGGGCTGAGGCATTATCTCCAAGCATCATCAACATCATCATCCAAAGAGCGGATCCTCAGTTACACAGCCAACTTGGTGCGTCGAGAAGCGGAAGCCACATACTTATCTAGCTCAAACCTACCACCACCAGCAACAGCAGTGATAACACCATGGGACAGCTGCATGCCCTGGTGCAGGAGATCGCTGACATAAAACGCCCTCACAAGCAGGCTTATGTCTCTTTCCAGCTCCAACACAGCAATCCGCACCGTGGCCTCCGTCGCTAGCTGCAGGAGCGTGTAACTTATGTCCACCGAGCCATAGTCACCGTCAATGCGTTGCGTGAGCACTCTAGCGTGTGGCGTGCAACCGTCGTAGTACCAGACACCACCGCCAATGAGCTGCAGATCGTCTGCTTCGTTCTCCCCTCTCTTGATCCTCATGTCGAACTCAACCAGCTGCTTGTCTCATACCACCAGATGCCTCTCTAGGGTCCGGACAACTCTATAAATCCGTCCTCGTGTTCCACGATGAAAGGGTCGTATCTTGTGCGGTTGAAGATGTAGTTACGAAGATGGTCCCGAGTGTCACGGAAAGCCATGAATCCGTAGACCTGAACTGGTTCACCATCACGAGGAGGATACGCCAACTTCAACGAAATTTGCATCATGGTGCAATTGGTGTGTCTTTCACAGGCCCTCCAGTTCGGCGAGCAAGCGTCTGATGGCTCCGACCTCATCATTGGATCCAACCTAGCTGATGATTGCGAAAATATTGTACGGAACCATGGTTCAACCGAACCTACGCTTGACACCATTGTTTTCTAGACACTATGTTGGAAATATGAGCAATTTACCAAATGATTTTATTAACAGAAATACTAGATAAAGCATGATTAATATAGTAGAGATAAAACAAGTCATGCGATCTGACAGAGAGAAGGTAAATAGCTTCTGCATATATGAATCGTAGCCTAGCATATCTATAGCAGACAGTACAACTAGTTGCATATTGGAAGTAGAACCTAGCATATCTAGGGCAAGTACTAGTACGAGAAACTGTGGCAGGACATCCAACAGAAAGAAAAACACATACGGGACAGCAGCAACAGTAGCACCGGACTTGGGGTTGGTGTCCTCGCCAGCCATGTTGTCGAGGAGGTTGTCGATGTCGGGGAAGAAGTCGACGTCGGGGAAGTCATCGTCGGAGTCCGGGGCTTCTGTGACGAAGGATTCAGTCAGTAGTCGCGCAGAGCGCTCCCCAGAAACCTTATCACCCTTCTCCCGTACATGACTCAAAGAGGTGCGATTTCGGAAGCCTACTGTCCCGACCTGCGGTGCATGCCGCAAGCCGGGATGGGGAAGATTGTAGCAGCAACGCAGTGTTCAGGAACTCTGTGGCGAGAGGAAGAGGATCTTCTAGTGTATCTATCTGGAGAGGAGCGCCTCTCTTATATAGGCACAGGAGAAGGACACGAAGAGGTGCGTCGTTCGTATTCAGTCTCCACTACAGCAAAACGTTTCAGCTCCCGTGTGACCGTTCGTATACTCGTCGTGCGTGGAAAAAATTTAGACACCGGCTTGGCTCATTCCTGCAATCCGCGGCGCGGCGCGTCGTGACGAGGCGGGCGGCGGAGGAGGAGCGCGCGTGGATGTCCCTCTTGTTCTCATGCTCATACATGTGGAGAAGGAGCCTCCCTTATAAAGAGGTCCAACTCCCTCTAAACTAGCAATGTGGGACTAAACTTTAGTTCTACCTCTTGCCTTGCACGAATGGGCTGCGTGGACCTCTAGGATTTATTAGGAATTTCTGAAACTGCTATTGGGCTGGCCCAAAATAGACAAAAATTCCAGCAACCCCCCACCAGATCCCAGAGGCACACAAAATTTGCCTTTGGTTCCAAAATACTGTTTTATATACCGGTACTGCAGTGGAGACTGTTAAGTTGAACTTCCACCTAGAACTCTATGCTACACTAGTAAGCAACTTGAACAGTGGACTGGGCCTTGAACTGCAAGTTTTCTGCGAATCTAGCTTGACACAAAGCCTTGACCGATACGTGGTTGCTGTGGGTCTTCCCCGCGGGTGGAGCTTATGCGTCATACTCCGAGACCTTTCATGAGTTTACTAGAGAGAACCCTACTCTCATAGATTGCGACATTTAACAATCAGACTCATATAGGTGCGTTCTTCAAAAGATGTTCTGCATGACAACATCTCTGCTTCAATGAGCCACTTAAAACACATTAAGATATACATTAACCTGCCATGCAGATTAGGAGAGTATTGCATCTTCATGGAGTGGTATTTTAACAGTAAGGGTACTCTCCTCCCAGTTGACCAACAGCTTGTCTTCCACATCTAATTCACGGTATCTCCGATCACAAAGAATATGTCACTACTGTGAACAACTCATATCGTGGATCTCATACCCATCTCCCTCGATGCATTATCTATCACATTACGTGATAGACCCTTAGTAAAAGGATCTGTCAGATTTTAGACGTTTGGATATAATCCAATGCAATAACTTCGGAGTTTCTCATTTTTCTGACAGATTTTAACCTTCTCTGAACATGTCTTGATGACTTCATGTTATCCTTTGAGCTGCCCACTTTCGTGATCACAGTTTGATTGTCACAGTTCATAAGGATACCCGGTACAAGTTTCTCAACAACCGGCAAGTCATTCAAGAGCTGGCGAAGCCAATCTGCTTCGACCATAGATGTATCTAGTGCTGTGAGTTCTGCTTCCATTGTTAACCTCGTTAAGATGGTCTGCTTGCAAGACTTTCAAGAAACAGCGCCACCTCCATGAGTGAATACATATCCGCTCGTGGCCTTTATCTCATCAGCATCTGAGATCCAGTTTGAGTCACTATACCCTTCAAGCACCTTTGGGTGCCCAGTGTAGTGAATTCCATAATTCGCAGTGCCTTTCAAATAACGCAAAACTCTCTCTAGAGCTTTCCAATGCACATCTCCTAGTTTTGAGACAAACCGGCTTAGTTTGCTAACAGCAAAAGAGATGTCAGGTCTTGTAGCACTGGCTAAGTACATAGCGAGCCAATAATATGAGAATATTTCAATTAGTCTCTAGCAATTCTTCGATTCTTTCGACGCAACACACTAGCATCATATGGTGTTGGAGAGGGCTTGCAGTCACTATAGCCAAAGCGACTCAAGATCTTTTCCACATAGTGAGATTGAAGCAATGTAATCCCACCATCATCGACGCTCAACAACTTGATGTTCAGAATGACATCAACCACTCCTAAATCCTTCATCTCAAAACAGCGAGATAGGAAATCCTTGACCTCCTTAATAACATTCAGATTCGTTCCGAAAATCAATATGTCATCAACATACAAGCAAAGCATAACTCCCTCGCCCCCACCATGGCGATAGTATACACATTTGTCAGCTTCGTTCACAACAAAGCCTGTGGCTGTTAAGGTTCTTTCGAACTTCTCATGCCACTGTTTGGGTGCTTACTTGAGTCCATACAAAAACTTCAGCAACTTGCACACTTTCCCTTACATACCATCTATTGCAAACCCATCTGGTTGTTCCATATAAATTTCCTCGTCCAACTCTCCATTTAGGAAAGCAGTCTTAACATCCATTTGATGAACGAGATGACCATGCACTACAAAAAAAATTACACTTCCGTGATGATACATGTTTGTCACAGTAGGTCGCGTTTTTTGTCATGCATGTACACCCATGACAAATTTATGACAGAATCAAGATAGTCGTACCTGTGCTGTCGTAGAAGTGTTCCATGACATTACCAAAATTATCATCACGGAAGTGTCCACTTCCATGATGATAAATCGCGCGTCACAGAAGTGCTTTCATCAAGGGTGACTGACACGTGGCATCCACCATAATGGAACACCGTTAAGCTATCGGGTCGGGTTTTCAATCCGATAACCCGTTAACAGCCCCGACCAATGGGGATTTTCCACGAGTAAAATCATCATTGGTTGGAGGAAACACGTGTCGGCTCATTGTTGGAACAGATGTCATCCACTCATTGGACAGAAGGCGCCTATGATACGTTGACACGTGGCACGACCCAACGAGTTGAAATGGGCTGGCCCAACTAAAGGCCCACAAGATTTTGCGGCCCTTAATGGGCCGACCCAGTTAAAGGCCCACGAGATTTTGTGGACTATAATGGGCTGGCCCAGCTAAAGGCCCACAAGATTTCGCGGGCCATAATAGGCCGGCCCAGGTAAAGGCCCACAAGATTTTTGTGTGCCATAATGGGCCGGCCCAGGTAAAGGCCCACAAAATTCTTGCGGATCATAATGGGCCGGCCCAGCTAAAGGCCCACGAGATTGCACCGACATTAATGGGCCAGCCCATCTGTAGGCCCACAAGATTTTGAGGACCCTAGTAGGCCAGCCCATTAATTGGCTGCCATGTTCTGGGCCAAATGCCGGCCCATAATTGATCCGGTCCATTAATGGCCTGCCACGTTCCGGGCCTAATAATGGCCCATATAAGATCCGGCCCATTAAAAGCCTCCCACTTTCTGGGCCAAATCACGACCCAGATCAGGTCCGGCCCTTTAAGAGGCTTTGGGCTCAATTATGGCCCATATCAGATTCGGCCCGTTGACTGGACGCTATGCTTTTGGGCCCACTTGCTAAAGGCCCATTTAGTAATTCATCCTGATATTAGTTTCGGCCTATTAAGGGCCCATTTAACATTTTGGCCCTATATTAATTTCGGCCTGTTAAAAGCCCGTCATATAGTTGGGCCTAACTACGGCCCGATTTGCATCCGGCCTGCTCGCAGCCAATATCTGATTGGGCCAAACAAGGACCGAGACAACTTTGTCCTGTTAAAAGCCCGTGAATTGATTCGCACAATCATGGATCGGGGTCCATTTCGGGCTGCCGCCGGCCCGTGAGCTATTCGGCACATTGCAGGCCCAACCTACTTCTCAGCCTCCTAAAAGCCCATTGAGTTTTCTTGCGAAAAGAGGGCCGGGGATTACTCGGCCTATTAAAGGCCCAAATCTACTAGTGGGCCAGTTTGACGGGGCCCATGATGCGGATCATACATCGTGATTGCATGACGGCCCGATTATGTACCGTAATTTTACGATTTAGCCGGTTTACTGCGAAGACAGGACATATATACAATAAAATAACTGCAACATCGTGAATAAGAAAAAACCTAGACTATACAATAAAGAAATTATGGCATATTACATCCATTGGGCATCAAAGTTCGCCACTATGATAATAAAGCACAAGCAGACATCGGATTACATACACTGGGCATCAAAGATCGCCACCAGTGCAAATAAACACGCCGACAAAATAATATACAAAACCGACAACACTTTAATAGAGTTCAAGAAAGGTTAGCCCTGCTGGGGAGCTGCAGCGCAAGCAGCTAAGCAAGATGATGCGACTGCGCTTGTTCAACACTTATATCTTCCTCACTCTGAAAGATAAACAAGCAGATAGATGACAGGTTTCGCACATAAAAGTATCAGTGCTGACAATTCATCACATTTCTTACTAACGAATAAAGTGACACAGTTTAAAATTGCATTAACACAATATGGTATTGTTCAGGTCAAGACATGGCAGGAAATGACATTGTGAAGGAGTTGGCAGCTTCACGACATCACTAGGTTACAGATCAAGAACTCATAAGTATCAATGGTTAGTGTGTTGTCAATTTATCCCATTTCAGATTGGCAAATAAAGATACGGTTTAAATAATAGTAGAATGATATGACATTGTTCATAGTTAAGACATTGCAGAATATGACATTGTGCTGTAGTGGGTAGGTTCACCACACCACTGGATTACAGATGAAGAATAGAAGCATACATGCAGTGCAAAAGAAGATCACTTGCTCTGAATACATTAATTTACATGGTATGAAGAAGGAACTTGGTTGTACAACTGAAAATTTAAATTGAGAAGTACAAACTTTTGTTTATGAACTACATAATAAACTTTAAACATGCAATTTGATGCAAACACCAAAAATAAACAGCTGTTGTAGTCATGCCTAACCAAATATACACAACAAAGTTTGAAGGCTTGAGAAGGACAAACTTAAATTACTGGTGAAGACATGCTCT
>LT934118.1:633112063-633146580 GCA_900231445.1 Triticum turgidum subsp. durum
GATAAGACTAAATATAGATGTGATAATATACGAAAAAATGGAGAATATTTAAGATAAGATGAAGAGTGGTGCTACATAACCAAGTAGCTATAAATATATGTGCAGCGATACAGGCAAAAGGCACAGCCAAGAGCAATGCGCAGCTAAACTTCTTCAGTACCAACCTTATGGTAAGAGTTAATATAGATCTGATGTGTAGAAAATGGAGGACAAAGGAAAATAAGCTGTAGAGTGATGGTACATGAACAACTACCTGTCAATATAAGTACACTGATAAAGGACAACATGTACTTACAAGAACAATGCATAGCTAAAAAAATTCATTGGCATTGGATATATTCTACACTAATGTAACCATTCATATAGATCAGATAATTTGGAGCGAACAATTGATAAGCAAGCTATCATGCATACTGCTGTCACATAATGAACCATGTATGTATGCAAGTACAGTGATACAGGACAACAGGTACTAACAAGAGCAAAGCAGCGGGCAGCATATTTGCGATATCCCGTCGTTCTTTTCAAACCGGAATTCTTCTTCGAGCTGATTTCCTGCAAAAAAGATCCATAAGGCACATGCAGAAAAGTAGAAGTTCAAAATGTCATGTGATTTCATAGACAGTACCTCATTCTAGGAATGAGACCGGTGCATAACAAGGTTTTTCCATTCAATGTCTTCTAAATTTAGCACAACAGACTTCACCAGAAATTCGTTTATAGACTTGCCATCAAAGTGTGATTTCCTCAGGTAACACCAATACTGCTGCAATGCTTCCTTGAAAAGCACAAGCAAGCTTTGCTCGTCATGACTATCCAGATTAACCCTCACCTAGTTACAACAATGTAATGTAAATCATTGATGTGTTCGATCAGCAGAAAATAGGAAAATAATAACCATGAATAATAGCACTTACACGTAAGTTGGACAGGAAGATGTGAAAATGGTGTTTGTCTTCACTATAATCTTCCCATGATGGGAATATATGCACGTAGTCCCTAACAACATTGAAAGCATTGTCTTTTAAACTGGGAATAAATGGAATGGGGTTCAAATCTGCAAGAATTGGCTGTCTCTGCAATTGGGATAGGTCTTCGGCCGGTGGACTTGCTGTACTTTTTGCTGGAGTGGGATTTTTCTGTGGTACAGCTGGTGCTATGGAAAATGAAATCGGTATACCTTTTGCTGGAGTGCAGGTCATGTGTGGTGGGGCTAGTGGCATGGCCAGTGAAGTATGGGTACAGTCTGCTGGAGTCGGTCCTATGTTTTGTGTCACTGGTTGTACACCCAATATAAGTGGGGCGCTGTCTGATTTCTCCGGCACCACCATGTTTTTCAATGACTTTGTTGGTGCTCCTTCAGATTCGGCAATCACCCTCTTCGTTTTTGATGTCTAATGCACAAGAACAACATTTGAGTGGAAAAACATGGTATGACGATAGATGGAATATGTATTGATAATGGATGGGCATGGCATCTCGAGTTATATGATGAGTAAACTAAGCAGATGGTGGTGCAACAAAGTAGAAGAAATGCAAGACAACATATGCAAGATACACGCAATCAATAAAACCTTGCCAAATTAGAACAGGCACCTTGATGGGTGAACAGGACAGGCCATCTGCCTTTGACTCCCCGAGGTTAGAATAGTCATTAGGATGATATTCTGAACAAGAATCGACAGGTGGGGAGCGTACGAGTTTCATTGCTTCCAGAATGGCACTCAATGCCTTGGTGCCAATTTTGTAAGTCATTGCAGTGTTCCACAATATTCTTATGATGCGCGGATTCTGATATTCACTGTAATTGCGTATAATATCTGAGAACCATGAAAACATAAATAGTTGTGAGATTATCTTTGTAATGCAGATGATATTCTAATATAGGGGCGCCCGTGTAAACACTTATGTGCTATCACTGGATTCTGATGAGAGAGCTCATGTGTGCTGTAATATCGTGCTTGCATTTATATAATCTGGCACAAGTACACAAAAAATAGGCTCCAGAAGTAAGGATAGCTGGCAGATGATAGGTTCATAATATACTGTATAGAGAGTTTATTGCCAAACCATGATAACAAGAGCACACAGCAACTAGGCAGATCATAGTGTACATAACAGGGGTACACCATAACCACGATATATAAATCGGGAAAGTGGAACTGGCTTGAAAATACGGTGTTGTATTGCCGCTAGTAATTGAAAGCCTATTGATCACGTACAGGCCAGCACTATCGAACATGGTAAAGAAGAGCAAGCAGATTTTGGATAATAAAATGTTGGTTGCGTAGTGCCCACACATGATGAACCAGAGCGCATTAAGAATGCAACTCCCAGCTGTCTCTCGACCATTTCAGGCGGTTGGATGAAGATCCTACGTCTCCTAAACCTTCTTCTTCCTCGTCTCTGATTCTTTCCATACAGAACACCGCATGGGCCGCCGACCGGACCACCGAGCCCCACCACCTGTGTTCCTCCGCCACGCCCACCCCCACCCGCATCGAGTTTTATTCGTTCGGCGAGGCCCCACAACCACCCGAGCCCCTTGGATCACACCGGCGAACTCCGGCGAGCTCTAAAAAATTGACTGACCCAATTTTGAAATTTAGTCTATTATGATTTAACTAGTGTGGAATATAAAAGGGGAAAACCATAAGCATTGGGAGTATAGTGTTGAGCGTGCCATGGCGGATCTGAAGGTGCAAACCGGACAAAGGCAACTTCGCAACCAAGACAAGAAATCAGAGTAAGGCAGTGGCGATCTATTTTCTTGCTGCGATAAATAAGTTGAGCAGATACGGAAGAGTACCGCCTCTGGTGCGGCGCCATGTACGCATCTGCTGAGAATTTGATGGTGCTGCGGTAGCGATGGCTGTCGGCGGCATGGAAGCAGATCTAGGAGGGCAGACGGTGGCGGCGGGGCGCGGTGGACGAGACGGTCGTAGGAGCGGCACCGGCAAGGTGGACGACGGCGGGGATGAAGCGAGAGGACGGGATGCAAGGATCCTGGTCTGAAGGCGTGGATGAGAGAGGTCGATCTCTTGTAATGGACGACGGTGTCGGGGTATCAGCTCCGGCATGGTGGAGGAGGACGGCGGTGAATGGGGTGGCGGACAGCGGCGGACGGAGGAGGGTGGGGTGGAGAGGGTGTTTTGGCGCCCACGGAGTACGAATGGGGAAAAGGGAGGTAGAGAGGATGGGAGGGACCAAGTATTCAGGGCGCGCTTGTCTCAAATGCGAGGAAATTTACAAACTTAGCCCCCGTTTCAAATTTCTACTACATCACAACAACATTAGTCGGTTGGGGATAGGACGGTAATCTCGCATACACCGAATATTTGCCGATGAGAGTTTGTTTTTGGCGCCCACCGTGTATGAATATGAATCGGGGAGGGAGTCGATTTCGGCCGAGGGCACACTGTGTTTTGGCGCCCACCGTGTATGAATCCGGGTGAGAGGCGGTTACGTCACGTTTGGGTGAAATTACAAACCTACACCTATCGAAACCTATAGATATCCAGCAGATGGCTTTGCGTGGCAGGGATAGGCAGTAGTGATTTCCATCTCGCAGATTTTGGTTTCGGGCGGTTACTGCGACTTTCCCCGCTTCATTCAAATTTTGCACAGTGCACGTTTACCGTGCCAACTCAATTCGAATCCCGTTTGTATTTTACTATTTTTTTCCGGGCAGGATCCATTTTCAATTGGAATTACATTCTATATACATCATTTTTTTATATATACTTTCAAAAGCACAACAAAGAATTCTGCTCCTTTATATGTATAATATGATTTACAAATACAACGATCTCGAAATCTTAAGGTTGAATTCGAATTTTTTTAACCAAATTATGTTCTACTAAAATGTATGGATCAGTAATATCTACACATTAAATAACATAGATGTGCGTGAATTCATATGAGTACGCATGTTTGATAGATCAATTTTGGTTCGAGTATGGATTACATGTATCATCATCTCGAATTCAAATATTTAAATCCCTTTTTTGTTCAGTCCTTTCACGCCCATCTCTCTCGCATGCATGCTCCTTCAGGTAGCTATCACTCTCTTTTCTCCAGCTCACCCGCACACTCACTTCATGTTTCTCCTATCCTCGCAAACATGGTCTCTCGACGTCTCCCTTGAGAAGTGTCACACTCTCCGTATCATTATACATTACACGGTTTCCATTATCTCTCACGTCTCTACTGTTCTCTGGTATCACTAGGTACCTAAGCTTTTTTTTTTCACCGCCACACACACAGTCTCCACTCGCCTTTCACTTTGTCTTTCTCTCTATGGGATTCTCTCACACACCCTATATGTCTCTACATATGACTCATACCACTAAAATTACTCTCTCTCTCTCTCCTGTAGATACAACATTTGTTGCGGTCTCCTTTTCGTCTTCATCCCAGACTGACACCGATCAGACAACCCCGACTATTGTTGGGGATATTACCACTAGGCGTGAACCGGCCTGCTTGGGCCGAGATAACTTCATTAGTGGTATGAACAGATGAAGGCCCAAGGCCTGTAGACGGTTTAGAACCTGTAGCCGTAAACCGGCCTGATGTGCAACTTGTATTGTAAGTTAGGAACAGAGAGATACCAACCGGGATACGAGTATGGACCGGTTGGGACTCTATGGACCAACGGGCGTCACCCGTGTATATAAGGGGACGACCCGGCGGCGGTTCAGGGGGAGAACGACAACTCGAGTCTAGGCGAAGCTTGTTTGCTCCCTAGGCATCGAGACCACATCAATTCCATCGCAACTAGACGTAGGCTTTTACCTTCATCGAAGGGGCCGAACTAGTATAAAACCCTCGTGTCTTTGTGTCCGCTTTAACCCCTTCAAGTAAACTCGTAGCAATGGCTCCACGACTAAGTCCTTTCGCTAGGACATCTACCGTGACAAATCCACGACAGTTGGCGCCCACCGTGGGGCTATCACACGATGGTTTGACGATCTTGGAGGGCAAGCTCAAAGGACTCGAAGGCTATGCGGTGGGCCAGATGACCAAGAGTCGTCGTGGTAAGATCTACATCGACGACGCAGGATGGGGTCCCGAGGCCGATTCGACTGAGTACGAGTACTGGGTCCCCTTTGGTGGCATACACGTTTTCATCGGCAAGATTTGTGAGCCGGGGCCTGAGCCGGACATCTGCATCGACCTCGTCGAGACGGCTCAGCGTGCGAGATCTACCCATGCTAAACCGGCCGTGAAGCGTGCCTTCGTTGGAGTCATCCACGGAGGAGGGCGTGAGGACGAGTCAGAACACGGTAGCGAGACCGTCGTCTATTCCGGCGACGAGTCCTCGACCGGAGAGACCGAATCACTATACCAGTTACAAGATGACCAGGTTAGGGGCTGTTCCGACGGCGACAGTATTCCGGACCCCCCAGGCCAGGTCAACCGGGTTGGAATATTCATGGCCGGCACACAGGCGGCGAATCACTCTTCGACCGCCGCAGCGGTGCTCTCCGGATCAGCAGGGGCAGGAGGCCTTGTGCGCCCGCCGGTTCAAGTTCTATCTGATCTGTTTGATGCACTAGCCGCGCTTATGGCAGAGGACAATCCGGCGGATTAGGAGGCCCGTAATGCAGAAATTGCAAAGGTGAGAGAGCAGATCGTGCAAGCCAAAGCGGATCTGGCCGCAGAAAAAGACAGGATGGCCGCAGAGCGGGCCGCTTTGGACGCCCAGGCTTATAAGCTCATGCTTGACCAGAAACGCATCACAGGAGGTCTTAAAGCGGAAGCACAGATCACGCCTGCCGTTAGGGTTTGATCCCCAGAATCTCTTTCACACTCCAGGAGCTGGACCCAGTAATCCGCCGCAGCACCTGGAGACAAACCGGATTGAGGCACCAGGACCAGGGGGACGGTCCAACCTCGCCTGATGGAACCTCCTCAGCAGAACATTGTGATTCTTCCGCCGGTCCAGACGCCCCCAGGTCATTATTCTAATCCTATGGACAACCTTGTTGCAGCTGCCGCGCGATTAGAGGCTATCCCAGTTGAAGGGGACTCTCCGCAAGCGATAGAGACGCGCCGGGTTAAGGAGCCTCTCCGGACCGCGCTGATTCAGCAGGAAGCATATTCATACAGCCGTGATCGGATTCACTCTACGCCCCGTCCAAGCCGGAGCTATAGCAGGCGCTTGGATGAACCGGCCATATCGAGCAATGCGCGAGGCCGTGAAGCGGCCCGTGGCAATAACCTGGCAGGTGGTGTTCGCGATGCTCAGGATGTGGTGGACCGGGCCCGGGCACGGAGGGAGGCCGAGTTAGCAGCACAGGATGATGCGGGTCAACTTACACCGGTTCGCCCTACCACCTTCGCTGGACCAGGAGTCGCATCCGCTTTGGGAGTGCCTTGTTTAATCCCCGCTTTACGCAATGTGCGCCTGCCCAAAGATTTCAAGGATCCACGCAAGGTGCCGAATTACACCGCTGATTTATCCCCTGAAGCGTGGATAGAGAGTTATGAGATGGCCATGGAGATGTTAGACGTGGATGAGACCGCGTGTGCAAAATACTTCACCATGATGCTTGAAGGCACGGCTCGTACCTGGTTGAAGAGCCTACCGCCCAATTCTGTTGGCTCATGGGCCCAGTTGCGGGCCCGGTTTATCCAGAATTTCAAGGATACGTGTAAGCAGCCCAAGTCCATAGTAGACCTGGCGGCTTGTGTCCAGGGGGAAGGAGAATCAACGACCCATTGGGTGCGCCGCGTTTCAGAAATTTTGCACTCGTCCGACAGGATTAATGCTGACTCTGCGATCTTAACCCTGGAAGGCAACTGCCGGTTTGAGCCTTTAAAATTGAAATTGGGACGCATGAAGCAGTTCTGTAATGACATGGGAACCCTCATGGCCGCTCTAGTGAAGTATGCTGATTCGGACAGTACCAAGGATCCCGAGACTGATGATGATGAAGCAGGGAAGGGAAGGAAGAATAGCAACTCCAAACAGCAGCAGTACAAACCGGCGGGTCATGGAAACGGAGGAAAGCGCAAGGCGGATGGCAGCATGGACTTTGTGGCCAACAGTAATGCACAGGATAGGGGGCAGCGGCGCAGAGGTAAAGCGGCAAATCGTAATGGGGCTCCCAATCCTAACGCAAGCCGCTTGAGTTATTTGCTGAATCAGCCTTGCCCGAAGCACGGGATGAAGGAGGCGCCGGCTAACCATCTTTGGAAGGATTGTTATATCATGCAGGAGTTTAAAAACTCTAATGCCTTCCGGTATGATCACGGGTCAGGTGGCGGTTCAGGATCCGGTTTTCATGGGCCAGATCACGATGGAGCTTCCGGTTCAGGTCGCAATCAGGGCGGTCACAATCACCAGAATAATCAGAACGGCCAGCAGCAGCAGCAGCAGCAGTCGGGTTATCAGAGCCAGCCAAAACAGTTGAACAATGGGCAATATCATGTTTTCACAACTAGCTTGGATAAACGCGACCGAAAACTCCACAAGCGAGCGGTGAATTCTGTTGAACCGGCCTTACCACGTTACTTGCGCTGGTCGGAGCAGCCTATCGTGTGGAGCAGAGAGGATCACCCACCCCGGGTTGATAATCCGGGCCAGCTAGCATTAGTGGTAGACCCTCAGGTGGGGGGTTATAAATTCACCAAGGTACTCATGGATGGAGGAAGCAGTATTAACATACTGTACTATGAGACATTCCGCCGCATGGGTTTAACAGACAAAGATCTCAGACCGTCTAATACGGTGTTCCATGGTGTGGTGCCTGGCAAATCTGCATATCCTGTTGGTAAGATAGCCCTGGACGTGGCTTTTGGGGACGAGCACGACTCCCGGTCGGAAAAACTAACATTTGAGGTGGTGAAGATCCGGAGCCCATATCATGCCTTGTTTGGCCGGCCGGCTTACGCCAAGTTCATGGCGCGGCCTTGTTATATCTACTTGCAGCTCAAGATGCCGGGTTACAAGGGGACAATAACGGTTCATGGGAGCCGTAGGGTCGCTTTGGAATGTGAGGAAGGTGATGCGGCTTATGCAGAGTCGGTCTGTGCCACGGAGGAGTTGAAGTACTATAAGGACAATGTTGATCCGGCGGACATGACTCCTTTGAAGAAGCCGACTACAGAGCATGATTCAGATCTGAAGTTCAAATCGGCAGCTGAGACCAAGCTTGTTGACTTTGTGCCCAGCGATTCATCTAAGCAGTTCACTGTCAGTGCCAATTTGGATCCCAAATAGGAAAACGCGCTCATCGAGTTCATCCGTGAGAATCGGGACATCTTCGCATGGAAACCATCCGACATGCCAGGTGTACCGAGGGAACTCACTGAGCACACTCTTAATGTGGATCCTAGGTATAAACCGGTGAAACAATTCCTCCGCCGGTTTAACGAAGAAAGGCGAAAGGCCATTGGAGAGGAAGTGGCCAGGCTTTTGGCAGCTGGCTTTATCATTGAGGTGTTCCATCCAGAGTGGCTTGCTAATCCGGTGCTGGTTCTTAAGAAAAATGGCACTTGGCGTATGTGTGTGGATTACACAGATCTTAACAGGGCCTATCCAGCGGATCCTTTTGCCCTCCCCTGCATTGACCAGATCATTGATGCCACGGCGGGTTGTGAGCGTTTGAGTTTTTTGGATGCATACTCTGGATATCATCAGATCAAAATGGCGGTTAAGGACCAGGAGAAAACATCGTTTATTACTCCCTTTGGAGCCTTCTGCTATGTATCTATGCCCTTCGGACTCAAGAGTGCCCAAGCCACCTATCAACGGTGTGTACAGAATTGCCTGCATAAACAGATCGGCCGCAATGTGCACGCCTATGTGGATGATATTGTAGTAAAGTCAAGGCAGAAGGAGACGCTGGTGGATGACTTGAAGGAAACCTTTGACAACTTGCGGGTTTACAAGATGATGCTTAATCCGGCCAAGTGTGTCTTTGGTGTTCCGGCAGGCAAGTTACTGGGTTTCCTGGTGTCTAATAGAGGAATTGAGGCTAATCCGGAGAAGATTACAGCTATCACCTCCCTGGCTAAACCGAAGTGCATCAATGATGTTCAGCGTTTGGCGGGCCGAATCGCCGCACTAAGCCGGTTTATCAGCCGCCTCGGAGAGAAGGCCATTCCTTTGTACCAAATGCTGAGGAAGACAGACCATTTCATTTGGAGTCCGGCTGCTGATGAAGCATTTGAGGACTTGAAGCGGCAGTTAGCCAATCCGCCTGTTCTTGCAGCTCCAGTCGACAAGGAGCCACTATTATTATACGTAGCAGCCAATGCTCGGGCAGTTAGCGTGGCTATTGTGGTGGAACGCAAGGAGGCAGGCAAGGAATATCCGGTTCAGCGGCCGGTTTATTATATCAGCGAGGTGCTTATTGAATCCAAGCAAAGGTATCCGCATTGGCAGAAGCTGGTCTATGGTGTTTTCATGGCCAGTCGGAAGTTGAAGCAGTATTTTCAAGGGCACCCCATCATAGTGGTCAGTTCAGCTCCCTTGGGTGATATCATATAGAACCGGGAGGCGACTGGCCGGATTGCCAAGTGGGCTATAGAGCTTGGGCCACACGGACTGAAGTATGTGCCTCGGACGGCGGTGAAGTCTCAAGCACTTGTTGATTTCATCAATGACTGGACGGAGCTACAAGCACCAGAGGAGAAGCCGGATCACACATATTGGACTATTCATTTTGATGGATCCAGGCAACTGGAAGGCTCGGGGGCTGGAGTCGTGTTAACTTCCCCACGAGGCGATAAGTTTTGTTATGTTCTCCGCTTAATGTTCCCTTGCACTAATAATGCAGCTGAGTATGAAGCCTTGCTCCATGGTCTCCGGATGGCTAAAGAGATGAACTTAAGCCGGGTTAAGTGCTTCGGTGACTCGGATCTCGTGGTTCAACGGGTGTCTGGCACTTGGGATTCTAGGGACCCGCTCATGACTGCATATCGTCGGGAAGTGGATAATATTGCGGGTTGCTTCCAGGGTTATCAAGTGGATCATGTGGACCGTCGAAAGAATGAAGCGGCGGACGCTTTAAGCCGTTTGGGCTCTCAGCGCAAACCGGTCCCGCCTAATATCTTTCTGGACGTGCTGCACAACCCGTCAGTCAAGCTCCCAGGTGAAGCGGATTTGGCTATTCCTGATCCGGAGGCTCAATTGGTGGCAGCATTGCATGCTATTCCGGATTGGACAGCTCCTTATCTTATGTACATGAACCGGGGGGAGTTACCAGAGGATGAGATTCTAGCCAGGCAAATAGTCCGGCGATCCAAGTCTATGACGATTGTCAATGGTGAATTGCATCGTCGCAGTGTATCAGGGACGTTTCAACGTTGTGTTTCTCCTGAGGAAGGCTGTGAAATCTTAAGAGAAATCCATGAAGGGGATTGTGGACACCACGCCGGTTCAAAGTCTCTGGTGGCAAAGGTGTTTCGTCACGGGTTCTACTGGTTGACAGCGCATGCTGACGCGGAGGACTTGGTTAAACGGTGTGATGGATGTCAGAAATTTTCAAGACGTGCTCATGTGCCGGCTCAAGAATTGAGTATGATTCCAATAACGTGGCCGTTTGCAACTTGGGGGCTGGATATGGTCGGACCTTTTAAAAGATCCAAGGATAAGAAAACCCACCTTTTGGTGGCAGTTGACAAATTTACCAAGTGGGTTGAAGCGGAGCCTGTCAGCAAGTGTGATGCAGCAACAGCGGTGCAGTTCATCAAAAAGGTGATTTTCCGGTTTGGCTTTCCACACAATATCATTACTGACAATGGTACCAATTTATCTAAGGGCGCTATGAAGGAGTTCTGTGAACGAGAGAATATCCGGCTTGATGTGTCGTCAGTGGCACACCCCCAGTCCAATGGACAGGCAGAACGAGCTAATCAAGAGATCTTGCGAGGCATCAAACCCCGGCTTATGGTCCCATTGCAAAGAACAACAGGATATTGGGTTGAAGAGCTACCATCTGTGCTATGGAGTATCAATACTACGCCAAACTGATCCACAGGATACACACCATTTTTCATGGTCTACGGAGCAGAGGCAGTTCTCCCTAGTGATATTCGACATGATTCGCCTCGGGTGGCAGCTTATGTCGAAGCGGACAATGAGACAGCACGGCAAGACGCTTTGGACCTATTGGACGAGGAGCGTGATATAGCAGCTGCCCGTTCGGTGATTTACCAACAAGATCTTCGTCGCTATCACAGTCGCCGGGTTAGAACCAGAACTTTTCAAGAAGGAGATTTGGTGCTTCGGCTCATCCAAGACCAAACAGATATACACAAGTTATCCCCACATTGGGAGGGACCTTTCATGGTCAGCAAGAATCTGCACAACGGGTCGTACTATCTGATTGATATTCGAGAGCATAAAGACTCACGTACATCAGAGGAGGAGACTAACAGGCCGTGGAATATAGCTCATCTTCGGCCTTACTACACTTGAGCCATCGGCTCTATCTATGTACATATCATGACAGTGTATATATTATCTTTGATATAGTAAAACCGGAGCCTCAGCTAAAGCGGGGTTTCTGTCTTTCTTATCATGCGTGGTTACATGGAGTGGCTCTGTTTTTAAAGCGGACTCCAGTTTACCCTTTGACGTTTGCTTTTTATACATCACTGGGGGCCTTGGTCGTGTCCGAACCAATGCGACACCTTTTGATAGGCGACATCCACCAGATCACTTGGGGACATGGTCAAGTCTGAACCAGTCACGCCTCTTGGTCGGCCTAAGGCCACAAAATCACTTGGGGGCTTGGTCGAACCCGAACCATTGCCACGCCTCTTGATCTGGCATATATGCCACGAATCATTTGGGGACCTGGCTGACTTGAATCATTGTCACTCCTATTGGGGGCTTGGTCCTATCCGACCATCGTAATACCATCTGATTAGCTCAGTATAGCATATTTTTGCAAATAGTTTTTATCATTGCCTTGGTTTCCATGGTATTTTCATGGCTTGTTTGTTCTTAGTTTTTTGTTGGATTCCTTTTATGTCAACAAACACCTTTAATCCGGAGAAGTATGCCTGGTTTTATTTTCCGGTTCAGCCTATGGATTCGATTCCCCTTTAATCCGGAGAAGTATGCCCGGTTTATTTTTATTTTTTTTGTTAACATCATGGAGTAACAAGGGGGTTTATATTGACCCAGTACGGTCTATACGGGAGCTGTTTTTCCCCCCTTGTTGACGGTAATGGTTTATAAAACCTCCGCTTCAAAGCTTGGCTAAACCAGCTTCATGCCAAGACATGGCAGGAAATATGAATAGAGGTTTTTTTTTTCGAACAAAAGCTTCAGTACTTATGCACGAAGGCATATTGAAGATAGAAGTATTAACTATCCTGTTACAAGGCATCACGGTGCCCGAATAAAGATCATTTGTTATTTTGGAAAGATTCCAAGGACAGCTATACAAACCGGCTCCCGGTTTAGGCCTGCTCCTCGTCATCATCCGCTTCAGCTTCTTCGTCCCTACCCATTGGCTGGAAATCAACAGTGGTCCAGTCAATTCCCATTAAAGCTTGGAAAACAGCCTCTTCATCTATCTGGGAAGACGGTTCAATATCAGGAGCGTAAGTGTGCTTACGGATTGGAGGGATCAGATTCTCTGCTTCAAGAGTTGGGGCAGGCACTCGCTTGTTCTGGTCATTGTATTGTGCTTGATAATGCGTCAAGTCTGCCTCTTCAGCTAGCTGACAAGCCAGAGGGCGCACTGCACGGTTTATTGCCCTTAAATCCTCTTCGTTGAATTCAAAGCCATCTTCCTTCAGGCTGGGATAGCCTTGAGATGCTTCCACAGGGTCGAAATCTGGCACCCATGCCTTTTCCCGGATCAAGGCGTTAATAGCTCCGGTTCGAGTAACAGATTTCTTCAGCTCCTCCATCCGGGCCGGAAGCATCGACAACATGTTAAGAGTGTCCTGGATTAAAGAAGGTGCCGGGTTGTTATGAGAGGCTGTGGTGATGATCCGCTGGGCTCCGGTATATAATTGTTCCACTAAGGTGTTGGCAACCTTCAGTTTCTTCCGCACATCGTTTCCCAAGTGCCCGATGCGTGTGCCTACAACAATATAGGGACGATTTCAAACCGGATTTACACTGCAGCAGGTTCAAATTATCATAAAAGTTAAAAGGAGCTTACCAAAGATCGCAGCGGTCATGGAGTGTATTTGCCGCTTTACGGACGTCAGTTCATCCGCCACCGGTTTAAGGGCAGCTTCAGCATTTTCCGCTCTTTTGGTTAAAGCGGCCTTCTCAGTGGCCCAATCAGCCCGCTCTTTCTTGAAGCCTTCCTTCAGCTGTTCAGCGGTGCTCAAGGCATTGGTTAATTCTTCCTTTGCCTTGTCTGTTTCAGCTTGTTGAGTTTTCAAGGCCTCCTGCAAATCAGCAATCCGGTCCTCCTTGATTCTCACCTCAGCCTGCATACAGACAGCATTTAGCTTTAAATAAGCGGTCCAAGAAATTGAAGTATCAACCACATAACAAAGTTATACGCCTAATACTTGGGGGCTAATGAACCTTCAGTTTTCAAAAGTTACTAGATTGCAAAGTCCCAAGCTCAATATAGGTATTCAACTTGGCACTTGGGGGCTAATGGCTATTTGCTCAAATTATGTTCTAAGGGTAGTTTTTCTGTTGGAGCCCCGGTCTAATTCTACTAAGTTAAACCGGCCCTTGGGGGCTATATTAATGGATTTCAAAAGTGTTGAGGATCATATTCAAGTCCCGGTTTGACGAAGGCTACAAACCGACCCTTGGGGGCTAGGAGGATTGATGCAAAGGCAGTCAGTAAAGAAGTAAGTTACCTCAAATTTATCCCTCATCATTTTTACCAGACCAGCTTCACAGTCACGGCTAGTATAAAGCCGGTTTAGATAGCCGGAATGAAGATCTTGGGCACTCAGAGCAGCATATGTCTCCAGTTCAACATCCCATTTTTCTTTATTCAGAGCGGAAAAATCCTCTTTTATGGTATGCTTGGTTAAGGTGACAGGATTCCCGGGTTCAAAGCGGCCTACACCGGTAATCACAACATCATCATCTTTGGACTCGCCGGTTTGTGTTAGTGTGATCGGTTTGTCAGCAGGACTGTGGGATTTCTCAATCCGGACGGAGCTGACAGGCGGGTCAGCAGAGACTGAAGTATTAATAGGCCTCTCTTCGGGAATAGCATCGTCTTGTAAAGGAGGATCATTGGGAATATCCTCAGGAGCAAATGCTTCAAGATCTGGCATTTTGTCATGTTCCGGGGCTACATCTTCTTCAGCCGCTTTATCCAGGCGGGCTTTCTTGCTCGGTTTAGGTTTGGCCCTGAAAGAAAATCAAAGAGTTAAGGAAAAGCATAAGCCATTACATAGTATACTGGAAGCATATGTTCAGCTTAGCTTACCCAAGAACCGTTTTTAATGGTGGCAGCTGAGTGGCCGACGATTCACCAGAAGATGAATGAGAAGTAACCTGATAATCGGAGTCGGATGGGTTAAGAGGTTGACGGAAGAAACCCGTTTTAGGATGTAAATCAACAAAAAGGTCAGAGACCTCGGAGCGGCGTTTTCGAACCGGACTGTTTGGTAAACCGGTGGAGGTAACTACCTGGCCACTATGCCGGGTTGTGCGGCGAGCTTCATGTTGCTGAGTCTTCATAAGAAATTTAGTATCCAAATAAGCAAGAGGATGAGAAAATTTAACTTTCCGGTTTGCCTGTCGAAATTTTGGCAAAGGCAAGATTTCTGAATCGGAAGAGAGAATAGTTACCTCAACGAATTCCGCATTGCTGGCTTCAGCGTCGTCCTGACAAGCATCATCATCAATAAGGCGTGTAAAAAATAAGCCAAGCGAGTCAAGTTCTACCTCAAGGTCCGGGTTACCCACATCGTCATCAATAGCTGGATCAGATGAAGCGGTGGTTTTTCTCTTGTGAGCTGGCTTCTTGATAACCTTGGTCTTGGGACGGATTGGCCACCCTGCTTTCTCCGTTTTGTCTTGAGAAAGCTTCTTGCTCCAAAATGGATTATCGCCCTGGATCAGCAGTAATTAAATGTCAAACAGATAAAGCAGTAACCGGTTCAACAATAGGGCAATTAAAATCTTACCGCTGGCGGTTTGTTGGTGGTGCAGTAAGGAGGCAGACCGGTTTGAGCACAGAGGTGCTCCGGTTCATTCAGCATCTTTTTTACAGATTCTGTGACTTCATCATCGTGGAGTTGGATTTTAGTGTGTCGGAGTGGGTCATCGACACTATCAGTATACTTGCACATCAAACTGGAGCGCCGGCTCAGAGGCAGTATGCTCCATGATATCCAACAACGTGCAAGATCTATTCCCGTTAAGCCGTTGGCCATAAAAGCTCGGAGCTTGGACAGTTGTGGAGCGTATTTAATTCTTTCCTTGGCGCTTAGTCTTTGTGGAAAAGGGTGCGTGTTGCTGAGCCGTTCTGGACGGAAGCCAGGCAAGGGATTTTCATTATCAGGGGAGGTATCCTTGCAATAAAACCAAGTTGCATTCCACTCCTTGGGGTGAGTATGGAGTTTGACGTGGGGATAAGTGATCTCCTTCCTCTTCTGAATGGCCATACCGCCCAATTCAGTGTTGGGGCCATCGGTGAATTCAGTGCGATGGTTTAAATGGAAGAGGTCTCTAAACAACTCAACTGAAGGCTCCTCTTGAAAGTATACCTCAGAGAGCACTTGAAAGTGGCATAGATTGGTAACAGAGTTGGGGCCAATATCCTGTGGACGGAGCTGAAAATTGGCTAACACATCCCGGTAAAATTTAGAGCCGGGCGGTTTGAAGCCCCGGGCCAAGTGATCTGCGAAGACCACAACCTCTCCTTCCTGAGGGGTGGGAGGACATTCATTTCCAGGAACCCTCCAGTGGATCGTATCTTTACTGTCTAAAGCGCCGATCAAGACTAGATCGTCCAACTGTGATTCCGTGACGCGAGAAGGAACCCAATTGCACTCATACACTTGTTTGGCCATGGCGAGATCTACAAGAAATAGGTGATCCGGTTCAAGAACACGCTGGGTAAAAGAAGGTGTTGATCTAAACTATGATAAACCGGGGACAATACCTATAAACCGGTCTTCCACAATGCGGCATCATGTGGATTCTGGCGGTTCAACCAGGGGACTAATGGTATATACCGGTTTAGTAACTTTTTTCTATGATAAGTTAAACCGCCTGACCTAAGCATTGGAAGAAATTGAAGCTATGGATAACTAGGTATGCAGAAACAAGTTTCACATGATCTTATCACAACCGCGGATCTACCGCGAGCTCACAAAAACAGAAAATATTCCGAAGAGTAAGGCAGAAACAGAAGTGAACCATTGAGCGGGTATGTGCGAGAGATATATGGACTTAGATGAGAAACTACAGGTGGATGCTTAAAGACTACTACTAAACGCAGCAGGGATTCACAGATTCATTCAAGGTCAGAAACAGGTATGAGCATGCGACGAACACAGCACGAACATGGAACCCTAAGAACAGATCTAGGTCAAGAAGAGGAGAAAGCTTACCGGGAACGGAGAAGATGCGGAAAGATGCCGCAATTCTCTGGTACGTTCAGGTTGATGCAGCGGCCCAAGACGAGGCAGAGGTCGACGGCGGTGGCGGAGCTCCAAGGCTGGCGACGCGAGGAAGACGAAGAAGAAGGGACGAAGGGAAAGGGAAAGAAATGACCCTTCGGTCTTATTTATAAGGCAACAGAGCTAGGTCAAGCGCGCGGATCCAAGAGCTATTGTTAAAAGAGGGCGTTATAAATGATAAAATTTCATGATGATGTCATGCCGGCTTACAGCAACCAGAAATGATGACGACACGGCGGTTTACCAATTACCCGAAGATGTCCAAGACACCAGATTTTGTGAGGGATTGACATGAACCAGTTCAAATCAATCTGGGGCCTAATGTTGGGGATATTACCACTAGGCGTGAACCGGCCTGCTTGGGCCGGGATAACTTCATTAGTGGTATGAACAGATGAAGGCCCAAGGCCTGTAGCCGGTTTAGAACCTGTAGCCGTAAACCGGCCTGATGTGCAACTTGTATTGTAAGTTAGGAACAGAGAGATACCAACCGGGATACGAGTATGGACCGGTTGGGACTCTATGGACCGACGGGCGTCACCCGTGTATATAAGGGGACGACCCGGCGGCGGTTCAGGGGGAGAACGACAACTCGAGTCTAGGCGAAGCTTGTTTGCTCCCTAGGCATCGAGACCACATCAATTCCATCGCAACTAGACGTAGGCTTTTACCTTCATCGAAGGGGCCGAACTAGTATAAAACCCTCGTGTCTTTGTGTCCGCTTTAACCCCTTCAAGTAAACTCGTAGCGATGGCTCCACGACTAAGTCCTTTCGCTAGGACATCTGCCGTGACAAATCCACGACAACTACCATCTCCTTTCTCTCTCACACAGACACACACACAACTCCTGCTTCTGCTCCCCTTCCCGACTACCGTCTCTCTCTCTCTCACAAAACTCTTGCTTTCACACCCCGACTCGTATTTCTCTCACAAACATTTATCGACTAGCTAGCCTCTAGATAGGTTTATACACCCGCACACTCATGCTTCCACCATCGCATACATGTCTCTCTCCCGCTCCTTGTATCTATGTAGCTTTTTCTTCCCTTCTTGAGACATGCCCTCTCGATCGTGCACACACACACTATCGCCTCATTTTAAGTTGATACCTATCGCACACACACTACTTGTGTCTTTGTCACACATGCACTCCGTCCTCTTCCACTCTCCCTCTCTCTCACACACACATGGGTTTTTTGCAACAACTAGCAAGATGCCCATGCGTTGCACGGAACATCAAGATGCATTTGTATGAGTAGTTTATCTTGTGGGGGAAAAGGATGAACGAGGGAAGACCTTATTTGCAAATGTGGAGAGGGGTGTGGGTATCTTTTTGCAAAATTACCATAGTTTCCTTCCTATCCATCAGATATAGATTGGACGGCCACACGATCATCACCGACAATGCTTTTTATAAGAGTAGGGATAAAAAATAGAGTTGGTGATGATGGTGGGCCTGCCATCCTGCAATGTAGGTCGTCCGATTTATATCTGACGGATAGGAAGGAAAATATGGCAATTTACCCACACTCTTCACCACATTTGTAGATAAGGCCTTCCCTCATTCATCCTTTTCTCCCACAAGATCTTGATGTTCCGTGCAACGCACGGGCATCTTGCTAGTAAGAGTTGAAATTAGACATATACCACTTCTTGAATCTTGAAACCAACAACATTCCTCCCTTATCTCATTAAAACCGCCAAAGGAATATATTTTGAGTGAAACATAACATATTTTTAGTGATATACGTATTTCAAAACTAGAATTTTTTTCTATCAAATCGATGAATATGTATTAATCTACTTTGATCGTGTGGCAACTCATTGGCACATTGCTAGTAGTTATTATAATTTTTTGGACACCGGACAAACGGTGGAGTACATATACGAAGAGAAGAGGCGCACGCACGCAGTCGGCCTCTCGCTGTCTCACACAAATGAGTGTTACGTAAAGGCGGCGTTAACAAATAAACCCTAAAACCCTAGGTGCACGATTGCTGCATTCGCGGGTACCGGATACGTGGTGGAGCACCTTTGTAGGAGTTGATGGTCGGGACCACAGGTGAACGACTTGGAGCGCGGTGGCTCGCCAGTTGCCACAGATCGAGTAGCCACGTTTAAAATATCGTTTTTAGCGGGGTTAAGAGTTCCGATTTTCAATGGCACGTTATAAGTAGTAAGTAGTTTTTAGAACGATTGGTATGGAGCGAAAATGGAATTCATAGTACTACGTACCTCCTTGGCGTATGGTTGTATGGGTTTATGTTACGAGGTGTTGAACCTGGTAGTTCTAGGGAAAATACTATGGTTTAGATTTAGATGCTGGTTTTCAGTAATCGGAAGGGGAAACCCATCTTTGATTAAAAAAAACTACTACCTGCATTCTGGTTTACTAGTCCCCATCGTACTTTGGGTCAAAGTTTGTCCACGAATTTTACTTGTAAAATGTGAATGGAAAACGAGATTTTGTTATACCCAAACAAAAAAGGACTGGAGGGAGTGATTGCTCTGACATGGACGCGACCTCTCCTAGCGCAGGCATTGAACCGGCGCGCCGGCCAAGAGGGCCGCACTCGCTACAGGCCCGGCTGAGCACGCCTCCTCGCCGCGTGCAACCAGCTTAAGACTACACCGCCTGCCTTCATTGAATCCGCACGTGTGCCGGCAACACGTCCTTCCGCGAGCCGGCAGACATTTTAGAACACAAAGAATGACTAAAATATACTCTTTTAGTTCTAGACGTATTTTAGTTCTATACACAAAGAATGACGTCTGGAAATACTTGTCATCAAAATGAATAAAAGAGAATGTATCTAGACGTATTTTAGTTCTAGATACATCTCTTTTTATGCATTTTGATGACAAGTATTTTTGGACGGAGGGAGTAATTAATTTACGCATGGTCTTGACTTATTGTGCTCGCACTGGTAGCACGAACTAGTAGAGGTTTTTCTTTATTTATAACTCTCCTCACATTTTTTTGGCTTTGAAGTGAATCATGGTTGTGGACATTATGTATGAATGTGCAGATATCTGTGAACATGAGTTTGATGTGGAAGTTGAACTTGGAATGTCGGGCTTGCGTGAACTATACCATGTCCAATGCTTCGTCTGTTATTGTTTGGAAAGTAATTGCTGTTATTACATGACCCAAAAAAATTATTTTGTGCCACATCAGTAGATGCACAGACATCACAACAGGCATGCTGACTGGATAAACATTTGAACCTAGCTATTATGAAGGAAATTTTGTATTGACAACCGTTTTAGATAGCAGGAGACGCCTAGCCTGCTCTGCCTCTGCTAGCTTATTTCTGGCTTCTTCCATCTCTTCTTTGGCTTGGGTGAAGAGAGCATCTGATTGCTCTTTTTGCTTCTTGAGGAACTCAGCTACATTCTCAAGGGCTGCTGCATGCTTTCTTTCAGCCTTTACTAATGCCACGAGGACACGAACAACTAACGATGTCACCTGGCTTGTGTGTAATCCAGCATCATCTGGGAATTTGCACCTTGTGTCTAATCCAGCATCATTAGGGAACTGGCACCTTGTGTGTAATCCAGCCTCATTTTGGAAACATGATCTCGAGGTTGACCATACTTCCATCCTTGCAGGAACTGCATCCTGACATGAAGTTACTTCTTTTTTAGATCAATACTCAGAGAAACCTAGATCCATTTAGTAGAAGCCAGATAAACAGAACTCGGAGAAGTGAATTCAAAAGGAAAAGAAATATAAAAACAGACTACAAGGTGAGAACACCCACTTCCTACATCAAGTAAAAAACGAAAGTATTAGGACGATTAAGACTCTTCTTATTACACATCGAAGAACACCATGCTTAAGAGAAACAGAAACTACAACATATACACATCGAAGAACACGAGGCTAAACGAAAGTAATTGAAAGGGTGTTACTTACCAAAGCTCGTTTTACAGGTTCGGTGCAGCTCCTCTTTAACTTGCCACGCTCCTTGAAGATGTCCCGAATATCCCGTGTTTGGTCTTCATTGCTCCTCTGCATGTTCACACTCGTGGTTTTAAAATCTCAACATGGCAAGAAAAATACTACTAGTAATACTCGCTCATCTTGTGGGCAACATTAAAGCACTCGTCTGCCATGTTAGAGCATCTCCAACAGAATCGCAATGCGTGGCGCTTTAAAAAAGCGTTTACAGTGCTGAGATCGAGAAGTAGATACTAGAGAGTAGAGGATAGTTCTCAGCATAGATAGATAAAAAAAGATACCCATACCCCTCTCCAGAGTTGCAAATAAGGCCTTCCCTCGTTCATCCTTTTCTCCCACAAGATAAACTACTCATACAAATGCATCTTGATGCGTGCAACGCATGGACATATTGCTAGTTCTAAAAACCTTTCCATCATTTGCCACACTTCTGGTTGCAGATGAAAAACCTACCCAAGCACAACGTGATACAGGAGCGACGCACAATTACAGGTTGATATTCTGTTGGACAATGGAGGCTATAAGCAATTACTTTTACGGGAACAATAGCACCCAGGAAAATTGAAGGGTAGGTATGAACAAAATTGGAACTGCACATGTACTGCTAAGTGATTCAATACACACATTACCAATCGAGGAGGAGAACGATGGTCGCGGTGGCCTCTGTGAGTCATGGTCGGCAATGGGAGTCAGTTCATTGTCCATGACGGTGGTACTTCTGCGCTTGGTGTCGGCTTCCGGGAAGCAGATCCGAGACCGTGGAAGACGATGCCAGGGAAGAGGCTCTGTCTACGACGACGACGATGGACCGGTGAAGGAAATATGCCCTAGAGGCAATAATAAAGTTATTATTTATTTCCTCATATCATGATAAATGTTTATTATTCATGCTAGAATTGTATTATCCGGAAACATGATACATGTGTGAATACATAGACAAACATAGTGTCACTAGTATGCCTCTACTTGACTAGCTCGTGAATCAAACATGGTAAGTTTCCTAGCCATGGATAAAAGAGTTGTCATTTGATTAACGGGATCACATCATTAGGATAATGATGTGATTGACATGACCCATTCCGTTAGCCTAGCACTTGATCGTTTAGTATGTTGCTATTGCTTTCTTCATGACTTATACATGTTCCTGTAACTATGAGATTATGCAACTCCCGTTTACCGGAGGAACACTTTGGGTGCTACCAAACGTCACAACGTAACTGGGTGATTATAAAGGAGTACTACAGGTGCCTCCAAAGGTACATGTTGGGTTGGCGTATTTCGAGATTAGGTTTTGTCACTCCGATTGTCGGAGAGGTATCTCTGGGCCCTCTCGGTAATGCACATCACTATAAGCCTTGCAAGCAATGTAGCTAATGAGTTAGTTACAGAATGATGCATTATGTAACGAGTAAAGAGACTTGCCGGTAACGAGATTGAACTAGGTATTGGATACCGACGATCGAATCTCGGGCAAGTAACATACCGATGACAAAGGGAACAAAGTATGTTGTTATGCGGTTTGACCGATAAAGATCTTCGTAGAATATGTAGGAGCCAATATGGGCATCTAGGTTCCGCTATTGGTTATTGACCAAGAATAGTTCTAGGTCATGTCTACATAGTTCTCGAACCCGTAGGGTCCGCACGCTTAAGGTTTCGATGACAGTTATATTATGAGTTTATGAGTTTTGATGTACCGAAGGAGTTCGGAGTCCCGGATGAGATCGGGGACATGACGAGGAGTCTCAAAATGGTCGAGACGTAAATATCGATATATTGGACGACTATATTCGGAGTTCGGAAAGGTTCCGAGTGATTCGGGTATTTTTCGGAGTACCGAAGAGTTACGGGAATTCGCCGGGGAGTATATGGGCCTTATTGGGCCATACGGGAATTGAGGAGAGAGGCCGAAAGGAAGGAGGCGCGCAGCCCCCCTCTGGTCCGAATTGGACAAGGGGTGCGGCCCCTCTTTCCCCCTTCTCCTACTCCAACAAGGAAGGAAGGAGTCCTACTCCCGGTGGGAGTAGGACTCCCCTTGGCGCGCCTCTCCCTGGTTGGCCGCCTCCTCCCCTTGCTCCTTTATATACGGGGGCAGGGGGGCACCTCGAGGCACGACAACAGAAGTTGATCTACGGATCGTTCCTTAGCCGTGTGCGGTGCCCCCCTCCACCATATTCCACCTCGGTCATATCGTCGCGGAGTTTAGGCGAAGCCCTGCGCCGGTAGAACATCATCATCGTCACCACGCCGTCATGCTGACGAAACTCATCCCCGAAGCTTTGCTGGATCGGAACCCGGGGATCGTCATCGAGCTGAACGTGTGCTGAACTCGGAGGTGCCGTACGTTCGGTGCTTGGATCGGTCGGATCGTGAAGACGTACGACTACATCAACCGCGTTGTCATAACGCTTCCGCTTACGGTCTACGAGGGTACATAGACAACACTCTCCCCTCTCGTTGCTATGCATCACCATGATCTTGCGTGTGCGTAGGAATTTTTTTGAAATTACTATGTTCCCCAACAGTGGCATCCGAGCCTAGGTTTTATGCGTTGATGTTATATGCACGAGTAGAACACAAGTGAGTTGTGGGCGATACAAGTCATACTGCTTACCAGCATGTCATACTTTGGTTCGGCGGTATTGTGAGATGAAGCGGCCTGGACCGACATTACGCGTACGCTTACGCGAGACTGGTTTCACCGTTACGAGCACTCGTTGCTTAAAGGTGACCGGCGGGTGTCTGTCTCTCTCACTTTAGTTGAACCGAGTGTGGCTATGCCCGGTCCTTGCGAAGGTTAAAATAGCACCAACTTGACAAACTATCGTTGTGGTTTTGATGCGTAGGTAAGAACGGTTCTTGCTAAGCCTGTAGCAGCCACGTAAAACTTGCAACAACAAAGTAGATGACGTCTAACTTGTTTTTGCAGAGCATGTTGTGATGTGATATGGTCAAGACGTGATACTATATTTTATTGTATGAGATGATCATGTTTTGTAACCGAAGTTATCGGCAACTGGTAGGAGCCATATGGTTGTCGCTTTATTGTATGAAATGCAAACGCCCTGTAATTGCTTTACTTTATCACTAAGCGGTAGCAATAGTCGTAGAAGCAATAGATGGCGTAAACGACAAAGATGCTACGATGAAGATCAAGGTGTCGCGCCGGTGACGATGGTGATCACGACGGTGCTTCGGAGATGGAGATCACAAGCACAAGATGATGATGGCCATATCATATCACTTATATTGATTGCATGTGATGTTTATCCTTATGCATCTTATCTTGCTTTGATTGACGGTAGCATTTTAAGATGATCTCTCACTAATTATCAAGAAGTGTTCTCCCTGAGTATGCACCGTTGCCAAAGTTCGTCGTGCCCAGACACCACGTGATGATCGGGTGTGATAAGCTCTACGTCCATCTACAACGGGTGCAAGCCAGTTTTGCACACGCGGAATACTTAGGTTAAACTTGATGAGCCTAGCATATGCAGATATGGCCTCAAAACACAGAGACCGAAAGGTCGAGCGTGAATCATATAGTAGATATGATCAACATAATGATGTTCACCATTGAAAGCTACTCCATTTCACGTGATGATCGGTTATGGTTTAGTTGATTTGGATCAAGTGATCACTTATAAGATTAGAGGGATGTCTTTCTAAGTGGGAGTTCTTAAGTAATATGATTAATTGAACTTTAATTTATCATGAACTTAGTCATGGTAGTATTTTGCAAATTATGTTGTAGATCAATAGCTTGCGTTGTTGCTTTCATATGTTTAATTTTGATATGTTCCTAGAGAAAATTGTGTTGAAAGATGTTAGTAGCAATGATGCGGATTGGATCCGTGATCTGAGGTTTGTCCTCATTGCTGCGCAGAAGAATTATGTCCTTAATGCACCGCTAGGTGACAAACCTATTGCAGGAGCAGATGCAGACGTTATGAACGTTTGGCTAGCTCAATATGATGACTACTTGATAGTTTAGTGCACCATGCTTAACGGCTTAGAATCGGGACTTCAAAGACGTTTTGAACGTCACGGACCATATAAGATGTTCCAGATATTGAAGTTAATATTTCAAGCAAATACCCGAGTTGAGAGATATGAAGTCTCCAACAAGTTCTATAGCTAAAAGATGGAGGAGAATCGCTCAACTAGTGAGCATGTGCTCAGATTGTCTGGGTACTTCAATCGCTTGAATCAAGTGGGAGTTAATCTTCCAGATAAGATAGTGATTGACAGAATTCTCTAGTCACCATCACTAAGTTACTAGAACTTCATGATGAACTATAGTATGCAAGGGATGACAAAAACAATTCCCGAGCTCTTTGTGATGTTAAAATCGACGAAGGTAGAAATCAAGAAAGAGCATCAAGTGTTGATGATTGACAAGACCACTAGTTTCAAGAAAAGGGCAAAGGGAAAGAAAGGGAAACTTCAAGTAGAATGGCAAACAAGTTGTCACTCCCGTGAAGAAGCCCAAAGCTGGACCTAAGCCTGAAATTGAGTGCTTCTACTGCAAAGGAAATGGTCACTGGAAGTGGAACTACTCCAAATATTTGGTGGATAAAAAGGATGGCAAAGTGAACAAGGGTATATTTTGATGTACATGTTATTGATGTGTACCTTACTAGTGTTTATAGTAGCCCCTGAGTATTTGATACTTGTTCGGTTGCTAAAAATTTAGTAACTCGAAACAGGAGTTACAGAATAAACAGAAACTAGTTGAGGGTGATGTGACGATGTGTGTTGGAAGTGGTTCCAAGATTGATATGATCATCATCGCACACTCCCTATACTTTCGGGATTGGTGTTGAACCTAAATAAATGTTATTTGGTGTTTGCGTTGAGCATGAATATGATTTGATCATGTTTATTGCAATACGGTTATTCATTTAAAGTCAGAGAATAATTGTTGTTCTGTTTACATGAATAAGACCTTCGATGGTCACACACCCAATGAACATAGTTTGTTGAATCTCGATCGTAGTGATACACATATTCATAATATTGATGCCAAAAGATGAAAAGTTAATAATGATAGTGCAACTTATTTGTGGCACTGCCGTTTGGGTCATATCGGTGTAAAGCGCATGAAGAAACTCCATAAAGATGGATTTTCGGAATCACTTGGTTATGAATCATTTGATGCTTGCGAACCGTGCCTTTTGGGCAAGATGACTAAAAACTCCGTTCTCCGGAACAATGGAACAAGCTACTGACTTATTGGAAATAATACATACCGATGTATGTGATCCAATGAGTGTTGATGCTCGTGGCAAGTATCGTTATTTTCTGACCTTCACAAAATGATTTGAGCAGATATGGGTATATCTACTTGATGAAACATAAGTCTGAAATAATTGAAAGGTTCAAAGAATTTCAGAGTGAAGTGGAAAAATCATCGTAACAAGAAAATAAAGTTTCTACGATCTGATCGCGGAGACGAATATTTGAGTTACGAGTTTGGTCTTCAGTTAAAACAATGTGGAATAGTTTCACAGCTCACGCCACCTGGAACACCACAACGTTATGGTGTGTCCGAACGTCGTAACCGCACTTTATTGGATATGGTGCGGTCTATGATGTCTCTTATCGGTTTTACCACTATCGTTTTGGGGTTGTGCATTAGAGACAGCTGCATTCACATTTAAAAGGGCACCATCTAAATCCGTTGAGACGACACCATATGAACTATGGTTTAGCAGTAAACCTAAGCTGTCGTTTCTTAAAGTTTGGGGCTACGATGCTTATGTGAAAAAGTTTCATCCTGATAAACTCAAACCCAAATCGGAGAAGTACGTCTTCATAGAATACCCAAAGGAAACTGTTGGGTACACCTTCTATCACAGATCCGAAGGCAAGATATTCTTTGCCAAGAATGGATCCTTTCTAGAGAAGAAGTTTCTCTCGAAAGAAGTGAGTGGGAGGAAAGTAGAACTTGATGAGGTAACTGTACCTGCTCCCTTATTTGAAAGTAGTTCATCACAGAAATCTGTTCCTGTGACTACTACACCAATTAGTGAGGAAGTTAATGATGATGATCATGAAACTTCAGATTAAGTTACTACAGAACCTCGTAGGTCTTCCAGAGTAAGATCCGCACAAGAGTGGTACGGTAATCCTGTTCTGGAAGTTATGTTACTAGACCATGACGAACCTACGAACTATGAAGAAGCGATGGTGAGCCCAGATTCCGCAAAATGGCTTGAGGCCATGAGATCTGAGATAAGATCCATGTATGAAAACAAAGTATGGACTTTGATTGACTTGCCCAATGATCGGCGAGACATTGAGATTAAATGGATCTTCAAGAGGAAGACGGACGCTGATAGTGTTACTATCTACAAAGCTAGAATTGTCGCAAAAGGTTTTTGACAAGTTCAAGATGTTGACTACGATGAGAGTTTTTCACTCGTATCTATGCTTAATTCTGTCTGAATCATGTTAGCAATTGCCGCATTTTATGAAATCTGGCAAATGGATAAACAAAACTGCATTCCTTAATGGTTTTCTTAAAGAAGAGTTGTATATGATGCAACCAGAAGGTTTTGTCAATCCTAAAGGTGCTAACAAATTGTGCAAGCTCCAGCGATCCATCTATGGACTGGTGCAAGCATCTCAGAGTTGGAATGTATGCTTTGATGAGTTGATCAAATCATATGGTTTTATACAGACTTTTGAAGAAGCCTGTATTTACAAGAAAGTGAGTGGGAGCTCTGTAGCATTTCTAATATTATATGTGGATGACATATTGTTAATTGGAAATGATATGGAAATTCTGGATAGCATGAAAGGATACTTGAATAAGAGTTTTTCAAAGCAAGACCTCGGTGAAGCTGCTTACACATTGAGCATCAAGATCTATATAGATAGATCAAGATGCTTGATAAGATTTTTCAATGAGTACATACCTTGATAAATTTTTGAAATAGTTCAAAATGGAACAGTCAAAGAAGGAGTTCTTGCCTGTGTTACAAGGTGTGAAGTAAGACTCAAGACCCGACCATTGCAGAAAATAGAAAGAGAATGAAAAGTCATTCCCTATGCCTCAGTCATAGGTTCTATAAAGTATGCTATGCTGTGAACCAGACCTATTGTATACCTTGCTCTGTGTTTGGCAAAGGAATACAATTTTGATCTAATAGTAGATCACTGGACAGCGGTCAAGAATATCCTTAGTAAGGACTAAGGAGATGTTTCTCGATTATGGAGGTGATAAAAGAGTTTGTCGTAAAGAGTTACATCAGTGCAAGGTTTTACACCAATCCAGATGACTCTAAGTCTCAATCTAGATACATATTGAAAGTGGGAGCAATTAGCTAGAGTAGCTCCATGCAGAGCATTGTGGACATAGAATATTTTGCAAAATACATACGGCTCTGAATATGACAGATCCGTTGACTAAACTTCTCACACAAGCAAAACATGATCATACCTTAGTACTCTTTGGGTGTTAATCACATAGCGATGTGAACTAGATTATTGACTCTAGTAAACCCTTTGGGTGTTGATCACATGATGATGTGAACTATGGGTATTAATCACATGCAGATGTGAATATTGGTGTTAAATCACATGGCGATGTGAACTAGATTATTGACTCTAGTGCAAGTGGGAGACTGAAGGAAATATGCCTTAGAGGCAATAATAAAGTTATTATTTATTTCCTCATATCATGATAAATGTTTATTATTCATGCTAGAATTGTATTAACCGGAAACATGATACATGTGTGAATACATAGACAAACATAGTGTCACTAGTATGCCTCTACTTGACTAGCTCGTGAATCAAAGATGGTTAAGTTTCCTAGCCATGGACAAAAGAGTTGTCATTTGATTAACGGGATCACATCATTAGGAGAATGATGTGATTGACATGACCCATTCCGTTAGCCTAGCACTTGATCGTTTAGTATGTTGCTATTGCTTTCTTCATGACTTATACATGTTCCTGTAACTATGAGATTATGCAACTCCCGTTTACCGGAGGAACACTTTGGGTGCTACCAAACGTCACAACGTAACTGGGTGATTATAAAGGAGTACTACAGGTGTCTCCAAAGGTACATGTTGGGTTGGCGTATTTAGAGATTAGGTTTTGTCATTCCGATTGTCGGAGAGGTATCTCTGGGCCCTCTCGGTAATGCACATCACTATAAGCCTTGCAAGCAATGTAGCTAATGAGTTAGTTATGAAATGATGCATTATGTAACGAGTAAAGAGACTTGCCGGTAACGAAATTGAACTAGGTATTGGATACCGACGATCAAATCTCGGGCAAGTAACATACCGATGACAAAGGGAACAAAGTATGTTGTTATGTGGTTTGACCGATAAAGATCTTCGTAGAATATGTAGGAGCCAATATGGGCATCCAGGTTCCGCTATTAGTTATTGACCAAGAATAGTTCTAGGTCATGTCTACATAGTTCTCGAACCCGTAGGGTCCGCACGCTTAAGGTTTCGATGACAGTTATATTATGAGTTTATGAGTTTTGATATACCGAAGGAGTTCGGAGTCCCGGATGATATCGGGGACATGACGAGGAGTCTCGAAATGGTCGAGACATAAAGATCGATATATTGGACGACTATATTCGGAGTTCGGAAAGGTTCTGAGTGATTCGGGTATTTTTCAGAGTACCGGAGAGTTACGGGAATTCGCCGGGGAGTATATGGGCCTTATTGGGCCATACGGGAATTGAGGAGAGAGGCCGAAAGGAAGGAGGCGCGCAGCCCCCCTCTGGTCCGAATTGGACAAGGGGTGCAGCCCCTCTTTCCTTCCTCCTCTCCCCCTCTTTCCCCCTTCTCCTACTCCAACAAGGAAGGAGGGAGTCCTACTCCTGGTGGGAGTAGGACTCCCCTTGGCGCGCCTCTTCCTGGCCGGCCGCCTCCTCCCCTTGCTCCTTTATATACGGGGGCAGGGGGGCACCTCGAGGCACGACAACAGAAGTTGATCTACGGATCGTTCCTTAGCCGTGTGCGGTGCCCCCCTCCACCATATTCCACCTCGGTCATATCGTCGCGGAGTTTAGGCGAAGCCCTGAACGGGTAGAACATCATCATCGTCACCACGCCGTCGTACTGATGAAACTCATCCCCGAAGCTTTGCTGGATCGGAGCCCGGGGATCGTCATCGAGCTGAACGTGTGCTGAACTCGGAGGTGTCGTACGTTCGGTGCTTGGATCGGTCGGATCGTGAAGACGTACGACTACATCAACCGCGTTGTCATAACGCTTCCGCTTACGGTCTATGAGGGTACGTAGACAACACTCTCCCCTCTCGTTGCTATGCATCAACATGATCTTGCGTGTGCGTAGGAATTTTTTTGAAATTACTACGTTCCTCAACAACCGGCTCCAGTGCGGCGTACGAGGTCGTCGATGAGGCAGATGTGTTGTGGTGGACGAGTGCGCCGATGTAAAGGGGAGGAGCACGAAGGCTGCGGTGCCGTGGAGAAGTATATTTTGCAATGGGGATAGAAAATGGGGAGTATTCAGGTGTACTACTCTGGGTGCCGGGGTGGGGCTGGCTGGGTAGGGTGAACCTGAAGTTACAAAAACAACCCCTACCAAGCGTCGTCCGTAGGCCTGTTCCGAAGGCTCTGATGGTAACTTCCCACTGCTCGAATCAGGGTCGCGGGAGATTTTCCCGCCGACCTCAAAATTTTCTGACACTGGACTCCCCGTGTGGCGTGTTGAGTGATTCGGCTAAGTAACTAGCGAGTAGTAGTAGTAAACTCTGCATATTAGGTTTGACCGAAGTCAAACTTCCTAAAGTTTGACCAAGTTTATATAAAAATATAAACATTTACCATAACAAATATGATATGGAAGTACATTCAATAATGAATCTAATGGTATTTATTTGTTATTGTATATGTTAATATTTTTTTGTTATAAGCTTTCTGAGAGTTTACAAAACTAGACTTTGACCAATGCTAATACGCGGACTAAAATAAAAACGGAGGGAGTACACATTCGTTTTCTTAGTTTGTAGTGAACTAATCATTTGTTGAAATTGTGAAATAAATATATTAGGCTATTGACTTCGAATGTAATGGTCTATACAATTCAATAGTTACAATCATTGTCGAATCCCAAGATGTATACAAGGTCTATAGTACTTCACAACATGCTCAAACTCACATAATCCCAGTCAAATGAGAATCTAAATTCATTTCATAGTTATTACTTTGTAGGATGCAACAAAAACAACCAAAACTCTACATCAACCATTATAGAAGCAACATTTTGACATATCCCATTGTGTGAATGAAACGTGCAGAGAGAGCTTTTGAAGATGGATTAGATAGGGCGGGAAAGATTGTATGTATGTGGACGAGAGAGTAGGAGACAAACCTAACGAGACACAGAGAGAGAGAGAAAGAGAAAGAGAGAGGAAGAAGTTAGGTCTGTGAGAAAGATGGAGACATGTAATATACGTGATTCTGTATACGTGGAAGGAGAAGAGACAACATGTTTGATGAGAGAGCTGGAAAAACATGGACGAGAGGGGAAGGATCTCATGGGTTGAGGGATTGACAATTTTGTGCGGGGAGAGAGGGATTGGTAATTTTGTGCAAGAGAGAGAGAGGGTGGGGGGAGGAGTCAGTCAGCTGTCGTCACATCACCCTGCTTCCAAATGACCCCGCATTCTCTAGCGCGGTGTGGTCGCCGTCTTCGATCTGCTCGATGCCATCTTTGAAGATTGAGGTGTTGTGCATGTTGGGTGCAAAGAAGCACAAGCGACAGTGGTCGCCGTATAACCTTGGATGGGGATGAATTGTGTGTTCGGGGGAGTGTGTGTGTGTGTGTTGTGCTGCGTGTGTGTGTGTGTCAGATATTGAGCGAAAACAAACCTAAGGAGAGAAATGAGTATTCACGAAGAAATTGTGCGGGCCTTGAGGTGGGCAGGGGCCGAGTGAGGGTGTCAAAATGTGCGCGTTGATGCATATGTTGCATGCGATTGTGCGAGGGACGGACGAATCGAGAGAGATGGTTGTTGTGTTACGGATGCTCCTCTCTCTCTCGGTCTCTCTATCTCTCTCTCTCTCTCTCTCTTTCACACACACACACATGAACACAAGTAAACTAGAAGACCATTCTCTCATGTATACACAATGTATCGGCATCTGTCTATGTCTCACTCATGCATGATCATTTGCACATTCACACCTCTCTATGTCTGTATCACACGCACACCGTCTCCACATTGCCCTTCCGCCACAACACACATATGGACACATACACACGTTCTCTCACAGTCACACACCCAGAATAAGTATTAAAAAAAACTAGGGCGCACCTAAAACGTCCAAATCCAAATAAACACAAACTGGAGCTAAATTCAAATATATGGAAATATTGCAGCGTCAAGAACTTTCCCAGGAAGAAAACTTGAGTAATATTCGAGGATTGTTTTCATACACACAAAAATGTTCGGTGGATGTCCTTCGAGCGCGACACGGTGACGCACCGTTCGATCGACCGCGCGGCCGCGGTTCACGCACTTGCACAGGATTCCGTGTCGTGACTGTGGTACTAACTTCAAAAAAAGCGCTGCCTAAGTCTAATGTTTATGTGTACTACTACCTCCGTCCTGGTTTATAGGCCCCCTTTGTAGTTTGTGTCAAATTTTGACTAAAGATTTAACTAACAAAATGTTAACGCATGTCAAGAAATATTATCTCATTGGATTCGTATTTGAACATAGTTTTCAAAAATATAATGTTTGGTGACATGCGTGAACATTTTGTTAGTTTAATCTATGGTCAAAATTTGGCACGAAACACAATGGGGACCAATAAATCCGGACGGAGGTAGTAGTACGGGTTTCTTTTAAGTTTGACCAACCTCATATAAAACTAAAGTAAGCTCCCATACGCGCACTCATCAATATGCCGCCACCGGCGTTGCGCATGCCGGCGCTTGCCTGCTCCGGACAACAATTTCTCGCCCATCACCGCCGTGTCGCCGCCATCCCTGTGCCATGAAGCCGAAGGCTCGCCCGCTCACGTCGTCTGCAGTCCCTCCTCGCCATGCCGCCGCGCTGCCAAGCACGCGAGCAGCTGGTGGAGCCGCATCTATGCACGCTGCGTACGAAGAGGAGGACGTGCGCGTGCTCCAGCACGCCGGCGAGGAGGAACTAGAGTGTCATTATCGTCTCCGCCCGCGCGGAGGAGGCGCGCATGGTGGCTGTCGCGGCGGAAGCCGGTCGCGCGCGCGTCGAGCCCGCAAACCGGGTGCGGACGCGGAATCTACCTTCGAGACCTTGAATGCCACGTGGATCCTGCAATCTGAAGGAGCAATTTGGGTCAGTCGACTCATGTGAGCCGTTTGATGCAACATGGATGGCTAGAAGGGCCTCTTCCACCTCTTCTGTTGTCTTCTTCCTTCGCTCCGTCGAACTTCTTTCACAAATCGACTGGCCCAAATTATACTACTAGTACGAACGTATTAAGTACAGTAGGAACACGAAGGTACGAGCAGTAGTACCAACTTCAAGAAGAACAGTAGTAAGACATAGTACTAGTACTACTCTACGTACTAAAGAGTTCAAATAACAAGAAAGAATATAAACATAGTTCTGCTGGGGCCTCAGCACAACACACCCTTGAAAATAAACTAGGCAACTAGTCCGCTTGACACTGCAGTAGAACCAACATGAGCGACGGCACTGCCACCTACTAGGAGTCCAAGTCCACGTCCTCGACTTCGTCCTCATCCCTCTTCCTCTTCCTCTTCGCCAACGCTTCTTTGCTTGAACCGGACATTGGGCTCTGCTTCTTCATCCAACCCATGTAGATATTTAAACAAAGGTAGGCATCCATTGCTGCGTACAGGATATGGGCTCTGCCTCACGCCGCAGCGAACCAGTGAACCCTCGTACTCCTCTACGCGTGGGCATACACTGCCGCGTCTTCCCCGGCTCCGCGTCGTCCCCTTCCTAGGCCTCGCCGTTGTCCACCGCCCTGGTGCTCTCGGTGCGGTGTGATCAACGTGGTCAAGGAAGGGCTTCCATCAGACGTGGACTGTACGTGGAGAGGCTGTCAGCTGGGTCCACGGCCGCAGCAAGGAAGTGCCTCCTTATTACGCGCAAAATAATTATTCCTCCACCTGACAGCAGGGACCCACCGGACGGGCCACCATATTTAGCGAAAAAAACGCTTCCTCCCTGACTGCTGGGACCGACCAGCTACACCTTCGCACGCAAGGAAGTGCGTCCGGGCAAAAAAAACGATTCGCCCCCTGACTGCTGGGACCCACGAGCTACATCTTCGCACGCAAGGAAGTGCGTCTGGGCAAAAAAAACCATTCGCCCCCCTTACTGCTGGGACCCACCAGCTACATCTTCGCACGCAAGGAAGTGCCTGACAGTCGGGACCCACCTGGTCGAAGCGTACATAGCGTTGTCATTATGGTCGCGAACGTGTACGTACATATATACTGGTGGATGTAGAGGCACGCACGTGTCGTAGTAGAGGCGCGCACGTAGCATGTACACGTACGTACAGCGGCGAGGGTGCAAGAAAGAAAATACGTCCACATATGTACATACAGGCAGGGTCTCGAACGCCTACTCGCGCATACGTACATGGCTTGGTCGGAACGGAGAAACGTCATCGTCATCGTGTTCATGGGGAGCCAACCGGCTGGGTCGGAACGGAATGCATGGTCGTGTTCATCGGGAGGGCTTGGATGGAACAGGCGATGGAAACGAGGCCTGGCGTACCGCACAACGGAGGAAACGGCCTTGTGTTCGACCGGCCACGTTCGGAACGAGGTCCTGTTGATCGGGAGGGGTGTGGCGTACCGCAAAACGGAGGAAACGGACCTCCTACGGTCGAAACAGGGGTCCTGTTGATCGAGAGGGGTGTGGCGTACCGCAAAACGGAGGAAATGGACCTCCTACTGTCGAAACGGGGGTCCTGTTGATCGGGAGGG
>LT934118.1:633146843-633180655 GCA_900231445.1 Triticum turgidum subsp. durum
CCACGAGATACTGTTCATCTCCACCGTCGACCTCCTCCAGCCTCCACGGGCTACCGTCGACCTCCTCCAGCCTCCACTAGCTACCGTCAACCTCCTCCAGCCTCCACGGGCTCCTGTTCATCCAGCCTCCACCGCGCGCTACTCCACCGGCTACTGTTCAACCACCCCTCCACCGTCTACTGTTCATCCACCCCTCCACCATCTACTGTTCATCTAGCCCTCCACACCACGGGGTCCTGTTCAACCACCCCTCCACGGCCACCCTCCATCGTCTACTGTTCATCCAACCCTCCACACCACGAGGTCCTGTTCATCCAGAGGCAACGCCACCGCTCACTGTTCATCCACCCCCCCGCGACGCTCACTGTTCATCCAATCGATTGGCTTCAGTTAGCAACAGTAGCGAAGGAATCGCTCCATCGGGTTCAGTTAACAACCATCGATCGATCGCTCGGGTTCAGTAACGCGTAGCCTGCAGTGCAATCGCTCGGGTTCAGTTAGAGCCCAACACCTCGCTCGGGTTCAGTTAGAGCCAACGCCTCGCACACACGCGCGTACGTGTACGAGAGAAACACGCATCGCTCGGCCCCCGACCTCCCACCGTAACTGGCAACTCCCCGAAATTTTCCTCCCCCTCGCTTCTACCACGGTTTTTTCCGTCATGGACGGCCCAAAGAATGCCATGCAGCTGCGTCTCCAGCCCGCCCAGGACGAAAAGCCCATTTTCTGTCATGATTTTTTGTCATAGAAGTAGGAGCCCACCACATCTATGATGATACCGGGTTTTGTCACAATTATCGTCATAGAAGTGTCATATGTATGACAGAATATTTTTTCATTCGGCCCAAAATGTCACGGATGTGTCTTTTTTTTGTAGTGATGTGAGGCAGCTAGTGGAAGTAGAACTCGAATAGTGGTCAGTCAAGCCACAGGTGAGTAAGTATCAAAGAAGTCTTCACCTTCCTTTTGGGTATAACCCTTAGCCACGAGCCGAGCCTTGTACTTTTCAATAGTACCATCAGGCCTAAGATTCTTCTTGAATACCCATTTGCATCCTATAGGTTTGCACCCATAAGGACGATCAGTTATCTCCCAAGTTTCATTCGCCAAGATGAAATCCATCTCGCTACGAACTGCTTCCTTCCAGTAGTCAGCATCTTCAGATGCATAGGCCTCTGAAATAGAACTAGGAGTGTCATCTATGAGATACACAAGAAAATCATCACCAAAGGACTTTGCAGTCCTCTGTCTCTTGCTCCTAGTAAGAACTTCATTGTTCTCCTCCACATGACTTTCAAAGTGTTCCATCAAAATGGCAGGTTCAGTAATTTTAACTGGTTCCTGATTCGATGAACTAGGCATCTCCTGATTAGATGTGGTAGCCATATCCTTCATGGGAAAGATATCTTCAAAGAAAGTCGCATCATTCGACTCCATGATCGTAACGACATGGATGTCAGGTACCTCAGATTTTACAACCAAGAATCTATAACCAATGCTATGAAAAGCATATCCCAGGAAAACACAATCCACAGTTTTTGCTCCCAGCTTCCGCTTCTTTGGAATTGGCACATTGACTTTCGCCAAACAACCCCAGGTTCGTAGATAAGAGAGCTTTAACCTTTTCTTCTCCCATTCCTCGAATGGAGTTATATCTTTGTTCTTTGTGGGAACTCGGTTTAGGACATGACATGCAGTCAATATCGCCTCCCCCCACCATGCCTTGGAGAGACCCGATGTGTCTAACATGGCGTTAACCAAATCTGTTAGAGTACGGTTCTTTCTTTCGGCCACCCCAATTGACTGAGGTGAATAGGGAGGTGTCCTCTCATGGATTATACCATGTTCCGCACAAAAACATCAAATTCATTGGAAAAATACTCTCCACCACAGTCGGACCTAAGCCTCTTGATTTTCCGATCAAGTTGGTTTTCCACTTCAGCTTTATAGATCTTGAAAAAGTTCAAAGCCTCATCCTTAGATTTTAGAAGATACACACAACAGTATCTAGTGGAGTCGTCAATTAACGTCATGAAATATTTCTTTCCACCTTTTGTCAAAACACCATTCATTTCACATAGATCTGAATGTATGAGTTCTAGTGGTGCAAGATTTCTCCTTTCCGCAGTCACATGAGACTTACGAGGTTGCTTAGCTTGCATACACACTTGACACTTGGATCCCTTGACAGTGGTGAAACTAGGATTTAGTTCAACTTTGCTAGTCGCGACATGCAACCAAAGTTAACATGACAAAGACGTGAATGCCACACATTTGATTCACTATTGTTGCAAACATGATTAACAACTTTATTGCAAAAGTCTGATAAGGATAAACGAAACAGGCCTCCTGACTCATAGCCTTTACCAACAAAGATTCCATACTTGGATATTACAAATTTATTCGACTCAAAGACAAGCTTGTAGCCATCTCTACACAGAAGAGATCCGCTAACAAGATTTTTATTGACGGAGGGGACATAATGCATGTTCTTCAGCCGCACGATCTTCCCTGAAGTAAACTTCAGATCGACCGTGCCAACACCATGAACAGAAGCACTTGAACCGTTCCCCATCAGCACGGCAGAAGTCCCTGCGGTCTGATAAGACGAAAACATGGAAATATCACCGCATACATGCACATTAGCACCCGTGTTAATCAACCAATCAGGAGAATGACATACTGAAAGAATAGTGGGAAATATACCATACCCAACATCCTTCATGTCAGTGTCTCCAATGGCAACATTAGCGGTCTTGCCGCCTTTCCCAGGATGATGCTTGTCATAGCGATTAGGGCAACTAGGTGCCCAATGATCAGGATCCCCACACACATGACAAACACCTTTCTTCTTGTCATTCTTCTTCTTGAAGTTCGTGTGTTGCACAACCTTGTTCTTCCCATCGAACTTTGCTTTACCATCAAACTTGCCCTTGTTCTTGAACTTGTGGGGCTGGAAGTTCTTCTTCTGTACCAGATTGGCACTAGATCCTCCATCAATACCTTGAGCACGTGTGTCCTTTGCTCTCGCCTTTTCTTCCACATCAAGAGTACCAATGAGATCCGAAACGAAAAACTCCTGCCTCTTATGCTTCAGTAAGGTAGCAAAGTTCCTCCACGAAGGAGGAAGCTTATTGATGATACCTCCGGCAACAAACTTGTCAGGTAGCATACAACTGAAGTGCTCAAGTTCTCTAGCAAATGACTGTATCTCATGAGCTTGCTCAACCACAGAGCGCTCTTCAGTCATCCTGTAATCATAGAATTGCTCCACGATGTACAGCTCAGCGCCAGCATCCGAGACCCCAAACTTGGCCTCGAGTGCATCCCACATATCTTTTCCATTATCAATTGACGCATAAGCATCGACTATGTTGTCACCAAGAACACTATAACACCCCTGTGTAATGATGCTACAGTAAACCCTGGGGTTAAGTTAATCATTTTGCTAAACAAGTGTTTGATCATCATTGTCTCCTGTCTCTTTCAAATTCCAGTTGAATTCAATTTCAAATTATGGGTGAATTTCAAAATGCTCAAACATGACAACTAAAATGTTCATCATGTGGAAAGTATTCTTCTGGTAATATTGGTGGTGAACCAACATTTTTGCAAAATATCTAAATGGCCTAAAATAGCTATAACAAAAAGTTGTTAAAAGAAAAAGCAAAAGTTAAAAAGAGAAAGAAATAGGAAAGGGGGGGAGAGAGAGAGCAACCCCCTCCCTGGACCGAACCCACCTGGGACGGCCCACCTAACCCACCATTGCCAGCCCAGTTACCCCTCCCGCACCGGTCTCTCCCCCTGCCCTGTTCATCGGTCTCAGACCACTACAGGGGCTCGTCGCCGCCCGACCACCTCGCCGGCAGCGCCGCGGGTGGATAAGAGAGCCCCACTCCGGCTCCTCGAGTCCTCCCCCACCTACCGCCACTCCCACTCCTCTCCGCCTCTGCCTCTCCCCACCAGATCCCCTCCCGAGCTCTCTCCCTCTCCTCCGAGCGCCATCGCCACCGCGTCTTTGTCATCCCCGCGGCCACCGTCATCGCCCCGCATCAGCGACATGCCATAGGTGTCCACCGTCCTCCTCCACATCGACTGGTGCCCGCCGTTGGAGCCGGAAGGCACCACAGCATCGGATCCACCCCGTCTTCCTCCTCGGGACGCTCGAGCTTGCGCCGTCGATTCGCTCCCCCGAGCCTCCCCCGAGCCCACGATTGCACACATGCAGGCTCCCGGTGAGCCTCTGCTTCCTTTCCCCCTTCATGTGACACCCCATTCTCCCGTAGCCATGCTCGCCGCCCTGGGCCGAGCTCAGCTCCACGGTACGCCCCGCCGCCGTGGCCACGGCCCCTGTTGTGCTCGCCTGAGCACGTCATCGAGCTCCTGGTGCTCACAGGAGCCCAACACGCACGCGCATGCGCCTTCCCTTGCCCCTAGCACCTAGCTCGACGAGCGCTCGAGAACGTCGCCGCCTCTGCTCATTGCCAGCGCCGATTCCGGCCATTTCCGGCAAAGCCACCACCACCAGCAGCTGCGCCGCTCACTCCTCGTTCGAACGTGCATAACCCCAGCCCTGGAGGCACCCTGTAAGGGCGAGTGCCCTTCGCCGCGTTTTCATGCTCACCGGCGTTCAGCCGCCAGCCGGCCAACATGGCAAGGCTAGGCCCCACCTATGGGTGGCTGACCGTGGGCCCCATGGGTCCCAGTTGATTGGGTTGACCCAGTCAACTGCTGACTGGGCTGCCCAGTGAGACTGACGTGCAGGTCCCACCGCTTAATCCTCTAATTAAGACATTTTATTTATTAAAACTAATTAGTTTAGTTAATTAGACACTGGCACGTGAGCCCAGTAGTTTTACTAACTAAATTTAGATTAGTTCGAACTCTGTTTAACCCACTGTCTATGACAGGTGGGTCCCCCATGTCAGTTTTGACCGGTGAGCCGTCCTGTTGACTATTGACGTCACTATGACGCCATGCTGATGCAATATTCCTTTTCAGTTAATATTAATAATTCCAGAAATTACTTTAATCTTTAAAATTACATAGAAATTAAACCGTAACTCGCATGGAAATGTTTTCTACATGAAAGTTGCTCGGAAAAATCCAAAGAATCTGGATACGCGATCCGTTTACCTGTCAAATGCTTCTAACCATTTGAACATGCAACATTTTCCCTCCGGTCATCTGTCTGACACAGGTCCGGAACCGGGAATACCTTCCCGGTTGAATTCCCCCTTCACCTATATCGTGTAGCCATACGTTAGGTCACACCCGGCACAGCTTATTGCCATGTTATGCTTTGTGATGCTATGTTTGCTTTATATTTACTGTTTCTTCCCCCTATTCTCTCCGGTAGACCCATCAGTGACCCCCACCTTGTCCTTGTTGCCCCTACTGCATCATCGAAGACCCGATCAACGGGATCGAAGACCAGGCCCCGACACCGCACATCACTTTCCACTTTTATTGCTCGACTCTAAAGAGTTACCATCGAGTGCCGAGGGTGGAACCTATACATCACTCCTGCTAAGATCTCTGTAGTGTAGCTATTCGGTCGTGGTCATCGAGGGTGATTTCCTCCTTATCCACTTCCAATACGACTGTGTCGTGCAACCCCTCAAGTGTGAACCTCGGGGGTGGTTCCTCTTACGTTAACCTTGATGATTACATCGAGTGGAATTCACTGGGGGTGATTCCTCGGGTTCTCCCCTTGATGTTTGGACACACGGATGTTTGGACTTTACAACTGTTACTTGGAAAGGCGGGTCGACCCTGAGGGGTACCCGCGAGTGATGTGGAGACGGGTTGACCTGGAGGGTACCCGAGAGTTGAATATGAGGCATGGCCGGGGATTCTTAGCCCTTGCCTCAAGTCCTCGAGACGGGGCGACGGGGTCACATCTTTCGTGAGTCTCTGCTCGTGACCGCACTACCAACACACTAACGGTTTGGATATTTGATCTGAGGGGCCTCTGGCCTGATATCACTAACCATCACATGGGCATAGTATGGGCGTTCTGCATCGTATGCATCAGCCAAAGCTTAATAGACGACATCGACTAAGCGGCGCACGCTGGGTTGGACTGCGTAAGCACATGCCTTTTTGAAGGGGGTAGCTAGGTCTGCTCATCGGCCGCGTTCGCAACGTGCAGGAGTTCCCGGGGAGATGGCCCATGACCCCTGGGGCATAGGTTTAGTCCGGCGTGCTTGGCCTCTCTATTAAGCCTAGGTCAGGTTGCGGCGTATTGTTTGGCCAAGGCCAGGCATGACCCAGGAAAGTGTGTCCGGCCGGAGTTAATCGAGCGTGGTGGGTAAGTTGGTGCACCCCTGTAGGGAAGAAAACATCTGTCGATAGCCTGTCCTACGGTAACGGACACTCGGAGTTGTATCCCAATCGATACAACTAGAACTGGATAATTGAGGTGATAATTGGATAGTATGTCTCTGGGATTGCTTTCTCACAGGGAGTCGAGAAACGATCTCTGACCGAGGTTGATAACACTACTACTACTTTACTTTATGCTACTCTTATCTCTTCTGATGCTGCAAGATGCTTGAAGCTGTTGAAGATGCTAGTCTTCGGTAGGACTAGGCTTTCCCCTTCTCTTCTAGCATTCTACAATTCAATCCACAGATACAACCCATTTCATTGATACCGATGCATATGTAGTGTAGATACTTGCTTGAGAGTACTTTGGATGAGTACTCACGGTTGCATTGCTCCCCTTTTTCCACCTCTTTCCATTCTTCTCGGATGCTGCAACCAGATGGTGGAGCCCAGGATCTAGAAGCCATCGCTGACGACTACTATTACCCCAAGGGTGCCTACTACCACGTGACGGACGCCGATGACCAGGAGTAGTTAGGAGGCTCCCAGGCAGGAGGCCTTGCCTTTTCGATCATGTTGCTTTTATGCTAGCCTTCTTAAGGCAAACTTGTTTATCTTATGTCTGTACTCAGATATTGTTGCTTCTGCTGATTCGTTTGTACTCGAGCTGATGTATTCAAGCCCTCGAGGCCCCTGGCTTGTATTATAAAGCTTGTATTGTTTTAATTTGTGTCTAGAATTGTGTTGTGATATCTTCCCGTGAGTGCCTGATCTTGATCGTACACATTTGCGTGTATGACTAGTGTACGATTGAATCAGGGGCGTCACAAGTTGGTATCAGAGCCGACTGCCTGTAGGTAGCCCCCTTTCCAACTCCTTGGCTGAAGTCAAGTCTAGTCACTGCAAAAAACTTATACTAACATGGTTGTGTGTCTTACGGGCCCACGTAGCCATTGGGTGGTATTAGGATCTTTTACTCCTCGTCTATACTCTGGGACTCTAAACTCTCTTCTACTCGGGTTAAACGAATTTACTAACTCTAACATTAGGATCCCGTGACCACATTCACCCTGAAGTTGGATAAGCCATAGTTACTCCTTAGGATAGCATCTTGAATAGTACACACACTGTCATGTTGACTACTATGTGGTATCCAACGTACCTCTTTCTTTATGCATGTTTCATCATGGATGATCCTTTGTATTTGCAAATGCTCGATACTGAACTACCCCTGTTACATGTTAGCAGGATGGTTAGACCTGCTGGTCGTGGCCGTGCTGGCAACGATCCACCACCGCCCGAATTCTTTGCTGGAATGATGCAACGGTTTGAGCTGAACCGCTAGTTCATGGAAGGAATGATGGCTCAGTTTCATCGTCCGAATATGAACCAACAGCCAGCCCAGTTACTCTGCAGGACTTCATGCGCCTCAACCCAACTATTTACCGCAACTCAACTCAGCCCCTTGATGCTGATGACTGGCTCCGCGACATCATGTATGAAATAGAGTCTGCTAGTGTGGCCCTTGCTAGCTATGTCACCTTTGCATCATTCTTTCTAAAGGGTCCCGCTGCTCAATGGTGGGACAACCACAGACATACCCTACCTACTGGAACGGTCATCACTTGGCTGGATTTCCAAACTGCTTTTCATGCCCGCTTCATTCCTCAGGGAATCATGGACAGGAAGAAGCGAAAGTTCCGCAACCTCACCCAAGGCAACAAGTCTGTAGATGCTTATCAGCGGGAATTTCTGGACTTGTCACGTTATGCTGAAGAAGACATTGCAACTGATGCTCATAGGCAAGAAAAGTTCCGTGATGGACATCACCCAGATATCAAGCTAGCTCTGCTCCTTCATGACTTTGCCGACTTCGCCACCTTGGTGAACAAGGCTATTTAGGTTGAGACATGTCTTCAGGAACACTAGGGATCCCTCAAGCGTAGCCGTGACGCTGGCCCATCTTCAGGCCCATCAGCGCAGAAGCGTCGGATATGGGTTCCCCACAGCATGTATCGTCCAACTGCACCTGCACTAAGACAATCCTATGCTGCACCTCGTGTGCCTCCTCCTCCAAAGAGGTAGCCTCTTCGAGTTCTACCACCCCAAGCTCCTGCTCCCAATCCCAATGATGGTTTGTGCTTCAAGTGTGGCCTTCCAGGTCACCGTTCCAGGAACTGTCCTCAGAATCAGAATCAGCTGACTCTGCCTTCTAGTGCTCGTGGTAACAATCAACCCATAACAACCATGCCCAACCTTATGGTCATGGGCAGGCTAACAACATTGATCTGAATGAAGCTCAAGATCAGCCTGCTACTGTGATGGGTACTCTTCTAGTTAATTCAGTACTAGCATCTGTTTTGTTTGATTCAGGAGCATCGCATTCTTTCATATCAGAAGAGTTTGCATTCATGCATGGCATTAAATACGAAGAGATGCACACTCCTCTAGTGGTAAAGACCCCTACGGGCTAATGCCAAACCTCCATGGTTAGCCACAATGTTTCAGTTGAAATCGAAGGGTTGGAATTTTTTGCATCCCCCATTATTCTGAAGTCTTCCAATATTGACCTCATTCTGGGAATGGATTGGTTGAAAGCACATACGGCTTCTATCATTTGCGCCACTAAAACCGTCCACCTTCTACACCCTTCAGATGAGATAGTAAGCTACAATGCTCATCTGGTTCAAAATGTCGAAGCCCGACTCTATCTTCTGAATGCGTTGAACGCAGTACCTCTTGAGGGAATTGAAAATATTCTAGTTGTTCGTGACTTCCTAGATGTCTTTCCAGAAGAACTTCCAGGAATACCCCCTTCCCAGGCTGTCGAGTTCGTCATCGACTTGTAACCAGGCACCGTTCCTATCGCCAAATGACCCTACAAGATGCCACCTCATGAACTCCTTGAACTTAAGGAGGAAATCGACAAATCTCTTCGCAAGGGTCTCATTCGTCCAAGATCCTATGCTTGGGGAGCACCTTCTCTCTTTGTCAAGAAGAAGGACAGAACAAACCGTTTGGTCCAAGACTACCGTCCTATCAACCAAGCTACAATTCAGAACAAATATCCCCTTCCTCGGATCAATGATCTGTATGTACAACTGGCTGGTTCATCAATATTCTCCAAACTCGACTTGAGGTTGGTTACCACCAGATCCGTGTTCATGAAGAGGATATTCCAAGGACCGCATTCGTCACTCATTATGGTTCTTACGAGTACACTGTCATGTCTTTTGGCTTGACCAATGCTCTAGCCACATTCTCCCGTCTGATGAACTACATATTCATGGATTACCTCGACAAGTTCGTCGTAGTCTATCTCGATGATATCCTGGTATATTCGAAGAACAAAGAAGAACATGCTGAACATCTTCGACTTGTTCTAGAGAAGCTTCGAGAACATCAGCTATATGCAAAGTATTCCAAGTGCGAATTCTGGCTTCCCAAAGTCACCTACCTTGGTCATGTCATCTCCAAGGATGGTATTGCCGTCAACCCAGAGCGAGTTCAGGCTATTCTTGACTGGACCCCTCCAAAGACTGTCAAGCAAGTCAGAAGCTTTCTCAGACTAGCCAGCTATTGTCGCCGCTTTGTCGAGAACTTCTCGAAGATTGCCAAGCCACTGACCAATCTGCTTCACAAGGGCGTTAAGTTTGATTGGACTAAAAAGTGTCAGGAAAGTTTCGAGGCACTCAAGGACAAGCCAACATCTGCCCCAATGCTTGCTCCCACTGATTCTCGCAAGGACTTCATCATCTATTGCGACGCTTCACAACAAGGATTAGGCTGTGTCCTAATGCAAGAGCGCAGAGTGATTGCTTATGCCTCCTGTCAAGTGTGTCCTCACGAAGAGAACTACCCAGTTCATGACCTCGAGCTTGCTGCGGTTATCTTTGCACTAAAGCTATGGCGACAGTACCTTCTCGGTAATCGTTGTGAGATCTTCACCGATCATTAGAGTCTGAAGTACCTCTTTACTCAGCCAGATCTGAACCTTCGTCAGCAGCGATGGATGGAAGCTATTGCTGACTACAACTGTGGTATATCTTATACACCTGGCAAGGCTAATGTAATGGCCGACGCCCTGAGCCGCAAGTCTTATTGCAATAATCACATGGTTCATAAAGCTCAACCCCACATTTATGAAGAACTTTGCAAGTTGAACCTTCAACTAGTTCCACAGGGTTCTCTGAATAACCTTGTCTTGGAACCAACTCTTCTGAAAGCAATTAAGTCCGCTCAAGCCAAAGATGCTCATGTTGATCTGATGAAAAGGGATCTTGCCTTAGAGAAATCTAGAGATTTCTCGCTTGCTGAAGATGGGACCTTATACTTCAGAGATCGTATTGTAGTACCCCGGTTCGAGCTTATGGCAGAGAAGGTGATGAAAGAAGCGCATGAAACCCCTATCTCTATTCATCCGGGAAGTACCAAGATGTATCTAGACATCCGTCAAAAGTACTGGTGGTCTAAGATGAAGCAAGACATTGCTCGATATATTGAAGAATGTGACGTTTGTCATCGGGTCAAAGCAGAACATCAGAAACCGGCTGGACTTCTACAACCGCTTCTGATTCCTAAATGGAAGTGGGATAAGATTTAGATGGACTTTGTCATTGGCCTTCCCAAGTCTCAGAAAGGTAACGATGCTATCTTTGTCATCATCGACCAATTCTCAAAGGTTGCTCCTTTCTGCCAGTCAAAGAGACAATCACTGCTAGTCAATTAGCAAACTTGTATATCTCCAGAATTGTGTCACTCCACGGCATTCCAAAGGATATCAGTTCAGACTGCAGCAGTATTTTCACTTTGAAGTTCTAGGATAGTTTCCAAGAGGCAATGGGAACTCATATTACCTGGAGCGCTGCTTATCATCCCCAATCCCAAGGCCAAGTTGAGCGAGTCAATCAAATTCTTGAAGACATGCTTCGAGCTTGTGTTATTTCTTTCGGCAAGAAGTGGGAAGAGTCTCTACCTTATGCGGAGTTCTCTTATAACAACAGCTATCAAGCCAGCTTGAAAATAGCACTCTTCGAAGTGCTTTATGGACGTAAGTGCCGAACCCCTCTAAATTGGTCAGAAACTGGGGAACGGACGCTCATTGGTCCAGACATTATTCAACAAGCTGAAGAGCAGGTTTGCATTTTCCGGTATAATCTCAAGGCGGCCCAGTCCCGCCAGAAGAGCAACTATGACCGGAAACATTGGGGTTCAACTTATCAACCTGGTGAACAAGCTTATTTGCGTGTCACTCCTTTGAGAGGCACTCATCGGTTTGGAGTCAAGGGCAAGCTAGCTCCTCGCTACATTGGTCCCTTCCGTATTCTCGCCCGTCGTGGACCGGTGGCTTATCAACTGGAGTTGCCACCTCAGTTCTCTCACGTACATGACGTCTTCCATGTGTCGCAACTTCGTCGTTGCATCAAGGACCCGAAACGTGAAGTGAATTTGGAATTGATTGAACTTCAAGATGATGTCACATACAAAGAGCATCCTATCCGCATTCTTGAAGAAGCTGAACGTCGAACTCGCCAGAAGGTTACCAAGTTCCTCAAGGTGCAATGGTCGAATCATACTAAAGATGAAGCCACTTGGGCACGCGAAGATAACCTCCGGTCTGAATACCCCGACCTGTTCCCTTCTACCTCTTAATTCTCGGGACGAGAATTTCTTTTAGAGGAGGAGAGTTGTAACACCCCTGTGTAATGATGCTACAGTAAACTATGGGGTTAAGTTAATCATTTTGCTAAACAAGTGTTTGATAGTCATTGTCTCCTCTCTCTTTCAAATTCCAGTTGAATTCAATTTCAAATTATGAGTGAAATTCAAAATGCTCAAACATGAAAACTAAAATATTCAACATGTGGAAAGTATTCTTCTGGTAATATTGGTGGTGAACCAACATTTTTGCAAAATATCTAAATGGCCTAGAATAGCTATAACAGAAAGTTGTTAAAAGAAAAGGCAAAAGTTAAAAAGAGAAAGAAATAGGAAAGGGAGAGAGAGAGCAACCCCCTCCCTAGACCGAACCCACCTAGGCCGGCCCACCTAACCCACCATTGCCAGCCCAGTTACCCCCCTCGCACCGATCTCTCCCCCCGCCCTGTTCCTCGGTCTCAGACTGCTACAGGGGCTCGTCGTCGACCGACCACCTCGCCGGCAGTGCCACGGGTGGATAAGAGTGCCCCCCTCCGGCTCCTCGAGTCCTCCCCCACCTACCGCCACTCCCACTCCTCTCCGCCTCTGCCTCTCCCCACCAGATCCCCTCTCGAGCTCTCTCCCTCTCCTCCGAGCGCCATTGCCGCCGCGTCTTCGTCATCCTCGCGGCCACCGTCATTGCCCCGCATCGCCGACATGCCATAGGCGTCCGCCGTCCTCCTCCTTGTCGACCGGTGCCCGCCGTTGGAGTCGGAAGGCACCACAACACCGGATCCACCCCGTATTCCTCCTCGGGACACTCGAGCTTGCCGCCGTCGATTCGCTCCGCCGTGCCTCCCCCAAGCTCATGATTGCACACATGCAGGCTCCCGGTGAGCCTCTGCTTCCTTCCGCCCTTCATGCGACACCCCATTCGCCCATAGCCATGCTCGCTGCCCTGGGCCAAGCTCAGCTTCGTGGTACGCCTCGCCGTCGTGGCCACTAAGGGAGTCCTGGATTAGGGGTATCCGGAGAGCCAGACTATATACATCATCCAGACTATTGAAGCGTCAAGATACAAGACTCAAGACTTCGGCTCGTGTCCGGATGGGACTCTCCTTTGCGTGGAAGACAAGCTTGGCGATCCGGATATTATGTTTCCTTCCTTGTAACCGACTCCATGTAAACCCTAGCTCTCCGGTGTCTATATAAACCGGAAAGGATGGTCCTTAGAAGGCCGATCACAATTACAATCATACCATCATAGGCTAGCTCTTAGGGTTTAGCCTCTACGATCTCGTGGTAGATCTACTCTTGTATTACACATATCTTCAATATTAATCAAGCAGGAAGTAGGGTTTTACCTCCATCGAGAGGGCCCGAACCTGGGTAAACATTGTGTCCCTTGCTTCCTGTTACCATCAGCCTAAGACGCACAGATCGGGACCCCCTACCCGAGATCCGCCGGTTTTGACACCGACATTGGTGCTTTCATTGAGAGTTCCTCTATGTCGTCGCTGCAAAGGCTCGATGGCTCGTCTCGTTGTCAAGGACGACATCCCCTTTGGGGGAGTGCTGTAGGTCAGACTCTCCGGCTTGGCGGCTTCATTATGACCGCCCCATCGGCTGTCGCGCCGACGATGGCCTCTCGGGTCATCACACATAACCTTCGCATCGATTCGGAGCTTGCCGAACAGATGGATCCAATAGAGCTCTCCTCTCTTAACGAGCTTTTGGACCGCATCGCTGCTTTGGGAGTCTCTACGGACTACGACCGGATTGGGCTTAAACCCGACCAGAGGGACATTAGATCCCCGCCGGCCACCCACGAGATAGCGGTAGTGGAGGAACCAGACATGGGTTGCCCCTCAACTTTGAGGATGAATTATGTCCGGATCACCGAATTCAGTGAGCCGAACACCTACCCAAAGGAAGACATGACCCAGGTCCCGGACTTGGAATCAGGCGTTGGGCCGAAGGGATTAGGTAATACTCCAAATCCCGAACTGTCAGGCTCGGTACTTCCCGTACCCCCGGGCGTCAGATCGGATCAGAATCCGGATTCAGCCAACGACGCCCGCTCAGACTTAAACCATCTCTCCCGTATCAGTCAGGAGCCCCAAGAGATGGTACACCGTTATTGGGCCAGATTTCTTCTTGCTCTTAATAAGGTCAAGGACTGCCACGAGGAGGACGTAGTCTCTCTTTTCTGCAGAAACTGCACGAACAAATGGCTCCTTAATGCTATAAGTCGTTGTGACATAGTGCAGTTTACGGACTTGGCAACCATAGTACAGAAGTACTGTGCGATGGAAAGTGCCTAGAAGACCCAAACAGAATTTTGGGACAATACGACCCTCACCAGAACCTTTCTCCAAACTAAACGTCCAAACTCTCGTAAGTCGACCAACCCAATTCCCAAGAAACCAAAACCCGCCCAGGGCGTGGAACCGTATTGGAAGAATGGCTCAACGGGCCATGTAAACTTCACAGCGCGCCGGACGCAACACCGACCCATAGCCTTAGGGCATGTTGGATACTCCGCAGGTAGCAAAGAGTGGCGAGGATCTCCTCGAGAGCCATAAAGCAGAACCACATCCCGCCAAGGAACACAATATGGTACTAACAGTCTTCGAGACCTTCGCCTCAAACAATAGGCGCAAGCGAGCGCGTCGAAGCTCCGCTGAAATTTGCCATGTGGCAAAAATAACTCCATGGAACGACACTGCTATAACCTTCAATGCAAGTGACGAACCCCAATTCCAGTCCGTCTGGGCGTCGGCCGCTCTGTCCTCAGCCCAATAGTGGACGGCTTTCGGCTCACTAAAGTACTCATGGACGGCGGAAGCGGATTGAACCTAATCTACGAACAAAGCGGCACAACCTTCAGGGGAATTATCCCTAGTCGGGAGGCACGGTGTGCGGGAAAAATCACACTCGATGTGGTATTCGGCACCCTAGAGAATTACAGGTCCGAAGAAATCACCTTCCAAGTGGCTCCTTTCAACAGCGGATACCACGACCTTCTAGGGCGGGACGCGTTTGCAAGCTTTCAAGCCATACCCCATTACGGGTATATGAAGCTTAAAATGCCCGGACCCAATGGAATCATCACTCTAGTTAGTGATCCGGATGTCGCACTCCGCGCCGAAAACAAAACCGCATCACTAGCCTTGGAAGAACTATCCGAAGCCCTAGCGGCAGAAGAATTAACAACGCTGCGTGCCACCGTGGACAGGGACGACGTGATACTCGACAAGCGACCCAAATCCACCTCATTTAAACCCGCAGATGAGATAGTCAAATTGCAAGTCCACCCAACGGACCCCATGAAGACAGCTTCCATCGTGACACAGTTGAACCCCGCTATGGATGCTGCACTGCGCGACTTCTTACGCGAGAATTGGGATATCTTTGCCTGGCACCCATCGGACATGCCGGGCATCCCACGCGAATTGGCCGAACACAGCCTTAACATACTGAAGGGATACAAACCTGTTAAACAGACCCTAAGGCGATTTTCAGAGCCCAAACGGCAAGCCATAGGGGAGGAGCTAGCCAAGCTACTTGAGGCCGGATTTATCAGAGATATCAAACACCCAGATTGGCTGGCGAACTTGGTAATGGTACCAAAGAAGGACAAATCCTGGCGCCTGTGCGTCGACTTCAAAGACCTTAACAAGGCTTGCCCCAAGGATCCCTTTCCCCTCCCTCACATCGATCAAATCATCGGTGCCACAGCTGGACACGACTCGCTGTGTTTCCTCGACGCATACTCTGGATACCATCAAATAAAGATGGCAGAGTCCGACCAAGCTGCAACAGCTTTCATAACACCATATGGCCCTTTTTCCTTCAACACTATGCCTTTCGGGCTTAAGAATGCCAGAGCAACCTACCAACGCATGATTCAAACATGCCTGGAAAAGCAAATCGGCAAAACAGTGGAGGCATACGTGGACGATGTAGTCATAAAAACAAGACACGTCGAAACCCTAATAGATGACTTGAGGCTTACGTTCGACAACCTACAAACATACGACATCAAGCTGAATTCAGAGAAATGCGTTTTCAGCGTCCCCTCTGGAAAACTGCTGGGCTTCATCATTTCCAATAGAGGAATTGAAGCTAATCTGGCAGAAATCCGAGCTTTGTCGCAGTTGGCTATACCAACAGACCTCAAACACATCCAGAAACTAGCTGGATGCGTGGCTACTTTGAGTCACTTTATCTCGAGGTTAGGAGAAAAGGCATTGCCTCTTTACCGCCTTCTTCGGCGTACCGAACACTTCGTGTGGACGGATGCAGCCGCGGCCAGACTCGATGAAATAAAGACCTTATTGGCCAATAATCCAGTCCTAACAGCGCCAAATATCGGCGAACCTATGCTGTTGTACATAGGTGCAACACACCAAGTTGTAAGCGCAATACTCGTCGTTGAACGAGAGGTTGACAGATACAAATTCCCGCTATAGAAGCCGGTTTATTACGTATCCACGGTCCTCACCCCATGCAAATCCCGATACCCACACTATCAAAAAATAGCATACGCGGTCTTCATGTCATCCCGAAAGCTACGACACTACTTTCAAGAGTGTTCGATTACGGTGGCCTCTGAAGTACCACTAAACGATATAATAAATAACCGCGATGCCACGGGCCGGATTGCCAAATGGGCCATTGAGCTCCTTCTGTTCGACATAACATACAAGCATCGGCGGGCTATCAAGTCGCAAGTATTAGCTGACTTCGTCACCGAATGGACGGAAGCCGAACTCCCTAAAGAGTACGGTGCGTACTCTAACTGGATCATGCACTTTGACGGCTCTAAAATGCTGGCCGGATTGGGAGCAGGCGTAGTCCTGACCTCTACCACCGGAGACACGGTCCAATACGTCCTCCAAATATTATACACAGACTCCAACAATGCAGCCGAATATGAGGCTCTGTTGCACGGTCTTCGGATGGCAATCTCTATGGGCATTCAACGCCTAGAAGTGCGCGGGGATTCAAACCTTGCAATATCACAAATAAATGGAGACTTTGATGCCAAGGATCCGAAAATGGCGGCCTATCGCAATGCCGTCCTTAAAATTTCAGCTCGGTTCGAGGGGCTCGAATTCCACCATGTGGCTCGAGAAAACAATCAAGCGGCAGACGTCCTTGCCCGCATCGGCGCTAAACACGACCTTGTCCCACCTAACATATTCCTGGAAAGGCTGTTCAAGCCATCCGTGGTATGGGAAGGGGAGTCCGGCAATACCAGCACAGATCCGAATACATCCCCAGGTTCCGAACTGTCAGATATAATCGAAGGCTCCACCACCGAAATAACACCGTCAGCCCATCAAATAATGGTTGTTATCGCCCCGTGGACTGAGCCTTTCTTGGCCTACCTAAATAGGCAGGAGCTCCCCGAAGACCAAAATGAAGCACGCTGCATCGTTCGGCATTCTAAAGCTTACAAGATCCATGAAGGGGAACTCTATAAGAAAAGTGTCACCGGAGTTCTCCAAAGGTGCATCTCCGAAGAGGAAGGGCGGCAGCTCTTGGCTGAAATCCATGCCGGACTGGGCGGGCACCATGCCGCGGCTCGAGCACTAGTCAGCAAGGCCTTCCGTACAGGTTTCTATTGGCCGACGGCCCGAGCAGACGCACAGGACCTTGTCTACCACTGCGTCGGTTGCCAGCTCTTTGCCAATCAGATTCATATGCCCCCTACCGCTCTCCAAACAATCCCCATAACTTGGCCCTTCGCGGTCTGGGGGCTGGATATGGTTGGACCCCTTAAAGGGGGGAGCCACAAGAAAAAATACTTACTGGTGATGGTAGATAAGTTCACCAAATGGATAGAAGCCAGACCAATGAAAACGGCCAAATCCGGACCAGTGATGGACTTTATATCCGGGGTCGTACACCGATACGGTGTCCCCCATAGCATCATCACCAATAATGGCTCAAATTTTACAGCCGATGAAGTGAAACCTTGGTGCGGAAAAATGGGCATTAAGCTCGACTATGCTTCCGTCTACCATCCTCAAACAAATGGTCAGGTCGAACGGGCAAATGGTCTCATCATGAGCGGCATCAAACCCAGACTAGTGAGATCCTTGACAGAGTCGGATACTCATTGGGTCGAGGAGCTCGACTCCGTACTCTGGGGGCTGCGGACCATGCCGAATCGCACCACCGGATATACACCATTTTTATGGTGTACGGTGTGGAAGCATTACTACCTTGCGACATAATACATGATTCGCCGCGCGTACGCATGTATGAAGAGAAGGAAGCCGAGTTAGATCGGCAGGACAATTTGGATGCCCTAGATGAGGAGCGCGATATCGCTAAGGCCTGTTCCGCATTCTATCAGCAACAGGCTCGACGATACCAAAGCAGAGAAGTGCGGGCCAAAACTTATAATATTGGCAAACTCATTCTACGCTTACCGGAGAAGAAGAAGGATAAGCTCAAACCCAAGTGGGAAGGCCCCTTCATCATCAACAAAGTTCTCACTTGAGGAGCGTACCGCTTATGTAATGCGTCTGATAACAGACTCGAGCCGAACCCATGGAACGCGGCCAGACTCCGAAGATTCTACGCCTAGCACCGAACTCAGTGTTCGTCTCCTGCACCCTCATTTTTCAATTATGCTCCCCCCCTTTTCCTTTCTCGCTCTTTTTCTCTTCACACAAAGTTTTCAATACAGTGCGGATTTCCAGATTACTCCGGCCACACTATGTGTGCAAGTAATACTTGGGGGCTTCCTATACGGAAGCTAAACATAACTTACTCTAAAGGGCTTTTTGCCCATCATACATGTATTTTCCATGTGTGCCTTTTATTTGCCATTATATGCATCGATATGACTTAAGATGTGGCCAAGCTGGGTTGCCTGGCTCCTGTGTTTATGCCCTACGTTCCCGTTAATTCGGCTAGGGCATAAGCGGAGCACCTCTGCGATTGTTACTGCCGGTTGAGCCGGATGTGTACCTCAGACTGGGTGAAGCCGAAAGCTAGTTTCCTTAAGAGAATATTCGGTCGGTAAACAAAAGATGTCTTCATTTATTATAACATTAATCCCCAGAAGTTTTGTATCCTGCGCTTTGGTTCGCAGTCCGGACATGTGCCTTGACACATGCTTACCCAGGGAAAGGAAGCCTTAACGGAACTATTCTCCCTGGAAGATGTTTCTTACTATCCATGTAATATAACATAACTAGTTGGGTACTTGTCTGTTCAAGCACTTATGACCCCTACGCCTTGTTTCCACACATACTCCGGTTTTGTATAACCGAGCGGGTATTTGGACACACCCCGGACTTTAGGATCCGGGGGCTGAAGCGAAAAGTTCCGCCATGACAAATGATTTTAATCCGGCTAGGGGCTACTTATGTCCATCGAATTACACAATCATTTGGACTGACTATATTCATCCTCTATACCATCCAACAGGCTATCTAGCTTACAATCCTGTTGCGAATACTTTGCGGCTAACGCCACCTGGTCATATACCAGACTCACGGGAATTTCTTGCCCATCTGGCCCAGCCGGTCCAACTTCGGCCATATGGTTCGGGTCCATCTTGGTGTAGCGCGTCTTCACCATAGCCCATGTTTCTCTTGCACCTTGCCGGCAGGCTGATATCTTCCACAAACGGAAGCACCGCCGTGCTCCTTGAAGCATGTCAACAAGCCCCCCCATGCCATCTGGCGGGGAGCTTGCTGGCCACAGAGACTGTGCAATGCCCTGCATCACCTGCCGAGCTCGCTCGTGCAGTTGTGAGAGGTCCTGCAGTAAGTCACCTGCAGATGCGGGCATCTCCTCCTCAGGGCGACCCGTTAGCATTCCTACAAACACAAATTTTTCAATATACTTCCTCGCCGAACTATGCTACAGTTCGTCTAAGCACTTACCATAAATGCAGCGGCGAAGCCTTTTGTTCTCCTTTACGGAGTCCGCCAGCTGCGCACGGACGTCTTTTAATTCTACGTCCAGCCGAACATTGGCATCTTGGAGAGCATTCTTTTCCTGCTTAACTTGCGTAAGAATGCGCTCGCCGGCCTTTAGTTGCCTCTGGAGATGGGACTCGTCATCCCTCCCGCCCTCCGGATTTACTCCGGGGTTGTCTACAGAACTTTCTGTTAACTTTGTCATACCAGCCAGTTGCCAACTGGTGCATTTTCATACAATTGAGATAAATGTTACCATACGAGGCCTTCTGGGATTCCTCTAGCTTGGCAACTGTGGCCCTCAGTTGGGTCTTGCACTCCTCTAGCTCCCGAGACAATTGCTCATTATTATCTACAAGAACCTGTGCATAAATTGATACTTAAAACTGTTGTTTCAACCGTTTCAAGTCTCAGGGGCTACTACTATACATACTCATCAAACTTTCTTATCTGTATATCTTTGGTATACTAGACTGTCGCCTGGGCGAGTCCGCTCTGAGCAGCTCGGATGTATGCGTCTCCCGAATTGAAGGCATTAAATGCCTCTTCGGAAAAGATGTTGTGGCAAAGCACGACCCATCGACGCCGGTGATGCATGGCGCTCTCTACTTCTGAATTTCTGGCAGAGAGCATATCTGCGTCCTCTGTCGGAGGACTATGCGGCGTTGGCCCTACGTCCGCCTCCTCTCTCGAAGTTGGTCCTGAAGCCCGACTGGTTGAGGCGTGGTTGGCAGGATCTCCGGATACAGTCCGGATACTCCTCTTCCTGCCAGGATGTAAAAGGGCACTATTATACTTCAAATAACAACAAATTACATGACAGGTGGTTTCCTTACCTCTGTAAGGGCGTGTAGGTCCTAACCGCCTTCCTCTTGAGCCTGCCCAATCCGTATGCCTGTGGCTGATGGGTCCCTAGGGGCTCGGCCCTGCGTTTCGAACGTCGCTTCTGCAAAAACACGACACTTCAGGGATAAGGCGTGACATCGGGGAAGAGTCCTCTTCGGAGGATCGAGTCTTTGGCTTGGCTTAAGCGTGACGAGGGTAGCAGTCCGGGATAATCAGCAGTAATGGCCACTGAGGCGCCGTCACGGCTCGCCCGATAAAATATCCCGTCGACAAGCTCCACGGTAGCATCTGGATCTTCTTCGAGTCCGGGATCCAGGGCCCTTTTGGGGTCCTCTGGTTGCGGGGGAGGGCTGGAGATTCCCTCTATGGCCCTCCTCAGTTCCTGCTCGAAAATGTTGATGCGGGTAACTTTAGCAAAGAACGCCACAATAAGTGAAGCGAGAAAATAAATGATGACTTACCCAGTTTGGGGGATTGTACATGGAGAATCCGTCCCGCGGTTTGATATGGAGGAAGTCTTCCTCTTCTCCTTTGTACAGGTCGGACAATATCCTTGCCAGAGTGGTGAGGGAGTCCGGACCCTTACAGCCACAACGGGTGGCATCTTCTGTCCCGTTGTAGTGCCACATGGGATTGCTCCGATATTGAAGCGGTTTCACTCCCCGCATTATGCATATTGCCATCACCTCGACTATCGCCAGTCCGGATTTGGCCAGTAACTTTATCCTGCTCATTAGGAAATGTACTTCCCTGGAATCCTCCTCTTGGGGGCCTCGGGGGCGCCAGCTTAGACGTGCCCTTGGTGGGGTGTTACTGAATTTGGGGAGTCCTGTCCGAACTGGATCCGGAAGGGGAGCATCGTCAATATAAAACCACTCTGAAGCCCAGTTATTTGGTGCCTTCTTGGGAGTACCGGATAGGTATCCGGTCTCGGCGATACGCCATACTTCGGCCCCGCCCACTTGACATATGGATTCTCCCTGGTTGCAGGGGACAAGGCAGAACAACTTCTTCCATAATCCGAAATGAGCCTCACAGCCTAGAAATAGCTCACAAAGGGCGACATACCCTGCTATATGTAGTATGGAGGCTGGGGTAAAGTTGTGCAACTGGAGGCCGTAGAAATCCAGAAGACCACGAAGGAATGGATGAATAGGAAATCCGATGCCCCTTAACAGATGCAGAATTAGGCATATTCACTCCTCTGGAGACGGATTGGGAGATCTCTCCGCCTGTTCTCCGCCATTATAGGTGGCCACTCCGGCTCGAACAGGGACCATGAACACCGGCGGGAGGAGCCCTTGGGTTTGTAACTTTATCAAATGACTATGAGAAACTGAACACTCTCCCCAGTCTCCCGGCTTGGGGCAAGGGGAGCGAGCAGAAGAGCTGCGACGACCGGCCATGTTGGAATGGTTTTTTCTAGGCGCTCTGTTGGATGCTTGCTCGAGGAGGGAGAGTGAGGTTTGGATCTGGGAATCCCCGTCTCTTCAAATAGACGGCTAGCCCGAAGGACCAAGGGTGGAAAATGCAAAAATGCCCCGACTCCTCGCATTCGCTCGACACGTGGAAATGGTCATTATTAAAACACTAAAGCTGAGGAGTATAACGTTGATGAAGATGCCGGACACTGTTCGTCATGATGGGAACCTTGGAGTATTCAGAGGAGGAACCCGCCTTGCAATGCCGAAGACAAGACTGGGCGCCGAACTCATCGTTATTGAAGCCTAGTTCAGGGGCTACTGAGGGAGTCCTGGATTAGGGGTATCCGGAGAGCCGGACTATATACATCGTCCGGACTATTGAAGCGTCAAGATACAAGACTCAAGACTTCGGCTCGTGTCCGGATGGGACTCTGCTTTGCGTGGAAGACAAGCTTGGCGATCTGGATATTATGTTTCCTTCCTTGTAACCGACTCCATGTAAACCCTAGCTCTCCGGTGTCTATATAAACCATAGAGGATGGTCCTTAGAAGGCCAATCACAATTACAATCATACCATCATAGGCTAGCTCTTAGGGTTTATCCTCTACAATCTCGTGGTAGACCTACTCTTGTATTACACACCTCTTCAATATTAATCAAGCAGGAAGTAGGGTTTTACCTCCATCGAGAGGGCCCGAACCTGGGTAAACATTGTGTCCCTTGCTTCCTGTTACCATCAGCCTAAGACGCACAGATCGGGACCCCCTACCCGAGATCTGCCGGTTTTGACAATGACAGCCACGGCCCCTGTCGTGCTCACCTGAGCACGTCATCGAGCTCCTGGTGCTCACAGGAGCCCAACGCGCACATGCACGCGCCTTCCCGTGCCCCCTAGCACCTAGCTCAACGAGCGCCCGAGAACGTCGCCGCCTCCGCTCGTCGCTAGTGCCGATTCCGTCCATTTCCGGCAAAGCCACCACCACCAGTAGCTGCGCCGCTCACTTCCCGTTCGAACGCGCCTAAGCCCAGCCCCAGAGGCACCCTGTAGGCAAATTCCAACGAGGGCGAGTGCCCTCCGCCGCGTTTTCAAGCTCGCTGGCGTTTAGCCGCCGGCCGGCCAACGTGGCAAGGCCAGGCCCCACCTATGGGTGGCTGACCATGGGCCCCACGCGTCCCAGTTGATTGGGTCGACCCATTCAACTGCTGACTGTGCTGCCCAGGGAGACTGACGTGCGGGTCCCACCGCTTAGTCCTCTAATTAAGACATTTTATTTATTAAAACTAATTTGTTTACTTAATTAGACACTGACAGGTGGGCCTAGTAGTTTTACTAACTAAATTTAGATTAGTTTGAACTCTGTTTAACCCACTGTCTATGACAGGTGGGTCCCCCATGTTAGTTGTGACCAGTCAGCCGTCCTATTGACTACTGACATCACTATGACTTCATGCTGATGCAATATTCCATTTCTGTTAATATTAATAATTCCAGAAATTACTTTAATCTTTAAAATTACATAGGAATTAAAGCGTAACTCGGATGGAAATGTTTTCTACATGAAAGTTGCTCAGAAAAATCCAAAGAATTCAAATACGTGGTCCGTTTACCTATAAAATGCCTCTAACTATCTGAATATGAAACATTTTCCCTCCGGTCATCTGTCTGACACAGGTCCGGAACCGGGAATGCCTTCCCGGTTGAATTCCCCCTTCACCTATATCGTGTATCCATACGTTAGGTCACACTCGGCACAGCTTATGTCCACATTATGCTTTGTGATGCTATGTTTGCTTTATATTTAATGTTTCTTCCCCCTCTTCTCTCCGGTAGACCCCGAGACCGATGTCGCCCCTGTGATCCACTACGTCACCGACGCCCCCTCCTTGCCAGAGCAACCAGGCAAGCCCCCCCTTTGATCATCCCGATATCGCCCTTTCCATTCTCTCATGCTTGCATTAGATTTTGCTAATGTTATTGTTTGCTCCTATTCTGATGCATAGCCTGCTTTTGTAACCTACTTATTGTTACCTTACCTGCTTATCCTAAACTGCTTAGTATAGGTTGGTTAGTGATCCATCAGTGACCCCCACCTTGTCCTTGTTGCCCCTGCTTCATCATCGAAGACCCGATCAACGGGATCAAAGACCAGGCCCCGACACCACACATCACTTTCCACTTTTATTGCTCGACTCTGAAGAGTTACCATCGAGTGACGAGGGTGGAACATATACATCACTCCTGATGAGATCTCTGTAGTGTAGCTATTCGGTCGTGGTCATCGAGGGTGATTTCCTCCTTAACCACTTCCAATACAACTATGTCGTGCAACCCCTCAAGTGTGAACCTCGGGGGTGGTTCCTCTTACGTTCACCTTGATGATTACATCAAGTGGAATTCATCGGGGGTGATTCCTCGGGTTCGCCCCTTGATGTTTGGACACACGGATGCTTGGACTTTACAACTGTTACTTGGAAAGGCGGGTTGACCCTGAGGGGTACCCGCGAGTGATGTGGAGACGGGTTGACCTGGAGGGTATTCGAGAGTTGAATACGAGGCGTGGCCGGGCATTCTTAGCCCTTGCCGCAAGTCCTCGAGATGGGGCGACGGGGTCATATCTTTCGTGAGTCTCTGCTCGTGGCTGCACTACCAACACACTAACGGTTTGGATATTTGATCCAAGGGGCCTTTGGCCTGATAGCACTAACCATCACGTGGGCATAGTATGGGCGTTCTGCGTCGTATGCATCAGCCAAAGCTTAATAGATGTCAGCGACTGAGCGGCGCGCGCCGGGTTGGACTGCGTAAGCACCTGCCTTTTGAAAGGAGGTAGCTAGGTCTGCTCACCGGCCGCGTTCAAAACGTACAGGAGTTCCCGGGGAGATGGCCCATGACCCCTGGGGGCATAGGTTTAGTCTGGCGTGCTTAACCTCTCTATTAAGCCTAGGTCGGGTTGCGGCGTATTGTTTGGCCGAGGCCGGGCATGACCCAGGAAAGTGTGTCCGGCCGGAGTTAATCGAGCATGGTGGGTAAGTTGGTGCACCCCTGCAGGGAAGAAAACATCTATCCATAGCCTATCCTACGGTAACAGACACTCGGAGTTGTATCCCGATCGATACAACTAGAACTGGATACTTGAGGTGATAATTGGATAGTATATATGGCTCTGGGATTGCTTTCTCGCAGGGAGTGGAGAAAGGATCTCTGGCCGAGGTTGATAACACTACTGCTACTTTACTTTATGATACTCTTATCTCTTCTGATGCTGCAAGATGCTTGAAGCTGTTGAAGATGCTAGTCTTTGATAGGACTAGGCTTTCCCCTTCTCTTCTGGCATTCTGCAGTTCAGTCCATAGATACAACCCATTTCATTGATACCGATGCATATGTAGTGTAGATCCTTGCTTGCGAGTACCTTGGATGAGTACTCACGGTTGCTTTTCTCCCCTTTTCCCACCTCTTTCCATTCTTCTCGGATGCTGCAACCAGATGGTGGAGCCCAGGATCCAGAAGCCACCGCCGACGACTACTATTACCCCAAGGGTGCCTACTACCACGTGACGGACGCTGACGACCAGGAGTAGTTAGGAGGCTCCCAGGAAGGAGGCCTTGCCTTTTCGATCATGTTGCTTTTGTGCTAGCCTTCTTAAGGCAAACTTGTTTAACTTATGTCTGTACTCAGATATTGTTGCTTTCGCTGACTCATTTGTACTCGAGCTGATGTATTCGAGCCCTCGAGGCCCCTGGCTTGTATTATTTTAATTTGTGTCTAGAGTTGTGTTGTGATATCTTCCCGTGAGTCCCTGGTCTTGATCGTACACATTTGCGTGTATGATTAGTGTACGATTGAATCGGGGGTGTCACAAACACTCAAGAGAGCAGCCTTAAACAGAGTATCCATTTTCTGAAAAACTTGTGCCTGTTGAGCATCAAGCTCTCCTTCAGGTTTGCCAAGAGTGGCATCATAGCAACTCATGGTCCGAAACCATAAGACTGCTCTCACGCACCACCTCTTATAGTGGATACCCTCAAACATAGGAGGTCTCATGGAAGCAGCAAAACCACTTGCTATAAATTGCCTATAATAAGGTTTTTGGATTGTTGGAAATATGAGCAATTTACCAAATGATTTTATTAACAGAAATACTAGTTAAAGCATGACTAATATAGTAGAGATAAAACAAGTCATGCAATCTGATAGAGAGAAGGTAAATAGCCTTTGCATATATGAATCGTAGCCTAGCATATCTATAGCAGACAGTAGAGCTAGTTGCATATTGGAAGTAGAACCTAGCATATCTAGGGCAAGTACTAGTACGAGAGACTGTGGCAGGACATCCAACAGAAAGAAGAACACATACAGGACAACAGCAGCAGTAGCACTGGACTTGTGGTCGGTGTCCTCACCAGCCATGTCGTCGAGGAGGCTGTCATCGTCGGGGAAGTCGTCGTCGGAGTCCGGGGCGTCCCGACGAAGGATTCAGTCAGTAGTCGCGCAGAGCGCTCCCCAAAAACCTTATCACCCTTCTCCCGTACAGGACTCAAAGAGGTGCGGTTTAGTAGGCCTACTGTCCTGACCTGCGGTGCACGTCGCAAGCCAGGATGGGGAAGATTGTAGCAGCAGCGCAGTGCTCAGGAACTCTGTGGCGAGAGGAAGAGGATCTTCTGGTATATCTCTATGGAGATGAGCGACCTCTCTTATATAGGCACAGGAGAAGGACGCGAACAGGCTGCGACGGGAGGTGAAGCAACGGAGGGAGATGAAGCGAACAGGCAGCACGCGAAGAGGTGTGCCGTTCGTATTCAGTCTCCAGTATAGCAAAACGTTTCAGCTCCCGTGTGGCTGTTCGTATACCCGTCGTGCGTGACAAAAATTTAGACATCGGCTCATTCCCGCAACCCGTGTCGCGTCTCGTCGGGGCAAGGCGGGCGGCGAAGGAGGAGCGCGAGTGGATGTCCCTCTTGTTCTCATGCTCATACATGTGGAGAAGGAGTCTCCCTTATAAAGAGGTCCAACTCCCTCTAAACTAGCAATGTGGGACTAAACTTTTGTTCCACCTCTTGCCTTGCACGAATGGGCTGCATGGGCCTCTAGGATGTGTTAGTAATTTCTGAAACTTCTATTGGGCTGGCCCAAAATAGACAAAAATTCCAGCACACTATTCATGAGGATCCATGCATGGTTGATTAAAAAATGCAGTTGGCATACATGTCACAGATTCACATGTTGTAGGATGTTAAATCGTACGGCATAGACCATAGGTTCAGCTGAACCATGGTCCTAAATCACGTCTCTCCTGATGATCGAGCAGTAGTAGGAACATTTCACGCATTAGATCCATGATGATTAAACTTCTTATAAACCTCAGCTCTAATTAATCGAAAGGAAAAAAACAAACCAACATGTAAAAACTGGAACATGGAATCATAACTTAAATATGATCATACTGAACTTTTAGAGACGACTAATAAAGATCATAAAGCACGGTTAATTTGGACTAACTCATGACTAGTATGGACAGAATCATGTGGTTCCTCTGTCAGACAATAAAGAGATCTCTACGAGAGATTCATGGATGGGAAATTGAGAAAGAGTTCTTGCATACTATGATCTGAATTGCCTCGACAAGGTAAGATTGATATGTCCACATTAAACAAATACGATGGAATGGCTGATATGTGCGTACTCTCGTTGGTATCCTGGACACGGTAAAGTTTGGACAAGTAACCAGTGCATCTGTAGATGGATCCATCGCGGTGCGTGTAGTACTCCATGATGTACGCCGTCCACGGGACACCCGTTGGCGAGCAAGGCCATATCTGTCCTATGTGTTCGGTGGGTTTCGCCATCGTCGAGCTTATATGCGTCTTCACATACAAGGTGTAATTGCAGGAAATCCATCTGGCGTGGACGAGTACTACCGTCGTGATCGTCCTGTGGCTGCTGACCTTCCTCTTGACTGCAGGCCGCCCGGATCATGGGCTCCGGCAGCCGCGACTCCTTTTCTTTATCGCCGATAGCCACAACTGTTGTGGGTTCTGTTGAGTTTGACAGCCTAAACACCGTTTGCCCTTGGATAGCTAGCGTCGGTGCAACGTGTGGGACTACTGACTCGCTCGATCAGTTTCCACTTTCTAGGCCGGTGCTGTGCTATTGGCCACGCCCACACACGCGCGCAAAAGATATAGTCACAATATATTTTTTCACGAATATGCAAAGCTTTCGTATCATTTCATTGATAGAAGAAAGAGAATTTAGTACAAAGAAGGATTACAAAACATGAGACACAAGAAGGCATGAGCATGAAACCCAAAACAGAGAGACAAAGGGATGCTCAATCCGAACAGAAAAAGGACACAACTAAACCCACCAAGCCTAGAACTAGGAAAGCAAGCAAAACTAGCAAGATGTCAAACATCTTCAAATCTAACACCGGGGACGCCGCGAGTTAGCAAGATAGCGCCTTCAGAAAGGGAAACGACATCGTTACGCCACTGCCATCCGATCCGGAGAACCGGATCTAGGGTTTCCCCGATACTCGAAGAGGCTATCACAATATACGGTGGCTCAAGTTGGAATTTCGATCACCAATGGGTTTTACATGGATATTTTGATGCATGCATGGGTTCAAGTCTAAACCTTAAAAACTAACAATATTTATTACCTAAAAAAGAGATAATTAATTGTTCATCAAACTATTTTGTAGATTATTTTAAACCAAAACAAGGATGCAAAATTGATCATCCCTCCACGTATACCCCATCTTCTTAAGAGGTAAGTATGTAAGGCCTCCTTTGGTTTTTAAGAATCTTGTAGGAATTTCACAAGATAGGATTTTTAAAGGAAAAAATTCCTATGGAGCCCTTTGGGTTGTAGGAATGAATTCCAATTCCTATGTAGGATAGGGTCCAATCCTTCCCATTTCAAAGAAAAAAAAAGCCTTAACCTAGATTCAATGGAAAAATTTATATCTTATGCATCAAATAGCACCTCTTTCTTTATAGGAATTGAGATGTCATCTCACTTCCTATGAAGTTCCTATTCCTATAATATTCCTATCCTATGAACCAAACAAGACCTAAATCTAGTTGGCGTGGGTTGGCATGTAGTATCTGTTTGTGAACCAGGCCTTGTCGGCGACGACCTTGACGCCGTCCTGGTTGCGGTGCCACTCGTAGTAGGCGTGGGTCCTGTTCTTGATGTCCAGCGTGGCGTGCCCGTAGCTGGCCTCCCTGAAGGCGGAGTAGTCCGGCTGCGGCGAGCGGAAGCTGCTGGCGAGCCCCTCGGTGTTCCCGCCGTCGCCGATGTTGACGTAGACGGGCGCGGACGCGTTGAACTGCGGCGTGGCCTTGCCGTTGGCGATGTCGTAGGCGACGTTGGAGACGCGGTGGGTGCGCTCGTACGAGTGGACGTGGCCGGCGAGGACGAGGTCGGCCTTGGCGTCGACGAGCCAGCGCTCGAACTGGACGCGCATCGTCTCCCCCTCCATGTAGTGGTAGTCGTTGGTGTTGTACCAGGGCGAGTGCACGCAGACGATGAGCCAGGGGGTCGTCGTGCGGTCGACGCGGCGGAGCTCGTCCTGCAGCCACGTCCACTGCGGCGTGTACTTGCCGTAGGCGGAGTAGGAGGAGAGCACGATCACGTGCGCCGAAGCCATCTTGACCGAGTACCAGAGGTGCCCGGTGCTGTTGGACGCGCGGAAAGGGGTGGGATACCGGTGCGTGAAGGGCTTGAACGGCGCCGTCTCGCCGATCTCCGGCGCGTAGTCGATCTCGTGGTTGCCGGCGGTCCAGATCCAGGGCTGGTACGCGACGCTGCGCTCCACGAAGCGCGCCCACGTGTCCCAGCGGCGGTTGTCGTGGCCCGGGTGGTTGTCGGCGTAGCACAGGTCGCCGATGAAGAGCACGGCGTCGCCGCCGTTGGCCTCGTAGTGGGTCACCGTGTCGTTGGAGTGGAACGTCTGGCCGAGGTCACCTGCATGCATTGCATGTACGTACGTACGAATCACAAATATTACCATTTCATTATTAGTTGCATGCATTGCACCATGGAAGAAGAACTCTAATTAAGATGATGATGATACGTACCGATGAGGCCGAACTTGATGGGCGCGTCGGGGCCGGGCTTGGGCGGGGTTTTGAAGGAGAAGGACCTCACGGTGTAGCCGTGGCCGACGGCGTAGTGGTAGACGGTGGCGTGGTCGAGGCCGGTGATGGTGGCGTGGTGGATGTAGGGGGACTGGTAGGTCCCGCCCCAGGTGTAGCGCTGGACGGTGCCCTCGGCGGTGAGGTTGAGGTTATCGGCGGCGAGGCCGTAGCGGACGACGTTGCTGCCCGGGTGCTCCGGGGTGACCCAGGATATCGTCATGGCGCGGCCGGTCAGATCGCCCTGCGTGATGTGCACCTGCTCCGGCGCATTGTCGCCAGGCGGCGGCCGGAACACGTCGGCGTCGAGCGGCATGTCGGGGAGCATCTGCAGGCTCCGCCGGTACGGGCTGGTAACGCCGGCGGCCGCGGAGGCGGCGTGCGCCGCCAGGAGGAAGAGCACCGCGAGCACACGCTCCATGTTGGGTTCGTTCTACTAATCGGCCGCTGAGATCGATCGAACGCCAAATGTATATAGGCGTGCTCATTCGCACCTGTAGAATATGCTCTCCTGATCTCCCCCGAGCGGCAAATATGTGTTGTTAGTTGAGATTTATTGTGGAATCCAGTTTGTTTGTTTGTCAACCGCATAGAAAAAATAGCTTAAGAAAACTGCATATAAAAATCTTATCTGCTCGCCACGTTACAAATACTGCTGTGTTTGTAAGAAAAATTGTTAATTTTTAATAAACATCTTTTTCTTTTTTAAAACGGAGGTGCCTCATCTATTGATTAATTATAAGGAGGGAAAGGAGTTTTGTTACAATGACACCTTAGAGCATCTCCAGCCGCGCCCCAGAACGGCCTCCTCAGGTGATTTTTTTGGCGCCGGCGCCGAAAAAACGGTCCAGTCGCGCCCCCAGGATGCCGAATTCCGCCGGATCGGCCCGTTTTTGCGTCCGGCGATTGCAGGCCGAACCCGGCGCACTGGGGGCGCTCGGGGGCTCTGGCGCAAGAGAAAAACTTTCCTGGGGCCACATTGGCATGCGAAAAGTCAAGCCACCCGTCCATATTCGCCTCCTATCCCCCGTGCTCGGCCGTCACCCTGCGCCACCCTGCCGATCCCGGTGCCGTCCACCGCCCACCGCAGCTAGGTAGACCATCTGGTGGAGCACCTATGGAGGCTCAAGGGCGAGGGCGGAAATGACGTGTGATGAAACTTGAGTTTTTATTTGTTAAACTATATAATTTGTATTGAACTATTTAATTTATGTGATGAAACACGCTGAACCATGTCGAACTATGTGACAAACTAATTGATTTCTATTTGTATGCGAAAATTCAAGCCAAAACACGCCGAACCACGCCGAATATGAGTCGATTCACACAGATATCAGGCCGTTTTTGGATATAATTGGGCCGAACACTGGGCCGAAATCGACGCTTGGGGGCGACCCGCGGGACGACGGCTGGGTGCCGAACCGCCCCCAGCGCCGAGTTTATCGCCGGCTCACCCCCAGTCCGCTCTTTTTGGCGCCCTAGAGGGCCGAATGGCTGGAGATGCTCTTACAACCATGAATAATTACTCTCCTAGAATTATATTCCCTAGCTTAGTAGCACCCGCTTTGGCCCAAAGCATGGCCTCCTCTTTAATCAAGTGAAGAAGGATTGGAGATGAAGCACTCTTGTGGCGGAAGACGTGGACATTTCTCGTTCCAAATCATCCATCTCACAAGCATGGTGAAAGAAGCTATGTCTTTTAGATGAGGGTTCGTGTCTGAAGAATTGAGCCACAGTCTTTAACGGAATTTCCGATGTACCGATTACAAACCACACCATTATGCACAACGCCTAATGCTACTTAGCTTAACTAATCAGTGCCTTTGCGGGTTGAAATTAGCGCTAGGGGGTCGTTGATAGGTCATGAGTAAGAGCATCTCTAGCTAAACTCTAAATTTTAGTCCCGCAAAAAAAAATGCGCCACCAAATTTGAGTTAAAAAATCCCTATTCAAACTCATGAAACTTAACTCCCTAAAATGTATTTATTTGTCAGTTCTTCTAACCTTTGTTTTACAAACTTTATTTCCGAAGGATCAAAGATGCTGATAATGTCTCCTAGAAGGGGGGGGGGGGGTGTGAATAGGCGGCTACTATTAAATTCCTTTCTTAGTTGCTTCTAGAGATAACTGTGGAATTATAAGTTCTATAAAGATGCAATTAAGTGATACAATCCTATATGATGTGTATCAACATGCTAGCAAGCTACACAAGGCAAGACACAAGGAAGTAGAAACCACAAGTAAAGAGATAACTGAAAGCAATGGAGACGACGATGTACTATGGAGTTCACACACTTGGGGGTGTGCTAATCTTCATTGTAGAAGGCGAGGGGCAATAAGTCCTCCCAGTACAATGAATGTTTCACCTTCTTCTCCGAGAACAACAATCAACGAATGCTTTGGCTCTCTTCTAGGTATCTCTTGGGGCAAGCTCCAAACCCCCACAAACGAGCCCAGGGCACAACCACACAACTTGGACGCTCCTGGGTAACACCAACCGTCTAGGGTTCCCCACAAAACCAAGAGTAACAAGATTTGCTAGGAGCTCACGAGGAATCAATGAACTCGAGCTTTTCTTGGATGGATTGGTATACCCGTGTGTCCTCCTTGTCTATCTAAAGTATGGTGTGGATTAATTTGCTAGAGAGGGAGGGATCGAAGGTTGAAGCTTTGAATCAATGGAGGAAAGAAGAATGGTGTCGTCTCCTTCCTCGTGGGGAAGAAAAAGCCTTAAATAGGTCTCCCAGTTTTATACCCGTTATTGTGTGTTCTAGCAAAGTCAGACTATCTGGGCAAATCGATTATCTGACTTTACATAGGCTTATGTTATCAAGTCACATACTGGCCATATAATAGTTGGATAGTCCAACTTGTCATATTATATGGGCAATACCCAACGATTATCTAACTTTACGGAGGTTTCTATCATCAAGTCAGATAATGACCATATATTACTCAGATAGTCCAACTAATCAGATTGATAATCTTACTTGCTCCAGAGGCAATTAACAAATGAAATAGTAGCTCTTCTCTCATGGGATGTGGATGGTATTTTTGGCTTACCATTTTCATTAATTCCACACACGATCCATGGTGTATCCCCTCTTAATAGTACAACATCCCTATGACCAGAAAATGAGAAACCGTTGGTAAAAAATTGACGTGTCGTCTTCTTTTAACATTTGAGCTTAGGGGGCCGACCAACTTTATGTCCCACTTCCAGTGATGTATACTGAAAGCACACTCAAAACATAGTTAGTGATCTAATCACTATTGACATTAACACCAAAACCCTCACTTGGGGCGGATGTCCTTTAAATCTCCCCAATTTTGGTGGTTAATGAAAATATGAGTAGACATGTATAATAAAAGATATCAGGATAATCTGAAACATTGATTTTATAAGTTTAGGTTGGGCTCCCCCTACATATGTGCACACAAAATAAATTTCCTTTGTATTTGAACACAAATTGCACATGGTA
>LT934118.1:633180787-633210481 GCA_900231445.1 Triticum turgidum subsp. durum
CAAAAGTGAACATGGATGCACAAAGTGAGTTCCAATTTTGCAACAAACTTGGGACATATGAGATAGCTCAAAAATAAGACATGTTTGTGTGTGTGTGTGTGTGTGTGACTGTAATAACATCAATAACATGATATGATACAAATAGAAAATCATGGCAACATATAGACAACCAATAAGCAAAACCGTAATATCACAAGCATATAACATAGTATCATGCATAAATATAAGGTAGCCAAGACAAACAATTTAAATACTATATATCCTTAAGAAGTTTTAAGTATCACCAAGCTCGAAAAGATCAAACGAAGAACGAGAATTTGTTGAATAACCCATATATAACCCGTTGTACAACCTAATAGAGCAATATTATCCCCTTTTCACATCAAAGACACCAAAAAGGAGAAGACGCAGATGGGACTGTAGCCTAGTAGCTGCAGTGACGTTAGTAGCACCCTAGGTCCTGGGTTCGACTCTCAGTGGGAGCGGATTTAACACTAGTAGAAAACAGGGTATACGTTTGGGCCTAGTTAGCCCATTAGTCCCGGTTCGATCATGAACTGGTACCCATGGGCCCATTGGTCCCGGTTCGTGAGGCCAGGGGCCTGCCGGGCCTCGTGGGTGTTGGGTTTCGTAGTAATTTCAAAAAATTTCCTACGCGCACACAGGATCATGTGATGCATAGCAACGAGGGGAGAGTGTTGTCTACGTACCCAACGCAGACCGACTGCGGAAGCGATGACACGACGTAGAGGAAGTAGTCGTACGTCTTCACGATCCAACCGATCAAGCACCGAAACTACGGCACCTCCGAGTTCGAGCACACGTTCAGCTCGATGACGATCCTCAGACTCTGATCCAGCAAAGTGTCGGAGAAGAGTTCCGTCAGCACGACGGCGTGGTGACGATCTTGATGAACTACAGCAGCAGGGCTTCGCCTAAACTCCGCTACAGTATTATCGAGGAATATGGTGGCAGGGGGCACCGCACACGGCTAAGGAATCGATCACGTGGATCAACTTGTGTCAACTTGTGTGTTTAGAGGTGCCCCTGCCTCCGTATATAAAGGAGGAGAGGAGGGGAGGCTGGCCGGCCAAAGAGGGAGGCGCAGGAGAGTCCTACTCCCTCTGGGAGTAGGATTCCTCCTCCAATCCTAGTCCAACTAGGATTCCTCGGAGGGGAAGGGAGAGAGGGGGGCCGGCCACCTTCTCCTAGTCCTAATAGGACTAGGGGAGGGGGAAGAGGCGCAGCCACCTTGGGCTGCCCCTTTCTCCTTTCCACTAAGGCCCATGAAGGCCCATATGGCTCCCGGGGGGTTCCGGTAACCTCCCGGTAACCCGATAAAATCCCGATTTCACCCGGAACACTTCCGATGTCCAAACATAGGCTTCCAATATATCAATCTTTATGTCTCGACCATTTCGAGACTCCTCGTCATGTCCGTGATCACATCCGGGACTCCGAACAACCTTCGGTACATCAAAATGCATAAACTCATAATATAACTGTCATCGTAACCTTAAGCGTGCGGACCCTACGGGTTCGAGAACAATGTAGACATGACCGAGACATGTCTCTGGTCAATAACCAATAGCGGGACCTGGATGCCCATATTGGCTCCTACATATTCTACGAAGATCTTTATCGGTCAGACCGCATAACAACATACGTTGTTCCCTTTGTCATCGGTATGTTACTTGCCCGAGATTCGATCGTCGGTATCCAATACCTAGTTCAATCTCGTTACCGGCAAGTCTCTTTACTCGTTCCGTAATACATCATCTCACAACTAACATATTAGTTGTAATGCTTGCAAGGCTTATGTGATGTGTATTACCGAGAGGGCCCAGAGATACCTCTCCGACAATCAAAGTGACAAATCCTAATCTCGAAATACGCCAACCCAACATCGACCATTGGAGATACCTGTAGTACTCCTTTATAATCACCCAGTTACGTTGTGACGTTTGGTAGTACCCAAAGTGTTCCTCCGGTAAACGGGAGTTGCATAATCTCATAGTCATAGGAACATGTATAAGTCATGAAGAAAGCAATAGCAACATACTAAACGATCGGGTGCTAAGCTAATGGAATGGGTCATGTCAATCAGATCATTCTACTAATGATGTGACCTCGTTAATCAAATAACAACTCATTGTTCATGGTTAGGAAACATAACCATCTTTGATTAACGAGCTAGTCAAGTAGAGGCATACTAGTGACACTTTTGTTTGTCTATGTATTCACACATGTATTATGTTTCCAGTAAATACAATTCTAGCATGAATAATAAACATTTATCATGATTATGAGGAAATAAATAATAACTTTATTATTGCCTCTAGGGCATATTTCTTTCAGTCTCCCACTTGCACTAGAGTCAATAATCTAGTTCACATCGCCATGTGATTTAACAGCAATAGTTCACATCATCATGTGATTAACACCCATAGTTCACATCGATATGTGATCAACACCCAAAGGGTTTACTAGATTCAATAATCTAGTTCACATCATTTATGTGATTAACACCCAAAGAGTACTAAGGTGTGATCATGTTTTGCTTGTGAGATAATTTAGTCAACGGGTCTGTCACATTCAGATCCGTAAGTATTTTGCGAATTTCTATGTCAACAATGCTCTGCATGGAGCTACTCTAGCTTATTGCTCCCACTTTCAATATGTATCTAGATCGAGACTTAGAGTCATCCAGATCTGTGTCAAAACTTGCATCGACGTAACTTTTTACGACGAACCTTTTGTCACCTCCATAATCGAGAAATATTTCCTTATTTCACTAAGGATAATTTTGACCAATGTCCAGTGATCTACTCTTAGATCACTATTGTACTCCCTTGCCAAATACAGAGCAAGGTATACAATAGGTCTGGTACAAAGCATAGCATACTTTATAGAACCTATGACTGAGGCATAGGGAATGACTTTTCATTCTTTTTCTATTTTCTGCTGTGGTCGGGATTTGAGTTTTACTCAATTTCATACCTTTGCAACACAGGCAAGAACTCTTTCTTTACCTGTTCCATTTTGAACTATTTCAAAATCTTGCCAAGGTATGTACTCATTGAAAAATCTTATCAAGCGTCTTGATCTATCTCAATAGATCTTGATGCTCAATATATAAGTAGCTTTTTACTGAGGTCTTTTCCTTTTAAAGAACTCCTTTAAAACACTCCTTTATGCTTTGCAGAAAAAATTCTACATCATTTCTGATCAACAATATGTCATTCACTTATACTTCATCAGAAATGCTGTAGTGCTCCCACTCACTTTCTTGTAAATACAGGCTTCACTGCAAGTCTGTATAAAACTATATGCTTTGATCAACCCATCAAAGCGTATATTCCAACTCCGAGATGTTTGCACCAGTCCACAGATGGATCGCTGGAGCTTGCACATTTTGTTAGCACCTTTCGGATTGACAAAACCTTCTGCTGCATCATATACAACTCTTCTTTAATAAATCCATTAAGGAATGCAGTTTTGTTTATCCATTTGCCAGATTTCATAAAAAGCGGCAATTGCTAACATGATTCGGACAGACTCAAGCATAGATACGAGTGAGAAGCTCTCATCGTAGTCAACACCTTGAACTTGTCGAAAACCTTTCGCGACAATTCTAGCTTTGTAGATAGTAACACTACTATCAGCGTCCGTCTTCCTCTTGAAGATCCATTTATTCTCAATTGCTTGCCGATCATCGGGCAAGTCAACCAAAGTCCAAACTTTGTTCTCATACATGGATCATATCTCAGACTTCATGGCCTCAAACCATTTCGCGGAATCTGGGCTCATCATCGCTTCCTCATAGTTCGTAGGTTCGTCATAGTCAAGTAACATGACCTCCAAAACAGGATTACCGTACCACTCTGGTGCGGATCTCACTCTGGTTTACCTACGAGATTCGGTAGTAACTTGATCTGAAGTTACATGATCATCATCATTAGCTTCCTTACTAATTGGTGTAGTAGTCACAAGAACAGATTTTGTGATGAACTACTTTCCAATAAGGGAGAAGGTACAATTACCTTATCAAGTTTTCTACTTTCCTCCCACTCACTTCTTTCAAGAGAAACTCCTTCTCCAAAAAAACTCCGAATTTAGCAACAAAAGTCTTGCCTTCGGATTTGTGATAGAAGGTGTACCCAACAGTTTCCTTTGGGTATCCTATGAAGACGCACTTCTCCGATTTGAGTTTGAGCTTATCAGGTTGAAACTTTTTCACATAACCATTGCAACCTCAAACTTTAAGAAACGACAGCTTAGGTTTCTTGCCAAACCATAGTTCACACGGTGTCGTCTCAACGGATTTAGATGGTGCCCTATTTAACGTGAATGCAGCTGTCTCTAATGCATAACCCCAAAACGATAGTGGTAGATCGGTAAGACACATCATAGATCGCACCATATCTAATAAAGTACGGTTATGACGTTCGGACACACCATTACATTGTGGTGTTCTAGGTGGCATGAGTAGTGAAACTATTTCACATTGTTTTTTAACTGAAGGCCAAACTCGTAACTCAAATACTCTTCTCTACGATCAGATCGTAGAAACTTTATTTTCTTGTTACGATGATTTTTCACTTCACTCTGAAATTCTTTGAACTTTTCAAATGTTTCAGACTTATGTTTCATCAAGTAGATATACTCATATCTGCTCAAATCATCTGTGAAGATCAGAAAATAATGATACCTGTCGCGAGCCTCAATATTCATCGGACCACATACATCAGTATGTATGATTTTCAACAAATCTATTGCTCGCTCCATTGTTCCGAAGAACAGAGTCTTAGTCATCTTGCCCATGAGGCATGGTTCGCAAGCATCAACTGATTCATAATCAAGTGATTCCAAAAGCCCATCATTATGGAGTTTCTTCATGCGCTTTACACCAATATGACCTAAACGGCAGTGCTACAAACAAGTTGCACTTATCATTATTAACTTTGCATCTTTTTGGTTTCAATATTATGATTATGTGTATCACTATGATCGAGATCCAACGAACTATTTTCATTGGGTGTGTAACCATATAAGGTTTCATTCATGTAAACAGAACAACAATTTATTCTCTTACTTAAATGAATAACTGTATTACAATAAACATGATCAAATCATATTCATGCTCAACGCCAACACCAAATAACACTTATTCAGGTTCAACACTAATCCCGAAAGTATAGGGAGTGTGCGACGATGATCATATCAATCTTGGAACCACTTCCAACATACATCGTCACTTCACCCTTAACTAGTCTCTGTTTATTCTGCAACTCCCGTTTTGAGTTACTAATCTTAGCAACTGAACTAGTATCAAATACTGAGGGGTTGCTATAAACACTAGTAAAGTACACATCAATAACATGTATATCAAATATACTTATGTTCACTTTGCCATCCTTCTTTTCCGCCAATCACTTGGGGTAGATCCGCTTCCAGTGACCAGTCCCTTTGCAGTAGAAGCACTTAGTCTCAGGCTTAGGACCAGACTTGGGCTTCTTCACTTGAGCAGCAACTTGCTTGCTGTTCTTCTTGAAGTTCCCCTTCTTCCCTTTGCCCTTTTCTTGAAACTAGTGGTCTTGTCAATCATCAACACTTGATGCTCTTTCTTGATTTCTACCTTCGTCGATTTCAATATCACGAAGAGCTCGGGAATCGTTTTCGTCATCCCTTGCATACTATAGTTCATCATGAAGTTCAGTAACTTAGTGATGGTGACTAGAGAATTCTGTCAATCACTATCTTATCTGGAAGATTAACTCCCACTTGATTCAAGCAATTGAAGTACCCAGACAATCTGAGTACATGCTCACTAGTTGAGCGATTCTCCACCATCTTTTAGCTATAGAATTTGTTGGAGACTTCATATCTCTCAACTCGGGTATTTGCTTGAAATATTAACTTCAACTCCTGGAACATCTCATATGGTCCATGACGTTCAAAACGTCTTTGAAGTCCCGATTCTGAGCCGTTAAGCATGGTGCACTTAAACTATCAAGTAGTCATCATATTGAGCTAGCCAAACGTTCATAACGTTTGCATCTGCTCCTGCAATAGGTCTGTCACCTGGCGGTGCATCAAGGACATAATTCTTCTGTGCAGCAATGAGGATAAACCTCAGATCACGGATCCAATCCGCATCATTGCTACTAACATCTTTCAACACAATTTTCTCTAGGAACATATCAAAATAAACATAGGGAAGCAACAACGCGAGCTATTGATCTATAATTTGCAAAATACTACCAGGACTAAGTTCATGATAAATTTAAAGTTCAATTAATCATATTATTAAAGAACTCCCACTTAGATAGACATCCCTCTAATCCTCTAAGTGATCACGTGATCCAAATCAACTAAACCATATCCGATCATCACGTGAGATGGAGTAGTTTCATCGGTGAACATCATTATGTTGATCATATCTACTATATGATTCACGCTCGACCTTTCGGTCTCCGTGTTCCGAGGCCATATCTGCATATGCTAGGCTCGTCAAGTTTAACCTGAGTATTCTGCGTGCGCAACTGTTTTGCACCCGTTGTATTTGAACGTAGAGCCTATCACACCCGATCATCACGTGGTGTCTCAGCACGAAGAACTTTTGCAACGGTGCATACTCAGGGAGAACACTTCTTGATAATTTTAGTGAGAGATCATCTTATAATGCTACCGTCAATCAAAGCAAGATAAGATGCATAAAAAGATAAACATCACATGCAATCAATATAAGTGATATGATATGGCCATCATCATCTTGTGCTTGTGATCTCCATCTCCGAAGCACCGTCATGATCACCATCGTCACCGGCGCGACACCTTGATCTCCATCGTAGCATCGTTGTCGTCTCGCCAATCTTATGCTTCCACGACTATCACTACCGTTTAGTAATAAAGTAAAGCATTACATCGTGATTGCATTGCATACAATAAAGCGACAACCATATGGCTCCTGCCAGTTGCCGATAACTCGGTTACAAAACATGATCATCTCATACAATAAAATTCAGCATCATGCTTTGACCATATCACATCACAACATGCCCTGCAAAAACAAGTTAGACGTCCTCTACTTTGTTGTTGCATGTTTTACGTGGCTGCTACGGGCTTAAGTAAGAACCAATCTCACCTACGCATCAAAACCACAACGATAGTTTGTCAAATAGACTCCGTTTTAACCTTCGCAAGGACCGGGCGTAGCCATACTTGGTTCAACTAAAGTTGGAGAGGCAGTCGCCCGCAAGCCATCTCTGTGCAAAGCACGTCGAGGGAACCGGTCTCGCGTAAGCGTACACGTAAGGTTGGTCCGGGTCGTCTCGTCCAACAATACCGCCGAACCAAAATATGACATGCTGGTAGGCAGTATGACTTGTATCGTCCACAACTCACTTGTGTTCTACTCGTGCATATAACATCAACATCAATAACCTAGGCTCGGATGCCACTGTTGGGTTTCGTAGTAATTTCAAAAATTTTCCTACGCGCACACAGGATCATGTGATGCATAGCAACGAGGGGAGAGTGTTGTCTACGTACCCAACGCAGACCGACTGCGGAAGCGATGACACGACGTAGAGGAAGTAGTCGTACGTCTTCACGATCCAACCGATCAAGCACCGAAACTACGGCACCTCCGAGTTCGAGCACACGTTCAGCTCGATGACGATCCCCGGACTCCGATCCAGCAAAGTGTCGGGGAAGAGTTCCGTCAGCACGACGGCGTGGTGACGATCTTGATGAACTACAGTAGCAGGGCTTCGCCTAAACTCCGCTACAGTATTATCGAGGAATATGGTGGCAGGGGGCACCGCACACGGCTAAGGAATCGATCACGTGGATCAACTTGTGTCAACTTTTTTTTGTGTTTAGAGGTGCCCCTGCCTCCGTATATAAAGGAGTAGAGAGGGGGAGGCTGGCCGGCCATAGAGGGAGGCGCAGGAGAGTCCTACTCCCTCTGGGAGTAGGATTCCTCCTCCAATCCTAGTCCAACTAGGATTCCTCGGAGGGGAAGGGAGAGAGGGGGGCCGGCCACCTTCTCCTAGTCCTAATAGGACTAGGGGAGGGGGAAGAGGCGCAGCCACCTTGGGCTGCCCCTTTCTCCTTTCCACTAAGGCCCATGAAGGCCCATATGGCTCCCGGGGGGTTCCGGTAACCTCCCGGTAACCCGGTAAAATCCCGATTTCACCTGGAACACTTCCGATGTCCAAACATAGGCTTCCAATATATCAATCTTTACGTCTCGACCATTTCGAGACTCCTCGTCATGTCCGTGATCACATCCGGGACTCCGAACAACCTTCGGTACATCAAAATGCATAAACTCATAATATAACTGTCATCGTAACCTTAAGCGTGCGGACCCTACGGGTTCGAGAACAATGTAGACATGACCGAGACATGTCTCTGGTCAATAACCAATAGCGGGACCTGGATGCCCATATTGGCTCCTACATATTCTACGAAGATCTTTATCGGTCAGACCGCATAACAACATACGTTGTTCCCTTTGTCATCGGTATGTTACTTGCCCGAGATTCGATTGTCGGTATCCAATACCTAGTTCAATCTCGTTACCGGCAAGTCTCTTTACTCGTTCCGTAATACATCATCTCACAACTAACATATTAGTTGTAATGCTTGCAAGGCTTATGTGATGTGTATTACCGAGAGGGCCCAGAGATACCTCTCCGACAATCGGAGTGACAAATCCTAATCTCGAAATACGCCAACCCAACATCGACCATTAGAGACACCTGTAGTACTCCTTTATAATCACCCAGTTACGTTGTGACGTTTGGTAGTACCCAAAGTGTTCCTCCGGTAAACGGGAGTTGCATAATCTCATAGTCATAGGAACATGTATAAGTCATGAAGAAAGCAATAGCAACATACTAAACGATCGGGTGCTAAGCTAATGGAATGGGTCATGTCAATCAGATCATTCTACTAATGATGTGACCTCGTTAATCAAATAACAACTCATTGTTCATGGTTAGGAAACATAACCATCTTTGATTAACGAGCTAGTCAAGTAGAGGCATACTAGTGACACTTTTGTTTGTCTATGTATTCACACATGTATTATGTTTCCGGTAAATACAATTCTAGCATGAATAATAAACATTTATCATGATTATGAGGAAATAAATAATAACTTTATTATTGCCTCTAGGGCATATTTCCTTCAGTGGGGGCATTGGTCCCGGTTCGTTTGGGACCTTTGGTCCCGGTTGGTGGCACGAACCAGGACTAATGGTCCTCGCTCCTGGCCCACCTCCAGTGGACCCAGTTCGTGGCACGAACCGGTATGAAAGGGTGACCTTTAGTCCCGGTTCGTGCCATGAACCGGGACCATTGAGTTGCCTATATATACCCGTCGCCCACGAGCAAAGCAGTCCCAGTGCTCTGTTTTTCCTGGCCGGCGAGGGGGGGCTTTGTGGTGCTCTAGCTCACCTCCTATGCACACCAGGTGTTCGATGGAATGCCCGGCCACACTACTTAAGCTTTCTCCTCTCCAAGCTCGACCTCCAAGCTCCATTTTCCTCAATATTTGTCTAGGTTTAGCGGTCCGTCACGTCCCGTCCCCGTCTTCACCGCCGTCGATCGCCCGCGCCGATCTCGTCGCCGGCACCACTATGGTGAGCCTCTTGTTCTTATCTTCTTTCTGAAAGAAAAAACAATTCTTACTTGTATGTTTATATAGATAGTTGTATAATTTTCTTACTTTTATTATTGCTTCTTATTATTTAGTGCGATGGTTTTGGTATCCGCCCCCGTCGGCCCTCGTCCTGTCTATGATTCGGATGTGGTATATATTATCTTTGTAACTATTTGGTTCATTTATTGTTTATGACAATTATGCCGACCAACGTGACATAGATTTTATTTATCTAGGAGGTATGTGAACCGGAAATTCCAACCGACCCTATTGTCGAGAGGTTAAATTTAGTTGAAGAAGAAAACAATTTCTTAAAGGAAAAACTAAAAAAAATTGAGGAGGAGAAGATGATATTGGAGTTGCATGTTGCGGATGTCATCGATGATCACAAGAACAAGATGGATGCAATGCGCTTGAAGATTACAAAATATGCCATTCATACCGAGGCTTGGTATCATTATGCCATTGGATCAATTGTTACCTTGATTGCGATTATGATCGCATTTGTTTTCGCATTGAAATGTTTTACATAGTTTCAATGTATGGTTTAATTAATTAGATGCTCTGGAGAGCTATATGTTGTTAGATGAGAACTATTTATGTACTTTGGTTTTAATGTGAGATGATGAACTTCTATTATTTTGGTCACTTAATTATCTATTCATGATGTTCTATAATGGTTTTGACACACTTAATTATATATAATGCACGCAAATGAACCGGCAATGGATGTCTGGTGACAAACACACCTCCGAGTACATTAAGGGCGTGCATGATTTTCTCGAAGTGGCCGAGGCAAACAAGCAGAATGGTTTTATGTGTTGCCCATGCCCTGTATGTGGGAATACGAAGTCTTACTCTGACTCGAAAATCATTCACACCCACCTGCTTTATAAGGGTTTCATGCCACACTATAATGTTTGGACCAAGCACGGAGAAATAGGGGTTATGATGGGAGACAGCGAATAAGAAGAGGATGATGAGAACTATGTGCCCCTCGAATACGGTGATGCTGCAATGGGGGAAGTTGTTGAAGATCAAGAGGAACCAGACAATGCGCCCGATGATTATCTCCGCCGGGTCATTGTTGATGCAAGGAGTCAGTGTGAAAGTCAAAAGGAGAAGGTGAAGTTCGATCGCATGCTAGTGGATCACAAAAAAGGTTTGTACCCCAATTGCGAAGATGGCAACACAAAGCTCGGTACCGTACTGGAATTTCTGCAGTGGAAGGCAGACAATGCTGTGCCTGACATTGGATTTGAGAAGTTACTAAAAATATTGAAGAAGAAGCTTCCAAAGGATAATGAATTGCCCGACAGTACGTATGCAATAAAGAAGGTTGTTTGCCCTCTAGGATTGGAGGTGCAGAAGATACATGCATGCCCTAATGACTGCATCCTGTACCGTGGTGCGTAGGAGGATTTGAACGCATGCCCGATATGCGGTGCATTGAGGTATAAGATCAGACAAGATGACCCTGGTGATGTTGACGGTGAGCGCCCCCGGAAGAGGGTTCCTGCCAAGGTGATGTGGTATGCTCCTATAATACCACGGTTGAAACGCCTGTTTAGAAACAAAGAGCATGCCAAGTCGATGCGATGGCACAGAGATGACCGTAAGAAAGACGGGAAGTTGAGAGCACCCGCTGACGGGTCGCAGTGGAGAAAAATCGAGAGAAAGTACTGGGAGGAGTTTGCAGGTGACGCAAGGAACGTATGGTTTGGTTTAAGCGCAGATGGCATTAATCATTTCGGGGAGCAGAGCAGCAATCACAACACCTGGCAACACCTGGCCCATGACTCTATGTATCTATAACCTTCCTCCTTGGCTGTGCATGAAGCGGAAGTTCATTATGATGCCAGTTCTCATCCAAGGCCCTAAGCAACCCGGCAACGACATTGATGTGTACCTAAGGCCATTAGTTGAAGAACTTTTACAGCTGTGGACTGGAAAAGGTGTACGTGTGTGGGATGAGCACAAACAGGAGGAATTTGACCTGCATGCGTTGCTGTTTGTCACCATCAATGATTGGCCTGCTCTCAGTAACCTTTCAGGACAGACAAACAAGGGATACCACGCATGCATGCACTGTTTAGATGACACCCAAAGTATATACCTGGACAAATGCATGAAGAATGTTTCCCTGGGGCATCGTCGATTCCTTCCAACCAACCATCAATGTCGAAAGAAAGGCAAGCACTTCAAAGGCGAGGTAGATCACCGGAAGAAGCCCACCATGCATACCGGTGATCACGTACTTGCTATGGTCAATGATTTAAAAGTAATCTTCGGAAAGGGTCCCAGCTGACTATCTGTTCCGACTGACGCTGCGGGGCACGCACCCATGTGGAAGAAGAAATCTATATTTTGGGACCTACCCTACTAGAAAGACCTAGAGGTCCGCTCCCTTTGAGAGGTTCATGGGAGTCCTAAAGAAATATGTCCGTAACCACGCTAGGCCAGAAGGAAGCATCTCCATGAGCCATCAAACAGAGGATGTCATTGGGTTTTGTGTTGACTTCATTCCTGACCTTAAGAAGATAGGTCTCCCTCAATCGCGGTATGAGGGGAGACTGGGTGGAAAAGGCACACTAGGAGGGGAATCAATAGTATGTAGGGACAGGCATTCTTGGGTCTCAAGCACACTACACGGTTCAACAGAATTCTACCTTGGTGACCCCGTATGTCGATGAACACAAGAACATTCTGCGCTCCAAACACCCGGACCAGTGTGAGGACTGGATTACATGTGAACACATTAGGAGTTTCGACAGTTGGTTCCAAAACATGTCTCAGGTGTGACAACACTGTCTCCGATGACCTGTACTCGTTGACGAGGGAACCATCTTCGACTATAATGACCTACAAATGGTACGAGATAAATGGGAATACATTTTACACAATCGCCCAAGATCAAAAGGGCACCAACCAAAACAGTGGTGTCCGCTTTGATGCATCAACCAATAGGAGAAAGGACACATATTATGGTTACATAGTGGACATATGGGAACTTGACTATGGAAATGATATTAAAGTTCCTTTGTTTAAGTGCAAATGGGCCAATCTGTCAAGAGGCGGGGTACAGGTAGACTGATACGTCTCCAAGGTATCTATAATTTTTGATTGTTCCATGCTATTATATTACCTGTTTTGGATGTTTATGGGCTTTATTATACACTTTTATATTATTTTTTGGGACTAACCTATTAACCGGAGGCCCAGCCCATATTGCCGTTTTCTTGCCTATTTCAGTGTTTCGAAGAAAAGGAATATCAAACAGAATCCAAACGGAATGAAACCTTTGGGAGCGTTATTTTTGGAACGAACGTGATCCAGGAGACTTGGAGTTGAAGCCAAGGAAGCTTCAAGGTGGCCACTAGAGTGGGGGGCGCGCCCCCCCTACTGGGCGCGCCCCCTATCTCATGGGCCCCTCGAGCATCCCCCGACCGACTTCTTTCACCTATATATTCCCATATACCCTAAAAACATCGAAGACGAAGATAGATCGAGAGTTCCGCCGCCGCAAGCCTCTGTAGCCACCAAAAACCTCTCAGGAGCCCGTTCCAACACCCTGCCGGAGGGGGGATCCCTCACCGGTGGCCATCTTCATCATCCCGGTGCTCTCCATGACGAGGAGGGAGTAGTTCACCCTCGAGGCTGAGGATATGTACCAGTAGCTATGTGTTTGATCTCTCTCTCTCTCTCTCTCTCTCTCTCTCTCTCGTGTTCTCTCTATGGCACGATCTTGATGTATCGCGAGCTTTGCTATTATAGTTGGATTTTATGATGTTTCTCCCCCTCTACTCTCTTGTAATGGATTGAGTTTTCCCTTTGAAATTACCTTATCGGATTGAGTCTTTAAGGATTTGAGAACACTTGATGTATGTCTTGCCGTGCTTATCTGTGGTGACAATGGGATATTCTTGTGATCCACTTGATGTATGCTTTGGTGATCAACTTGCGGGTTCCACCCATGAACCTATGCATAGGGGTTGGCACACATTTTCGTCTTGACTCTCCGGTAGAAACTTTGGGGCACTCTTTGAAGTACTTTGTGTTGGTTGAATAGATGAATCTGAGATTGTGTGATGCATATCGTATAATCATGCCCATGGATACTTGAGGTGACAATGGAGTATCTAGGTGACATTAGGGTTTCGTTGATTTGTGTCTTAAGGTGTTATTCTAGTATGAACTCTATGATAGATTGAATGGAAAGAATAGCTTCATGTTATTTTACTACAGACTCTTGAATAGATAGATCAAAAAGGATAACTTTGAGGTGGTTTTGTAGCCTACCATAATCTCTTTGTTTGTTCTCCGCTATTAGTGGCTTTGGAGTGACTCTTTGTTGTATGTTGAGGGATATTTATATGATCCGGTTATGTATTATTGTTGAGAGAACTTGCACTAGTGAAAGTATGAACCTTAGGCCTTGTCTCCTACCATTGCAATACCGTTTATGCTCACTTTTATTGCTTGCTACCTTACTGTTTTTATAATTTCAGATTACAAATACCTTTATCTACTATCCATATTGCACTTGTATCACCATCTCTTCGGCGAACTAGTGCACCTATACAATTTACCATTGTATTGGGTGTGTTGGGGACACAAGAGACTCTTTGTTACTTGGTTGCAGGGTTGCTTGAGAGATACCATCTTCATTCTATGCCTCCCACGGATTGATAAACCTTAGGTCATCCACTTGAGGGAAATTTGCTACTGTCCTACAAACCTCTGCAGTTGGAGGCCCAACAACGTCTACAAGAAGAAGGTTGTGTAGTAGACATCTAGCTCTTTTCTGGCGCCGTTGCCGGGGAGGTGAGTGCTTGAAGGTATATCTTTAGATTTTGCAATCGAATCTTTTTGTTTCTTGTTTTATCACTAGTTTAGTCTATAAAAGGAAACTACAAAAAAATGGAATTGAGTTTGTCTCATAAGCTTCATCTTTTTAATATCTTTTGTGAGAATGATGGAAAGGAAAATTGTGCTCAAGTGCTAGAAGAAGAAGTCTATAAAATGTTTGGCATAAAATATTTGAATGATGAGCATGATTGCAATGTTGTTAGTATGAATTCCTTGAATATCCATGATGCTAATGATATGCAAAGCCACAAGCTTGGGGAAGCTATGTTTGATGAAGACGCTATTTTTTGTTCCCCAAGTTTTGATGAGAATATTTATGATGATGAAAGCATGCCTCCTATTTATGATGATTATATTGATTAAAGTGGATTTGGAAAGCATGACTTTATTTAGTGATGAATCCACTATTTCGGAAGAGGTTCCAATTGATTATGAGAACAAAGTTGCTACTTATGATGATTATTGTGATGAAACTTATGCTATAAAAACTAGTGATGATTATATTTATAAAACTTGTCATGATTATGATTACCCTTTTTCTGAACATTACTCTTTTAATGTGGAAACAATTTATAGTATTCAAGTCTCTTATGATACTCCCACCATTCCGAATGAGAAGAATTTTGCTTATGTGGAGAGTACAAAAATTTCTATGCTTGTAGATCATGAAAAGAATGCTTTGTGTGCTGGTTATATTGTTGAATTCATTCATTATGCTACTGAAAATTATTTTGAGGGAGGAACATATGCTTGTAGGAATTTCAATAATATCAAGCTTCCTCCCTATGTGCTTAAAGTTTTAAAGTTATGCTTGTTTTACCTTCCTATGCTAGTTGATTATTGTTCCCATAAGTTGTTTGCACACAAAATCCCTATGCATAGGAAGTGGGTTAGGCTTAAATGTGCTAGTCATATTCTTCATGATGCTCTCTTTATGTTTCAATTCTTATCTTTTATGTGAGCATCATTGAAATCATCATGCCTAGCTAAGGGCGTTAAACGATAGCACTTGTTGGGAGGCAACCCAATTTTACTTTTGTTCCTTGCTTTTTGTTCCTGTTTAGTAATAAATAACTCATCTAGCCTCTGGTTAGATGTGGTTTCATGTTTTAATTAGTGTTTGTGCCAAGTAGAACCTTTGGAAAGACTTGGATGAAGTCTCTGTGATCTTGCTGTAAAAAACAGAAACTTTAGTGCCCACGAGATTAGCTGCCATGTTTTACTGGAGAGTGATTTTAGGTTTATTCTTTTTGCAGATGATTAATAGACAAATTCCTCACGTCTACCAATTTATTTCAGAACTGTTTGAGTTCCAGAAGTATTCGAATGATACAGATTACTACAGACTGTTCTGTTTTTGACAGATTCTGTTTTCTATGTGTTATTTGCTTATTTTGATGAATCTATGAGTAGTATCGGAGGGTATGAACCATAGAGAAGTTGTAATACATTAGGTGTAACACCAATATGAATTTATAATGAGTTCACAACAGTACCAAAAGTGGTGATTTATTTTCTTATACTAACGGAGTTTCCGAGTTTTGTGTTGTGAAGTTTTCAAGTATTGGGTAAAGATTCGATGGACTATGGAATAAGGAGTGGCAAGAGCCTAAGCTTGGGGATTACCAAGGCACCCCAAGTTAATATTCAAGGACAACCAAGATCCTAAGCTTGGCAATGCCCCGGAAGGGATCCCCTCTTTCGTCTTCGTTCATCGGTAACTTTACTTGGAGCTATATTTTTATTCGCCACATGTTATGTGTTTTGCTTGGATCATCATTTTATTTTGTTATTATTTGCTTGATGTTATTTAGATTAATGTTTTTCATCTTTATTTTCAATAAAAATGTCAAGGATAGCCTTTACCATGCTTATTTTGCTAGTATACATGTTGCTGTTTGAAAACAGAAAGTTTACCGCTGTTGCAAAAATTCCCTAGAAAAGTCAGAGAATGATATAAGGTTGAAACTTTTTGCATAATGAGATATGATAAATCTTCTACAGCGTAGTATTTTTATCATAGTTTTGGATTTAGGGAAGTATGATGAATCTTGCATTCTTTACAGACTATACTGTTTTGGCAGATTGCTGTTATGTTTGCATCGTTTGCGTATGTTTGCTTGTTTAATGATTCTATTTGAGGATAGGAGTATTAAATATGCAGAGACATCTAGTATTAAATGTTGAATAATAATTTTAGTGATTTGTTACAGTAGAGAATGATAAGGTTTTTGCATTGTTTTATACTAACTTATCTCACGAGTTCTTGTTGAGTTTGGTGTGGATGAAGTTTTTGAGATTTAGGAAACCGTGACATGAAAGGAATTAAGGAGACACAAAATCTCAAGCTTGGGGATGCCCAAGGCACCCCAAGATAATATTTCAAGAAGTCTCAAGCATCTAAGTTTGGGGATGCCCCGTTTGGCATCCCACCATTCTTCTTCTACAATTATCGGTTAGTATCGGTTGAACCTAAGTTTTTGCTTCTTCACATAGTCGTGCTATCCTTGCAATGCCATTTTATTTTGTTTTGCTTGCTGTTTGAATAAAATACCAAGATCTGAAATTCTTAAATGAGAGAGAGTTTTCACATAGTTACATAATTATTTAACTACTCATTGATCTTCACTTATATCTTGTTGGAGTAGTTTGTCATTTTCTCTAGTGCTTCACTTATATCTTTTAAGAGCACGACGGTGGCTTAATTTTTGAAGAAATTTTTGATCTCTCATGCTTCACTTATATTATTTTGAGAGTCTTTTAGAACAGCATGATATTTGCTATGGTTATAAATTTGGTCCTAGAATGATGAGCATCCAAGTTGGGTATAATAAAAACTATCATAGAAAGTGCATTAAACACTAGGATCAATTTGATGCTTGATAATTGTTTTGAGATATAAATGTGGTAATGTTAGAATCATGCTAGTGGGTAATTATGAAATTGAGAAATACTTAGCAAGTCCCATAGCATGCACGTATGGTAAAAGTTGTATGACAAATCGAGAGTAAGTACTGGGAGGAGTTTGCAGGTGACGCAAGGAACGTATGGTTTGGTTTAAGCGCAGATGGCATTAATCATTTCGGGGAGCAGAGCAGCAATCACAACACTTGGCAACACCTGGCCCATGACTCTATGTATCTATAACCTTCCTCCTTGGCTGTGCATGAAGCGGAAGTTCATTATGATGCCAGTTCTCATCCAAGGCCCTAAGCAACCCGGCAATGACATTGATGTGTACCTAAGGCCATTAGTTGAAGAACTTTTACAGATGTGGACTGGAAAAGGTGTACGTGTGTGGGATGAGCATAAACAGGAGGAATTTGACCTGCATGCGTTGCTGTTTGTCACCATCAATGATTGGCCTGCTCTCAGTAACCTTTCAGGACAGACAAACAAGGGATACCACGCATGCATGCACTGTTTAGATGACACCCAAAGTATATACCTGGACAAATGCATGAAGAATGTTTCCCTGGGGCATCGTCGATTCCTTCCGACCAACCATCAATGTCGAAAGAAAGGCAAGCACTTCAAAGGCGAGGTAGATCACCGAAAGAAGCCCACCATGCATACCGGTGATCACGTACTTGCTATGGTCAATGATTTAAAAGTAATCTTCGGAAAGGGTCCCAGCGGACTATCTGTTCCGAGTGACGCTGCGGGGCACGCACCCATGTGGAAGAAGAAATCTATATTTTGGGACCTACCCTACTAGAAAGACCTAGAGGTCCGCTCTTTGATCGACGTGATGCACGTGACGAAGAACCTTTGCGTGAACCTGCTAGGCTTCTTGGGCGTGTATGGGAAGACAAAAGATACAACGGAGGCACGGGAGGACCTGCAATGTTTGCACAAAAAGATGGCTTGCCTCCAAAGCAGTATGAAGGTCCCGCCAGCTATGCACTTACCAAAGAAGAGAAGGAAATCTTCTTTGAATGCCTGCTCAGTATGAAGGTCATGTCTGGCTTCACGTTGAATATAAAGGGAATAATAAATATGCCAGAGAAAAAGTTCCAGAACCTAAAGTCTCATGACTGCCACGCGATTATGATGCAACTGCTTCCGGTTGCATTGAGGGGGCTTCTACTGGAAAACGTTCGATTAGCCATTGTGAAGCTATGTTCATTCCTCAATGCAATCTCTCAGAAGGTGATCGATCCAGAAATCCTACCAAGGTTAAGGAGTGATGTGGCGCAATGTCTTGTCAGTTTCGAGCTGGTCTTCCCGCCATCTTTCTTCAATATCATGACGCACGTCCTAGTTCATCTAGTCGACGAGATTGTCATTCTGGGCCCTGTATTTCTATACAATATGTTCCCCTTTGAGAGGTTCATGGGAGTCCTAAAGAAATATGTCCGTAACCACGCTAGGCCAGAAGGAAGCATCTCCATGAGCCATCAAACAGAGGATGTCATTGGGTTTTGTGTTGACTTCATTCCTGACCTTAAGAAGATAGGTCTCCCTCAATCGCGGTATGAGGGGAGACTGGGTGGAAAAGGCACACTAGGAGGGGAATCAATAGTATGTAGGGACGGGCATTCTTGGGTCTCAAGCACACTACACGGTTCAACAGAATTCTACCTTGGTGACCCCGTATGTCGATGAACACAAGAACATTCTGCGCTCCAAACACCCGGACCAGTGTGAGGACTGGATTACATGTGAACACATTAGGAGTTTCGACAGTTGGTTCCAAAACATGTCTCAGGTGTGACAACACTGTCTCCGATGACCTGTACTCGTTGACGAGGGAACCATCTTCGACTATAATGACCTACAAAGGGTACGAGATAAATGGGAATACATTTTACACAATCGCCCAAGATCAAAAGGGCACCAACCAAAACAGTGGTGTCCGCTTTGATGCATCAACCAATAGGGGAAAGGACACATATTATGGTTACATAGTGGACATATGGGAACTTGACTATGGAAATGATATTAAAGTTCCTTTGTTTAAGTGCAAATGGGCCAATCTGTCAAGAGGCGGGGTACAGGTAGACTGATACGTCTCCAAGGTATCTATAATTTTTGATTGTTCCATGCTATTATATTACCTGTTTTGGATGTTTATGGGCTTTATTATACACTTTTATATTATTTTTTGGGACTAACCTATTAACCGGAGGCCCAGCCCATATTGCCGTTTTCTTGCCTATTTCAGTGTTTCGAAGAAAAGGAATATCAAACGGAGTCCAAACGGAATGAAACCTTTGGGAGCATTATTTTTGGAACGAACGTGATCCAGGAGACTTGGAGTTGAAGCCAAGGAAGCTTCAAGGTGGCCACTAGAGTGGGGGGCACGCCCCCCTACTGGGCGCGCCCCCTGTCTCATGGGCCCCTCGAGCATCCCCCGACCGACTTCTTTCACCTATATATTCCCATATACCCTAAAAACATCGAAGACGAAGATAGATCGGGAGTTCCGCCACCGCAAGCCTCTGTAGCCACCAAAAACCTCTCGGGAGCCCGTTCCAACACCCTGCCGGAGGGGGGATCCCTCACCGATGGCCATCTTCATCATCCCGGTGCTCTCCATGACGAGGAGGGAGTAGTTCACCCTCGAGGCTGAGGATATGTACCAGTAGCTATGTGTTTGATCTCTCTCTCTCTCTCTCTCTCTCTCTCTCTCTTGTGTTCTCTCTATGGCACGATCTTGATGTATCGCGAGCTTTGCTATTATAGTTGGATCTTATGATGTTTCCCCCCCTCTACTCTCTTGTAATGGATTGAGTTTTCCCTTTGAAATTACCTTATCGGATTGAGTCTTTAAGGATTTTAGAACACTTGATGTATGTCTTGCCGTGCTTATCTGTGGTGACAATGGGATATTCTTGTGATCCACTTGATGTATGCTTTGGTGATCAACTTGCGGGTTCCGCCCATGAACCTATGCATAGGGGTTGGCACACATTTTCGTCTTGACTCTCCGGTAGAAACTTTGGGGCACTCTTTGAAGTACTTTGTGTTGGTTGAATAGATGAATCTGAGATTGTGTGATGCATATCGTATAATCATGCCCATGGATACTTGAGGTGACAATGGAGTATCTAGGTGACATTAGGGTTTCGTTGATTTGTGTCTTAAGGTGTTATTCTAGTATGAACTCTATGATAGATTGAATGGAAAGAATAGCTTCATGTTATTTTACTACAGACTCTTGAATAGATAGATCAAAAAGGATAACTTTGAGGTGGTTTTGTACCCTACCATAATCTCTTTGTTTGTTCTCCGCTATTAGTGGCTTTGGAGTGACTCTTTGTTGTATGTTGAGGGATATTTATATGATCCGGTTATGTATTATTGTTGAGAGAACTTGCACTAGTGAAAGTATGAACCTTAGGCCTTGTCTCCTACCATTGCAATACCGTTTATGCTCACTTTTATTGCTTGCTACCTTACTGTTTTTATAATTTCAGATTACAAATACCTTTATCTACTATCCATATTGCACTTGTATCACCATCTCTTCGGAAAACTAGTGCACCTATACAATTTACCATTGTATTGGGTGTGTTGGGGACACAAGAGACTCTTTGTTACTTGGTTGCAGGGTTGCTTGAGAGATACCATCTTCATTCTATGCCTCCCACGGATTGATAAACCTTAGGTCATCCACTTGAGGGAAATTTGCTACTGTCCTACAAACCTCTGCAGTTGGAGGCCCAACAACGTCTACAAGAAGAAGGTTGTGTAGTAGACATCTAGCTCTTTTCTGGCGCCGTTGCCGGGGAGGTGAGTGCTTGAAGGTATATCTTTAGATTTTGCAATCGAATCTTTTTGTTTCTTGTTTTATCACTAGTTTAGTCTATAAAAGGAAACTACAAAAAAATGGAATTGAGTTTGTCTCATAAGCTTCATCTTTTTAATATCTTTTGTGAGAATGATGGAAAGGAAAATTGTGCTCAAGTTCTAGAAGAAGAAGTCTATAAAATGTTTGGCATAAAATATTTGAATGATGAGCATGATTGCAATGTTGTTAGTATGAATTCCTTGAATATCCATGATGCTAATGATATGCAAAGCCACAAGCTTGGGGAAGCTATGTTTGATGAAGATGCTATTTTTTGTTCCCCAAGTTTTGATGAGAATATTTATTATGATGAAAGCATGCCTCCTATTTATGATGATTATATTTATGAAAGTGGATTTGGAGAGCATGACTTTATTTAGTGATGAATCCACTATTGCGGAAGAGGTTCCAATTGATTATGAGAACAAAGTTGGTACTTATGATGATTATTGTGATGAAACTTATGCTATAAAAACTAGTGATGATTATATTTATAAAACTTGTCATGATTATGATTACCCTTTTTCTGAACATTACTCTTTTAATGTGGAAACAATTTATAGTATTCAAGTCTCTTATGATACTCCCACCATTCCGAATGAGAAGAATTTTGCTTATGTGGAGAGTACAAAAATTTCTATGCTTGTAGATCATGAAAAGAATGCTTTGTGTGCTGGTTATATTGTTGAATTCATTCATGATGCTACTGAAAATTATTTTGAGGGAGGAACATATGCTTGTAGGAATTTCAATAATATCAAGCTTCCTCCCTATGTGCTTAAAGTTTTAAAGTTATGCTTGTTTTACCTTCCTATGCTAGTTGATTATTGTTCCCATAAGTTGTTTGCACACAAAATCCCTATGCATAGGAAGTGGGTTAGGCTTAAATGTGCTAGTCATATTCTTCATGATGCTCTCTTTATGTTTCAATTCTTATCTTTTATGTGAGCATCATTGAAATCATCATGCCTAGCTAAGGGCGTTAAACGATAGCACTTGTTGGGAGGCAACCCAATTTTACTTTTGTTCCTTACTTTTTGTTCCTGTTTAGTAATAAATAACTCATCTAGCCTCTGGTTAGATGTGGTTTCATGTTTTAATTAGTGTTTGTGCCAAGTAGAACCTTTGGAAAGACTTGGATGAAGTCTTTGTGATCTTGCTGTAAAAAACAGAAACTTTAGCGCCCACGAGATTAGCTGCCATGTTTTACTGGAGAGTGATTTTAGGTTTATTCTTTTTGCAGATGATTAATAGACAAATTCCTCACGTCCACAAATTTATTTCAGAATTGTTTGAGTTCCAGAAGTATTCGAATGATACAGATTACTACAGACTGTTCTGTTTTTGACAGATTCTGTTTTCTATGTGTTGTTTGCTTATTTTGATGAATCTATGAGTAGTATCGGAGGGTATGAACCATAGAGAAGTTGTAATACATTAGGTTTAACACCAATATTAATTTATAATGAGTTCACAACAGTACCAAAAGTGGTGATTTATTTTCTTATACTAACGGAGTTTCCGAGTTTTGTGTTGTGAAGTTTCCAAGTATTGGGTAAAGACTCGATGGACTATGGAATAAGGAGTGGCAAGAGCCTAAGCTTGGGGATTACCAAGGCACCCCAAGTTAATATTCAAGGACAACCAAGATCCTAAGCTTGGCAATGCCCCGGAAGGGATCCCCCCTTTCGTCTTCGTTCATCGGTAACTTTACCTGGAGCTATATTTTTATTCGCCACATGTTATGTGTTTTGCTTGGATCATCATTTTATTTTGTTATTATTTGCTTGATGTTATTTATATTAATGTTTTTCATCTTTATTTTCAATAAAAATGTCAAGGATAGCCTTTACCATGCTTATTTTGCTAGTATACATGTTGCTGTTTGAAAACAGAAAGTTTACCGCTGTTGCAAAAATTCCCTAGAAAAGTCAGAGAATGATATAAGGTTGAAACTTTTTGCATAATGAGATATGATAAATCTTCTACAGCGTAGTATTTTTCTCATAGTTTTGGATTTAGGGAAGTATGATGAATCTTGCATTCTTTACAGACTATACTGTTTTGGCAGATTGCTGTTATGTTTGCATCGTTTGCGTATGTTTGCTTGTTTAATGATTCTATTTGAGGATAGGAGTATTAAATATGCAGAGACATCTAGTATTAAATGTTGAATAATAATTTTAGTGATTTGTTACAGTAGAGAATGATAAGGTTTTTGCATTGTTTTATACTAACTTATCTCACGAGTTCTTGTTGAGTTTGGTGTGGATGAAGTTTTTGAGATTTAGGAAACTGTGACATGAAAGGAATTAAGGAGACACAAAATCTCAAGCTTGGGGATGCCCAAGGCACCCCAAGATAATATTTCAAGAAGTCTCAAGCATCTAAGTTTGGGGATGCCCCGTTTGGCATCCCACCATTCTTCTTCTACAATTATCGGTTAGTATCGGTTGAACCTAAGTTTTTGCTTCTTCACATAGTCGTGATATCCTTGCAATGCCATTTTATTTTGTTTTGCTTGCTGTTTGAATAAAATACCAAGATCTGAAATTCTTAAATGAGAGAGAGTTTTCACATAGTTACATAATTATTTAACTACTCATTGATCTTCACTTATATCTTGTTGGAGTAGTTTGTCATTTTCTCTAGTGCTTCACTTATATCTTTTAAGAGCACGACGGTGGCTTAATTTTTGAAGAAATTTTTGATCTCTCATGCTTCACTTATATTATTTTGAGAGTCTTTTAGAACAGCATGATATTTGCTATGGTTATAAATTTGGTCCTAGAATGATGAGCATCCAAGTTGGGTATAATAAAAACTATCATAGAAAGTGCATTAAACACTAGGATCAATTCGATGCTTGATAATTGTTTTGAGATATAAATGTGGTAATGTTAGAATCATGCTAGTGGGTAATTATGAAATTGAGAAATACTTAGCAAGTCCCGTAGCATGCACGTATGGTAAAAGTTGTATGACAAATTTGTTGCATGAGGTACTCTTTTGATTGTCTTCCTTACGAGTGGCAGTCGGGGACGAGCGATGGTCTTTTCCTACCAATCTATCCCTCTAGGGGCATGTGTAGTAGTACTTTGCTTTGAGGGCTAAGTAGACTTTTGCAATAAGTATATGAGTTCTTTATGACTAATGTGAGTCCATGGATATACGCACACTCACCCTGCCACTTTGCTAGCCTCTATTGTGCTGCGCAAATTTCGCCGGTATCATGCACCCATTATTTACCTTCCTCAAAACAGCCACCATACCTACCTATTATGGCATTTTCATAGCCATTCCGAGATATATTGCCATGCAACTTTCCACCGTTCCGTTATTATGACACGCTCCATCATTGTCATATTGCTCTTTGCATGATCATGTAGTTAACATTGTATTTGTGGCAAGGCCACCCTCATAATTTTCATACATGTCACTCTTGATTCACTGCATATCCTGGTACACCGCCGGAGGCATTCATATAGAGTCATATTATGTTCTAAGTGTTGAGTTGTAATTCTCGAGTTGTAAATTAATAGAAGTGTGATGATCTTCATTATTAGAGCATTGTCCCAAGTGAGGAAAGGATGATGAAGACTATGATTCCCCCACAAGTCGGGATGAGACTTCGGACTTTATAAAAATAAAAGAGGCCAAAGAAGCCCATAAAAAAAGAGGCCAAAGAAGCCCACCAAATAAAAAAAAGAAGGAAGGAAAAAAAGAGGAAAAAGAAAAAAAGAGAGAAAAATGAAAAGAGAGAAAAGAGAGAAGGGACAATGCTACTATCTCTTTTCCACACTTGTGCTTCAAAATAGCACCATGATCTTCATGATAAAGAGTCTCTTGTGTTGTCACTTTCATATACTAGTGGGAATTTTTCATTATAGAACTTGGCTTGTATATTCCAATGATGGGCTTCCTCAAAATGCCCTAGGTCTTCGTGAGCAAGCAAGTTGGATGCACACCCACTTAGTTTCTTTTGTTGAGCTTTCATACATTTATAGCTCTAGTGCATCCGTTGCATGGCAATCCCTACTCACTCACATTGATATCTATTGATGGGCATCTCCATAGCCCATTGATACGCCCAGTTGATGTGAGACTATCTTCTCCCTTTTTGTCCTCACAACCACCACCATATACCACCATAGTGCTATGTCCATGGCTTGCGCTCATGTATTGCGTAAGAATTGAAAAAAGTTGAAGCGCGTTAAAAAGTATGACCCAATTGCTTGGCTCGTCATCGGGGTTGTGCATGATGGGAGTATTTTGTGTAATGAAAATGAAGCATGACCTAACTATATGATTTTGTAGGGATAAGCTTTCTTTGGCTATGTTATTTTGATAGGACATGATTATTTGTTAGTATGCTTTGGGTATTACTATTTTTTATGTTTTATAAGCTTTTATCTTGAACCATTTGGATCTGAACAATCATGCCACAACAAAGAAAATTACATTGAGAAATATGCTAGGTAGCATTCCACATCAAAAATTCTGTTTTTATCATTTACCTACTTGAGGACGAGCAGGAATTAAGCTTGGGGATGCTTGATACGTCTCCAACGTATCTATAATTTTTTATTGTTCCATGCTATTATATTACCTGTTTTGGATGTTTATGGGCTTTATTATACACTTTTCTATTATTTTTTGGGACTAACCTATTAACCGGAGGCCCAGCCCATATTGCTGTTTTCTTGCGTATTTCAGTGTTTCAAAGAAAAGGAATATCAAATGGAGTCCAAACGGAATGAAACCTTCAGGAGCGTTATTTTTGGAACGAACGTGATCTAGGAGACTTGGAGTTGAAGCCAAGGAAGCTTCGAGGTGGCCACGAGGGTGGGGGGCGCCACCCCTACTGGGCGCGCCCCCTGTCTCGTGGGCCCCTCGAGCGTCCCCCGACCGACTTCTTTCACCTATATATATACCCATATACCCTAAAAACATCGAAGACGAAGATAGATCGGGAGTTCCGCCGCCGCAAGCCTCTGTAGCCACCAAAAACCTCTCGGGATCCTGTTCCGGCACCCTGCCAGAGGGGGGATCCCTCACCAGTGGCCATCTTCATCATCCTGGTGCTCTCCATGACGAGGAGGGAGTAGTTCACCCTCGAGGCTGAGGGTATGTACCAGTAGCTATGTGTTTGATTTCTCTCTATCTCTCTCTCTCTCTCTCTCTCTCTCTCTCTCTCTCGTGTTCTCTCTATGACACGATCTCGATGTATCGCGAGCTTTGCTATTATAGTTGGATCTTATGATGTTTCTCCCCCTCTACTCTCTTGTAATGGATTGAGTTTCCCTTTGAAGTTACCTTATCGGATTGAGTCTTTAAGGATTTGAGAACACTTGATGTATGTCTTGCCGTGCTTATCTGTGGTGACAATGGGATATTCACGTGATCCACTTGATGTATGTTTTGGTGATCAACTTGCAGGTTCCGCCCATGAACCTATGCATAGGGGTTGGCACACGTTTTCGTCTTGACTCTCCGGTAGAAACTTTGGGGCACTCTTTGAAGTACTTTGTGTTGGTTGAATAGATGAATATAAGATTGTGTGATGCATATCGTATAATCATGCCCACGAATACTTGAGGTGACAATGGAGTATCTAGGTGACATTAGGGTTTTGGTTGATTTGTTTATTAAGGTGTTATTCTAGTATGAACTCTATGATAGATTGAACGGAAAGAATAGCTTCATGTTATTTTACTACGGACTCTTGAATAGATAGATCAAAAAGGATAACTTTGAGGTGGTTTCGTACCCTACCATGATCTCTTTGTTTGTTCTCCGCTATTAGTGGCTTTGGAGTGACTCTTTGTTGCATGTTGAGGGATATTCATATGATCCAGTTATGTTATTATTGTTGAGGGAACTTGCACTAGTGAAAGTATGAACCTTAGGCCTTAGTTCCTACCATTGCAATACCATTTACGCTCACTTTTATCGCTTGCTACCTTGCTGTTTTTATAATTTCAGATTACAAATACCTTTATCTACTATCCATATTGCACTTGTATCACCATCTCTTTGCCGAACTAGTGCACCTATACAATTTACCATTGTATTGGGTGTGTTGGGGACACAAGAGACTCTTTGTTATTTGGTTGCAGGGTTGCTTGAGAGATACCATCTTCATCCTACGCCTCCCATGGATTGATAAACCTTAGGTCATCCACTTGAGGGAAATTTGCTACTATCCTACAAACCTCTGCTATTGGAGGCCCAACGACGTCTACAAGAAGAAGGTTGTGTAGTAGACATCATAGACCCCCAGTACAGAATGACATCAGTGGATCTGAACAATCTGGGGTACACAGAAGAGCCATTCGTCCTAGCCAATGATGTGTCGCATGTTTTCTATGTGAAGGACATGTCTACCAAACCGAGAAAAGAAAATATAAGGAAGCAGATACATCATACGATGAGCCAAAGCGCCACATAGTTCTTTCAGGAAAAAGAGACATCTTGGGATTGGAGGGCAAGACAGACGTGTTTGAAGATTATGAAAAGTTTCATGAAATTCCTCCCTTCAAAGTCAAGGCTGACCGAAGCATCCTGTTAAACAATGAAGATTATCCATGGTGACGGCGCAATAAGCAAAGAACACAAGCAAAGAAAAAGTGAAGACTTTCTATCAACAACTATTATGATGATGCCTTTGATGTAGAATATCACTGCAGTTACATTTGAACAAACGAAATCCCTTTGTAATAGATGAGTTTTTGTCCGAAACCCTGATACTTCCAAAGAGATTGTCTGTTTTGTATCCAGTTTTTGTCGCAACCCTCTCAAGTTTTCAGCACATGCTATATGGGTGAAATGGTGGTACCATGCCAACTTTCAACCTGTTCAGAGTTCATTTGTAGTGCTTTTCAATTTAAGGGTCATTTAGCTCAAATAATGAACTAATGCCAAAAATAATGAACTAATAGCAAAAAGAATGAAGTAAAAGCAAAAAGAATGAACTAATAGCAAAAACAATGAACTAAAAATAATCAATTAAAATATTCTGTTATGATCAACTAAACCAAAAATATAATATCCTTCAATAGCAAAAAGAATCAACTAAAAGCTTTTATAAAACTCCAATAGCAAAAGGAATCAACTCAAAAACTTTTATAAACCTCTAGTATTATTGAAACTAAAATTATATAAAATTTATGCAACCAAAATTATCAAAGTATTTTCTATTCAAAACATTAAAAGCAAAAAGAATTTTCATCAAGATTTTTTTTGTTAGAAACTTTAATAGCAAAAAGAATTATCATAAAGAATTTTTGTGTTAGAAACTAAAATAACAAAATCTGTTTTTGAATATAATGATAAAACACATTAATATTAAATAGCAGGAAAAAGAATTACTCAAAAATCTATGTTTATAGTAAAGTTTTTCAAAAACTAGTGATTCACACAAATTTCAAAAAATTCAAATTTAAACTATTCAAATTGGAAAAGAAATGGCACTAACAGAAAGTTTATATTTTTTATTACCTAAAAGCAAAAGGAACTAAAAAATAAAGCAAAAAACAAAAGAAAATAAATAATGCAAAAAACAGAAAAAAAAAACTGGGAAAAATAAAAAAGCCACCTACTGGGCCACGAGGGCCTGAATACGACTAGAAACCTTACCATGGGCCAGGATTCAGGCCCGCAGAAGGCCAAGTAGGCCCATCAGGCATAGAAGTGACAATTAGGCCCGTAAGCCTGCAATAGAGAGGAGCTTGAGAGGGGTGTGGCAGTGGGGCTTATAAACCACTGCCCGCCCCTCTCAACTAGCGAGGTGGGAATAAAGTTTTGGCCATGGGCAGTACGAGGCCTTTGGTGCCGGTTGGTGCTACCAACCGGTACCAAAGGGGGGCATTGGCACCGGTTCATGGCACCAACCGGTACCAATGCACACCTTTGGTACCGGGTGGTGCCACCAACCGGTACCAAAGGCCTCTGCTTCCCGCCCTTCGGGCTGCTGAAAAGAGACCTTTGGTCCCGGTTGGTGGCACCAACCAGGACTAAAGGTGGGCTTTTTTTACCGGTTTTTGCCACGAACTCAGACGAATCCTCTGTGTATATAAGCAGGACTTGTGAAATTTCCGTTCCAGTTCCTCATTCTCCTGCCACCGCCGCCCTCTGCCCCGTCGCCGCCGTTGCTGTCGCCCGCGCCCGCCGTTGCCGCCCCGCGCCACCGCTCGACCTCGCCGCCTCGACGTCGTCCTCGTCGCTGATGCGCCCTCGGCCGAGCCCTCGCTCCTGCTGATGCCCTCGCCCGCGCCATGCGTCGTCCTCATCGTCGACCTGTACCCCGACGCGGCCCTGCCCGCCCTGACGCACCCCTGCCCGCCGCCGCCGC
>LT934118.1:633224341-633294308 GCA_900231445.1 Triticum turgidum subsp. durum
CCAGCCCACTAAGGGGCTGTGCGCCCCCCTCAACTATTCCCACGTGACCAGAGGGTTTGGGGCGCCCCATCTAGGGTTCCCACCTCCTGGCTTGGGGGCCAAGTCACCCAAAGGGGAGATCCCATCTGCCCTGGCCACCGCCCCCCCAGGGGAAACCCTAGGGCGCCTCCCCCTCTCCCTCCCCCCTATATATAGTGGAGGTTTTGGAGCTGCCCAACACATGAGTCTCTCTCTCCCAAGGCGCAGCCCTACCTCTCTCCCTCCTCGTCTCTCATAGTGCTTGGCGAAGCCCTGCTGGAGTACCGCGCTCCTCCACCACCACCACGCCGCTGTGCTGCTGCTGGACGGAGTCTTCCCCAACCTCTCCCTCTCTCCTTGCTGGATCAAGGCATGGGAGACGTCACCGGGCTGCACGTGTGTTGAACGCGGAGGCATCGTTGTTCGACGCTTAGATCGGAATCAACTGCGATTTGAATCGCTACGAGTACGACTCCTTCATCCGCGTTCTTGTAACGCTTCCGCTTAGTGATCTACAAGGGTATGTAGATGCACTCCCCTCTCTCTCTTGTTGCTAGAATCTCCATAGATTGATCTTGGTGATGCATAGAAAATTTTGAATTTCTTCTACGTTCTCCAACAGTTTTCTATCTACCGTGGGCCTGTCAAAGTGATCCAAATCTCAGTGGTTGGGATGTCGTTTATGAAGTGCCACCACGTGTTAGACCACCTCCCCCAAATGAAGAGGATTATGAACGTCACATTAACCAAGACACATATGACAAAGGAGAATTCTTCCAAGAAACACATCTTGCCCAAAAACATTTCAAGAAATGCTTTACTCCACCCCAGAACATTGAAGTAGACAACGATAGTGAATCCGACCCTGAGCCGGAACAAGAAGAGCCGGAAGAAGAAGTTACTGCTGCAGATGACCTGTCAATGCTTGAACGATTACGTAAAGGTGGCCTTCCACATGATGATGCATTTATTAATGATGATGATGAGCACGTCATTACCGATAGTGATGATGATGATGCATTTATTAATGATGATGATGAGCACGTCATTACTGATAGTGATTCTTAGGTATTCAAATTTTTATGTTGTACTTTGTATGATTTATATAGTTGGTATGTATAATTTTCTTACTTTGTGCGATTGTTTCTTATACATAGTGCCATGGTCTTGATTTCCGTCCCCGTCGACCCTCGCCCGCTTTATGATTCGTATGTGGTAAATTCTCTTTCATAACTATTTGTTGCATTTTGCATTTATGACAATTATGGCTAGCAAGTTAACATAAAGATATTTTAATCTAGGAGGTATGTGAACCGGAATTTGAAACCGACCCTCTTGTCGAGAAGTTAAATTTAGTTGAAAAAGAAAATGAGTATTTGAAAGAAAAAATTAAAAGAATTGAAGAAGAGAAGATGACATTGGAGTTGTATGTTGCCGATGTCATCAATGATCACAAGATGAAGATTAGAAAATATGTCATTGATAATGAGGCTTGGTATCATTATGCCGTTGGATCAATTGTTACCTTAGTTGTGATCTTCATCATATTTGTTGTGACGAGGATAAGTTTTCTCTAATGTTTTGCTTTACAAATGGATACTTAGATTATTTTCCTTCTAAATGGCATAATTACCTAAGTTACATAAAAAGGAGCTATACTTAGCTTATTCAGTTCATTTATGACATACTTAGCATACTTAGGTAAAAAAATGGCATGATAATTGTTACGCCCAAAATGATATAGACTTAGCTTATTTTCCTCGAAAATGACATAATAACCTTACTAAGCTCTAAAATGACCTATTTACCTAGCCTAGCTCTAAAATGACCTACACTTAGCATTTTTACCTAGCTTAGCTCTAAGAAGAGGAGAGGAGAAAAAGAAAGAGAAGAAAAAAATCTTCTTCTTCTTCTTCTTCTTCTTCTTCTTCTTTTAACTAGTCTTCTTCTTCTAACTAGTCTTCTTCTTCTAACTAGTCATCTTTTTCTTCTACTTCTTCTTCTAACTTTCATCTTTCCCAATTTGCAGATTTGCTTTACATGAGGAAGGCTTGGATTCATGGAGTGTACTATTCTTCTGGTGCTTCCTTGTTGTTTATGAAAACTTGTTTGGATATGTATGTCTATATGGATATGTTGTTGGAAACTTGTTTGTGGTTAAGTATATATGGATATGTTGGACTTTGTTGAACTATGTTGTTGGATTTGATCAAATATTTTGTTGGACATGCTGTTGGATATGTTGGATATGTATGCATGTATATCTGTGTTTGAAACCATGTCTAATTAATTGGATTTAAATAAAAACAGGGGATGTGTAGCCTCTTTGCCGTCTACTAGCGGACGCTAAAGCTATTTGCCATCCGCTAGCAGACGGCAAAGAGGACACGTGGCAGTCACCTGTGCAAACTGGCAACACTGGGTGCCTATTTGGTCATTTTGCCATCTGCAAGCGGACGAAAAAGTGACCAAATAGGCCTGGCAAACAGGGCCATCTATGCCGTCTGCTGGCCGACGACATAGCTGGCCACGTGGCAGCATCCCAGTGCTGCCCTAGCTAAGCTCTTTGTCGTCCGTCAGTGGACGACAAAGAGCTTTTCCTCTTTGCCATCGGCTGGCAGACGACAAAGAACGTCGTTAACCCCCTAACGGCTCACACCCCACACCGCCGCCATTCATCGTCGTTGCCGTCTGCTAGCCTCAGATGGCGGACGGCACAATCCTTTGTCGTCCGTTTCTACGAAGTGGACGGCAAAGAAGGCCTTTGCTGGCACGTGTTCAGCCGGACGGTTTGCTGTCCGCTGGCTGACGGCAAAGGACTTTGTCATCCGGGATCCGTGCCTTTGCCGTCTGCCATGGCAGACGGCAAAGAAGCTGATTCCAGTAGTGTATGAAGTTTCATTGTTGGCATATTTTTGCTTCTATCTCTCCATCAATCAACAATTAGTTAACTTAGCCCATACTAACATTATGTAGAAGGTAGGTTTTTTTCTATGTGAATACGCAAATTGGGTATCATTGAATTGATAGGTAGAAAGGAGAGTTGCATCAGCTAGTGGTAACCACAACAAGGAGGTGGGTAAGCTAGCAAAGTTTAGAAAAGAAGTACAAGCTAGCCCTGAGTAGACCGACTCCTGCCTGCATCTACTACTATTACTCCACCCATCGACCACTATCCAGCATGCATCTAGGGTATTAAGTATAAAACAGAGTAACACCTTAAGCAAGATGACATGATGTAGACAAAGTAAATCCAATCAATATGAATAAAGCCCATCGTTTTCCCCTTGATGGCAACAATACAAATACATGTCTTGTCCCCTACTTTGTCACTGGTATATAGAGCACTGCAAGATTGATCCCATTACAAAACACCTCTCCCATTGCAAGATAAATCAATCTAGTTGGCCAAACCAAATAGATAGATCAGAAAGAAATACAAAGATATAACAATCATGCATAATAAATTTCAGATAAGACTCCATTAATATTCATAAATATTCATATCATAAACCCACAATTCATTGGATCCCAACAAATACACCACAAAAGAGAATTACATAGGATAGAACTCCAAGAAGATCGAGGAGAACATGATATTAAAGATCAAAGAGAGAGAAGAAGTCATCTACTAGCCATGGACTCGTAGGTCTATGGTAAACTACTCACGCATCATCAATAGGGCAACAATGTTGATGTAGAAGCCCTTCGTGATCGATTCTCCCTTCGGCGGAGTACCGGAAAAGGCCTCCAGATGGGATTGCAGATGAACAGAGACTGGCGATGGTGGGGAAAGTGTTTTGGGTGGTTTTCTGTTGGTTTCCCAATATTTGAGAATTTGTAGAAGTGAAATTAGGTCAGACGAAGCCACGAGGGGCCCACAAGGCATCAAGGCGGGCCTACCCCCTTGGGCGCGCCCTGTTGTGTAGTCGTCTCCTCGTCTTCCTTCTGGTCTCCTCCCAAAACTTCTAGGGTCTCGCTTGTCCAGGAAAAAAACGCCAAAAAGTTTCATAATGTTTGGACTCCGTTTGGTACTAATTTCCTGAAAAACCAAAAAGAGGCAAAAACAACAACCAACACTTGGCACTGGGTTAATATGTTAGTCTAAGAAAATAATATAAAATAGCACATAATTAAATATAAAACATTCAAGATTGATACTATAATAGCATGGAACAGTAAAAAAATATAGATACGTTGAAGATGCATCACTCACCGCCAAGTACTCGTCCTGCTCGAGGTCGTAGGTGCAGCAAGTTAGAGACCTCATCATCTTCCTCCCTTCGGAGTGCATGGGGCGTGCTCTCTGCACGGCCGCAATGCGCGCACTATGCTTCATGCCATAGAGACGGCCCTTGGCAATGTTCTCTAACACCTTTGCAACCTCATCCTCGAACCCAGGCGTGCATGCAAAGTGATTCTACAACAATGCATATAGGAGTTAAATAATTACAGAGCATCAGGATAACGATCAATGCAATAACACATGCACATACGTAGAACTCACGACTGACGTGCTCAGTCTTGCTGACACCCTCCTCATCCTTGGCCGCTTTGTAGTGCCCCCAGGTGAAACCTGGCATCGCGGGCTTGTCCCTTTTCAACTGGACTAATCTAGAGAAGTGCTTCTTTAGCAGAGAGCCAAGCATGTGGTTCGGCATGCGCCCGTGCCCGTTGGTAAGATGCTTCCACTCCCTGCACAGTGAAAAGGAAAATCATATGTCAGTGTGCAAATATTAATAAGCTAAATAATTTGTATGATCTTTGCTTACTTGTCTCCTTTGGGCTCAAGGATAGGTCGAAGGTCGGTGGGCGCGGGCTCCTTCGGTGCCGAGGATGGACCAGGGGTTGAGCGCTTTCTCCCGATTGTCATTGAGGTGCCCGACCCCGAGTTGTCCCCACCACCCATCTCCCCTACCTCATCCTCGGGATCGATAGCTAGCGAGTGGATCCGTCCCCTTGACGTAATCCTCTGTCTCCTCGCCGCAAGAGGGCTCAAGGTGGTTCTCCGTGTCTGAGGGTACAGAACCAGTCGAGGACATTAATGTGATGCAATCATACTATAACAGTAAAAGATGGTCATGTTATAGAGCGTTATAGCCTTAAAATTGCCATGAACTCAACTACAAAGCATTTGCACAAATTGCCATGTCCTAGATAATATTTCCGAACAAGCTTTGCTGGAAAAAGTAAGAAAAAAATACCTGGCAAAAAAATATAGATTATTGCCATGGCAGATTACATGTTCTCAACTAGCTGGTTTTGCCCTTTGAACACAAACTAAAAAAACAAGGGATGGGAGACAACTGCACTTACCAGAGAGGGTGGCATTGGCTGTGCAATTGGCCAACAAGGGATCTTGTTAGAAAACCGATGGAGGGAGCTCGTAGGAGGGACCCCAGGAGTAGTAGGTAAGAGTCGTCAGAGGAAGCTGCAGAAGAACACAACGGGGGTGGCTTCGTTCTGCATCGACGTCCATTGCCACCACGAAGAGGCTGAGCCGCTCTAAGGACGTCGTCAAAGGTTCTCCTTAGTGGTGGTCCCCACGCCACCCTTGCTTGAGGTCACCGAGCCGAGGTCCGCACACTTGGTCAGTCGAGCGGCTCCACCGGCCTGGTCGTGGAGCCTCCTCTTGGTGCGCGATGGGGAGGTTGTAGCGACCAGACCTCAAACAGTATGATCTCTGTGCATCCGTGTCATCCCTGGATCGGTAATGCTAACACGCACAGTACTTGAGGAATTTATAACAGAGTAGCAATCACACACTTATTACATCGAATGTCTCAAAAGAGAACTTACTACAATAAATATGGCTTAAGGCCATCTAAAATCGATAACAACAGAAGGCTTGGAAGATAAAGTGAGTCCATCAACTCCAACGGCATCACTGAGTGAAAGACAACGACCTATGGCACCTTACTCATCATCTGAAAAGTATGCAACATGAATGTTGCAGACCGAAACGTGTCAGCACATGGAATATGTTGGAAATGTAACACAAGACAGTAATGAACAGAATAAATGCTATCACTACATGCATATATGGCTGGTGGAAAGCTCTATGGTTACAGTTTTGCATAAAGCCAATTTTTCCCTACAACAAAGGAATAAATTTTATTTAACTGTCATGGTGGTTGTTAAACATTGAGAAGGTTCCTCCAAGTCAATCCCAATTAAGCATCATTATTAAACCCAATCAAATTAAATTTAGAGTGATGAGATCAACATGATAATCCAAGAACTAGATATTCAAAACGTCCATAACGGGGGACACGGGTAACCATGATTAGTTTGTACACTCTGCAGAGGTTTGCGCACTTTTCCCCACAAGACTCGAATATTTCCATGGTCGAAGAATCGAGACACGATCTTTCTGAAACAATAACTCTTTATTCTGGGTGGACAGTTACACCTACTTTCCCCAACATCTGCTAGCCCACCACTGAAAGAGGTCTTGCAACTTACTCAACTATGCTAGAGCCCATAATAGCTTGTGGCTGCACACGGAAGTTTCTAGTATGAATAATCTTATGATCCCTTTGAGCCTGGGTGGCGGACCGTAGGATGATCACACGGGTACTCCGGGATATCCAAGGACAACACTGGATTCTCGAGGTGCCCTGACAACCACTGGGTACTCCAGGGTGCCTTCCAGCAGTCCACCCAGATGTGTATTAAAGTAGCCACCTTAAGTTAACCATTAAGTAACAACAGTCACATCTGTCATGAATCACTCGAACCAAACCACCTCTACAAGCATAGCATAGCAATATAAGCAACGTAGAAGTAACTCCCAAAGGTTTGATAATAAACAGGACAATAGGTACTACCTCATCTACTTCTCAAAACCCACATGTTAAATCAGATCCTAACCATGCAATTGTTTGAGGATTGATCTAGTGCAATAAATCTGGGTAGTAAAGAGGTATGGTCAAAGTGTTACTTGCCTTGCTGATGATCCGTGAAACCTAGAGACTCGTAGTAGCACGCTTCGCACCCCGGGTACTCTATCGCATACAAACAAGCATACAATAAGCATCAACTAGAAGCAGGAGTAAAACTCAAATAAGATATCTAACCAGAAAGTTCAACTTAAGAACTCCGGTTTGCAAAAATAATCAAATCAAACGAAGCAACAAAACTCAAACTGCGAAAGAAACAAACTCCATTTACTAATATGGACTTATGTCAAATTTTATTATATCAAAATCTTGTTCAAGTTGGTTAAACAGAAAGAGGGCTTCGAGACGAAACTCTAGGCGCTTGAATCGTCTGATTCCGATAAACGAGCGAAAAGATCAACTAAAATGAAAATCAGGGCAAAAATCATGATCGAAAATAATCGCGGAAAATCCCTGGAAAAAGAAAAACTGACGTACAGGCTAACGAACGAACGTTCGCCATCTGCGGTTAACGAGTGAAAACCGTTTGTTCAAATGAACGTATGAATGGGCGTTCGCTAAATAACTAAACTGGGAAAAACACCGATCTAAAAAAATAACCGCGGGTTCTGAAAAACCGAATGGTTTTTAGATTAAAATCGGCGGCTACCTCGGTTCGCGCGGTGGCGGCGGCGGTGGTTGATGAAGCTATGTACCTAGGGTAGGGTCATGGACCTGGCCAAACTACCCTACCCAAGGGCATCTATAGAAGAAACCACCTGTCAATCGACTCAGAAGTATTCCACTCGACAGACTCGAAGACACTCGACCATGAAGCCAACCACTCGACCATGAAGCCAACCACTCGACAGCCAGGAGGTCTAAAGTCACTCTGCACGCTAACGGTCGGTCATTAAGTAGCTTTTATGGTCATCACAACACTTTATGTATAGCGTTACCAGTAACGCCCAACCTTAATGTATCTTAAACCCTGCATAACTGAGGGCTGGAGGGGTCTGGCGGACTCTATATAAGCCACCCCCCTCCTCAGTGTAAAGGGTTCGCACCCCTATAACTCATACATATATAATCCAGTCGACCGCCTCCGGGCTCTGAGACATAAGGCTGTTACTTCCTCCGAGAAGGGCCTGAACTCATAAATCTCTTGCGTATACCACTACTCCATCGCTAGGATCTTGCCTCTCCATTAGTACCCCCCTACACTACTGTCAGAATTAGAACCACGACAGTTGGCGCCCACCTTGGGGCAGGTGTCTTAGCGACTTACTAGAGAAGTTGCAATTTTTTCCGATCTCCTTCATCATGGTTTCAGGCAGAGTTTTAGTTGAGGGCCGCGAGATCCGTCTCGGCGCGCTCACGTTTGTCGCCGACGACTCTGCTTGGCTTCAGGAGGCTCCGCTCGACATCGACGCACTCCCAGTCCGCAGAGCGACACACTTCCACGCATGCGTCCGCGGCGTCCTCCTGCGGCAGCCGTCGACCCAGTATCGGTCGGTCTTTGTGTCGTCCTCCCCACCTATTTCCCGCCGGCGCAAGCGCTCCAGTCGGTCGAGGCTTCAGCGGTGGGTGAGACACGCGGTGGCTCGCCAGTCGGCCACCCCCCAAGTCGCGGCAATCGAGCCCGACGAATCTCTCTACAGCCTGTTCGATCTGTCAACTGGCTCCGCAGAGACTGCGTCCGAGTGCGACAGCAGCGATCCAGCGGCGGAGGTTTTGATGGTTGATGGACCATGTGGTCCCCCCGGTTTTCCCGGCGCCGATGGAGGCGACGGCGGAGGCGATCCGTCGCATGCCCATGAGGAGTATCTCCCCGAGCCCCTCACTTCGCTGCAAAGGGAAGAACTTCGCCGTCAGAACATGGATGCGCTACACACTCCTATCGTTGGAGAAACCCCCGAGGCTTGTGCCTTGGAGGACGCGCGCTTGGCCAACTTGGCTGAGCGCACTCGACTGGAGAACCTCCAGCGAGCACTCAACGAGCGTGCACGGCAACGGGTTCCGGATTCCAGTCGACGTCAGCTCTTTCCACAACCGACTCAGGTATATCGAACTCCGATTCAGAATTTAGCAGCTGCAGCCCGTATAGAGGAGTCAATTCAGCCTTCCCAGTCAGAGGCTGGCAGAGGCTTGTTGCATATCAAAGATTTGCTCCGAGCAGCAGGAGATCATAATTCAGTTGTGTCGCAGTCGCGGAATAGAATTCACAGCAGATCCGTAGCTGCAAATACAGTCCAGTCAGTTCATAGCCCCAGGTCACCCCCGAGGCGTGAAGGGCGTGGAGACCCGCACGATCAGTACAAGAACCATGAGCAGTATGATCACCGAATCGATCGCGATGATCGACGTCGAGTGCCCACCCCTCCCCCAAGGGGTGGATCGTACGCGCCTCGACAAGAAGATGATAGACGCCAGCACAGTGGTGGGCGAAGGATTCCAGTCGACCCCAGGGAACCAGGCTTTGATGCGAGATCCATTATCGTTTTTGGTCTGGTCGACAGGAACAGAGCTCACCGAGAGGGTCACGACAGAGATGTACCCACCAACAGTAGAGTGCATGTCTCAGGACTAGAGCGTTTTAGCAGAGCCATCAGGGCCGTGGTGATTCCTCCCAACTTCAGGTTGGCGACTGGAGTCAGTAAGTTCACTGGTGAGTCCAAGCCTGATACTTGGCTTGAAGACTACCGAGTGGCTGTTTAGATTGGCGGCAGAAATGATGAGGTGGCCATGAAACATCTGCCTCTTATGTTGGAGGGCTCGACCAGAGCATGGTTGAATCAGTTGGCACCCAGCAGCATTTAAACTTGGGAAGATCTTTCCCGAGTGTTTGTCAGAACGTTTGAAGGAACTTGCAAGCGACCAGCAGGACTGACGGAGCTGCAAACTTGTGTACAGAAGTCGAATGAGACTTTGAGAGATTACATCCAGAGATGGATCACATTGCATCACATGGTAGAGAATGTATCTGATCACCAGGCAGTCTGTGCCTTCAAGGAAGGCGTTAAGTACAGAGAGCTAAACCTGAATTTCGATCGAACCGGAGACATGTCTCTGAGTCGAATGATGGAGATAGCCAGTATGCCAATGATGAAGAGGAGGATCGGCTCCGGAGTGGGAAGCACAAGTCAGTCGCCCACGAAACCAGAGGAGGGAACTCCAGTCGGAAGCAGAAGCGGAAAGCCGAGCCAGCTGCTCCTGGAGAAGCCTTGGCCGTGACTAAAGGAAAGTTTAAGGGGAAGCCCAAAGGGCCTTGGAACCCTAAGAAGGTAAAAGACAAGGAGGGGAATGACGTGATGGATTTGCCATGCCACATCCACATGAAGAAAGATGAAGAGGGTAACTTTATTTACCCGAAACATACCACTCGACAGTGTCGGCTCTTGATCTAGCAATTCCAGGGGAAGCGGCCCAAAGATAAGGAAAAGGAGTCGGACAAAGTTGAGGACAAAGAGGATAGTGATGATGGATATCCCCAGGTCAATTCCACCCTGATGATTTTTGCTGACATTGAAAGCAAAAGTCGATTGAAAGTTATCAATCGAGAAGTGAATATGGTTGCTCCGGCGACACCCAATTATCTGAAATGGTCTCAGACTGCCATCACATTCGACCAGTCTGACCACCCGACACACATAGCCACCCCCGGGAGGGAAGCTCTGGTGGTCGACCCAGTCGTCGAAGGCACTCGACTGACTAAAGTTTTGATGGATGGTGGCAGTAGCCTGAATATACTGTATGCAGAGACATTAAAAGGGATGGGCATTCCGATGTCCAGACTCAGTACCAGCAACATGAGTTTCTATGGAGTCATTCCTGGAAAGAAGGCTGCGTCACTCGGTCATATTGCTCTTGATGTAGTTTTCAGAGATTCCAAAAATTTCCGCAAAGAAAAGTTGACATTTGAAGTTGTGGATTTCCAGAGTGCCTATCACGCTATTTTGGGCAGGCCAGCTTATGCATGTTTTATGGCTCGACCATGTTACATGTATCTCAAATTGAAGATGCCTGGCCCCAAAGGTGTGATCACTGTTACTGGCAATCGGAAGAAGGCGGAAGAGTGCTTTCAGAAAGGCTCAAAGATCGCCAATGCTCAGATGGTAGCGGAAGAGTGGCAGGAACACCAGAAAAATGCAGATCCGAGTGATTTGTTGCGAGCCAAGAAGCCCGCTACGGAATCAACATTTCAGTCGTCCGGTGAGACGAAACCGATTCACATTCACCCGACCGACCCCAATGCTGCTCCTACTAATATCTCTACAACGCTCGACCCCAAATATGAAAAAGCGCTCATCCAGTTTCTCCATGAGAACTGGGACATCTTCGCATGGAAACCTTCTGACATGCCGGGTGTTCCCAGGGGGCTGGCTGAGAACCACCTACGAGTCGACTCAAAAGTGAAACCTGTTAAAGAACATCTTCGACGGTCCGCCGTCGAGAAAAGAAAGGCCATTGGCGAGGAGGTTGCTCGGCTCTTAGCAGCAGAGTTTATCCGAGAGATTTACCACTCCGAGTGGCTCGCCAATGTTGTCATGGTCCCCAAGAAGGACAAGTCACTTCGCATGTGCATTGACTTTAAACATATCAATCGGGCCTGCCCGAAAGATCATTTTCCTCTCCCCCGCATCGACCAAATAGTTGACTCGACTGCGGGATGTGAGCTCCTGTCTTTCTTAGACGCTTATTCCGGTTACCATCAGATCCGTCTGTATGGACCCGATGAGATCAAAACAGCTTTCATCACCCCATTCGGGTGCTTCTGTTATGTCAGCATGCCATTCGGCCTCAAGAATGCCGGAGCCACATTCATGAGGATGATTCAGAAGTGTTTGCTCACTCAAATCAGTCAGAATGTGGAAGCATACATGGATGATATTGTGGTCAAGTCACGCAAAGGTTCCGACCTGCTGACTGACCTTGCTGAGACATTTGCCAACCTCAGGAGGTATGATATCAAGCTTAATCCATCAAAGTGCACATTCGGAGTTCCTGGCGGAAAATTACTCGGTTTTCTCATTTCCGAACGAGGAATCGACGCAAATCCAGAAAAAGTTGGTACTATACTCCGAATGAAATGACCTGTGCGTGTGCACGATGTTCAGAAGCTTACTGGTTGCTTGGCCGCTTTAAGTCGATTCATCTCTCGTCTCGGTTAAAAGGCATTTCTCCTTTACCGACTGATGAAGAAGTCAGATAAGTTCGAGTGGACTCCTGAAGCTGATGCAACGTTTGCAGAGCTAAAAGCCCTGCTTGCCACCCAGCCGTTGCTTGTTGCCCCGATCAGCAAAAAGCCTTTGTTGCTTTACATTGCAGCCACATGACAAGTCGTCAGTACAGTACTTACGGTCGAGCAGGAAGAAGAAGGAAAAGCCTTTAAAGTTCAGCGCCCAGTATATTATATTTCTGAAGTTTTGACCCCATCAAAGCAAAGATACCCTCATTATCAGAAGCTTGTATATGGGATTTATATGACCACGAAGAAGGTTGCTCATTATTCCTCTGACCATTCCATTACAGTCGTCAGCGACGCTCCATTGTCAGAGATTCTGCACAACAGAGATGCAACCGGTTGAGTGGCAAAATGGGCGATTGAACTCCTTCCCCTAGATATCAGATTTGAGGCAAAGAAAGCCATTAAGTCCCAAGCAATAGCAGATTTCATTGCCGAGTGGACCGAACAGCAACTGCCGACTCAAGTTCACTCGGAGCACTGGACCATGTTCTTCGATGGTTCTAAGATGCTGAATGGATCCGGTGCTGGGGTAGTGTTGGTTTCCCCCCGAGGAGATAAGCTCACATATGTGCTCCAGATTCACTTTGATTCCTCCAATAACCAAGCAGAATACGAAGCACTTTTGTATGGGTTGCGCATGGCCATTTCACTCAGCGTCCGTCGCATCGTGGTCTATGGCGACTCTGATTTGGTGGTTAACCAAGTGATGAAGGAGTGGGACGTTAGAAGCCCAACCATGACTGGTTACTGCAATGCAGTAAGAAAACTAGAGAAGAAATTCAAAGGGTTAGAGCTTCATCATATACCCCGACTGAAAAACCAAGCAGCCGATGATTTGGCAAAAATAGGTTCCAAGAGAGAAGCCATTCCTAGTGATGTGTTTTTGGAACACATCCACACGCCGTCAGTTCAAGATGATCCTTTCACCGAAGAAGCCCCATAGCCAAAAAGTGCCACGGATCCGATTGAAGTTGAGGTCCCAGCTGTGGTCGACCTGATCATCACTCCCGACTGGACAGTGCCGTACATCGCGTATATCCTAAGGAAAGAGCTCCCAGAGAATGAAGAAGAGGCTCGACAGATCGTCCGTCGATCCAAGGCCTTCACTGTGATGAAGGGACAGTTGTACAGGGAAAGCGCGACTAGAGCCAGTCAGAAATGTATAACGCCAGAAGAAGGTCGGATAATTCTCGACGATATCCACTCGGGGACCTGTGGCCATCATGCGTCCTCTCGGACCATTGTGGCTAAAGCATACCGAGCGGGGTTTTACTGGCCCAGAGCAAATGAAATGGCGAAAGAGATAGTCGACAAGTGTGAAGGATGTCAGTTCTATTCCAATATGTCACACAAGCCTGCCTCAGCCTTGAAGACCATTCCAATCATCTGGCCCTTCGCTGTTTGGGGATTAGATATGGTTGGACCACTGAGAACTGGCAGGAGCGGCTTCACCCATGTACTGGTGGCAGTCGACAAGTTCACTAAGTTGATCGAAGCCAAGCCTATCAAGAATCTTGATGCCGACACTACTATTAGCTTCATCAGAGAGTTGATATTCAGATATGGAGTTCCGCATAGCATCATCACTGATAATGGGTCAAACTTTGATTCCGACCAAAGCCTTTTGCGCTTCTCAAGGCACACGAGTCGACTACGCTTCCGTTGCTCACCCCCAGTCGAATGGACAAGCAGAAAGATCTAACGACCTAATTCTCAAAGGACTGAAACCCCGTTTGATGCGTGATCTCAAACACGCAGCAGGCGCGTGGGTCGGCAAACTTCCATCAGTTCTTTGGGGATTGAGGACTACTCCCAATCGGTCAACTGGGCGAACTCCGTTCTTTCTGGTCTATGGAGCCGAAGCAGTTCTGCCGAGTGACCTGCTTCACAATGCACCTCGAGTCGAGCTCTACTTTGAAGTTGGAGCAGAGCAAGCCTGGCAGGACGCAGTCGACCTTCTAGAAAGAAGAAAGAGAGATGGCCATGATCCGGTCGACCATCTATCAGCAAGACCTGCATCGATTCTATGCCAGAAACGTGAAGAGTCGAGCCTTCCAACAAGGAGACTTGATCCTCCGAGTGGACCAACAGAAGCCACACAAACTTGCCCCTACTTGGGAAGGCCCCTTCATCGTCACCAAAGTTCTCCACAATGGAGCATACCGTCTTTACAATGCCGGCCGCCAGATTGATGAGCCACGAGCTTGGAATGCGGACCTGCTCCGCCCCTTTTACACTTAAGTACTCACTCGGATGAGTTGTAATAAAAGTACTCCTGTAGTTTTCTTATCAAAGACAAAAGTGTTATAATTTTCCAATTGATTGTTGTTGCTTTTGTTTGTGTGAGAAATCCCCCAGTGGGTGGCTTAGCTGCGAATCCGTTTCGCCTAAGTTTGTAAAAAAAATTCCTACCGAGTGACGAGCAAGCCTCTCACTCGGAGGCTTAGCTGCGAATCCGTTTCGCCTAAGTGTTTGAAAATCCTACCGAGTGGCAAGTCTACCTCCCACTCGGGGGCTTAGCTGCGAATCCGTTTTGCCTAAGTATTTGAAATCCTACCGAGTGGAGGGCGAACCTCCCACTCGGGGGCTTAGCTGCAGTCCAGTACTCGCCTAAGTGTTTGAAATCCTACCGAGTGGAGAGCAAACCTCCCACTCAGGGGCTTAGCTGCAGTCCAGTACTCGCCTAAGTGTTTGAAATCCTACCGAGTGGAGAGCAAACCTCCCACTCGAAGGCTTAGCTGCAGTCCAGTACTCACCTAAGTACGAAATCAATGTGCGCTCTGCAAGGATGACGAGGTGTAGGTCGACTGCTACCTTCTCCCTCGGAGCTACACCACAAATACAAAAATCCTACCGAGTGGAGAGCAAACCTCCCACTCGGGGGCTTAGCTGCAGTCCAGTACTCGCCTAAGTGTTTAAAATCCTACCGAGTGGAGAGAAAACCTCCCACTCGGAGGCTTAGCTACAGTCCAGTACTCGCCTAAGTGTTTGAAATCCTACCGAGTGGAGAGCAGACCTCTCACTCGGGGGCTTAGCTGAAGTCCAGTACTCGCCTAAGTGTTTGAAATCCTACCGAGTGGAGAGCAAACCTCCCACTCGGGGGCTTAGCTGCAGTCCAGTACCCGCCTAAGTGTTTGAAATCCTACCGAGTGGAGAGCAAACCTCCCACTCGGGGGATTAGCTGCAGTCCAGTACTCGCCTAAGTATGAAATACATTTCAATCCGCAAGGACAACAAGGTGCAGGTCGACTGCTACCTTCTCCTTTGGAGCTCCGCCACAAATACAATGTGCACTCTGCAAGGACGACGAGGTGCAGGTCGACTGCTACCTTCTCCTTCGGAGCTCCGCCACAAATACAATGTGCGCTCAATCCCGATCCACAAGGACGCAGGTCGACTGCAATCTGTGCTCCATCGCTACCTTCAAGAGTGCGTCACAAGCACTAAAATATATTCCGAGTGAAGAACAATGTCCGCTCGAAGGCAAATGCAAACATATTCAACGGCAAAGCCAAGTTCAGATTGCATCCTGGAAGTGCTCAGGCATCAAGCCTGCAAAAGTTTATCGGTTACAAAATCACTCGGCATTCCGAGGCAAATTTAAGGCATCAAGCATAGAAGTTTTTTACTCCTCCGGTGGAGGACTAGAAGGCACGACAAACTGGTCCAGGTCGATTCCATCTGCAATCCGAGCGGCAGCAGCAATGAAGGTCTCCATGAAAGATTGGAAGTCATGCTTCTTGGTATTGGCCACTTTGAGGGATGCCAGCTTGTCCTCTCGTGCATCCTTGCAGTGAACACGGACCAGAGACAGAGCAACATCAGCACCACACCTAGCAGAAGACTTATTCCATTCTTGCACTCGACCTGGAACTTCATTCAGTCGAGTCATCAGAGACTCGAGGTCATTTTGAAGCGTCTCTCTCGGCCAGAGTGTCGTGTCAATCCGCGACGCCGCAACCTTCAGTCGAGCAAGATAGTCAACCACACCAGCGACACGAGACTCCAGTCGGAGCATGTTCATGGCAGTTTCGTCCTTCATAGGAGAGTTGATGGGATCCAAGCCTGTCTCCACTCGACTGGTCTCCTCCTCGAAGTTTTGCCAGAATTCTGTAAACATAACTCAAAGATGAGCCAGCAGTTCTATGATGAGTCTGCGATTACAAGTCAGTCGAGTAAGAGAGATTACCCTCAAGCATGATGAATAACCTCTTGGCGAGTCCTCCCAGATAAGCGTCCAGATCATTCTTCTTCCCCACCAGTTCACTAGCCTTGTCACTCAGAGCAATCTTGTCATTCTTCAGACGGCTGACTTCCTTGTTGGCCGCGTCGAGAGCAGCTTTCAGGTTGGCGTTCTCCTCTTCAAGTTTACCGACTGAAGCCAACTTCTCTTCCGCAAGCTTAATTTTATCCAAAGCCGCCTTCTGTGCCTCGGCAAGTTCCTGGTCCTTCTTCTTCAGAGCCTCCTTCATTTTATCTACAAAATGACAATGAGATCAGAATCAAGAATGGGCAGAAGGATAACAACAGTCGTCAAGTTCTCACCAATCATACCTTTTGCTTCGTCCTTTGCCTTCTGGAAGTTCTCCTAAACAAGCTTCAAGTCAAGGTCGAGCTAGATATGTTTGTTTTCCAATTCAATATAGCGAGCCACAAGCACGCAAGATTTCTGCGAAAGAGTCAGTCGACAGATATCAAAGAGAGGTTGCTTCCGAGTAACTAAGAGAAAAACTGTAGCATTTCTAAGACTACAGTCGAATCAAAATATTCAACAGTTGTCTCGGGGACTACACCCAGTGGGTGCACTCAGCGTGCCCCCACTAGTTTTATCGACTTGATCCGATCAGTCGACCGAAAGGAACAAAGAGATCTCATCATGATCTACAAAAAAAAGAGGTTCTTCAGACTACAGTCGACTGCCAGCAGTCCACCGTAGTCTCGGGGACTACACCCAGTGGGTGCACTCAGCGTGCCCCCACCGGTTCCAAGATTCCATTCGACATGGTCTGACCAAACCGACTGAAGAAGTTGGAATGAGGAAATTCAAAATACAAAGACTATGGTCGACTGCCAGCAGTCGACCATAGTCTCGGGGACTACACCCAGTGGGTGCACTCAGCGTGCCCCCACCAGTTCAAAAAATCAATCGACATACCCAGTGGGCGTACAGATTCAAAGATCATCGGAAAGGAAGTCTTCAGATAACATATCCTAACAGAACAAGCGGTGACCAACTAACCTGGACATTGCTCTAGAGGGCTGAGCTAGCATCATAAGCCGCTCGGCTGGCTTCCCGGATCGCCTTCACCTGCTCCATCATGATCCCCACCTAGCGTATAGCCTCCTTAGCAGCACCCGCTTGGTCCTCTAGGACGTGGTGCGTGGCGAAAAGGGAGGGCAGATCAGCAATCGATGATGAAGGCCGAGCACTCGTCAGCGGCACAGCGAAGGACACAGAATGCCGAGTGACATCACCACCTTCTTGAACCAATGCCTCAGGCACTGATGCAGTCCGAGTGGTCTTGCCAGCCGGCGCCTTTTTGTTCTTCCTCCCCCTCAGTGGCACCTCGTCATCATCATCAGGGAGATCAATGATGTGAGGAGGAGCTGCAGGATAAATCTAGAGTTAGAAACAAAAATCCAATCGACCAGAAGTGAAACTACAGAGAGCGTACCAGGGTTGGAGGTGGCAGCGTCTTCCATTTCTTGGTCGTCGTTCTTGGCGGAGGTCTCAGAGGTAGCAGCACTGCAGATTTCAGAAACCAGTCGGTTAATCAATGAGTCGACCAAGAATTCGTCTGTGCTAAATAAGAAAACACAAGTTCTGCTGTTACTCGGAGATAGTGGGAATGGCCATTCTCATCTTGGGCAAGGCCTTCGGTGGCTTTGACGGCTTCGGCTGCTTCGGCGCTTTCTCAGTCGGCGCCGGAGAAGCTGCCCGAGGGCGCTTCGACGATTGCCCAACGGGCGCAATCGCTTTGCCGCACTCGCTCGCGGGGTCGTGGGCGAGCTTGGATCGCCTTTCCGTGCGAGGAGGATCAACTTCCATTTCCTCCTCCTCCTTGATGGAACCGTCTTCAACCTCTTCCCCCTCGCCGTTAGATTGCCACTCCTCCTCCTCACTTTCACCTCCACTCGCCTCTCCCTCCTCGGCTTGTTCTTGCGCCCCGTTGGGCGTCGAATACATCTCAGTCGTGGCCTAGAAGACAACAAACAAGACAAAAGTCAGTCGACTGATTTTAAGCAAACATAATGGAGAAAGCAGAATCACAGTCGGAAATGCAGAATTGGACCTTGTCTACTTCGTATGATTGGTCGAGTGGAACAATCCTCCTGGCTCCTCGAGGGTTGTCTTTGTTCCCTGTGATGCTAGCCATCCATCGCTCCAGCGTGGCATCGTCAATCTCCTCCGGGTGGATCCGAGTGGTGTCCTCGGTGCCAGAATACAACCACATCGGATGATCTCGAGCTTGAAGCGGCTGGATGCATTGTCGGAGGAAGACCTCCAAGAGGTCCATGCCAGTCACCCCGTCACGGATGAGCTGCACGACACGCTCGACCAGCACCTTCACCTGCGCCTTCTCTTCCGGGACCAGCTTCAAAGAGGAAGGCTTCCTCACTCGTTCCATGGAAAAAGGAGGGAGCCCAGTCGACTACCCTGGCATCGGCTGGTCTTTGCAGTAGAACCAGGTCGACTCCCATCCACGGACTGAGTCAGGTAAGATCATGGTCGGAAAGGAGCTTTTTCCTCTTAGCTGAACCCTAAGACCCCCACACATCTGAATCACTTGAGTCCTCTCGTCACTCGGATTGGCCTTCTTCACCATATGGGAGCGACAGGTGAAGATGTGCTTGAAAAGACCCCAATGAGGCCGGCAACCCAAGAAATTCTCGCACAATGACACAAAAGCAGCAAGGTACACGATGGTGTTGGGTGTGAAGTGGTGGAGTTGCGCCCCAAAGATATTCAGAAATTCCCGAAAGAAAGGGTGAGGCGGCAAAGAAAACCCACGGTCGACGTGGGTGGCCAAGAGAATGCACTCACCCTCCTGAGGCTGTGGCTCTGACTCCCTCCCCGGGAGCCGCGCCGATCCATGGGGGATCAGCCCTCCGTCGGCCAGGTCGTCAAGATCCGCCTGATTAATTGTCGAGCGAATCCAGTCGCCCTGGATCCAGCCCGGCGGCAGGCCGATCCTCGATGAAGATCTGCTCCGACTGGTTCCCCTCCCCTTCGCCTTCGCCGTCGCTTTCTTCGCCCGCTCCAGGGCCGCTGTCTTCTCTTTCACCATCGTCGCCGGCGAGGCGCGCACGGAGCAGCGGCGCTGAGGTAAAAGCGAACGCGGCGGAGGAGTCTGGAGAAGAGAGGGGGGGGGATGAGGAAGCACTGTTCAAAAAAAACCGTCCGACGCCTTATATAAGGTTGCTTTCGAGTGACTGACATGTAGGCCCGGGCGATCCTGTCAAATCCAGCAAAAGTCGCGCGCGCGATATGTGGCGAAAAAGGTGGCGCGGAGATTGAGGCGTCCCTGCCTTATCCCATCCGATTACTGCGGCCTCCTCCGCCTCGTGCGCTTCCCGAAATTCGAATCCCGCCAAATCCGCAGGTTGCAGAACAACTCGTCAGATGAAAGATTTCCTTCGCTTCATCGCTCGGAGCTCTCCAAGTAAAAACTTCACTCGACGGATACACAGAATGGATCAAGGCGACTAAGAAAGAAGTTGGTGCCCTCACCTAAGGTTCATTGATCCAGAACAAGACACACTCATAGCATGAGAAATGGGTCGGAAGAGTTCTCAACTCCTTACCCACTCAAACCTCGATCCATTCGGGGGCTAATGATGAAGCTATGTACCTAGGGTAGGGTCATGGACCTGGCCAAACCACCCTACCCAAGGGCATCTCTAGAAGAAACCACCTGCCAATCGACTCAGAAGAATTCCACTCGACAGACTCGAAGACACTCGACCATGAAGCCAACCACTCGACCATGAAGCCAACCACTCGACAGCCAGGAGGTCTAAAGTCACTCTGCACACTAACAGTCGGTCATTAAGTAGCTTTTATGGTCATCGCAACACTTTATGTATAGCGTTACCAGTAACGCCCAACCTTAATGTATCTTAAACCCTGCATAACTAAGAGCCGGAGGGGTCTGGCGGACTCTATATAAGCCACCCCCTCCTCACTGTAAAGGGTTCGCACCCCTGTAACTCATATGCATATAATCCAGTCGACCGCCTCCGGGCTCTGAGACGTAGGGTTGTTACTTCCTCCGAGAAGGGCCTGAACTCGTAAATCTCTTGCGTATACAACTACTCCATAGCTAGGATCTTGCCTCTCCATTAGTACCCCCCTACACTACTGTTAGACTTAGAACCACGATAGTGGTCAACTATGGCGGCGGGGTCGGCGGCGAGGGCGGCGGGCGGTGGCGATGGCATCCGGCGGCGGCGGGCGAGGCGATGGCAACGGGCGGTGGGGTCGGTGGCGAGCGCGGAGACGCCGACGGGCTCCGGCGGCGGTGACAGCACGCGGCGGCGGCGGCGGTGTGGACCTCGAGGCGGCGGGGTCGGCTAGGGTTTCGGGCGGGGCTGGCGGCGCTCGGGCCTTTGGCCTTTAAAGGCCGGCCGGCTGGGGTGTCCGGGTCGGACACGGCCCGTTAGGTCGGTATCTTTTTTTAAGTAATTCCGCGCGCAGAAAAACAAATGAAAGAAATACTAAACGAACTCCAAAAATCCTGAAATAAATTTTCCCCATCCTCTAAAAATATAGCAGACAAAGTGAACGTTTATTTGGGCCTATAATGCAATTTTGAAAAACGCATATTTTTCCTAATTCAAATAAAATAGCGATAAAACTCCAAATAAAATTCTTATTTGATTTCAATATTAAATCTCCAATATTTCTTTATTTTTGGAAAGTCATTTTATCCCCTCTCTTATTTTCATAAAAGAAATATTCAAAGAGAAAATAATTAAATTCAAATGATCCTCTTTTCAAGATTTGAGAAAAACTAAAATATGAAAATAACGAAATCCCCAACTCTCTCCGTGGGTCCTTGAGTTGCGTAGAATTTCTAGGATCAAGACAAAATGCAATAAAATATGATATGCAATGATGATCTAATGTATAACATTCCAAATTGGAAATTTGGGATGTTACAAACCTACCCCCCTTAAGATGAATCTCGCCCTCGAGATTCGGGTTGGCTAGAAAATAGGTGAGGGTGATCCTTCCGTAGGTCTTCCTCTCGTTCCCAGGTGGCTTCATCCTCAATATGGTGGCTCCACTAAACTTTGCAGAACTTGATAACCTTGCTGCGAGTGACTCAGCTGGCAAACTCGAGAATCTTCACTGGTTTCTCCTCGTAGGTCAAATCGCTATCCAACTGAATCACTTTCAGCGGCACTGTATCTCTCAAAGGGATATCGGCCATCTCTGTGTGGCACTTCTTCAACTGAGAAACATGGAACACATCGTGAACTCCTGACAATCCTTCGGGCAACTCCAACTTGTAAGCAACTTCTCCCATACATTCCAAAACTCTGTATGGTCCCACAAAACGTGGTGCTAACTTTCCCTTAACTCCAAAATGCTTAAATCCTCAAAGTGGGGACACCCAAAGATAAACTCTGTCTCCTACTTCTTTAACTGTCTCCTTGTGTTTAGAATCCGCATAGCTCTTTTGCCTGGACTGGGCTACCTTGAGTCTATCGCAAATCAACTTAACCTTCTCTTTAGACTCTTTAATCAAATCTGGTCCAAACAACTGACGGTCTCCAACTTCATCCCACAACAACAGTGTGCTGCACCTCCTTCCGTGTAAGGCTTCGAAAGGGGCCATCTTCAAACTGGCTTGTTATTGTAAGAGAACTCTGCATATGGAAAATTGTCGTCCCAACTTGATCCATAATCTAGCGCACAAGCTCTCAACATTTCCTCCAGAATCTGATTGACTCTCTCAGTCTGTCCATCTATCTGTGGATGAAAGGCTGTACTGAACTCTATCCTGGTACCCAAAGTTTCGTGCAGCTGATTCCAGAACTTTGAGGTAAACTGGGTTCCTCTATCTGATACAATGGTCCTCGGAACTCAATACAGACATACGATCCTAGTCATGTATATCTTTGCTAACTTAGCACTGGTGTAAGTGGTCTTCACTGGGATGAAATGAGCTACCTTCGTCAAACGATGACTACAACCCATATCGAGTCATAGCCTGAACGAGTCATGGGCAATCCCGTGATAAAATCCATGCCTAGCTTATCCCACTTCCATTTGGGTATCGACAATGGCTGTAGCAATCCTGCTGGCTTCTGATGCTGTGCCTTCACTCTCTGACATACATCACAAACTGCTACATACTCCGCAATATCCTTCTTCATTCTGGTCCACCAGAAACTGTCCTTCAAATCCAGATACATCTTGATATTTCCTGGGTGAATCGAATATGGCGAATCATGGGCCTCCTGCAGAATCAACTTCCTGATCTCCGGATCATTAGGCACATATACGCGGTCCTCAAACCATAAGGTATCGTGTTCATCCTCATGAAATCATTTGGCCTTTCCTTTGATCATCCTTTCCTTTATCTTGGCAATCTCCTTGTCCGTCTTCTGAGCTTCCCTGATCTTATCCATCAAAGTAGACTAAATCTCCAATGCTGCTACATAGCCTCTCGGAACTAACTCCATACATAGCTCATGAAGATCCTCTGCCAACTCTTTGGGCAACTCTCCGGTCATGAGTGTATTGACATGGCTCTTGCGACTCAACGCATCAGCTACTACGTTAGCCTTTCTGGGATGATAATGCAATCTCATATCATAATCCTTAATGAGCTCCAACCATCTCCTCTACCTGAGATTCAATTCCTTCTGCATGAAGATATACTTCAAACTCTTGTGATCCGTGTACACCTCATAGTGGTTTCTGATGAGAAAATGTCTCCAAGTCTTCAACGCATGCACTACGTCTGCTAAGTCCAAATCGTGTGTATCATAATTCAACTCATGGGGTTTAAGCTGTCGTGAAGCATATGAAACAACTCTTCCCTCCTGCATAAGTACTGCTCCAAGTCCTCGACGAGAAGCGTCGCAATACACTTGATAATCCTTGCGTTGGTCTGAAAGAATCAACACTGGAGCTGTAACCAAATGTTTCTTCAACTCCTGAAAACTGGCTTAACATTCCTCAGTCCATTTGAACTTGGTGTCCTTCTTCAACAACTCCGTCATGGGCTTTGCAATCTTTGAGGAATTCTCAATGAACCTCTGTAGTGTCTTGCGAGTCCAAGAAAACTCCGGATCTATCCAACTGATGTGGGTGCTTCCCAATTTGTCACTGTGACAACCTTGGTGGGGTCTACTGCTATTCCTTCACCGGATATAACATGTCCGAGGAATCCCACTTCCTTCAACCAAAACTCACACTTGCTGAACTTGGCATATAACTGATGTTCTCTGAGCTTCCCAAGTACCAAACGCAAATGCTCCTTATGCTCCTCTTCATTCTTCGAGTAGACTAATATGTCATCAATTAACACCACGACGAACTTATCCAAAAACTCCATAAACACCTTGTTCATCATGTTCATGAAATAGAAAGGTGCGTTAGTCAGACCAAATGACATAACGCTATACTCATATAACCCGTACCTCATGGTAAAAGTTGTCTTAGGTATATCCTGCTCTCGAATCTTCAGCTGGTGGTATCCTGACCATAGACCGATCTTGGAAAATACTTTAGCTCCTTGCAACTGATCAAACATATCATTGATCATTGGCAGTGGGTACTTGTTCTTGATCATTACTTCATTCAATCACCGATAATCGACAACCATCATCAACAATCCATCCTTCTTTTCCACTAGAAGCATTGGTGATCCCCCAAGGTGACGAACTGGGGCGAATATAGCCTTTATCCAGTAGCTCCTTAATCTGCTTATTAATTTCCTCCAAATCCTTTGCAGGCATCCGATACGGTCTCTTAGATATTGGCCATGTGCCTGGCAAAAGCTCAATCGAAAACTCAATATCTCTATCCAATGGCATGCCTGGCAACTCTTCTGGAAATACATCAAGGAAATCCTTCACCACTAGTACTTCCTCCTGTACAACTCCTGATAAGCAATTCACTTGAGTCCTCTTCGGCATATGCCGAGATACATACTTAATCCTCCTTCCTTCTGGGGTGGTGAGCATGATCGACTTGCTGGCGCAATCAATTTTTCCTCCATACAACGATAGCCAATCCATACCCAAAATCACATCCAAACCTTGCGACTCCAGAATTATCAGGTTTGAGGGGAAAACATGCCTACCTAATGGTCAATGGTATCTGAAAACATCCTTGGCTTGCCATATGCTCCGCTCCTGGCGAGCTTACTAACATAGGTGTTCTAAAAACTTTGTTGGGCAACTTATACTTATCCACAAATCCCCTTGATATGTATGAATGCGATGCACCAGTATCAAAAAGAACGATTGCAGTAAATGACTTAACCAAAAACTTACCTATTAGTGCATCTGGTTGAGCTTCAACCTCCTCCACGTTAACGTGGTTCACTTATCCCCTGTTGAAAGGGTTGGGATTCTTCCAAGAGCTTCCATTGCCATTTCCATTCTTTGCTTTAGAACACTCCGTGGCGTAATGTCCATTCTTCCCGCACTTGAAACAAGTAATGTGACTTAGATCCTTCTTGGCGGGCGTTGCTAGATTGGAACTGTTCTGGCCATTGCTTCCTCCATTACCATTCCCATTCCTGGGGCCACTATGGTTGTGCGAACTTCCTCCGTTGTGATTGTGGCCTCCATGGTTATGTTGAAGAGGTCCTCCCGAGTTCGGGGTAAAACGGGATCTCTGCTGAGCTCCAGAATTGTACTTCCCTTGCCCATACTTCCTCTTGCGGTTGTCAATATGCTGCTACTTCCCTTCAATTATGAGAGCTCTATCTACCAACTCCTGGTAGTTGTTGAAAGTTGCCAGCATCAACTGCATGCTCAGCTCATCATTCAGTCCTTCTAGAAACTTCTCCTACTTAGCTACATCCGTAGCAACGTCATCTTGGGCAAAACGTGCTAACTTACTAAAATCATCCACATACTGGCCCACTATGCGTCCTCCCTGGTGCAAGTTGTGAAACTCGCGCTTCTTCATGGCTATAGCTCCTGCTGAAACATGGGTTGTGCGAAAAGCTTGCTGAAACTAGTCCCATGTGAAAGTGTCGATGGGGTAAGTGGCTGTGAAATTCTCCCACCATGATGCTACGGGTCCATCAAGCTGATGTGCGGCAAAACGCACTCTCTCCGCATTTGTGCATCCTGCAGTGGTCAACTCCCTTCCAATCTTGCGGAGCCAATCATCTGCAACTACCGGCTCGGTGCTACTGGAGAACATCGGCGGATTCAACCTTAGAAAACGGGCTAAGTGATCAACAGGTGGTGGTGGTGGTGGGCTGTTGTTGTTGTTCCCCTGATTTTGATTCTGGACTAGTATATGCATCAATGCATTCTGCTGCTGGATCAACTGAGTGAGCTCCGGTGGGAAAGCAAATCCATTGTCGCGTCTCGGAGGCATCTGATGGGTTTAGAAAAGATGAAAAAACAGAATAGAAATAGATCTAGAGGGAAAACACTACCCATATGCACATGAGACAAACACAAACATATCACTCAATCAATTCAAACAAGGGCATACAATCGGTCTAACTATCGTAACAAAAGTGCTCGGACTATACTATATACATGGGGGAATACTACTACTGATATGGTGGTCGACTAGAAAAATTGATCGGAGGAAGACTCCATGATATCTGCTCCAGCTTCATCAACATAGTCATCATCGCTATCGTCGGGGTCCTAATCGGTGTCATCGATGATGATGTAGTTCTCCAGGCAAGTGGAATCATCGTCTTCTCCTCCTGGAGCGGGGCCTCCCATGAATACTCCTAGCTTCTTTGTCAGATTGTCATTCTTCTCCACGAGTATCAGCATTTCCTCCTCATATCCATCGTGTGTAGTCCTGAGTTCTTCCTCCAGCTCCGTGATCCTGGTCATTGCCTTCTTCAGATCTATCATGACTGCGCACATCTGGTTCTCCTGGCGACGAATGTGCTGGTTTAACTCCTGAATGAAAGCTGCAATAGATCTATCCTTCCTGGTGTTGATAATCTCCCATTGCTCATCTCGGCGCCCACAAATCTGGTAGATAGTATCCTTGAGTTCCTTGTGGTAAACTTCTCCAATGCGTCCCATGGTGATATGGGCTGCCATGCTCTTTCCTAGACTCCAGGTTGGTGCATCAAAGGAATACTCTATAGGCTCAGTGACTGGTATGATTGTCCTTCCTGGAATTTGAACTTGAATCATCCAACGCTCCTCTTCTAGTAAGGTGGCGATGTAGGTTCCGATGAAGCTTGGTAGTCCGATATTCAGGTATCTAGTAACTTCCTTCAAGTGGCGTCCAAAAGGTGTATCTTCATCCGGTTGAGTGAACTTGTTCCTTGCATCCGCCATCCTAAAGAGTAGAAAAGGGAGAGGAGTCAGAAATGAGAAGAGAGTAGTGATCTAGGGCTTTAGCTTAGTGGTCATGTCCTAAATTCAGCGTGTGCTCTGATACCATCTTGTAGCGACCAGACCTCAAACAGTATGATCTCTGTGCATCAGTGTCATCCCTGGATCGGTAATGCTCACACGCACAGTACTTGAGGGATTTATAACAGAGTAGCAATCACACACTTATTACATCGAATGTCTCAAAAGAGAACTTACTACAATAAATATGGCTTAAGGCCATCTAAAATTGATAACATTGGAAGGCTTGGAAGATAAAGTGAGTCCATCAACTCCAACGACATCACTAAGTGAAAGACAACGACCTATGGCACCTTACTCGTCGTCTGAAAAGTCTACAACATGAACGTTGCGGCCCGAAACCGGTCAGCACATGGAATATGCTGGCAATGTAACACAAGAGAGTAATGAACAGAATAAATACTATCACTACATGCATATATGGCTTGTGGAAAGCTCCATGGTTACAAATAAAATAGCATATTGGACTCCAAATAAAATAGCGATAAAACTCCGAATAAAATTCTTATTTGATTTTAATATTAAATCTCCAATATTACTTTATTTTGGGAAAGCCATTTTATCCCCTCTCTCTTATTTTCATAAAAGAAATATTCAAAGAGAAAATAATTAAAATCAAATGATCCTCTTTTCAAGATTTGAGAAAAACTCAAATATGAAAATAACGAAATCCCCAACTCTCTCCGTGGGTCCTTGAATTGCGTAGAATTTCTAGGATTAAGCCAAAATGCAATAAAATATGATATGCAATGATGGTCTAATGTATAACATTCCAAATTGGAAATTTGGGATGTTACAGAGATGATGGTGTCCTGGCTAGGAGTTCCCTCACCACGTTATCTCCTAGCCTGGTGGGCTAGGCCGAGGACCCCATGTCGGTTAAAGAGTGGTCTATGTTGGACTGCCCATGCTAAATAGAAGGGAAGGCTCCTGAAGTCTTGTCGTGTACTCCTAGGTACCGAAATCATCAAGGACTTGGTCTCGTAGAATGTAGCCGACTATGATGTTATAACCCTAGACCCTCGGTATCTATATAAACCGAGGGGTAGGGCTCGTAGAAATACAACAACAATCTCAGGGTAGATCATCTATACTTTGTACTCCATCCAAAGCAATTAACACAAGCAAGATGTATGGTTTTATTTTTTCGGAGAGTCTGAATCTGGGTAAAACCTCGTGTCTTTGTATTGTCATATCTAGATGTTTAGTTCGGGACGCCCTACCTGAGACCTGCCGGATTTAGCTCCATCAGGAGGTCATGCTCATTGATCCTGAGCGCGCAGGCTCAGCCTGTGCCATGCTAGCGTGCCCGCTCGTCAGCGCCGTCGACGCCCATCTCCTCAGCGTCGCACGCGTCCTTGGCCTCGAAATTGATAGCAACACGATGCCGCGATGGGTGGTTGAGACTACCCACGGTGGGAGTAACATAGGTGGTAACATCACATATCTCTAGGCAAAACAAATGATGTGGTGAGTAATTAATGAGGAAAGATAGGCATGTTGTAACATAGCTAGTTACTGTAACATCACACATACCAAGACAAGATGAGTCTACAACCTACTCCCTCCATTCCTAAATATTTGTCTTTTAGAGATTTCAAATGGACTACCACATACGAATGTATATAGACATATTTTAGAGTGTAGATTCACTCATTTTGCTCTGTATATAGTCACTTGTTGAAATCTCTAGAAAGACAAATATTTAAGAATGGAGGGAGTAATAAATAAAGTGTTGCAGGACACCACACATATGTTACTCCCCACTATAGAGGTAGTAATATAGACTAGTAACATGTGCATATTACTAGTTTATGTTACTACCCATTGTGACTAGTGGGTAGGGAAAATGAGGATAGTGGTGGACAGAGAGAGTGGAAGGGGATGTTGTTGGGGAAAGTGGTAATTTCAAAAAAAATCCTACGATCATGAAAGATATATCTAGGTGATGCATAGCAACGAGAGGGGAGAGTGTGTCCACGTACCCTCATAGACCAAAAGCGGAAGCGTTATGACAACGCGGTTGATGTAGTTGTACGTCTTCATGATCCGACCGATCCAAGTACCGAACGTGCGGCACCTCCGTGTTCAGCACACATTCAGCTCGATGACGTCCCATGTACTCTTGATCCAGTTGAGACCGAGGGTGAGTTCCTTCAGCACGACGACCTGGTGATGGTGATGATGATGCTACCGGTGCAGGGATTCGCCTAAGCTACGCAATGGTATGATCGAGGTGTGTAAGTGTGGAGGGGGGCACTGCACACGACTAAGAGATTATCTGTTGTCTTATTGGGGTGCCCCCTAGCCACGTATATAAAGGAGGGAGGGAGAGAGGAGGCCTGCCAGGTTTGGGCACGCCAAGGGGGAGTCCTACTTGGACTCCTAGTCCAAGTAGGATTCACCCCCCCCCCTTTTCCTTTCTTCCACCGGAGGGAAAGGTAAGGGAGAAAGAAGGAGAAGGAAATAGGGGGGTTGGCCCCCTCCCCTAGTCCAATTCGGTTTGGGCAAGGGGAGGGGCACCCCTCTCACGTGGCCCTTTCTCCTCTCCTCCAATAAGGCCCACTAGGCCCAATACTTCTCCCGTGGGGTTCCAGTAACCTCCCAGTACTCCGGAAAAATGCCCGAATCACTCGGAACCATTCTGATGTCCATATGCAACCTTCCAATATATGAATGTTTACCTGGAGACTCCTCGTCATGTCCTTGATCTCATCCAGGACTTTGAACAATCTTTGGTGCATCAATTCACATAACTCATAATACAAATCGTCATCGAATGTTAAGCGTGCGGACCCTACAGGTTCGAGAACTATGTAGACATGACCGAGACACATCTCCGGTCAATAACCAATAGAGGAACATGGATTCTCATATTGGTTCCTACGTATTCTACGAAGATCTTTATCGGTCAAACCGCATAACAACATACGTTGTTCCCTTTGTCATCGGTATGTTACTTGCCCGATATTCGATCGTCGGTATCATCATACCTAGTTCAATCTCGTTACCGGCAAGTCTCTTTACTCATTCTGTAATACTTCATCCTGCAACTAACTCATTAGTCACAATGCTTGCAAGGCTTATAGTGATGAGTATTACCAAGAGGGCCCAGAGATACCTCTCCGAAACACGGAGTGACAAATCCTAATCTTGATCTATGCCAACCCAACAAACACCTTCGGAGACACCTGTAGAGCACCTTTATAATCACTCTTTTACATTTTGACGTTTGGTAGCACACAAAGTGTTCCTCCAGTATGCGGGAGTTGCATAATCTCATAGTCTGAGGAACATGTATAAGTCATGAAGAGAGCAGCAGCAATGAAACTGAAACGATCATAATGCTAAGCTAACGGGTGGGTCATGTCCATCACATCATTCTACTAATGATATGATCCAGTTCATCAAGTGACAACACATATCTATGGTTAGGAAACATAACCATCTTTGATAAATGAGCTAGTCAAGTAGAGGCATACTAGGGACAATATGTTTTGTCTATGTACTCACACATGTACTAAGTTTCTGGTTAATACAATTCTAGCATGAATAATAAACATTTATCATGAAATAGGGAAATAAATAATAACTTTATTATTGCCTCTAGGGCATATTTCCTTCAGTCTCCCACTTGCACTAGAGTCAATAATCTAGTTCACATCGCCATGTGAATAGTTCACATCTGTATGTGATTAACACCCATAGTTCACATCGCCATGTGACCAACACCCAAAGGGATTACTAGAGTCAATATCTAGTTCACATCGCTATGTTATTAACACCCAAAGAGTAATAAGGTGTGATCATGTTTTGCTCATGAGAGAAGTTTAGTCAACGGGTTTGTCAAATTCAGAGCCGTATGTATTTTGCAAATATTCTATGTCTACAATGCTCTGCATGGAGCTACTCTAGCTAATTGCTCTCACTTTCAATATGTATCCAGATTGAGACTTAGAGTCATCTGGATCGGTGTAAAATCTTGCATCGACGTAACTCTTTACGACGGACTCTTTATCACCTCCATAACGAGAAATATTTCCTTAGTCCTCACTAAGGATAATTTTGACCGCTGTCCAGTGATCTACTCTTAGATCACTATTGTACCCCCTTGCCAAATTCATGGCAAGGTGCACAATAGGTATGGTACACAACATAGCATACTTTATTTTAAGACATTATAACTGAGCACCCTAGGAGCTCCCTCGCGCTATCAGCGTTTGGAGCCATCCGATTTCACGGTATGGCAGTGTCTGGCCATTGGATGTGAAGTGTTATTTCTTCCTGAACGATCCTGTCCCCACATATTCTTGAGGGCAGCTACTCCCGGAACTTTTTTGGACTAACCTGGTTAATTGGGCCAAACAGCCCACCTAGCATAGCACCCGGCTGAAGCGAGCACTAACCCTAACCAAGGCCAGTGGTGATGGCGGCGGCGGCAAGATGGTGCCAGGTCCGGTTTAGCCCTTGGTAGCGGGTCTGCCGTGATGAGGATGACGCCCTCGCCGAGGTTGCCGCAATGGAACACGCCCTGGGTCGCAGGTGCTGGCGCCTCAATGATGGCATGATAGTTATTAGCCACAAGGGTAGGCAAGAAGGCAAGACCTCATCGTGGTAACTCTTTCTCCATCTTGCTTTGTTCTGCCCTAATTTCTAGGTTTTTCTATATTTGTTGAAATGGTTGGCGACCTGTTCATGGCAGCGTTGTAGCCTGTAGGGAGTTCAAGTCCTCGCATGTCTCAAGCACCACAGCAGCCTTCCCCGCCACTACACTGTTGCAAGAAGCTTTTCATGGTAGCTCAAAGTGGTGTCATGGAGAGGAAGAGAAGGGTGTGATGCCGTGCTAGCCAGCGGCAGGGTACCATGGCAATTGGCAAGGTTTTAGTTGTCCATGGTGATGATCTTGGTAATAAATTATGTGCTACAGATCTTTCATGTATTCGATTTTGTGGTTCAGTCACTCCCTTTATTTTGTGGAAATTTCCATTGGCTGCAATGTGTGATGATGATGTTTTGTACAACAACTCACTTGGTATAATTCGACATTGTTGCATGTCTTCATTAGGTTTAGTTCTTTTTTGACTTATAACTGTAATTCTCAATTAATGATGTTTTAGATCTCCCAGCAAAAATAATAATCCTTAAGATGATAATTCTCAACAATATGGGTGTTAGCTTTTGCTTCTGTTTGTTGTTTTTTAAGAATGTGATTTAGAATAGTTAGTTATGCCTTTGCGGCTGATTGTTAATTCAGTATTTTGTTTAAATTTTCATCTTGGACTCTGTACGAACCAGACAGTAGCTAGATTCAGGTATTTTATACCTCAAATTTTATAACATGAATTTTCTTATTTTGCAGCTTATCAGATAGATCATTCAAAGCTTTGATTAGCACCCAACCAGAGGGATAACACTTGAGGTTTGCAGCCTTGCATGTTTAATAAATTACGATCTGACATGCATCTGTTTTCTTTTAATACACCTGAAATAATATTGAAATATGTTCCCCATTTTCCATCCATGTACTATGTTGAGGTCGACACTATAAGCTCTGTTCATCAATACATAATAAATATTACAATGGTTACCATGAAAGGTTATATTTTGTGCTGGAGGGATGATATTTGTTTACACTGAAGATAAATGCATTACTTACATGACATGATAGATGTACATGGGCTGGGTGTGGGTTGTTGTTTTGTTAGTGCTCTTGCTTGTGTTGCTTCGATTCAGGTTACTTTGCTTCAGATTTGAGCTGTAAGAGAGTTCATTAATGTTGTCAATTCATATGCCATTCTTCTATGTGTATTGTGTAATTTTTCTTTGTCTTCTGTTGGAATATAAGTTAGTTATAATGCCTTTATATTCTTTATCTTACAGTTCATCCATTTAACAAATCATCTACTCAGCCTAGCGCAAGAGAGGGTCCTTGTACGAGGGTCATACTTCTGCTTCTATAGATGTCCTCCTGGTTTCTTTTTATATGTGCTTTCAACTTATGGGACAATACTTAGCTAGAGTGGCAACAAAACCATTCTCCTTTGGCATATTGGTCTACTTGATAGAAATCTCATTCTTTGTCAATCTTTCAAAAAAAATAATCCTTTGTTTGCTTCTATTTTAGAATATTCCCTTACATGCAAGTTATGGTTATATGAATGACAATAAATTTGTTGTTTTATCCAGAATCATGGATTTTTCTTTGATCTTATATGAAACTAAAAAATCTTGCATTGATAACAACTTCTGCAATACCAAAACCTTTCTTACAGAGTGTAATAATAGACGGGTGCAGCAGCACGCACCACTCATGATCTAGTAGAACCTATGACTGTGGCATAGGGAATGACTTTCATTCTCTTTCTATCTTTTGCCATGGTCGGGCTTTGAGTCTTACTCATCTTTACACCTTGTAATACAGGCAAGAACTTCTTATTTGACTGATCCATTTTGAACTCTTTCAAAAAAACTTGTCAAGGTATGTATTCATTGAAAAATCTTATCAACCGTCTTGATCTATCTCTATAGATCTTGATGCCCAATATATAAGCAATTTCACCGAGGTCTTTCATAGAAAAAAACTCATATTCAGGTATCCTATTTATGATATCCAAAAATTCTATATCATTTCCAATCAACAATATGTCATCCACATATAATATCAGAAATGCTACAGAGCTCCCACTCACTTTCTTGTAAATACAGGCTTCACCACAAGTCTATATAAAACTATATGCTTTGACCAACTCATCAAAGTGTATATTCCAACTCCGAGATGCTTGCACCAGTCCATAGATGGATTGCTGGAGCTTGCACACCTTGTTAGTACCTTTAGGATTGACAAAACCTACTGGTTGCATCATATACAACTCTTCTTTAAGAAATATCCATTTAAGGAATGCAGTTTTGACATCCATTTGCCAGATTTCATAAAATATGGCAATTGCTAACATGATTCGGACGGATTTAAGCATCGCTACAGTTGAGAAAATCTCATTGTAGTCAACACCTTGAACTTGTCGAAAACCTTTTGCGACAAGTTGAGCTTTGTAGATAGTAACACTACTATCAGTTTCCGTCTTCCTCTTGAAGATCCATTTATTTAATATGGCTTGCCGATCATCGGGTAAGTCCACCAAAGCCCACACTTTGTTGTCATACATGGATCCCATCTTAGATTTCATGGCCTCAAACCATTTCGCGGAATCTGGGCTCATCATCGCTTCCTCATAGTTCGTAGATTCATCATGGTCTAGTAACATGACTTCCAGAATACGATTACCATACCACTCTGGTGCGGACCGTACTCTGGAAAACTTACGAGGTTCTGTAGTAACTTGATCTGAAGTTTCATGATCATCATCATTAGCTTCCTCACTAATTGGTGTAGGAATCACTGGAATTGTTTTCTGTGAAGAAATACTTTCCAATTCGGGAGAAGGTACAATTACCTCATCAAGCTCTACTGTCCCCCACTCACTTCTTTCGAGAGAAACTCCTTCACTAGAAAGGATCCATTCTTAGCAACGATCTTGCCTTCGGATCTGTGATAGAACGTGTACCCAACAGTTTCCTTTGGGTATCCTATGAAGATGCATTTCTCCGATTTGGGTTTGAGCTTATCAGGTTGAAGCTTTTCACATAAGCATCGCAGCCCCGAACTTTAAGAAACAACAACTTTGGTTTTTGCCAAACCATAGTTCATAAGGCGTTGTCTCAACGGATTTTGATGGTGCCCTGTTTAACATGAATACAGCTGTCTCTAATGCATAACCCCAAAACAATAGTGGTAAATCGGTAAGAGACATCATAGATCGCACCATAACCAATAAAGTGCGGTTACGACGTTCGGACACACCATTACGCTGTGCTGTTCCAGGTGGCGTGAGCTGTGAAACTATTCCATATTGTTTCAAATGAAGACCAAACTCGTAACTCAAATATTCTCATCCACGATCAGATCATAGAAACTTTATTTTCTTGTTATGATGATTTTCCACTTCACTCTGAAATTCTTTGAACTTTTCAAATGTTTCAGGCCTATGTTTCATTAAGTAGATATAACCATATCTGCTCAAATCATCTCTGAAGGTAAGAAAATAACGATACCTGCCACGAGTCTTAACACTCATTGGACAACATACATCGGTATGTATTATTTCCAATAAGTCAGTAGCTCATTCCATCGTTCCGGAGAACGGAGTTTTAGTCATCTTGCCCATAAGGCACAGTTCGCAAGCATCAAATGATTCATAATAAAGTGATTCCAAAATTCCATCTTTATGGAGTTTCTTCATGCGCTTTACACCGATATGACCCAAACGGCAGTGCCACAAACATGTTGCACTATCATTATCAACTTTGCATCTTTTGTCATAAATATTATGAATATGTGTATCACTACGATCAAGATTCAATAAACCATCAACATTGGGTGTATGACCATAGAAGGTTTTATTCATGTAAACAGAATAACAATTTATTCTCTGTCTTAGATGAATAATCGTATCGCAATAAATATGATATATTCATATTTATGCTCAACGCAAACACCAAATAACATTTATTTTGGTTCAACACCAATCTTGAAAATAAAGAGAGTGTGGGATGATGATCATATCAATCTTGGAACCACTTCCAACACACATCGTCACTTCACCCTCAACTAGTCTCAGTTTATTCTGTAACTCCTGTTTCGAGTTACTAATCTTAGCAACCGAACAAGCATCAAATACCTAGGGTTTACTATAAACACTTAGTAAGGTACACATCAATAACATGTATATCAAATATACCCTTGATGCTCTTTCTTGATTTCTACCTTCATCGATTTCAGCATCATGAAGAGCTCGGGAATTGTTTTCATCATCCCTTGCATACTATAGTTCATCACGAAGTTCCAATAACTTGGTGATGGTGACTAGAGAACTCTGTCAATCACTATCTTATCTAGAAGATTAACTCTCACTTGATTCAAGCGATTGTAGTACCCAGACAATCTGAGCACATGCTCACTGCTTGAGCTATTCTCCTCCATCTTTTAGCTATAGAACTTGTTAGAGACTTCATATCTATAAACTCGAGTATTTTCTTGAAATATTAACTTCAACTCTTGGAACATCTCATATGGTCCATGACGTTCAAAACGTCTTTGAAGTCCTGATTCTATGTCGTAAAGCATGGTGCACTAAACTATCAAGTAATCATCATATTGAGCTAGCCAAACGTTCACAACATCTGCGTCTACTCCTGCAATAGGTCTGTCACCTAGCGGTGCATCAAGGACATAATTCTTTTGTGCAGCAATGAGGATACACCTCAGATCACAGACCCAGTCTGTATCATTGCTCCTATCATTTTTCAACTTATTTTTCTCTAGGAACATATCAAAAAATAAAGGGAAGCTACAACGTGAGCTATTGATCTACACTATAATTTGCAAAATACTATCAGGACTAAGTTCATGATAAATTAAAGTTCAATTAATCATATTACTTAAGAACTCCCACTTAGATAGACATCCCTCTAATCATCTAAGTGATCACGTGATCCAAATCAACTAAACCATGTCCGATCATCACGTGAGATGGAGTAGTTTTCAATGGTGAACATCACTATGTTGATCATATCTACTATATGGTTCACGCTCGACCTTTCGGTCTCAGTGTTCCGAGGCCATATCTGCATATGCTAGGCTCGTCAAGTTTAACCCGAGTATTCTACGTGTGCAAAACTGGCTTGCACCCGTTGTATGTGAACGTAGAGCTTATCACACCCGATCATCACGTCGTGTCTCGGCACGATGAACTGTAGCAATGGTGCATACTCAAGGAGAACACTTGTACCTTGAAATTTAGTAAGGGATCATCCTATAATGCTACCGACGTTCTAAGCAAAAAAAGATGCATAAAGGATAAACATCACATGCAATCAAAATATGTGACATGATATGGCCATCATCATCTTGTGCTCATGATCTCCATCACCGAAGCATCGTCATGATCTCCAACATCACCAGCGCGACACCTTGATCTCCATCGTAGCATCCTTGTCGTCTCGCCACCTATTGTTACTACGACTATCGCTATCGCTTAGTGATAAACTAAAACAATTACATGGCGATTGCATTGCATACAATAAAGCGACAACCATATGGCTCCTGCCAGTTGCTGATAATTTGTTACAAAACATGATCACCTCATACAACAATTTATATCACATCATGCTTGACCATATCACATCACAACAAGCCCTGCAAAACAAGTTAGACGTCCTCTACTTTGTTGTTGCAAGTTTTACGTGGCTGCTACGGGCTTCTAGCAAGAACCGTTCTTACCTACGCATCAAAACCACAATGATTTTTTGTCAAGTGTGCTGTTTTAACCTTCAACAAGGACCGGGCGTAGCCACACTTGATTCAACTAAAGTGGGAGAAACAGACACTCACCAGCCACCTATGTGCAAAGCATGTCGGTAGAACCAGTCGCGCATAAGCGTACGCGTAATGTCGGTCTGAGCTGCTTCATCCAACAATACCGCCGTATCAAAGTATGACATGCTAGTAAGCAGTATGACTATTATCGCCCACAACTCTTTGTGTTCTACTCGTGCATATAACATCTACACATAAACCTGGCTCTGATGCCACTGTTGGGGAACGCAGTAATTTCAAAACAATTCCTACGATCACGCAAGATCTATCTAGGTGATGCATAGGAACGAGAGGGGAGAGTGTGTTCACGTACCCTCGTAGACCAAAAGTGGAAGCGTTATGACAACGCAATTGATGTAGTCGTACGTCTTCACGATCTGACCGATCCAAGTACCGAACGTACGACACCTCCGCGTTCAGCACATGTTCAGCTCGATGACGTCCCTTGTACTCTTGATCCAGTTGAGGCCGAGGGTGAGTTCCGTCAGCACGACGGCATGGTGATGGTGATGATGATGCTACCGGCGCAGGGCTTCGCCTAAGCTCCACAACGGTATGATCGAGGTTTGTAACTGTGGAGGGGGGGGCACGCACACGGCTAAGAGATTGTCTGTTATCTTATTGGGGTGCCCCCTGGCCATGTATATAAAGGTGGGAGGGAGAGAGGAGGCCGGCTAGGTTTGGGCGCGCCAGGGGGGAGTCCTACTTGGACTCCTAGTCCAAGTAGGATTCGCCCCCCCCCCCTTTTCCTTTCTTCCACCAGAGGGAAATGTAAGGGAGAGAGGGGGGAAAGAAAGAGGGGGCCGGCCCCCTCCCCTAGTCCAATTCGGTTTGGGCAAGGGGAGGGGTGCCCCTCTCACGTGGCCCTTTCTCCTCTACTCCAATAAGACCCACTAGGCCCAATACTTCTCCCTGGGGGTTCCAGTAACCTCCCGGTTCTCCCGAAAAATGCTCGAATCACTCGGAACCATTCTGATGTCCAAATGCAACCTTCCAATATATGAATCTTTACCTCTCGACAATTTCAAGACTCCTCGTCATGTCCGTGATCTTAATCGGGACTCCGAAAAACTTCGGTACATCAAATCAGATAACTCATAATACAAATCATCATCGAACATTAAGCGTGTGGACCCTATGGATTCGAGAACTATGTAGACATGACCGAGACACATCTCCGGTCAATAACCAATAGCGGAACCTGTATGCTCATATTGGTTCCTACATATTCTACGAACATCTTTATTGGTCAAACCGTGTAACAACATACATTGTTCCCTTTGTCATCGGTATGTTACTTGCCCGAGATTCGATCGTCGGTATCATCATACCTACTCCCTCCGTTCCAAAATAGATGACTCAACTTTGTACTAACGTTCGTACGAAGTTGGATCATCTATTTTGGAACGGAGGGAGTAGATCAATCTCATTACCGGCTAGTCTCTTTACTCGTTTTGTAATACTTCATCCCGGAACTAACTCATTAGTCACAATGCTTGCAAGGCTTATAGTGATGAGTATTACCGAGAGGGCCCAGAGATACCTCTCTGAAACACGGAGTGACAAATCCTAATCTTGATCTATGCCAACCCAACAAACACCTTCGGAGACACCTATAGAGCACCTCTATAATCACCCTTTTACATTGCGACGTTTGGTACCACACAAAGTGTTCCTCTGGTATTCGGGAGTTGCATAATCTCATAGTCTGAGGAACATGTATAAGTCATGAAGAGAGCAGTAGCAATGAAACTGAAACGATCATAATGCTAAGCTAACGGATGGGTCATTTCCATCACATCATTCTCCTAATGATGTGATCCAGTTCATCAAATGACAACAGATGTCTATGGTTAGGAAACATAACTGTCGGGGATATACCCCGCGGTATGACCCGGCCGGAAATATGACCCGGCTGACACTTGGCGACTCACTGGTCTGACAAACTCATGAGCCCGGTGACTCACTAATGGCCCCGATGGCAGGTCATATAGAGTACTAGGCCCAAGGCCCAGAAGGCCGACTCATGTTATGGTGGGCCGGCTTAAGAGGAAAGCATAAGGAATATTCCCTTACAAAGAAAGCAAGACTAGGACTCCACTTGTAATAGAGTAATCCTAATCCTACTAGGACTAGTCATATAACCCGCCCCTTCAACTTATATAAGGAGGGGCAGGGCACCCCAAGAGGGTCAAGAAAGAAAATAATCGCTAAGGCTAGGCATAACTAGAGGAGAGCCGGTTATGCGGCGTCTCCCTCATGAGCATAATGAGACATAGCCACAAACAACATGTAGGGTTTTTACCGGACGATGTTTCCCAGGGCCCGAAGCTGTCTAAATCCTTGTCTTGTGTGTTGCATCTCTCATCCTGATTAACCCCTCTCAAGCTAGCGCATAGATGCGTTGGCCTCACGACTAAGTCCTCACACTAGAACATCTGTCGTGACTATTCCACGACAGTTGGCGCCCACCGTGGGGCGACTTGCACGATGGTGTTGAGTTCTTGGAGGGATCTATCTCAGGGATTGAGAAGCTCGCGATTGATGATGAATAAGAGCCGGCACGAAACGATAGCGTGAGCCGCCGGACAACCACGGGAGAGCCGACAAATTTGTCGTTTGGGAATCAGAATTATGGTTAACTTTGGAGATGACAGATGCGATATTCATGAGAGACGGAGAGATTTTTAGGGTTTCAGTGCGCCACCCCACGCGTTGCTTGGTGACCCGTCGAATCCGAGGGCAGATCGTGTTTTCTGCGGTTGAGACCGGATAGGAGTCTGCCACAAGTCATCACATCGCAAATCGCCGAAGACGTCATATTCCATTGCAGAGCTGTTGTACTACCTCCGTCCTGATTTATTGGTCCCGATAGTATTTTGTGCCAAATTTTGACCATAGATTTAACTAAGTAAATAATAATGCATGTTAGCAAAAGTTATATCCCTCGATTCGTATTTGAACATAGTTTTGAGAGATATTATTTTTAATTACATGCATTAACATTTTGTTAGTTAAATTTAAGGTCAAAAATGTGCACAAAATACTAAGGGGACTAATAAACCAGGACCAAGGTAGTACGAGGGGGCAGCCGTTATCGCTGCTACAGCTCGTTCAGGTCTCGAGTACACCGTCGATTTGGTGCTGGTTCTCTCCACGTCTACATGCAGTATCAAGTCCCGAGAAGACTACACATCGTTGCTGCTACTACTTATTACAGGAACAGAGCCAAGAACTACGGATATATCCACAAACAACTGCTGCTACTAGTACATCAGTCTTTGTGCACGTTTACTACATCCACGCGGGCGTCCTATCGGACCGAAGAAAGGTTAATATTTACTGCAGCTGGGCAGAGCCCCTGCCTTGCTCCTCGATTCCTTGTCCTAGAAGAAAAAGGAGGAATCATCAAAACCAACAACGACCAGGGGAAGGAGATGGATATGGACTTGTCAACCCGACTCCGAGCCGCCTCCGAGTGGTGCAATCGTTGAGTCGCTGTGTCGCCGTCGCTAGTCGCTCCCAAACCGCCTCCGCACGGCCTCACCATCCGCACCGACCAAGTCGCCCCTGGCCCTGCGCCAGCTTCGCTCCGCCTTCGAGGTTTCCCTCCGCGGTGCTCGACCTGCCCGCGTCGCCCGCTGTCGTCGCCGCGTCTCACTCCGGCTTTGAGCCGCCTGATTTCTACTGTGAGCCGCCGTTGCTGCGCTTTGCTCCGGCCTTGAGTCGTCTCGCTGCGAGTTTCCTCAGCCGCGGCCGCGCCAAGCCGCCGCGACCTTGAGCCACCACTGCTTGGAGTCCGCAGGCGCCTCTCCTCTGTCACCGAGGCCTCGTCGACCCGCTTTCACGGCATCGCCCCGCTGCCTCGCTTCTGCCGAAGTTTTCAAGCTTCCCAGCCGTTTCTACAAACTTCGCCAAGTCAATGTGTCGCTGGTGAGACCGGCCTCGCTTCACCCGCTGCTGGTGCGCCTCCTACTCCGGGCGGTTGCCGAGCTGCTCCCAGCAGGCCCGGCACCCTGAGCCGCTGGATTGCCCTTTGTTTCAGACATGCGTGGTTGTGGCCTCGAGCCGCCGAGTCCCTGCCGTCCGCCTCTGCCTCTGTTGCGAGAGTCGTCTTTGCTCTGCTTCCGAGCGCCCCGAGCTGCGTCGCCTCCTTGCTCCGACGAGCCGTCCGCTGGCTCCGTCACACCGCGGTGCCTCCGCCAGGCTTTGCCACTGCGGGTCGCAGTTGCGTTTAAACCGCCTAGGGACAAATTGCCTTCACTTTTGTTGCTATGGATTCGTGGTTCTGCGTCAAGTCGCCGTCGCCGTCCCCAAAGCCACGGCTTCCAACTCGTGCCGACGAGTGCCTCCTGCTGCTGGCAGGCACGCCCCTGCTTTGAGTGTCGCCCGCTCCATACCGCGCCGAGTTACCGACGTCTGTGCGGCGTTGCAAGTCGCCAAGGATCAGTTACGGAGTAGTACTTGTTGCGCATTATTTACATAAAAGGCCAAATTGACAAGGACACGCAGGTTCGATGCCATGCTCGGGGGCATGATTCACTTAAAAACTGGATGGATGCATGGTTATTTATTTGGACGTGGAGGCCATCATTTGATCGAATTGTGGTGCACTCACTTCGCCTGAGCCGCCCCATTAAGTCCCCTGCGCCGTGAGTCGCCACGGCCTTGTGCTGTTTCCACAAATCGCCGCGCCGGCTCACTCCACTGCCGCGCCCCGCAACATGTTGCTTTACTTCTGTTAAAAAAAAAATGCAATGGTCAGCATGACCCGGAGGATCCGTTTTAAGCCGCCCGGTTCCAACGCTTTAAAGCCTCCAACTTTGCTACGGTCCCGTCAGTGCCGCCTTATCTCTAACGGAGAGAGTCGCTAAAACACTGTCGAAGTTACCAGAGGATATTCACAGACGCGGATCCTTCATCATCTAAATAAATCAGGTGATATCCATTCAAGTTTATTTTATTTAACGCATATTGTTTTCATCAAGGAACAATTACTCTGGTCTGTGGTATTTTTTCGCATGACTATTGTTTATTACAAAGGTGTCACACGAGGGGCGCGCACCAGTATTATTTTTGCACTAAGCGCTTGTCCATGCTATGTTGCTCGACAAGTACATGCGCAGGTCGCCGCTCCCGCTACATCAACACAACGCGGCGAACTCGCCCATCCGCGCAGCTTACCGCGCCCGTGATTGACTCGCCCGTCCGCGCTGGCTTACAACACCGCGGCCGGCTTACAACGCCGCGGCCGACTTATCTGTCTGCTCCTGCGGCTGACTCGGCCGGGGTTGATTTCAGCTTCACCATGATGATCATCAACTCTGCTGTGGATAGTTACTGGCCTGACGAATCAGGTGAAATCCATCCGTTATATTTTCATATTATATATTGCTTTCTTTAAAAGGGCAATTACTCTGGCCTGCAAGTGCTCCAATGTAGGTCAAGTTGTCTATATGCAAAAGGGATTTTTTATATTGCAAAGCATTGAAGCTCTCAATATCCGGTTTAAAATTCCGGTTCAAAAAGAATTCTTACTCGCAAGTTCGAGTTCTCAGACAAATTAAAGGGACCAAAGAGAGTTTGTTGCAAAGCACAACTCAAACATAAGTACCCTGCTTCAAAAGCTCACTAGGGGGCTTCTTGATCGTATCGAATCAAAGCTTAACCCCTTTTTGGTCCGACTTTGATCGTATTCGAATCAGAGTCGTTAAAAAAGTCTCAAGGTCATTTGGGGGCTTCCTGTTCAAATATAGGTCGTATTCGAACCAAAGAGAATATAGCTATCGGTACCCTCTTGATCGGCGCAATGCCAAACCCACTAGGGGGCTTGTTGATCGTATTCGAATCATAGCTTAACCCTTTTGGGTCCTACTTTGATCGTATTCGAATCAGAGTCGTTAAAAAAGTCTCAAGGTCATTTGGGGGCTTCCTGTTCATACATAGGTCGTATTCGAACCAAAGAGAACATAGATGTCGGTACCCTCTTGATCGGTGATACGTCTCCAACATATCTATAATTTTTTATTGTTCTATGCTATTATATTACCTATTTTGGATATTTATGGGCTTTACTTTACACTTTTATTATCATTTTTGGGACTAACCTATTAACCGGAGGCCCAGCCCATATTGTTGTTTTATTGCCTGTTTCAGTATTTGGAAGAAAAGGACTATCAAACGGAGTCCAAACGGAATGAAACCTTCGGCACCGTGATTTTTGGGAAGAATATCACCCATGAAACTTGGAGTTCATGTCATAAGAGCCTCGAGGAGGCCACGAGATAGGAGGGCGTGCCCCCCTGTCTCGTGGGCCCCTCGAGCACCTCCCGACCGACTTCTTTCGCCTATATAAGCCTACGTACCCTAAAAACATCGAATATCAAGATAGGTCGGGAGTTCCGCCGTCGCAAGCCTCTGTAGCCACTAAAAACCTCTCGGAGCCCGTTCCGGCACCCTGCCGGAGGGGGAACCCATCACCGGTGGCCATCTTCATCATCCCGGCGCTCTCCATGACGAAGAGGGAGTAGTTCACCCTCGAGGCTAAGGGTATGTACCAGTAGCTATGTGTTTGATCTCTCTTTCTCGTGTTCTCTCTCGTGTTCCCTCTATGGCACGATCTTGATGTATCCCGAGCTTTGCTATTATAGTTGGATCTTATGATGTTTCTCCCCCTCTACTCTCTTGTGATGAATTGAGTTTCCCTCTTGAAACTATCTTATCGGATTGAGTCTTTTGTTTGAGAACACTTGATGTATGTCTTGCCGTGTTTATCTGTGGTGACAGTGGGATATCACGTGCCACTTGATGTATGTTTTGGTGACCAACTTGCGGGTTCCGCCCATGAACCTATGCATAGGGGTTGGCACACGTTTTCTTGACTCTCCGGTAGATACTTTGGGGCACTCTTTGAAGTACTTTGTGTTGGTTGGATGAATCTTAGATTGTGTGATGCATATCGTATAATCATGCCCACGGATACTTGAGGTGACAATGGAGTATCTAGGTGACATTAGGGTTTTAGTTGATTTGTGTCTTAAGGTGTTGTTCTAGTATGAACTCTATGAAGGATTGAGCGGAAAGAATAGCTTTATGTTATTTTACTACGAACTCTTGAATAGATAGAACAGAAAGGATAACTTTGAGGTGGTTTCGTACCCTACCATAATCTCTTTGTTTGTTCTCCGCTATTAGTGGCTTTGGAGTGACTCTTTGTTGCATGTTGAGGGATTGTTATGTGATCTATCTATGTTATTATTGTTGAGAGAACTTGCACTAGTGAAAGTATGAACCCTAGGCCTTGTTTCCTATCATTGCAATACCGTATACGCTCACTTTTATCGCTTTCTACCTTGCTGTTTTTATAATTTCAGATTACAAATACCTTTATCTACCATCCATTTTGCACTTGTATCACCATCTCTTCGCGGAACTAGTGCACCTATACAATTTACCATTGTATTGGGTGTTTTGGGGACACAAGAGACTCTTTGTTATTTGGTTGCAGGGTTGTTTGAGAGAGACCATCTTCATCCTACGCCTCCTACGGATTGATAAACCTTAGGTCATCCACTTGGGGGAAATTTGCTACAGTCCTACAAACCTGTGCACTTGCAGGCCCAACAACGTCTACAAGAAGAAGGTTGTGTAGTAGACATCAAGCTCTTTTCTGGCGCTATTGCCGGGGAGGTGAGTGCTTGAAGGTATATCTTTATATCTTGCAATCGAATCTTTTTGTTTCTTGCTTTATCACTAGTTTAGTTTATAAAAGGAAACAAAAAAATGGAGTTAAGTTTGTCTCTTATGCTTCGTCTTTTTAATATCTTTCGTGAGTTTGATGAAAAGGAAAATTGTGCTCAAGTGCTAGAAGAAGAAGTCTATAAAATGTTTGGTATTACATCTTTGAATGATGAGCATGATTGCAATGTTGTTAGTATGAATTCCTTGAATATCCATGATGATAATGATATGCAAAGCCACAAGCTTGGGGAAGCTATGTTTTATGAAGATGATATGTTTAGGCCCCCAAGTTTTGATGAAAATATTTATTATGATGAAAGCATGCCTCCTATTTATGATGATTATATTGATGAAAGTGGATTTGGAAGAGTGTCAACTTTATTTAGTGATGATTCCACTATTTCGGAAGAGGTTCCAATTGATTATGAGAACAAAGTTGCTATCTATGATGATTACTCTGATGACTTGTATGCTATTAGGAATAATGATAACCATGAAACTTGCCATCATGATTTTAGTTTTCAATTGGATTATGCCTCACATGATAATTATTTTGTTGAGTTTGCTCCCACTACTATTCATGAGAAGAAATTTGCTTATGTGGAGAGTAGTAAATTTTCTATGCTTGTAGATCATGAAAAGAATGCTTTAGGTGCTGGTTATATTGTTGAATTCATTCATGATGCTACTGAAAATTATTATGAGGGAGGAACTTATGCTTGTAGGAATTGCAATAATATCAAGTTTCCTCTATATGTGTTGAAAATTTTGAAGCTATGCTTGTTTTGCCTTCCTATGCTAGTTGATTATTGTTCCCATAAATTGTTTGCTCACAAAATCCCTATGCATAGGAAGCGGGTTAGGCTTAAATGTGCTACTCATGTGCTTCATGATGCTCCCGTTATGTTTCAATTCTTATCTTTTATGTGAGCATCATTGTCATCATCATGCCTAGCTAGAAAAGGCATTAAAGAAAAGCTCTTGTTGGGAGACAACCCAATATTTACCCTTACTGTTTTTGTGTGTTCACATGATTATGCTACTGCAGTAATCATGTTTTATAGCTTTTGGTTCAATAAAGTGCCAAGTAGGACCTTTGGGAAGACTTGGGTGAAGTTTATGTGATCTTCCTGTAAAAAACAGAAACTTTTGCCCTCACGAGATTAGATGCCATTTTTTACTGGGGAGTGCTTTTAGGTTGATTCTTTGTGAAAATGATTAATAGACAAATTCATCAGGTCCACCAATTTATTTCATAATTTTAGGGGTTCCAGAAGTATACGTTTGATACAGATTACTACAGACTGTTCTATTTTTGACAGATTCTGTTTTCTATGTGTTGTTTGCTTATTTTGATGCATCTATGCCTAGTATTAAGTGGTATGAACCATAGAGAAGTTGGAATACAGTAGGTTTAAAACAAATATGAATTTATAATGAGTTCATTACAGTACCTAAGTGGTGATTTATTTTCCTATACTAACGGAGCTTATGAGTTTTGTTTTGAGTTTTGTGTGGTTGAAGTTTTCAAGTTTTGGGTAAAGATTTGATGGACTATGGAATAAGGAGTGAAAGATCCTAAGCTTGGGGATTCCCAAGGCACCCCCAGGTAATATTCAAGGACAACCAAGAGCCTAATCTTGGGGATGCCCCGGAAGGCATCCCCTCTTTCGTCTTCGTTCATCGGTAACTTTACTTGGAGCTATATTTTTATTCACCACATGATATGTGTTTTGCTTGGAGTGTAATTTTATTTTGTTAGTTTTTGCTTTATGTTAGTTAGAATAATGTTTTGCATCTTTAGTTTCAATAAAAATGTCAAGGATAGCCTTTACCATGCTTATTTTGCTAGTATACATGTTGCTGTTTAAAAACAGAAAGTTTACCGCTGTTGCAAAAATTCCCTAGAAAAGTCAGATAATGGTCTAATGTTGAATCTTTTTGCATATTGAGCTCTGATAAATCTTCTACAGCGTAGTATTTTTCTCATATTTTTTGGAGTTAGTGAAGTATTGATACTCTTGCATTCTTTACAGACTGTACTGTTTTGGCAGATTGCTGTTATGTTTGCATTGTTTGCATATGTTTGCTTGTTTAATGATTCTATTTGAAGATAGGAGTATTAAATATGCAAAGGCATTTAGTATGAAATGTTGAATAATAATTTTAGTGATTTTTTATAGTAGAAGATGATAAGGTTTTGCATTGGTTTATACTAATCTATCTCACGAGTTCTTGTTGAGTTTGTTGTGAATGAAGCTTTTGATAAAGAGAAACCATGATATGAGAGAATTAAGGAGGCACAAAAGCTCAAGATTGGGGATTCCCAAGGTACCCCAAGATAATATTTCAAGAAGTCTCAAGCATCTAAGCTTGGGGATGCCCCGGTAGGCATCCCACCTTTCTTCTTCAACAACTATCGGTTAGTATCGGTTGAGCCTAAGTTTTTGCTTCTTCACATGAGTTGTGCTATCCTTGCAATGTCATTTTATTTTGTTTTGCTTGCTGTTTGAATAAGGTACCAATCTGAAATTCTTAAATGTTAGAGAGTCTTCACATAGTTGCACAATTATTTGACTACTCATTGATCTTCACTTATATCTTTCGGAGTAGTTTGTCATTTGCTCTAGTGCTTCACTTATATCTTTTAGAGCATGGCGGTGGATTAATTTTGAAGAAATTGCTAGTCTCTCATGCTTCACTTATATTATTTTGAGAGTCTTTTAGAACAGCATGGTATTTTCTATGGTTACAAATTTGGTCCTAGAATGATGAGCATCCAAGTTGGGTATAATAAAAACTGTCATAGGAAGTGAATTGGATGCTATGATCAATTTGTGGCTTGATAATTGTTTTGAGATATAAAGGTAGTAATGTTAGGGTCATGCTAGTGGATAATTATGAAATTGAGAAATACTTTTGTTGAAGTTGGCAAGTCTCATAGCATGCACGTATGGTAAAAGTTGTGTGACAATTTTGTTGCATGAGGTGCTCTTTTGATTGTCTTCCTTATGAGTGGCAGTCGGGGACGAGCGATGGTCTTTTCCTACCAATCTATCCCTCTTGGGGCATGCGTAGTAGTACTTTGCTTCGAGGGCTAAGTAGACTTTTGCAATAAGTATATGAGTTCTTTATGACTAATGTGAGTCCATGGATATACGCACACTCATCCTTCCACTTTGCTAGCCTCTCTTATTATCGCGCAACATTCGCCGGTATTGAACCCATTATTTACCTTCCTCAAAACAGCCACCATACCTACCTATTATGGCATTTCCATAGCCATTCCCAGATATATTGCCATGCAACTTTCCACCGTTCCGTTTATTATGACACGTTTCATCATTGTCATATTGCTCTTTGCATGATCATGTAGTTGACATCGTATTTGTGGCAAGGCCACATTCATAATTTTCATACATGTCGCTCTTGATTCATTGCATATCCCGGTACACCGCCGGAGGCATTCATATAGAATCATATCTTGTTATAGCTTTGAGTTGTAAGTCTTGAGTTGTAAATCCATAAAAGTGTGACGACCTTCATTATTAGAGCATTGTCTCAGTGAGGAAAGGATGATGAAGACTATGATTCCCCCACAAGTCAGGATGAGACTTCGGACTTTACAAAAAGAAAAAAAAAGGAAAAAAAAGAGAAAGGCCAAAAAGAAAAAAAGGAAAGGCCCAAGAAAAAAAATAAAAAAAATAAAAAAATAAAATGAGAGAAAAAGTGAGAAGGGACAATGCTACTATCTCTTTTTCCACACTTGTGCTTCAAAGTAGCACTATGATCTTCATGATAGAGAGTCTCATATATTGTCACTTTCATATACTAGTGGGAATTTTTCATTATAGAACTTGGCTTGTATATTCCAATGATAGGCTTCCTCGAAAGTGCCCTAGGTCTTCGTGAGCAAGCAAGTTGGATGCACACCCACTTAGTTTCTTTTGTTGAGTTTTCATATATTTATAGCTCTGGTGCATCCGTTGCATGGCAATCCCTACTCACTCACATTGATATCTATTGATGGGCATCTCCAGAGCCCGTTGATACGCCTAGTTGATGTGGGACTATCTTCTCCCTCTTTTTGTCCTCACAACCACCATCTGTTACCACCTTAGTGCTATGTCCATGGCTTAATGTATTGCGTAAGAGTTGAAAAAAGCTGAAGCGCATTAAAAAGTATGAAACAATTGCTCAGCTCGTCATCGGGGTTATGCATGATGGGAGTATTTTGTGTAATGAAAATGAAGCATGGCCTAACTATATGATTTTGTAGGGATAAGCTTTCTTTGGCTATGCTATTTTGATAGGACATGATTATTTGTTAGTATGCTTTGAAGCATTATTATTTTTATGTTTTATAAGCTTTTATCTTGAATCATTTGGATCTGAACATTCATGCCACAATAAAGAAAATTACATTGAGAATTATGCTAGGTAGCATTCCACATCAAAAATTCTGTTTTTATCATTTACCTACTCGAGGACGAGCAGGAATTAAGCTTGGGGATGCTTGATACGTCTCCAACGTATCTATAATTTTTGATTGTTCCATGCTATTATATTACCTATTTTGGATGTTTATGGGCTTTACTTTACACTTTTATTATCATTTCTGGGACTAACCTATTAACCGGAGGCCCAGCCCATATTGCTGTTTTATTGCATGTTTCAGTATTTCGAAGAAAAGGAATATCAAATGGAGTCCAAATGGAATGAAACCTTCGACAGCGTGATTTTTGGGAAGAATAACACCCAGGAGACTTGGAGTTCACGTCAGAAGCCTCGAGGACGCCACGAGATAGGAGGGCGCCCCCCCCTACTAGGTGCACCCCCTGTCTCGTGGGCCCATCGAGCACCTCCCGACCGACTTCTTTCGCCTATATAAGCCTACGTACACTAAAAACATCGAATATCAAGATAGATCGGGAGTTCCGCCGCCGCAAGCCTCTGTAGCCACCATAAACCTCTCGGGAGCCCGTTTCGGCACCCTGCCGGAGAGGGAACCCATCACCGGTGGCCATCTTCATCATCCCGGCGCTCTCCATGAGGAGGAGGGAGTAGTTCACCCTCGGGGCTGAGGGTATGTACCAGTAGCTATGTGTTTGTTCTCTCTTTCTCGTGTTCTCTCTCGTGTTCCCTCTATGGCACGATCTTGATGTATCCCGAGTTTTGCTATTATAGTTGGATCTTATGATGTTTCTCCCCCTCTACTCTCTTGTGATGAATTGAGTTTCCCTCTTGAAATTATCTTATCGGATTGAGTCTTTTGTTTGAGAACACTTGATGTATGTCTTGCTGTGTTTACCTGTGGTGACAATGGGATATCACGTGCCACTTGATGTATGTTTGTGTGACCAACTTGCGGGTTCCGCCCATGAACCTATGCATAGGGGTTGGCACACGTTTTCTTGACTCTCCGGTAGATACTTTGGGGCACTCTTTGAAGTACTTTGTGTTGGTTGGATGAATCTTAGATTGTGTGATGCATATCGTATAATCATGCCCACGGATACTTGAGGTGCCAATGGAGTATCTAGGTGACATTAGGGTTTTGGTTGATTTGTGTCTTAAGGTGTTATTCTAGTATGAACTCTATGAAGGATTGAGCGGAAAGAATAGCTTTATGTTATTTTACTACAAACTCTTGAATAGATAGAACGGAAAGGATAACTTTGAGGTGGTTTCGTACCCTACCATAATCTCTTCGTTTGTTCTCCGCTATTAGTGGCTTTGGAGTGACTCTTTGTTTCATGTTGAGGGATTGTTATGTGATCTATCTATGTTATTATTGTTGAGAGAACTTGCACTAGTGAAGGTATAAACCCTAGGCCTTGTTTCCTATCATTGCAATACCGTTTACGCTCACTTTTATCGCTTGCTACCTTGCTGTTTTTATAATTTCAGATTACAAATACCTTTATCTACCATCCATTTTGCACTTGTATCACCATCTCTTCGCCGAACTAGTGCACCTATACAATTTACCATTGTATTGGGTGTGTTGGGGACACAAGAGACTCTTTGTTATTTGGTTGCAGGGTTGTTTGAGAGAGACCATCCTCATCCTACGCCTCCTACGGATTGATAAACCTTAGGTCATCCACTTGAGGGAAATTTGCTACTGTCCTACAAACCTGTACACTTGCAGGCCCAACAACGTCTACAAGAAGAAGGTTGTGTAGTAGACATCAATCGGCGCAATGCCAAACCCACTAGGGGGCTTACTGATCATATTCGAATCATAGCTTAACCCCTTTTGGTCCGGCTTACTGATCATATTCGAATCAGAAGCCTCGCTTTTTCTCTCTGTTTGACTTAAGTTTTTGGAAAACAGTCTTTTGGGTTTGTCTTGAGACTTCTTTCTCATATCTGAAGCATATATGTGTGGTTTCTATTTATCCCGGCTCGACTTTGGACGATAAGTCGCCAACATATGACAATATTAATACTTAGAAGTTTTGGCTTTTAAGTTTTGGGTTATCACCCTTACTGCACAGGTATCATAAACCGGCAGTACGATTCAATATCACAGGTATGATATTGTTTATACATGATTATGATTAAACCGGCCTTGGTTATGGACTTTAAGTCACTGGTATATTTTTGATTGCGCCATTGGAATCATGCGCTTATCAATCATTGGATTATTGCCCTTATTGGATATGGTGATGTAAGCCGGCAGTATGAGCCAATTCCATAGGTATGTTTTCCTGATTATATAGATATGCGAGGTTTGATAACCCGCCCTGGCTTTTGACGGTAAATAGCCAATATGTTTAGGCTTGAATGGCCTTAATTCTAGTCTTTTCCGTACTTGCATAAAGACTATATTATGTTTGGGTTGTTACCCGCCCTGGCTTTTGATGTTAAGTCGCCAGGGCATATGTTGTTTAAATTCTGTGTAGGATTTGCAGAGCTATGACTTATATAAATGCTTAAGTCCAAGATCATCATTAAAATTGACGCTTCAAAATGAATATCTGTTCTGGATTTTCTCAAAGGCTATAAGCCGCCGGGTTACAAAAATTCCGGCTTACAATGGAGGTGTATTAAATCGCCATCGGCCAAGAGCCGCCGGGTATTTAAACTCCGGATTTACTTGTCAACAAATAAGGTATTTAAAGTCACTTTGGCACAATGGCTATTATTTTATCAATGTATATGATTTATTCTACAATGGAAGGAATAGTCCCGAGTCGTTGCAGGCTTACGACCCGGCACTTGGGGGCTACATTATTCAGATTGAGATTATATCAAATATGCAAGTCCCATGTCACTGTCAGCATGCACCATGGCACTTGGGGGCTAATGTAAAGTCATTTTTTGATCAACTTATTGAAGACCCGACTCATCCCATTGTAGTGAGCCGGCCCTTGGGGGCTACCAGTTGCTCCTGTCAAAAATTCAAGGTACACAAGCTTCAGTCCATTATATTGAAAGATCCACTACTCAGTTGGTAGAGTACAAAGCTCTTAACCTTACGGGCATGGGTTCAAGCCCCATGGTGGAGATTACATCATATGATGTTATTATCAATGAATTATATACAAAATTCTAGATCAGTATTACCTTACTGAGCTGGCCCTTGGGGGCTACAGGTTGCTGCTCAAGTCTACATGATCATATTTACAAAGTCCCTGCTCATTATTTCATAATGACCCGGCACTTGGGGGCTACAAGTGATATGAATATAAGGTAGGTACACTTTCAAACTTGGTGTGAGCAATAGTTGTGACCCGGTGCTGTCAATATTTAGAAGTCGGCAGTTTTGGCAATTATAACTCGCCAGCCTCTATATCCTTAAACCGGCGGATCACTAGATGAATCTTGAGTCCAATATGTTTATTAAGCCAGAGCTTTGGAAACATACTCAAATGGATTATTTCTTATAATATTTCTCTACAAGAAACCAATGTCAGCAATTTGATTATGAAGCTGGCCTATTGACATGGATTTTTCAGAAGAAGTACCCAGATTTTTAGCATTGGTAATGTTTGAACACATCAGCTAAAGGAGATTTGCTATGAGATCATGCCCATGCATCCAGGAGGAAATGTCAAGGACTTAAGGATGATCAGGTGCCGACTTACAAGAATATTTAACCCGGAGCACAACCTGTCAAATTTGTTCTTGTGTTTATGTTGCAGGATCAGTTTAACATGGATAAAACCAAATTAAACTGGGGGCTAATGTCGGGGATATACCCCGCGGTATGACCCGACCAGAAATATGACCCGGCTGACACTTGGCGACTCACAGGTCTCACGAACTCACGAGCCCGGTGATACGTCTCTGTCGTATCTACTTTTCCAAACACTTTTGCCCTTGTTTTGGACTCTAACTTGCATGATTTGAATGGAACTAACCCAGACTGACGCTATTTTCAGCAAAACTGCCATGGTGTTATTTTTTTGCAGAAATAAAAGTTCTCGGAATGACCTGAAAATCCATAGAGCAACTTTTCAGAATTAATAAAATACCGGCGAAAAATCAGCACCAAGGGGGCCAAACCCTGTCCACGAGGGTGCTGGGCGCACCCCCCTTCCTCGTGGGCCCCCGGGACCTCCACCGACCTCAACTCCAACTCCATATATTCACGTTCGCGGAGAAAAAATCAGAGAGAAAGTTTCATCGCGTTTTACGATACGGAGCCGCTGCCAAGCCCTAATCTCTCTCGGGAGGGCTGATCTAGAGTCCGTTCGGGACTCCAGAGAGGGGGATTCATCACCGTCGTCATCATCAACCATCCTCCATCACCAATTTCATGATGCTCACCGCTATGCATGAGTAATTCCATCATAGGCTTGTTGGATGGTGATGGGTTGGATGAGATTTGCCATGTAATCAAGTTAGTTTTGTTAGGTTTGATCCCTAGTATCAACTATGTTCTGAGATTGATGTTGCTATGACTTTGCTATGCTTAATGCTTGTCACTAGGGCCTGAGTGCCATGATTTCAGATCTGAACCTATTATGTTTTCATGAATATATGTGAGTTCTTGATCCTATCTTCCAAGTCTATAGTCACCTATTATGTGTTATGATCCGTCAACCCCGAAGTGACAATAATTGGGATACTTCTCGGTGATGACCGTAGTTTGAGGAGTTCATGTATTCACTAAGTGCTAATGCTTTGGTTCGGTTCTCTATTAAAAGGAGGCCTTAATATCCCTTAGTTTACATTAGGACCCCGCTGCCACGGGAGGATAGGACAAAAGATGTCATGCAAGTTCTTTTCCATAAGCACGTATGACTATATTCGGAATACATGCCTACATTACATTGATGAACTGGAGCTAGTTCTGTGTCACCCTATGTTATAACTATTACATGAGGAATCGCATCCAACATAATTATCCATCACTGATCCAATGCCTACAAGCTTTTCACATATTGTGCTTTGCTTATTTACTTTACTGTTGCCACTATTACAATTACTACAAAACTGATACTGATACTTTTGCTACGGTTACTGTTACTTCCATACTACTTTGCTACTAAATACTTTGCTGCAGATACTAAGTTATTCAGGTGTGGTTGAATTGACAACTCAACTGCTAATACTTGAGAATATTCTTTGGCTCCCCTTGTGTCCAGTCAATAAATTTGGGTTGAATACTCTACCCTCGAAAACTATTGCGATCCCCTATACTTGTGGGTTATCAAGACTATTTTTTGGCATGGTTGCCGGGGAGCATAGCTCTATTCTTTTAGTCACTTGGGATTTATATCTGCTGATCACTATGAGGAACTTGAAAGATGAAAGAACTAAGATTTATCCCTCAACTATGAGGGGAGGTGAGGAACTGCCATCTAGCTCTGCACTAGATTCTCCTTCTGTTATGAGTAAGCGTGTGACACCTAAACCTGCTTCTGCTTTGAATTCTGATATGTCACATGCTATTGATGATGCCACTTCTACTATGCATGATACTTATGATGAAACTACTTCTATGCTTGATACTACTGTGCCATTAGGTGAATATCTTGATGAACAACTTGCTAGGGCTAGAGAGAATGAAATTATTGAAACTAATATTATTGAAGATAGTGATGATGAAGGTTCTCCCCCTAAATGTGAGTTGCCTATTGTTCCAGAGGGTTATGTTATGGATGAAGAAACTGCTAGAGATTTTCTTGCTTGCAATGATAGATCTGATCTTAAGAAGTTGTTGGCTAAACTGAAACAGAAAACTCTGAATGCTAGAATGAAATATGACCCTGCTTTTGCTACTTCACCTATCTTTGTTACTGATAAGGATTATGATTTCTCTGTCGATCCTGAGATAATTACTTTGGTTGAATCTGATCCTTTTTATGGCTATGAATCTGAAACTGTTGTGGCACATCTTACTAAATTGAATGATATAGCCACCCTGTTCACTAATGATGAGAAATCCCGCTACTACTATATCCTTAAGATATTTCCATTCTCATTAAAGGGTGATGCTAAAACTGGGTTTAACTCTCTTGATCCTGGTTGTGTGCGTAGTCCCCAGGGTATGATTTATTACTTCTCTGCTAAATATTTTCCTGCTCATAAGAAACAAGCTACCTTGAGGGAAATATATAATTTTGTGCAAATTGAAGAAGAGAGTCTGCCACAAGCTTGGGGGAGGCTTCTCCGATTACTTAATGCTTTGCCTAATCATCCTCTTAAGAAAAATGAAATACTTGATATCTTTTATAATGGACTAACCGATGCTTCCAAGGACCACTTGGATAGTTGTGTTGGTTGTGTTTTCAGGGAAAGAACAATCAATCAAGCTGAATTACTATTGAATAATATGTTGACTAATGAAAATGATTGGACAACTCCTGAGCCAATTCGCGAGCCAACTCCTGAACCAACTCCAAAGAAAAGGGGAGTTCTATTTCTCAGTCCTGAAGATATGCAAGAGGCAAAGAAATCTATGAAAGAAAAAGGTATTAAAGCTGAAGATGTTAAGAATTTACCTCCTGTTGAAGAAATACATGGCCTTAATATACCACCTGTTGAAGAAGTGCATGGTCTTGATAACCCAACACGGGTAGTCTCTTTATAGATACGATAAAGTTGAAATCTCGTCTACTAAGTTTGCTAGCCAATGCTTGGATGAACTTGATGACTTATGGCTAGACAAGAAAATTTCAATGCTTATGTTGGTAGACAATTAAAGAGCAATGCTTAAATGATTGGACACTTGAGTGATTATATGGCTAGAGTTAAGGGTGAACTTAAACTCATTAGTAAACATGCTTCTATGGTTAACACTCAAGCAAAACAAGTACTTAAAGCTCAAAATGAATTGCTTGATGAATTAAATAATAAACATGACTTTGCTGTTAGAGTGGCTACTAGAACGGGTAAAATGACTAAGGAACCTTTGTATCCTAAAGGCCACCCTAAGAGAATTGAGCAAGATTCTCAGAGAAATAATGTTGATGCACCTAGTACTTCTAAAAAGAAGAAAAAGAAAAATGATAGGACTTTGCGTGCTTCTAGTGAACCTGTTGTAGACACACCTGAGAATCCAAATGATATTTCTATTTTTGATGATGAAACACAATCTGGTGATGAACATGAACCTAGTGATAATGTTAATGATAATGTTCATGTTGATGCTCAACCTAGCAATAATAATGATGTAGACATTGAACCTGTTGTTGATCTTGATAACCCACAATCAAAGAATTAATGTTATGATAAGAGAGACTTTGTTGCTAGGAAGCACGGTAAAGAAAGAGAACCATGGGTTCAGAAACCCATGCCTTTTCCTCCTAAGCCATCCAAGAAAAAGGATGATGATGATTTTGAGTGCTTTGCTGAAATGATTAGACCTATCTTTTTGCGTATGCATTTGACTGATATGCTTAAAGTAAATCCTTATGCTAAGTACATGAAAGATATCATTACAAATAAAAGAAAGATACCGGAAGCTGAAATTTCCACCATGCTTGCTAATTATACTTTTAAAGGTGGAATACCTAAGAAACTTGGAGATCCAGGAGTACCAACTATACCATGCTCCATTAAAAGAAACTATGTTAAAACTACCTTATGTGATCTTGGAGCCGGTGTTAGTGTTATGCCTCTCTCTTTATATCGTAGACTTGAATTGAATAAGTTGACACCTACTGAAATATCTTTGCAAATGGCTAATAAATCAACTGCTATACATGTCGGTATTTGTGAGGATGTGCCTGTTATGGTTGCAAACGTTACTATCTTAACAGACTTTGTTATTCTTGATATTCCCAAGGACGATACTATGTCGATTATCCTTGGTAGACCCTTTTTAATACTACAGGGGCTATTATTGATTGCAACAAAGGCAATGTCACTTTTCATGTTAATGGTAATGAGCATACGATACACTTTCCGAGGAAACAACCTCAAGTTCATAGCATCAATTCTATTGGAAAAATTCCAACTATTATTATTGGAGGTTTTGTATTTCCTCTTCCTACTGTCAAGAAGAAATATGATATTCTTATTACTGGGGATGTGCATATCCCCGTTGAGGTAACCTAGTGTTATTCGAAATTTCTCCGGTTCCATGTTATTCGGAATGAGTTTGTTAACAAGACTCGATCAACCTTGTTTGTGGATTCCTTTTGATGATCATGACATGGATGAAGTTAGAAAGCACAACCTTCTGTACCCTCTTTTTACCTTCTGTTATTTAGATTAACTAAAGTAAAATTAGTATTTTTCGTCTGTTTTCTGAATTAACCATGCAATAAAAAATACCCCAAAAATAAAAGTTCTCCAAATGCCCTGCAAATTTAATATGATTTTTTGTGGAATATTTGAGAATATCTGGCACTAAGAACACAGCAGGGGGAGCTGTCACCTGGCCACGAGGGTCAGTGGTGCGCCCTACCCCCCTGGGCGCGCCCCTGGCCCCCCTCCACTTATTCCTGCACCCATGCTCTTCTTCTTCCTCCCAAAAAATCACTATCCAGCTCAAGCACGAGTTCTAGCTCATTTTGCTGCCATTTTCGATCTCCTTGCTCAAAGCTCCATTCACAAAATTGCTTTGGGGGATTGTTCTTTGGTATGTGACTCCTCCCATGCTCCAATTAGTTTTTGTTCTAGTACTTTATTGATTGAAAAATTTTGCTGCCTAGGTGACCCTGTTCTTGAGCTTGCATGTCAAATTTATATGATCCCAAGTAGTTCTAATGCATGATATAGTCTCTAGGCACTGGTGGGGGTAATTGCTATCAATTTTATTGAGTTTGATTCACTTTTATTTTGAGTTACTAAAAATTTCAGAAATTTTTCGGAGGAAGAAATATGTCTAGGAAAATGTACCAAGGTGGTTCTTCAAGGAAGCAAGGACCCAGGCTCGCAATACGTGAGCAGGACGATGAACCACCGAGGGAAGCTTATGTGTGGCCTTGTGAATGGCCGTCAGAGGAGTTTATGGTCAAAGCATGCATCAAGGATGAATTTGATGTGTATGTGTGTAACGCTGATATTGAGGACTTCATGCAAGATAAGGGCCCTCAATACGAGCATTTAACTGATTCCTTTGTGAGAAGGTTTAAATTTACATCTTCGTGTAATTCTCGCAATGTCCTGTTTGATCTTTATGATAAATCTTATACCATGGACCTAGAAGATTTCACTGCTGCTTGTAAACTCCCGCAGTGGGGCAGTGTTAATGAACCTCACAAATCTGAATATAAAGACTTTCTTGCTAGTATCACTATGGGAGAATCTAGAGAAATAGCACAAGCTACCATAGGGAGCATTCATTTTCCTGCTATACATTACTTTGCTCTCTTCATAGGTAGATGCATTAACGGTAAAAATGAAGCTTGTCACATGTGTGTCCCGGATCTTTGTGTTCTCAAGAGTGTTGTATTAGGTGATAAACAATATAACTTGGGGGCACGTAGGTTGCATATTAATGGTTCAGATGGAGATTTGTTTGGAGGGATTTATGCGACCTGTGTGGCTAATTATCTTGGTATACCCGTACATGAAAATGATAGGGAGTTGCCTCCCGCTTGTTTAGATTATAATGCCATGGTTAATCATCATTTTCTTAAGAGGAATGAACAATTCCTCCAGTATCGACTAATCTTTGACAACTCCCTGCTCCTGCTTTCTTTGACTATCAGGCAAAAGGAAGATATGTTATCACCAGGGAGGAGGCAAACGAGTATGAGAGAAGGACGGAGGCAGCTCGCCGCCAGGCTGCAGCTCGTGAGGCAATGGCTGCTGCATCTCAGTACGACCCCAGTTACAACTTCGGATATCCGCCAGGCTACCCATGGCCATAGACCAACTTAGGCCAAAAGCCTAAGCTTGGGGGAGTACATATTTCTCATCGACGTTACATTCATGTTCACACACTCATTCTAGTTATCGGTGCTCGTACTTTTTCATTGTACTATCCATGCTAGTTTATTTTCTTTTTGCGGCTTTCTTCTTGTGTGTTTAAATAACCTTAATAAAAACAAAAAAAATAGTTGTAGCATTTAGATAGTTTACTTTCCATGCTTGTAGTAGTAATTAAAATAAAATCCAAAAAGATTTCTCATCCTTCTTTTGCTTGTTGGGAGCTTTTCCATGTAAATAGTTTTATTTCTTTTCTTTTCTTTGGGGGTCGAGAGGAGAAGACCATGATGAAAATGTTTAGTGGCTCTCATATGCATGATTGTTGATTTAACTAAGAGCCCATATTACCTTGTCTTCTCCCTTGAATTGAATGCTTGCAGATTCCAACTTAGTCCAATGCACGTGCATTATTATTATTATCCACACCGTTTGGTCGTGCAAGTGAAAGGCAATAATGACGATATATGATGGACTGATTGAGATGAGAGAAGCTGGTATGAACTCGACCTCTCTTGTTTTTGTAAATATGATTAGTTCATCGTTCCCGATTCAGCCTATTATGAATAAACATGTTTGAAATGACAATTAGAGATTATAGTTGCTTATGCCATGCTTAATTAGCTAGGAGTTTATAATGGTTTACCTTGCGTGCCAACATGCTATTAAAATGGTTGTGATGTGGTATGATAGGGTGGTATCCTCCTTTGAATGATTCGAGTGACTTGACTTGGCACATGTTCACACATGTAGTTGAAACAAAATCAACATAGCCTTCATGATATTTATGTTCATGGTGGATTATATCCTACTCATGCTTGCACTTGGTGTTCATTAATTTTAATGCATGTTCATGACTGTTGTCGCTCTCTAGTTGGTTGCTTCCCAGTCTCTTTCTAGCCTTCACGTGTACTAAGCGGGAATACTGCTTGTGCATACAAACTCCATAAACCCCAAAGTTATTCCATATAAGTCCACTATACCTTCCTATATGCGATATCTACCTGCCGTTCCAAGTAAATTTGTATGTGACAAACTCCAAACCTTCAAATGAAATTCTATTTTGTATACTCGAACAACTCATGTATCAACTAGGGTTGTCTGTATCTTCCATGTTAGGTGGGTTCTTCTCAAGAGGAATGGACTCCGTTCCTCATTCACGAGAAAATGGCTGGTCACCGGGATACCCAGTCCCATGCTCAAATCAAATCAAAATAATGGCAAACAAAACTCCCCAGGATTTTTGTTAGTTGGAGGTACCCATTGTTTCGGGCAAGCCATGCACTGATGCTCGCTGGTGGTGGGGGAGTATAGACTTTACCATTCTGTTTGGGAACCGCCTATAATGTGTGTAGCATGGAAGATATCAAGATCTCTCAGTTGTTATGTTGACATTGAAAGTATACCGCTCAAAATGTTATTTATCTCTATTTCAAAATCGAGCTCTGGCACCTCTACAAATCCCTGCTTCCCTCTGCGAAGGGCCTATCTATTTACTTTTATGTTGAGTCATCACCCTCTTATTAAAAAGCACCCGCTGAAGAGCACCGATGTCATTTTCATGCATTTACTATTAGGGCATGACTATGACTGGATCTCTTTTACCATGAATTACTATGTTTAGTCAGTCCTTGATCTTTAAAGGTGCTCTGCATTTATGTTTTGCGGTCTCAGAAAGGGCTAGCGAGATACCATCTTGTTATATCATATTATGATTGTTTTGAGAAAGTGTTGCCATCCAAGATTTGTTATTACTGCTCGCTAGTTGATTATGCCATTGATATGAGTAAACATGAGACCTAAGTGTCACTGTGAATATGGTTAGTTCATAATCTTTGCTGAAAACTTGAATGCTGGCTTTACATATTTGCAACAACACGAGCAAACAGTGTTTGTAAAATTTTTTCTTTATCACTTTCAGTTTGTCGACTGAATTGCTTGAGGACAAGCAATGGTTTAAGCTTTGGGGAGTTGATATGTCTCCATCGTATCTACTTTTCCAAACACTTTTGCCCTTGTTTTGGACTCTAACTTGCATGATTTGAATGGAGCTAACCCGGACTGACGCTGTTTTTAGCAGAACTGCCATGGTGTTATTTTTGTGCAGAAATAAAAGTTCTCGGAATGACCTAAAAATCCACGGAGCAACTTTTTAGAATTAATAAAAAATACTGGCAAAAGAATCATCACCAGGGGGCCCACACCCTGTCCACGAGGGTGGGGGGCGCCCCCCCCCCCCCGTCCCTAGGGTGCGCCCCTGCCTCGTGGGCCCCCTGGACCTCCACCGATCTCAACTCCAACTCCATTTATTCACGTTCATGGAGAAAAAAATCAGAGAGAAAGTTTCATCACGTTTTACGATACAGAGCCGCCGGCAAGCCCTAATCTCTCTCGGGAAGGCTGATCTGGAGTCCGTTCGGGGCTCTAGAGAGGGGGATTCATCGCCGTCGTCATCATCAACCATCCTCCATCACCAATTTCATGATGCTCACCGCCGTGCGTGAGTAATTCCATCGTAGGCTTGCTGGACGGTGATGGGTTGGATGAGATTTACCATGTAATCAAGTTAATTTTGTTAGGGTTTGATCCCTAGTATCTACTATGTTCTGAGATTGATGTTGCTATGACTGTGCTATGCTTAATGCTTGTCACTAGGGCCCGAGTGCCATGATTTCATATCTGAACCTATTATGTTTTCATGAATATATGTGAGTTCTTGATCCTATCTTGCAAGTCTACAGTCACCTATTATGTGTTATGATCCGACAACCCCGAAGTGACAATAATCGGGATACTTCTCGGTGATGACCGTAGTTTGAGGAGTTCATGTATTCACTAAGTGCTAATGCTTTGGTCCAGTTTTCTATTAAAAGGAGGCCTTAATATCCCTTAGTTTCCATTAGAACCCCGCTGCCACGGGAGGGTAGGACAAAAGATGTCATGCAAGTTCTTTTCCATAAGCACGTATGACTATATTCGGAATACATGCCTACATTACATTGATAAACTGGAGCTAGTTCTGTATCACCCTATGTTATAACTATTACATGAATCGCATCTGACATTAATTATCCATCACTGATCCAATGCATACGAGCTTTTCACATATTGTGCTTTGCATATTTACTTTACCGTTGCCACTGTTACAATTACTACAAAACGGCTACTGTTACTTTTGCTACTGTTACTGTTACTTCCATACTACTTTGCTACTAAATACTTTGCTGCAGATACTAAGTTATCCAGGTGTGGTTGAATTGACAACTCAACTGCTAATACTTGAGAATATTCTTTCGCTCCCCTTGTGTCGAATCAATAAATTTGGGTTGAATACTCTACCCTCGAAAACTGTTGTGATCCCCTATACTTGTGGGTTATCACCCGACGACTCACTAATGGCGCCGATGGCGGGTCATATAGAGGACTAGGCCCAAGGCCTAGAAGGCCGGCTCATGTTATGGTGGGTCGAATATTCTCTTACAAAGGAAGTAAGACTAGTACTCCACTTGTAATAGAGTAATCCTAATCCTACTAGGACTAGTCATGTAACCTGCCCATTCAACTTATATAAGGAGGGGTAGGGCACCCCAGGAGGGACAAGAAAGAAAATAATCGCTAAGGCTAGACACAACTAGAGGAGAGCCAATTATGCGGCGTCTCCCTCATGAGCATAATAATGGTTTAGATGGAGATTTGTTTGGAGGGATTTATGCGACCTGTGTGGCTAATTATCTTGGTATACCCGTACATGAAAATGATAGGGAGTTGCCTCCCGCTTGTTTAGATTATAGTGCCATGGTTAATCATCATTTTCTTAAGAGGAATGAACAATTCCTCCAGTATCGACTAATCTTTGACAACTCCCTGCTCCTGCTTTCTTTGACTATCAGGCAAAAGGAAGATATGTTATCACCAGGGAGGAGGCAAACGAGTATGAGAGAAGGACGGAGGCAGCTCGCCGCCAGGCTGCAGCTCGTGAGGCAATGGCTGCTGCATCTCAGTACGACCCCAGTTACAACTTCGGATATCCGCCAGGCTACCCATGGCCATAGACCAACTTAGGCCAAAAGCCTAAGCTTGGGGGAGTACATATTTCTCATCGATGTTACATTCATGTTCACACACTCATTCTAGTTGTCGGTGCTCGTACTTTTTCATTGTACTATCCATGCTAGTTTATTTACTTTTTGCTGCTTTCTTCTTGTGTGTTTAAATAACCTTAAGAAAAACAAAAAAAAATAGTTGTAGCATTTAGCTAGTTTACTTTCCATGCTTGTAGTAATAATTAAAATAAAATCTAAAAAGATTTCTCGTTCTTCTTTTGCTTGTTGGGAGCTTTTCCATGTAAATAGTTTTATTTCTTTTCTTTTCTTTGGGGGTCGAGAGGAGAAGACCATGATGAAAATGTTTAGTGGCTCTCATATGCATGATTGTTGATTTAACTAAGAGCCCATATTACCTTGTCTTCTCCCTTGAATTGAATGCTTGCAGATTCCAACTTAGTCCAATGCACGTGTATTATTATTATTATCCACACTGTTCGGTCGTGCAAGTGAAAAGCAATAATGACGATATATGATGGACTGATTGAGATGAGAGAAGCTGGTATGAACTCGACCTCTCTTGTTTTTGTAAATATGATTAGTTCATCGTTCCCGATTCAGCCTATTATGAATAAACATGTTTGAAATGACAATTAGAGATTATAATTGCGTATGCCATGCTTAATTAGCTAGGAGTTTATAATGGTTTACCTTGCGTGCCAACATGCTATTAAAATGGTTGTGATGTGGTATGGTAGGGTGGTATCCTCCTTTGAATGATTCAAGTGACTTGACTTGGCACATGTTCACACATGTAGTTGAAACAAAATCAACATAGCCTTCATGATATTTATGTTCATGGTGGATTATATCCTACTCATGCTTGCACTTGGTGTTCATTAATTTTAATGCATGTTCATGACTGTTGTCGCTCTCTAGTTGGTTGCTTCCCAATCTCTTTCTAGCCTTCACGTGTACTAAGCGGGAATACTGCTTGTGCATCCAAACTCCATAAACCCCAAAGTTATTTCATATAAGTCCACTATACCTTCCTATATGCGATATCTACCTGCCGTTCCAAGTAAATTTGTATGTGCCAAACTCCAAACCTTCAAATGAAATTCTATTTTGTATACTCGAACAACTCATGTATCTACTAGGGCTGTCTGTATCTTCCATGTTAGGTGGGTTATTCTCAAGAGGAGTGGACTCCGTTCTTCATTCACGAGAAAATGGCTGGTCACCGGGATACCCAGTCCCATGCTCAAATCAAATCAAAATAATTGCAAACAAAACTCCCCTAGGATTTTTGTTAGTTGGAGGTACCCATTGTTTCGGGCAAGCCATGGACTGATGCTCGTTGGTGGTGGCGGAGTATAGACTTTACCATTCTGTTTGGGAACCGCCTATAATGTGTGTAGCATGGAAGATATCAAGATCTCTCAGTTGTTATATTGACATTGAAAGTATACCGCTCAAAATGTTATTTATCTCTATTTCAAAATCGAGCTCTAGCACCTCTACAAATCCCTGCTTCCCTCTGCGAAGGGCCTATCTATTTACTTTTATGTTGAGTCATCACCCTCTTATTAAAAAGCACCCGCTGGAGAGCACCGATGTCATTTGCATGCATTTACTATTAGTTTATATTGGGCATGACTATGACTGGATCTCTTTTACCATGAATTACAATGTTTAGTCAGTCCTTGATCTTTAAAGGTGCTCTGCATTTATGTTTTGCGGTCTCAGAAAGGGCTAGCGAGATACCATCTTGTTATATCATATTATGATTGTTTTGAGAAAGTGCTGCCATCCAAGATTTGTTATTATTGCTCACTAGTTGATTATGCCATTGATATGAGTAAACATGAGACCTAAGTGTTACTGTGAATATGGTTAGTTCATAATCTTTGCTGAAAACTTGAATGCTGGCTTTACATATTTGCAACAACACGAGCAAACAGAGTTTGCAAAATTTTTTCTTTATCACTTTCAGTTTGTCGACTGAATTGCTTGAGGACAAGCAATGGTTTAAGCTTTGGGGAGTTGATACGTCTCCATCGTATCTACTTTTCCAAACACTTTTGCCCTTGTTTTGGACTCTAACTTGCATGATTTGAATGGAACTAACCCGGTTTTCAGCAGAACTGCCATGGTGTTATTTTTGTGCAGAAATAAAAGTTCTCGGAATGACCTAAAAATCCACGGAGCAACTTTTCAGAATTAATAAAAAATAATGGCAAAAGAATCATCACCAGGGGGCCCACACCCTGTCCACGAGGGTGGGGGGGCGCCCCCCCCCCCCTCCCTAGGGTGCGCCCCCTGCCTCGTGGGCCCCCTGGACCTCCACCGATCTCAACTCCAACTCCATTTATTCACGTTCATGGAGAAAAAAATCAGAGAGAAAGTTTCATCGCGTTTTACGATACGGAGCCGCCGGCAACCCCTAATCTCTCTCGGGAGGGCTGATCTGGAGTCCGTTCGGGGCTCCAGAGAGGGGGATTCATCACCGTCGTCATCATCAACCATCCTCCATCACCAATTTCATGATGCTCACCGCCGTGCGTGAGTAATTCCATCATAGGCTTGCTGGACGGTGATGGGTTGGATGAGATTTACCATGTAATAAAGTTAGTTTTGTTAGGGTTTGATCCCTAGTATCTACTATGTTCTGAGATTGATGTTGCTATGACTGTGCTATGCTTAATGCTTGTCACTAGGGCCCGAGTGCCATGATTTCATATCTGAACCTATTATGTTTTCATGAATATATGTGAGTTCTTGATCCTATCTTGCAAGTCTACAGTCACCTATTATGTGTTATGATCCGACAACCCTGAAGTGACAATAACCGGGATACTTCTCGGTGATGACCGTAGTTTGAGGAGTTCATGTATTCACTAAGTGCTAATGCTTTGGTCCAGTTTTCTATTAAAAGGAGGCCTTAATATCCCTTAGTTTCCATTAGAACCCCGCTGCCACGGGAGGGTAGGACAAAAGATGTCATGCAAGTTCTTTTCCATAAGCACGTATGACTATATTCGGAATACATGCCTACATTACATTGATAAACTGGAGCTAGTTCTGTATCACCCTATGTTATAACTATTACATGAATCGCATCCGACATTAATTATCCATCACTGATCCAATGCATACGAGCTTTTCACATATTGTGCTTTGCATATTTACTTTACCGTTGCCACTGTTACAATTACTACAAAACGGCTACTGTTACTTTTGCTACTGTTACTGTTACTTCCATACTACTTTGCTACTAAATACTTTGCTGCAGATACTAAGTTATCCAGGTGTGGTTGAATTGACAACTCAACTGCTAATACTTGAGAATATTCTTTCGCTCCCCTTGTGTCGAATCAATAAATTTGGGTTGAATACTCTACCCTCGAAAACTGTTGTGATCCCCTATACTTGTGGGTTATCACCCGACGACTCACTAATGGCGCCGATGGCGGGTCATATAGAGGACTAGGCCCAAGGCCTAGAAGGCCGGCTCATGTTATGGTGGGTCAAATATTCTCTTACAAAGGAAGTAAGACTAGTACTCCACTTGTAATAGAGTAATCCTAATCCTACTAGGACTAGTCATGTAACCTGCCCATTCAACTTATATAAGGAGGGGTAGGGCACCCCAGGAGGGACAAGAAAGAAAATAATCGCTAAGGCTAGACACAACTAGAGGAGAGCCAGTTATGCGGCGTCTCCCTCATGAGCATAATAATGGTTTAGATGGAGATTTGTTTGGAGGGATTTATGCGACCTGTGTGGCTAATTATCTTGGTATACCCGTACATGAAAATGATAGGGAGTTGCCTCCCGCTTGTTTAGATTATAGTGCCATGGTTAATCATCATTTTCTTAACAGGAATGAACAATTCCTCCAGTATCGACTAATCTTTGACAACTCCCTGCTCCTGCTTTCTTTGACTATCAGGGAAAAGGAAGATATGTTATCACCAGGGAGGAGGAAAACGAGTATGAGAGAAGGATGGAGGCAGCTCGCCGCCAGGCTGCAGCTCGTGAGGCAATGGCTGCTGCATCTCAGTACGACCCCAGTTACAACTTCGGATATCCGCCAGGCTACCCATGGCCATAGACCAACTTAGGCCAAAAGCCTAAGCTTGGGGGAGTACATATTTCTCATCGACGTTACATTCATGTTCACACACTCATTCTAGTTGTCGGTGCTCGTACTTTTTCATTGTACTGATTGAGATGAGAGAAGCTGGTATGAACTCGACCTCTCTTGTTTTTGTAAATATGATTAGTTCATCGTTCCCGATTCAGCCTATTATGAATAAACATGTTTGAAATGACAATTAGAGATTATAATTGCTTATGCCATGCTTAATTAGCTAGGAGTTTATAATGGTTTACCTTGCGTGCCAACATGCTATTAAAATGGTTGTGATGTGGTATGGTAGGGTGGTATCCTCCTTTGAATGATTCGAGTGACTTGACTTGGCACATGTTCACACATGTAGTTGAACCAAAATCAACATAGCCTTCATGATATTTATGTTCATGGTGGATTATATCCTACTCATGCTTGCACTTGGTGTTCATTAATTTTAATGCATGTTCATGACTGTTGTCGCTCTCTAGTTGGTTGCTTCCCAATCTCTTTCTAGCCTTCACGTGTACTAAGCGGGAATACTGCTTGTGCATCCAAACTCCATAAACCCCAAAGTTATTTCATATAAGTCCACTATACCTTCCTATATGCGATATCTACCTGCCGTTCCAAGTAAATTTGTATGTGCCAAACTCCAAACCTTCAAATGAAATTCTATTTTGTATACTCGAACAACTCATGTATCAACTAGGGTTGTCTGTATCTTCCATGTTAGGTGGGTTATTCTCAAGAGGAGTGGACTCCATTCCTCATTCACGAGAAAATGGCTGGTCACCGGGATACCCAGTCCCATGCTCAAATCAAATCAAAATAATTGCAAACAAAACTCCCCTAGGATTTTTGTTAGTTGGAGGTACCCATTGTTTCGGGCAAGCCATGGACTGATGCTCGTTGGTGGTGGGGGAGTATAGACTTTACCATTCTGTTTGGGAACCGCTTATAATGTGTGTAGCATGGAAGATATCAAGATCTCTCAGTTGTTATATTGACATTGAAAGTATACCGCTCAAAATGTTATTTATCTCTATTTCAAAATCGAGCTCTAGCACCTCTACAAATCCCTGCTTCCCTCTGCGAAGGGCCTATCTATTTACTTTTATGTTGAGTCATCACCCTCTTATTAAAAAGCACCCGCTGGAGAGCATCGATGTCATTTGCATGCATTTACTATTAGTTTATATTGGGCATGACTATGACTGGATCTCTTTTACCATGAATTACAATGTTTAGTCAGTCCTTGATCTTTAAAGGTGCTCTGCATTTATGTTTTGCGGTCTTAGAAAGGGCTAGCGAGATACCATCTTGTTATATCATATTATGATTGTTTTGAGAAAGTGTTGCCATCCAAGATTTGTTATTATTGCTCGCTAGTTGATTATGCCATTGATATGAGTAAACATGAGACCTAAGTGTTACTGTGAATATGGTTAGTTCATAATCTGTAACGCCCTCGATGCGGCTATAGCTCCCACGTGTCGAGGCACGACTTAGAGGCATAACCGCATTGAAAGCAATGTCGCAAGTCAGGCAATCATTACAACATCCCATGTAATATATATAATAAAAGGGGAAGATATCATAGTTGGCTTACACTCGCCACGTCACATCAGAGTACATAAATAACATCCATCAAACAAACACTCATGGCCCGACTACGGCGCCAAAATAGAAAATAAGACCCCCAACATGCGACAAGGTCCTGAATCGATAACCCCAACTAGGCACCACTACTGATCATCTGGAAAGGACACGTAGTATCGCTGAGAGTCCTCGTCGAACTCCCACCTGAGCTCGTAATCGTCAACTGGAGCGGAATCACCTGGACCTGCATCTGGAGTTGTAGTATCTGTGAGCCACAGGGACTCAGCAATCTCACACCCACGCGATCAAGACTATTTAAGCTCATAGGAATGAATAAGGCAAATATATGTGGAGTTGCAGCAAGCGACTAGCATATGTGGTGGCTAACTTATACGCGAAAGAGAGCGAGAAGAGAAGGCGAAGCACGAGCGAGAAGCTAAAGGAACATCCTGCGCAAGCATAACTCCAACACCGTGTCCACTTCCCGGACTCCGCCGAGAAGGGGCCATCACGGTAACACACACGATTGATTCATTTTAATTAAGTTTAGTTCAAGTCATCTACAACCGGACATTAACAAATTCCCATCTGCCCATAACCGCGGGCACGGCTTTCGAAAGATCAATCCCTGCAGGGGAGTCCCAACTTAGCCCATGACAAGCTCTCACGGTCAACGAAGGAATAGACCTCCACCCAAGACACACCGATCAGACTCGGTACCTTGGTACAACAAGATGATTCGACAGGTTAAAACAAGTCCAGCAACACCGCCCGAATGTGCCGACAAATCCCGATAGGAGCTGCACATATCTCTTTCTCAGGGCACACTCAGATGAGACTAGCTACGGGTAAAACCAACCCTCAAGTTTCCCCGAGGTGGCCCCGCAGGCAGCTCAGTTCGGACCAACACTCAGAGGGAGCACTGGCCCAAGGGGG
>LT934118.1:633299145-633319146 GCA_900231445.1 Triticum turgidum subsp. durum
TTCGGTCGTGCAAGTGAAAGGCAATAATGACGATATATGATGGACTGATTGAGATGAGAGAAGCTGGTATGAACTCGACCTCTCTTGTTTTTGTAAATATGATTAGTTCATCGTTCCCGATTCAGCCTATTATGAATAAACATGTTTGAAATGACAATTAGAGATTATAATTGCTTATGCCATGCTTAATTAGCTAGGAGTTTATAATGGTTTACCTTGCGTGCCAACATGCTATTAAAATGGTTGTGATGTGGTATGGTAGGGTGGTATCCTCCTTTGAATGATTCGAGTGACTTGACTTGGCACATGTTCACACATGTAGTTGAAACAAAATCAACATAGCCTTCATGATATTTATGTTCATGGTGGATTATATCCTACTCATGCTTGCACTTGGTGTTCATTAATTTTAATGCATGTTCATGACTGTTGTCGCTCTCTAGTTGGTTGCTTCCCAATCTCTTTCTAGCCTTCACGTGTACTAAGCGGGAATACTGCTTGTGCATCCAAACTCCATAAACCCCAAAGTTATTTCATATAAGTCCACTATACCTTCCTATATGCGATATCTACCTGCCGTTCCAAGTAAATTTGTATGTGCCAAACTCCAAACCTTCAAATGAAATTCTATTTTGTATACTCGAACAACTCATGTATCAACTAGGGATGTCTGTATCTTCCATGTTACGTGGGTTATTCTCAAGAGGAGTGGACTCCGTTCCTCATTCACGAGAAAATGGCTGATCACCGGGATACCCAGTCCCATGCTCAAATCAAATCAAAATAATTGCAAACAAAACTCCCCTAGGATTTTTGTTAGTTGGAGGTACCCATTGTTTCGGGCAAGCCATGGACTGATGCTCGTTGGTGGTGGGGGAGTATAGACTTTACCATTCTGTTTGGGAACCGCCTAAAATGTGTGTAGCATGGAAGATATCAAGATCTCTCAGTTGTTATATTGACATTGAAAGTATACCGCTCAAAATGTTATTTATCTCTATTTTAAAATCGAGCTCCTGCACCTCTACAAATCCCTGCTTCCCTCTGCGAAGGGCCTATCTATTTACTTTTATGTTGAGTCATCACCCTCTTATTAAAAAGCACCCGCTGGAGAGCACCGATGTCATTAGCATGCATTTACTATTAGTTTATATTGGGCATGACTATGACTGGATCTCTTTTACCATGAATTACAATGTTTAGTCAGTCCTTGATCTTTAAAGGTGCTCTGCATTTATGTTTTGCGGTCTCAGAAAGGGCTAGCGAGATACCATCTTGTTATATCATATTATGATTGTTTTGAGAAAGTGCTGCCATCCAAGATTTGTTATTATTGCTCGCTAGTTGATTATGCCATTGATATGAGTAAACATGAGACCTAAGTGTTACTGTGAATATGGTTAGTTCATAATCATTGCTGAAAACTTGAATGCTGGCTTTACATATTTGCAACAACACGAGCAAACAGAGTTTGTAAAAATTTTTCTTTATCACTTTCAGTTTGTCGACTGAATTGCTTGAGGACAAGCAATGGTTTAAGCTTTGGGGAGTTGATACGTCTCCATCGTATCTACTTTTCCAAACACTTTTGCCCTTGTTTTGGACTCTAACTTGCATGATTTGAATGGAACTAACCCGGACTGACGCTGTTTTCAGCAGAACTTCCATGGTGTTATTTTTGTGCAGAAATAAAAGTTCTCGGAATGACCTAAAAATCCACGGAGCAACTTTTCAGAATTAATAAAAAATACTGGCAAAAGAATCATCACTAGGGGGCCCACACCCTGTCCACGAGGGTGGGGGGCGCCCCCCCCCCTCCCTAGGGTGCGCCCCCTGCCTCGTGGGCCCCCTGGACCTCCACCGATCTCAACTCCAACTCCATTTATTCACGTTCATGGAGAGAAAAATCAGAGAGAAAGTTTCATTGCGTTTTACGATACGGAGCCGCCGGCAAGCCCTAATCTCTCTCGGGAGGGTTGATCTGGAGTCCGTTCGGGGCTCCAGAGAGGGGGATTCATCACCGTCGTCATCATCAACCATCCTCCATCACCAATTTCATGATGCTCACCGCCGTGCGTGAGTAATTCCATCGTAGGCTTGCTGGACGGTGATGGGTTGGATGAGATTTACCATGTAATCAAGTTAGTTTTGTTAGGGTTTGATCCCTAGTATCTACTATGTTCTGAGATTGATCTTGCTATGACTGTGCTATGCTTAATGCTTGTCACTAGGGCCCGAGTGCCATGATTTCATATCTGAACCTATTATGTTTTCATGAATATATGTGAGTTCTTGATCCTATCTTGCAAGTCTACAGTCACCTATTATGTGTTATGATCCGACAACCCCGAAGTGACAATAATCGGGATACTTCTCGGTGATGACCGTAGTTTGAGGAGTTCATGTATTCACTAAGTGCTAATGCTTTGGTCTAGTTTTCTATTAAAAGGAGGCCTTAATATCCCTTAGTTTCCATTAGAACCCCACTGCCACGGGAGGGTAGGACAAAAGATGTCATGCAAGTTCTTTTCCATAAGCACGTATGACTATATTCGGAATACATGCCTACATTACATTGATAAACTGGAGCTAGTTCTGTATCACCCTATGTTATAACTATTACATGAATCGCATCCGACATTAATTATCCATCACTGATCCAATGCATACGAGCTTTTCACATATTGTGCTTTGCATATTTACTTTACCGTTGCCACTGTTACAATTACTACAAAACGGCTACTGTTACTTTTGCTACTGTTACTGTTACTTCCATACTACTTTGCTACTAAATACTTTGCTGCAGATACTAAGTTATCCAGGTGTGGTTGAATTGACAACTCAACTGCTAATACTTGAGAATATTCTTTCGCTCCCCTTGTGTCGAATCAATAAATTTGGGTTGAATACTCTACCCTCGAAAACTGTTGTGATCCCCTATACTTGTGGGTTATCACCCGACGACTCACTAATGGCGCCAATGGCGGGTCATATAGAGGACTAGGCCCAAGGCCTAGAAGGCCGGCTCATGTTATGGTGGGTCAAATATTCTCTTACAAAGGAAGTAAGACTAGTACTCCACTTGTAATAGAGTAATCCTAATCCTACTAGGACTAGTCATGTAACCTGCCCATTCAAGTTATATAAGGAGGGGTAGGGCACCCCAGGAGGGACAAGAAAGAAAATAATCGCTAAGGCTAGACACAACTAGAGGAGAGCCAGTTATGCGGCGTCTCCCTCATGAGCATAATAATGGTTTAGATGGAGATTTGTTTGGAGGGATTTATGCGACCTGTGTGGCTAATTATCTTGGTATACCCGTACATGAAAATGATAGGGAGTTGCCTCCCGCTTGTTTAGATTATAGTGCCATGGTTAATCATCATTTTCTTAAGAGGAATGAACAATTCATCCAGTATCGACTAATCTTTGACAACTCCCTGCTCCTGCTTTCTTTGACTATCAGGCAAAAGGAAGATATGTTATCACCAGGGAGGAGGCAAACGAGTATGAGAGAAGGACGGAGGCAGCTCGCCGCCAGGCTGCAGCTCGTGAGGCAATGGCTGCTGCATCTCAGTACGACCCCAGTTACAACTTCGGATATCCGCCAGGCTACCCATGGCCATAGACCAACTTAGGCCAAAAGCCTAAGCTTGGGGGAGTACATATTTCTCATCGACGTTACATTCATGTTCACACACTCATTCTAGTTGTCGGTGCTCGTACTTTTTCATTGTACTATCCATGCTAGTTTATTTTCTTTTTGCTGCTTTCTTCTTGTGTGTTTAAATAACCTTAAGAAAAACAAAAAAAATAGTTGTAGCATTTAGCTAGTTTACTTTCCATGCTTGTAGTAGTAATTAAAATAAAATCCAAAAAGATTTCTCGTTCTTCTTTTGCTTGTTGGGAGCTTTTCCATGTAAATAGTTTTATTTCTTTTCTTTTCTTTGGGGGTCGAGAGGAGAAGACCATGATGAAAATGTTTAGTGGCTCTCATATGCATGATTGTTGATTTAACTAAGAGCCCATATTACCTTGTCTTCTCCCTTGAATTGAATGCTTGCAGATTCCAACTTAGTCCAATGCACGTGTATTATTATTATTATCCACACTATTCGGTCGTGCAAGTGAAAGGCAATAATGACGATATATGATGGACTGATTGAGATGAGAGAAGCTGGTATGAACTCGACCTCTCTTGTTTTTGTAAATATGATTAGTTCATCGTTCCCGATTCAGCCTATTATGAATAAACATGTTTGAAATGACAATTAGAGATTATAATTGCTTATGCCATGCTTAATTAGCTAGGAGTTTATAATGGTTTACCTTGCGTGCCAACATGCTATTAAAATGGTTGTGATGTGGTATGGTAGGGTGGTATCCTCCTTTGAATGATTCGAGTGACTTGACTTGGCACATGTTCACACATGTAGTTGAAACAAAATCAACATAGCCTTCATGATATTTATGTTCATGGTGGATTATATCCTACTCATGCTTGCACTTGGTGTTCATTAATTTTAATGCATGTTCATGACTGTTGTCGCTCTCTAGTTGGTTGCTTCCCAATCTCTTTCTAGCCTTCACGTGTACTAAGCGGGAATACTGCTTGTGCATCCAAACTCCATAAACCCCAAAGTTATTTCATATAAGTCCACTATACCTTCCTATATGCGATATCTACCTGCCGTTCCAAGTAAATTTGTATGTGCCAAACTCCAAACCTTCAAATGAAATTCTATTTTGTATACTCGAACAACTCATGTATCAACTAGGGCTGTCTGTATCTTCCATGTTAGGTGGGTTATTCTCAAGAGGAGTGGACTCCGTTCCTCATTCACGAGAAAATGGCTGGTCACCGGGATACCCAGTCCCATGCTCAAATCAAATCAAAATAATTGCAAACAAAACTCCCCTAGGATTTTTGTTAGTTGGAGGTACCCATTGTTTCGGGCAAGCCATGGACTGATGCTCGTTGGTGGTGGGGGAGTATAGACTTTACCATTCTGTTTGGGAACCGCCTATAATGTGTGTAGCATGGAAGATATCAAGATCTCTCAGTTGTTATATTGACATTGAAAGTATACCGCTCAAAATGTTATTTATCTCTATTTCAAAATCGAGCTCTAGCACCTCTACAAATCCCTTCTTCCCTCTGCGAAGGGCCTATCTATTTACTTTTATGTTGAGTCATCACCCTCTTATTAAAAAGCACCCGCCGGAGAGCACCGATGTCATTTGCATGCATTTACTATTAGTTTATATTGGGCATGACTATGACTGGATCTCTTTTACCATGAATTACAATGTTTAGTCAGTCCTTGATCTTTAAAGGTGCTCTGCATTTATGTTTTGCGGTCTCAGAAAGGGCTAGCGAGATACCATCTTGTTATATCATATTATGATTGTTTTGATAAAGTGTTGCCATCCAAGATTTGTTATTATTGCTCACTAGTTGATTATGCCATTGATATGAGTAAACATGAGACCTAAGTGTTACTGTGAATATGGTTAGTTCATAATCTTTGCTGAAAACTTGAATGCTGGCTTTACATATTTGCAACAACACGAGCAAACAGAGTTTGTAAAAGTTTTTCTTTATCACTTTCAGTTTGTCAACTGAATTGCTTGAGGACAAGCAATGGTTTAAGCTTTGGGGAGTTGATACGTCTCCATCGTATCTACTTTTCCAAACACTTTTGCCCTTGTTTTGGACTCTAACTTGCATGATTTGAATGGAACTAACCCGGACTGACGTTGTTTTCAGCAGAACTGCCATGGTGTTATTTTTGTGCAGAAATAAAAGTTCTCGGAATGACCTAAAAATCCACGGAGCAACTTTTCAGAATTAATAAAAAATACTGGCAAAAGAATCATCACCAGGGGGCCCACACCCTGTCCACGAGGGTGGGGGGCGCCCCCCCCCCCTCCCTAGGGTGCGCCCCCTGCCTCGTGGGCCCCCTGGACCTCCACCGATCTCAACTCCAACTCCATTTATTCACGTTCATGGAGAAAAAAATCAGAGAGAAAGTTTCATCGCGTTTTACGATATGGAGCTGCCGGCAAGCCCTAATCTCTCTCGGGAGGGCTGATCTGGAGTCCGTTCGGGGCTCCAAAGAGGGGGATTCATCATCGTCGTCATCATCAACCATCCTCCATCACCAATTTCATGATGCTCACCGCTGTGCGTGAGTAATTCCATCATAGGCTTGCTAGACGGTAATGGGTTGGATGAGATTTACCATGTAGTCAAGTTAGTTTTGTTAGGGTTTGATCCCTACTATCTACTATGTTGTAAGATTGATGTTGCTATGACTTTGCTATGCTTAATGCTTGTCACTAGGGCCCGAGTGCCATGATTTCATATCTGAACCTATTATGTTTTCATGAATATATGTGAGTTCTTGATCCTATCTTGTAAGTCTACAGTCACCTATTATGTGTTATGATCCGACAACCCCAAAGTGACAATAATCGGGATACTTCTCGGTGATGACCGTAGTTTGAGGAGTTCATGTATTCACTAAGTGCTAATGCTTTGGTCCAGTTTTCTATTAAAAGGAGGCCTTAATATCCCTTAGTTTCCATTAGAACCCTGCTGCCACGGGAGGGTAGGACAAAAGATGACATGCAAGTTCTTTTCCATAAGCACGTATGACTATATTCGGAATACATGCCTACATTACATTGATAAACTGGAGCTAGTTCTGTATCACCCTGTGTTATAACTATTACATGAATCGCATCCGACATTAATTATCCATCACTGATCCAATGCATACGAGCTTTTCACATATTGTGCTTTGCATATTTACTTTACCGTTGCCACTGTTACAATTACTACAAAACGGCTACTGTTACTTTTGCTACTGTTACTGTTACTTCCATACTACTTTGCTACTAAATACTTTGCTGCAGATACTAAGTTATCCAAGTGTGGTTGAATTGACAACTCAACTGCTAATACTTGAGAATATTCTTTCACTCCCCTTGTGTCGAATCAATAAATTTGGGTTGAATACTCTACCCTCGAAAACTGTTGTGATCCCCTATACTTGTGGGTTATCACCCGACGACTCACTAATGGCGCCGATGGCGGGTCATATAGAGGACTAGGCCCAAGGCCTAGAAGGCCGGCTCATGTTATGGTGGGTCGAATATTCTCTTACAAAGGAAGTAAGACTAGTACTCCACTTGTAATAGAGTAATCCTAATCCTACTATGACTAGTCATGTAACCTGCCCATTCAACTTATATAAGGAGGGGCAGGGCACCCCAGGAGGGACAAGAAAGAAAATAATCGCTAAGGCTAGACACAACTAGAGGAGAGCCAGTTATGCGGCGTCTCCCTCATGAGCATAATGAGACCTAACCACAAACAGCATGTAGGGTTTTTACTGGACGATGTTTCCCGGGGCCCGAAGTTGTTTAAGTCTTTGCCTTGTGTGTTGCGTCTCTCATCCCGATCAACCCCTCTCAAGCTACCGCATAGATACGTTGGCCTCACGACTAAGTCCTCACACTAGGACATCTGCCGTGATTATTCCACAAAAATAACCATCTTTGATAAACGAGCTAGTCAAATAGAGACATACTAGGGACAATATGTTTTGTCTATGTATTCACACATGTACTAAGTTTCCGGTTAATACAATTCTAGCATGAATAATAAATGTTTATCATGAAATAAGGAAATAAATAATAACTTTATTATTGTCTCTAGGGCATATTTCCTTCAGATGTATGGTCGGGCCGTGGCTTCGTTCGCTCATATGCCAATCCCAGCAAACGTTTTTTATCTGACGTGGCAAAAAAACCCGCTTAAGATTCGTATTTGCATCCAATGGTGGTCGGCTAGTTCGCTGGGCTCAAATAACATTTCATTTCAGTAAGGAAATTGGGTAGTTCAGTTTGTGCAAAGGGAAACGTGGAAACGTTTACCTCCAGACGACCGGCCGAGCCCCTCGCTCGCTCGCTCTGTCACCTCCAAACAGACTAGCACATGCATCGGGTGGGCCTGCAGCCTATCTCTTCCCGCCGCACTTTTTATCTTTTTTCCTGGGCTTATTCTTCCTCTTGTCTTGTCACTTTTTCTCTCTCCTTATGTCCTAATGCATCTCAAACAATACCCCCATATTAGCGATGGCAACCGGGTCCCGTTTAATCCTGTTTAAAGTCCACTTATAATATGATAGTTTAAAAAGATTTTTTTGTTTGAGGAAAATGAACTATCAAGCTAGCAAAAACTAACTAAACGGGATTGCGGACGCCATTTATTTGCCACTTACATCCCTACCCCAGATGCTACAACCGAACAGACATTTTGCTGGAACCGGTGATAAATTTTGCTGGAAACAGTGTTGACTTTTTGCTGCATGGGTGATACAACCGGTTCTGTGTAACCCGCAAAGCTGCAACTGACACCCGAGAAAGCTACAACCAACCACGGAAAAGTTTCAACTGGAGATCGCAGAAGCTGGGCCGGCCAGTGCTACAACCGTTGATAGAAAAAAGCTTTAACCGTAGATGAAAAAAGCATCAACCAGGCACCGGAAAAGGAAAAAAGGTACAACCGGTGACTATAAATGTTTCGACCGTAGATGCAAAAGTTTCAACTAGGACACTGTGCAACAAAAATAGCTGTAACCGCCGACAAAAAAAGTTTCAACTGTAGATGCAAATAACTTCAACCGGCGATGGAAAAAAGCTTCCTGGAGGCTCGAGTTTTCATGAAAGCCGCAACGGCCCAATGAACTGCTACATGAGTGCTTTTTTAGTTATAAATATAAACTAAAAAATATGCCGAAAACACATAACTATTTTGCATCCATAGTTTTTCCATTTTTGTTTTTGTTTTGAGCTTTTTTTCACAATGCAACATATGTATTTCTTGTTGTAAAAGTACTGAAATTTATGCTACAAACATTCAACTATTTTTCGTTTTGATTTTGATTTTTGGTTTTTGTTGTGAAGTTTTTTTCGAGGGTACGTAAATTGTGTACCATAGCTTTATAGAAGGAGAGAAAAAAAGTACATGACATCTATCACTCGCTGCGAACAACGAGTATAGCAAAACACCACATCCGGCTATCCTCATGATAGCCACACACGACAACACAGCTACAACACGTATAAACCTGCCCAAAACCGAAAAACCTCGCCGCGTCTTGATCGACACCGAACACCTCCGAAGAACAGCAACTCCAGCTTCCTTGGATTCATCCGCTACAACCATACATAGCGCCGGAGGAGAGCGGTCAGGGCCACGACGAACACCGGAGGAGCGCCAACAAGAAACACAGTCTCCTCGCACGATGCTCCCAATAGAGAAACGACGTCACAGACGCCGCCATCGTGCCGCTCCAGAGGACCAAGGCTTTCGCCCGGAGACAACTGCCAACACCAAACACGAGGTTGATGGCGACACACTCGACGTCGCCTCCAGAGAGGGGAACGACACCCGCGGGTGCCATCGACGTCGGCCGGCCAAAACCGGACAGGATTTTCATCCGTAATGTTGCGCATCTCCACTCCGATGAGGTATCGGGCAGCACTGTTCCTGAGGCCTCGCACCGCCGTCACCGCAGAAAATCCGCCGAAGCCGTGTAGCCGTGGTCAAACACCATCCGCACTGTCGAAAGAGCGCGAACCAGACCTCCACCAACATCGCCGTCGAGAAGCCACCGCATCCTCCAAGCGGAGCAAAAGCCAGATCCGCTCCGTCGGCCTTCATCGACACCGAGAGACTGCTGCCAGATTGGATCTACGCCTGCCCCTCCAACCTCACTCCGGCGCCATCTCCACCGGGGCATCGCCGCGATCCCCTCACACGGAGGCGGCCGGAAGCCCGCTGCATGCCAGGACACCTTCCTAGCAGGGCCATCTCGGTGCCGCCGCCCCCATGGCTGATCCAACGCCGCCGCCGCCGCCGTTGCTGGCGCTCCACCTGCAGCCACCTACCAACAGTGCTCCACGCCAGGATCCGGCGAACGACCTCGTCTTGCCCCCACAGTGCCTGGACGAAGAACCGCAACCACCCCACTCCTCCGGCAATGTCCAGCACCGTCCACGACGGTCGTCGTCCACTCCAAGGGACGGCCTTGTGACGGCCAGAACAGCCTCACCACGAAGAACTCCCATGTCAGCACAACCCGTAGCGCACCGCCGCTCACCACACTGCACAGGGATGACCGGCCGCTCGCTGCTCGCTAGAACTCCATTCTGGCCGAGCCATCTCAGCGCCGTCACCCACCTGTACCGTGAGCTCGCGTCGCCGCCTTTGGACCATGCCGACTCCACCCCGACTCGCCACTGCACTGCTGCCGGTCCCCACCAGACCCTCCGCTCCACCAGCGCCTCCAGCCATGCTCCAATCGTCGCCCTCACGCCCGACCAGCATGGATCTGGCCCAGCCTGAACCTCACGGAGACGATATGCGCCGCACTAGCCGCCTGCACTCACCGCCGCGGTGTGCCCCGGCCGGCCAGAAAGCTGAGCCGCCCCACACCTCCACTTGCCTGCGCGGCCCATCGAGCCACGGTGCGCCGGCCACCGGGAACACCGTCGGGATCAGAAGAAGGAGAGCCCCCCGCGGCCTCATCTCCAGGAACGGCGAAGGAGATCCCGCCGCCACCGGCACCGCACGGGCTTTGCCCGGCGTCGCCCGCCGCCGCCGCCGGCGGGTCGGATAGGGAAGGTGGGGTCGAAGTCCGACGGCTAGGGTTGGCGCACCCGGGTCGCCCGCGGGGGGGGGGCGACACGGGGCTCGGCTGGGCTTCCTACTTGGTGCCCTTCAAAGCTGTATGAAAAAATGCGACCAACCCAAGGGCTAACCCTCGTTGGCACTTATTTATAGGAGAAACTCCGCGAGCACCACGCGTCCAAGCCGGGACTTAAACTCGGGTGGGCTGGCAGCAACCTCAGCTGCCCAGCCAACGGGTCGACGCCCCGTCCTCTGTTGTGAAGTTTTACCGCAATGCTACATACGCAATACATTTTAACAACAAGTGCAGATTTTTTATGTACATTTCTCAATTGAAACTATTGAGTGTAGATAGCAGAGAGAAGTTACATCATCATTTGGATGGGCTCCACCCACATGACAACATGCAACCTCCACCGCATGGCCCTGACGCACATGGAAAAGCGACTTCCGGATAGTGCAAGTGGACCGCATGCATACAGAGAAAAAAAAAGTAACGACCAGCACAGCTTTTATTTCACCAGTTTAATCGGACGGATTAAAATAAGGCGACTGATAGGCGCCGGCGCACCGGCTGAAAATTTCGGCCGGTCCCGCGTGGGCCGCACGATCTAGCTTTTGTAGACCGTATGATTCCATCGTCAACCTTATAGAAAACGCTGCAGCAAAAAAGCAACGGGAAAATGAAAGGGGAAAGAGACCAACGCCCACTCGTCCTCGGCCGCCGCCGACTCACGCTCGCCGACCTCGCCCGTTTGCCTCGCCGCAGATGCTCACCGCTGATGCTTGCCGCCGTCGCTCGCTCGCAACAAATAAGCCGTTGACCAAAGCAGCCTTTTCTCTTGCCTCCGTGTTGCATCCATGGTAGCTCCGCGGCGCCGACCGCAACACTGTCCCTCGCCGGTGCTGCCCACCGCACGTTGCAGCATCAATGGTGACGGCGGCATCGCTTGCATACAAAGCCGATAGTAGAAAAAACAAAGGATTGCTGGTTCCAGCAAAAATCGAAGGCGGTGGAAGCAAAATTGGGGTGGTTCCAGCAAAAATCGAAGCCGGTGGAAGCAAAATTGGGGCTGGTTCCAGCAAAAATCGAAGCCGGTGGAAGAAAAATTGGGGTTGGTTCCAGCAGAAATCGAAGCTGGTGAAAGCAAAATTGGGACTGGTTCCAGCAAAAATCGAAGCCGGTGGAAGCAAAATTGAGGCTGGTTCCAGCAAAACTCGAAGCCGGTGGGGCTGGTTCCAGCAAAAACAAAAAACAGTGGTAGCAAAAAAATGCTAGTTCTATCAAAAATTTAAAGCGGTGGTAGCAAAAATTGGGCTGGTCAACAAAATCAAGATAGTAGAGTTGCATCCCTTTTGGGTCAGAGCTGGAACCGGTTAGTGGCAGAGCTACAACCGGCTATAGGAGAGTTGCAATCGGCGAGCGGCGGAGCTGGAACGGGCTAGGTGTTCTCCTCCGCAGATGCGCGTCTTTCCGCTCCGCTACACGGCCGCCTGCTTGTTTGAAGCATTGTGGCATCGCCGTTGTAACTCCGCGGCCTGTTGGTTGCAGCACACCGCGCACCGGCCGGTGATGGCCGGCTAGCAGCAGGGCGGCTCATCGGGGCTTCAAGCGGCGCACGGCGGCTCAGAAGAGAGAGATTGGGAAAGCAGAGATTAGTATCTGTGTGAGAGACGTGGGGACTAGGGAGATAAGGAAACATGTGGCTGAGAGGCTTCGCGAGAGAAAGAACGAGATAAGGGACGCGTGGGCTGATTATGTGGTGGCTAGCGAGCGATGCGGGACCTCGTGTGTTGTTCGATCGGACGGCCCAGCAGCGAGTAACGCGTTGTTGATCGGATGGCCCGCGAGCGACCGGCGCGAGCGTTAGCCGGCGGACCGGTCAGAAACGTTTCCCTTAAAATAATCGGATCGGCGGCTGGGGCGCGGCGCGCCGGCGCTCAGTACTCGCCGCTTGTGCAAAAGTCAAATCAATCTCCCCTCCACCTCCACGGTCCACTTCACTCCACACAGCCTCCCGAACCCTAGCCTCGCCGCCGGAATGAGCGTGGCGTCGTCTTCCAACAGATCCTCGATGAGATCCTCCTCCGCCTTCCTTCATAGCCCTCCTCCCTCCCGCGCGCATCCCTCGTGTGCACGCGCTGGCGCCGCATCCTCGCCGACCCCGGTTTCCACCGCTGCTTCCGCGAGCACCACGGCTGGCACAAGCCACCGCCGCTGCTTGGCTTCTTCGACAAGGAACACCGCGCAGACAAGCCGCCTATCTTGAACCCCACGACTACGGGCCGGCGGGACCGCATCCCACCCGCGCGCTTCTCCGCGCCATGGAGCCTGGGCGAGGGCTGGGAGTTTCTTGGTGGCCGTCACGGCCACGCCCTCCTCATCTGTCAGGCGCGTCGCGAGGCCGTCGTGTGGGGTCCCCTAATGGGCCACTAGCGCCGCGTCGTCGGGTTTCCACCGGGGTGGAAGTCCGTCCAGAACGCCGCGGTGATGTGCGCCGCCGCCGGCCAAGATGGGCACGTTCACGGTAACCGCCGGTTCTCTCCATTTAGATTGGCCTTGTTGCGCAGCAGGGGCGGGTCTTCATGTGAATACCCATGATTTTTACAAAACAGTATTGATTTTGACAAAAGAGTGACAATTTTCGAAAAACAACAATGCGTTTAAAATGCAGGGGTACGATGAGGAGACCAATGCGATTTTCCTATCTACCTTTTTCGGCGACTACATGCTCCAGCTTGAGTCCATGTAGTTCACAAGTCTTTTTAAAACACAAAGAAATTACATGTCTAGCAGGACCTATTATCCCTACAGAAATTTCTACATTACAGGTAATTTTTTGTCCCTGTATTTGTATTGGTATTTCAGCATGAGAACCACTGTTTTTGAGTCTAGTCGTCGACATTGCCAGGGTACAACATACTGTTAGCTCTCCGCTGCTATCTGAATCATCTGTTTATGGACTGAGCCAAAGAAGAGAATTTTCGAAGAGACATCTGTTCCGGCTCTTGTCTTTTCCATCAAAGAAAACTATCTACATTTTCTTCTCTCCTGCTCAATTTAGATTCTAGCTACTCCACCCATGTCAGGGTGCATGTAACTCCATTACACTATAGCAAAATAACACATCACTAGTAGAAAAAGAGGCTTCCGTCCAGCCCCATTAGTCGCGAAACTGTAGGAACCGCGACTAATGAAGTCTTTAGTCGCGGTTCGGCAGACGAACCGCGACCAAAGGCTTGGGCCAGGGCGCTCGGTGGCCAGCTGGTGCACGTGAGGGGCTTTAGTCGCGGTTGGGCAGGCCAACCGCGACTAAAGGTGCCCAAAGGCCTTTAGTCGCGGTTGGCCTGGCCAACCGCGACTAAAGCTCCTCCCCTATATATACCAGTTCAGCGCACTCACTTAGCCATTTGGTGCCACTTCTCTTCACAAGGGGGTGTAGGTTTGCTTTTGGTTCCTCTTATGCACACAAGGTGTTTGATGAAATGCCCAACAGCGTGAAACAAACATGATATGAAGTGTTGGAGCCACACTTGAGGTTCCTCCTCGATCGCGGTTAGCAACTTGAACCTTTCATGCATGTGTGTCATTGATAAAATATGCATGTGTGTTGTTCATTGTTTAATTTCTATTGTTTATAGCTAGTTACTTTAACAAATGCATGATGGTTAATTATATATTTTATATTATAATAATGCAGATAAATCGGCAATGGATGTACGGTAACCGACTCTCCCGCGAGTTCACTACGGGTTTGAAAGATTTCCTCGTAGTGGCTAATGCGAACAAGCAGAAGGGTTTTGTTATCTGTCCATGTGTTGACTGTAAGAATCAGAAGGGTTACTCTTCCTCAAGAGAAGTTCACCTGCACCTGCTTCGGCACGGTTTCATGCCAAGCTATAATTGTTGGACCAAGCATGGAGAAAGAGGGGTTATAATGGAAGAAGATGAAGAAGGGGATGATTTCATCGATGAAAGCTATCTTGCTCATTTCGGTGATACTTTCATGGAGGATGCTGAAGGTGAAGGGGAAGGTGAAGGGGCAGGTGAAGGGGAAGGTGAAGGGGAAGGTGAAGGTGAAGGTGAAGAAGAGGCACGTGATGAGACCGTTGATGATCTTGGTCGGACCATTGCTGATGCACGGAGACGCTGCGAAACTGAAAAGGAGAGGGAGAATTGGGATCGCATGTTAGAGGATCACAGAAAGTCGTTGTACCCTGGATGCGATGATGGTCTGAAAAAGTTGGGCTGCACACTGGATTTGCTGAAATGGAAGGCACAGGCAGGTGTAGCTGACTCGGCATTTGAAAACTTGCTGAAAATGTTGAAGAATATGTTTCCAAAGAATAACGAGTTGCCCGCCAGTACGTACGAAGCAAAGAAGGTTGTCTGCCCTCTAGGTTTAGAGGTTCTGAAGATACATGCATGCATCAACGACTGCATCCTCTACCGCGGTGAATACGAGAATTTGAATGAATGCCCGGTATGCACTGCATTGCGTTATAAGATCAGAGGCGATGACCCTGGTGACGATGTTGAGGGCGGGAAACCCAGGAAGAGGGTTCCCGCCAAGGTGATGTGGTATGCTCCTATAATACCACGGTTGAAACGTCTGTTCAGGAACAAAGAGCATGCCAAGTTGTTGCGATGGCACAAAGAGGACCGTAAGTCGGACGGGGAGTTGAGACACACCGCAGATGGAACGCAATGGAGAAAGATCGATAGAGAGTTCAAAGATTTTGCAGCTGACGCAAGGAACATAAGATTTGGTCTAAGTACAGATGGCATGAATCCTTTTGGCGAGCAGAGCTCCAGCCATAGCACCTGGCCCGTGACTCTATGCATCTACAACCTTCCTCCTTGGTTGTGCATGAAGCAGAAGTTCATTATGATGCCAGTGCTCATCCAAGGTCCGAAGCAACCCGGCAACGACATCGATGTGTACCTAAGGCCATTAGTTGATGAACTTTTACAGCTGTGGGGCAGACCTGGTGTCCGTGTGTGGGATGAGCACAAAAAAGAGGAATTTAACCTACGAGCGTTGCTTTTCGTAACCATCAACGATTGGCCTGCTCTTAGTAACCTTTCGGGACTGTCAAATAAGGGATACAATGCATGCACGCACTGCTTACATGAGACTGAAAGTGTACATTTGCCAAATTGTAAGAAGAACGTGTACCTTGGGCATCGTCGATTTCTTCCGAAAATTCATCCAGTAAGAAAGAAAGGCAAGCATTACAACGGCAAGGCAGATCACCGGCCGAAGCCTGCGGAACGCACTGGTGCTGAGGTATTTGATATGGTCAAGGATTTGAAAGTCATCATTGGAAAGGGTCCTAGCGGACAATCAGTTCCGAAGGGAGCTGACGGGCACGCAGCCATGTGGAAGAAGAAATCTATATTCTGGGAGCTAGAATATTGGAAAGTCCTAGAAGTCCGCTCTGCAATCGACGTGATGCACGTTACGAAGAATATTTGCGTGAACCTCCTAAGCTTCTTGGGCGTGTATGGGAAGACAAATGATACAAAGGAAGCACGGTAGGACCTGCAACGTTTGAAAGACCCTGATGACCGGCATCCGGAATGGTTTCAAGGTCGTGCCAGCTACGCTCTGACCAAAGAAGAGAAGGTCATCTTTTTTGAATGCCTGAGCAGTATGAAGGTCCCGTCTGGATTCTCGTCCAATATAAAGGGAATAATAAACATGGCGGAGAAAAAGTTCCAAAACCTGAAGTCTCACGACTGCCACGTGATTATGACGCAATTGCTTCCAATTGCTTTGAGGGGGCTCCTGCCGGAAAATGTTCGAGTAGCCATTGTGAAGCTATGTGCATTCCTCAATGCAATCTCTCAGAAGGTAATCAATCCAGAAGATCTACCACGGTTACAGAACGATGTGATCCAATGTCTTGTCAGTTTCGAGTTGGTGTTCCCGCCATCCTTCTTCAATATTATGACGCACCTCTTGGTTCACCTAGTCGAAGAGATTTTCATTCTCGGTCCTGTATTTCTACACAATATGTTCCCCTTCGAGAGGTTCATGGGAGTATTAAAGAAATATGTTCGTAACCGTGCTAGGCCAGAAGGAAGCATCGCCAAGGGCTATGGAAATGAGGAGGTAATTGAGTTTTGTGTTGACTTTGTTCCTGACCTTAAGCCGATTGGTCTTCCTCGATCACGGCACGAGGGGAGACTAAGTGGAAAAGGCACGATCGGAAGGAAATCAACAACATGTATGGACGGCCATTCTCTGACTGAAGCACACCACACTGTACTGACCAATTCCAGCTTGGTGGCTCCGTACTTTGAGAAACACAAGAATATTTTACGCTCGGACAACCCGGGGAAGCCTGAATCCTGGATTAGGAAGGCCCACATGGAGACTTTCGGCAGTTGGTTGAGAAAACATTTAATGAATGACAATGATGTTGTAGATCAGCTGTACATGTTGGCCAAGACACCATCTTCGACTATAACGACTTTCCAAGGGTACGAGATAAATGGGAATACATTTTACACGATCGCCCAAGATAAAAAGAGCACCAACCAAAACAGTGGTGTCCGCTTTGATGCAGCAACCGAGAATGGGCAAAAGGTCACATATTATGGTTACATAGAGGAGATATGGGAACTTGACTATGGACCCTCCTTTAAGGTCCCTTTGTTCCGGTGCAAATGGTTCAAGCTAACAGGAGGTGGGGTAAAGGTGGACCAGCAATACGGAATGACAATGGTGGATTTCAACAATCTTGGTTACCTTGACGAACCATTCGTCCTAGCGAAAGATGTCGCTCAGGTTTTCTATGTGAAGGACATGAGTAGCAAACCAAGGAAACGGAAAGATAATAAAACGATCAGTGCATCATGCGATGATCCAAAGCGCCACATTGTTCTTTCAGGGAAAAGAAACATCGTGGGAGTGGAGGACAAGACAGACATGTCAGAAGATTATAATATGTTTGCTGAAATTCCGCCCTTCAAAGTGAACACCGACCCAAGCATTAAGTTAAATGATGAGGATGCTCCATGGATACGGCACAATCGTAAGCAAGCAGGGACACAAGGGAAGAAATGATGTGTAATAATTTATTGTACCAAACTTTGTTGAATGGATCATGTGAATTATATTACCCGTGATGTGTTTGGTGTCCATTTTCGAATGATACATGAAATTTGGAGTGATGTAGTCCATGACGCTCCATGGATACCAAAGTTTGACGACCGGCCTCTGGTATATTATTTTGAATTGAATTAGTTTTATTTTTCTGAATTTTTTGATATATTATTTGTATTTTTAACATTTTGAATTGAATTAGTTTTATTTTTCTGAATTTTTTGATATATTATTTGTATTTTTAACATTTTGAATTGAATTAGTTTTATTTTTCTTAATTTTTTGATATATTATTTGTATTTTTAGAATTTTGAATTGAATTAGTTTTATTTTTCTGAATTTTTTGATATATTATTTGTATTTTTAGAATTTTGAAAAAGAAAAAGTATTTGGAAAATACTTTTAGTCGCGGTTGGCCTGCCCAACCGCGACTAAAGGTGGTTGCGCGCGGGAACGAAAAACCCGCCAAAAAAGTCCTTTAGTCGCGGGTCGCCTCCCCAACCGCGACTAAAGGTTACCCTTTAGTCGCGGGTCGCCTCCCCGAAACCTTCCTCCTTGGTTGTGCATGAAGCGGAAGTTCATTATGATGCCAGTGCTCATCCAAGGTCCGAAGCAACCCGGCAACGACATCGATGTGTACCTAAGGCCATTAGTTGATGAACTTTTACAGCTGTGGGGTGGTGTCCGTGTGTGGGATGAGCACAAACAAGAGGAATTTGACCTACGAGCGTTGCTTTTCGTAACCATCAACGATTGGCCTGCTCTTAGTAACCTTTCGGGACTGTCAAATAAGGGATACAATGCATGCACGCACTGCTTACATGAGACTGAAAGTGTACATTTGCCAAATTTTAAGAAGAACGTGTACCTTGGGCATCGTCGATTTCTTCCGAAAATTCATCTAGTAAGAAAGAAAGGCAAGCATTACAACGGCAAGGCAGATCACCGGCCGAAGCCTGCGGAACACACTGGTGCTGAGGTATTTGATATGGTCAAGGATTTGAAAGTCATCTTTGGAAAGGGTCCTGGCGGACAATCAGTTCCGAAGGGAGCTGACGGGCACGCAGCCATGTGGAAGAAGAAATCTATATTCTGGGAGCTAGAATATTGGAAAGTCCTAGATGTCCGCTCTGCAATCGACGTGATGCACGTTACGAAGAATATTTGCGTGAACCTCCTAAGCTTCTTGGGCGTGTATGGGAAGACAAATGATACAAAGGAAGCACGGCAGGACCAGCAACGTTTGAAAGACCCTGATGACCGGCATCCGGAATGGTTTCAAGGTCGTGCCAGCTACGCTCTGACCAAAGAAGAGAAGGTCATCTTTTTTGAATGCCTGAGCAGTATGAAGGTCCCGTCTGGATTCTCGTCCAATATAAAGGGAATAATAAACATGGCGGAGAAAAAGTTCCAAAACCTGAAGTCTCACGACTGCCACGTGATTATGACGCAATTGCTTCCGATTGCTTTGAGGGGGCTCCTGTCGGAAAATGTTCGAGTAGCCATTGTGAAGCTATGTGCATTCCTCAATGCAATCTCTCAGAAGGTAATCAATCCAGAAGATCTACCACGGTTACAGAACGATGTGATCCAATGTCTTGTCAGTTTCGAGTTGGTGTTCCCGCCATCCTTCTTCAATATTATGACGCACCTCTTGGTTCACCTAGTCGAAGAGATTTTCATTCTCGGTCCTGTATTTCTACACAATATGTTCCCCTTCGAGAGGTTCATGGGAGTATTAAAGAAATATGTTCGTAACCGTGCTAGGCCAGAAGGAAGCATCGCCAAGGGCTATGGAAATGAGGAGGTAATTGAGTTTTGTGTTGACTTTGTTCCTGACCTTAAGCCGATTGGTCTTCCTCGATCGCGGCACGAGGGGAGACTAAGTGGAAAAGGCACGATCGGAAGGAAATCAACGACATGTATGGACGGCCATTCTCTGACCGAAGCACACCACACTGTACTGACCAATTCCAGCTTGGTGGCTCCGTACTTTGAGAAACACAAGAATATTTTACGCTCGGACAACCCGGGGAAGCCTGAATCCTGGATTAGGAAGGCCCACATGGAGACTTTCGGCAGTTGGTTGAGAAAACATTTAATGAATGACAATGATGTTGTAGATCAGCTGTACATGTTGGCCAAGACACCATCTTCGACTATAACGACTTTCCAAGGGTA
>LT934118.1:633331204-633341255 GCA_900231445.1 Triticum turgidum subsp. durum
CGCATCGCTTCCGTCCAGACCCGCGGTCACCCCGTCTACTTCTATAACTGCTCCCTCAAATTCAGTAGTAACATTCCCTCAAAGAAAAATCAGCACTAATAAAGCTTATTCAGCCAATTATGGGGATAGGGGCACAACAAAACTTCATGGACTACCAAAACAATATAACATCTGGTACATGCAAAAGCAGCGTAGATGGTGAATTTTCAGAAAATGAGGGTTTTGTACTTCTGAACGTAAAGAAAATACTAAAGATAGCAAACACAATGCCGCATTTAAGATCATGACAATCATGTACATTTAGAATCGCTTACCAGAATTAGGAAAAAGATTGCATCCCACAGAAGGATACACCTTCAGGATGTCGTTTATTTTTAGGCGCCAGTCGTCGTTACTTGTTGTGACGACCTCATCCTCATGTGACGGCCTCACTGTCATTCTTTTCAGCCTTGGTGCACATTTCAATATCAGTCTCAAGAAATCAAATTCATGATCCTCTCCTCTGAAGGCTCTGATTTCAACTTCTCCGAGATTGATCAAGGGGATAGTTTCGCTTCTCCAGTTCCCGGGCTCATCACAGGGACAATTTTCTGGGCATGCTTTTCCTTTTGCCCCCTATAAAAGAAATATGAATAACTACAATTATTGGTACTCAAAGAAATCATCTCAAAACTTGTACCTGGATTTTCCTTTTGCTACATAATATATTTCTTTCATGTATAATAATTATATAAGCAGAGGAAAGAATTACCATCTCTATCTTAAGGATTTTTGTAGCAGTGCTAATCCAATGGATCCTAAGGAGGCGAAACACAAATGCTCCAAAAGCATGCCCGGTTGTGTTGAAATGTAGATCCAAAACGGAGAAGTTTGTAAGCACCAGATGTTTCTCTATTTCTTGCGCAAGGCTCAGCTCGGTCCGTGGAAAACTAAATGAGCCCTGCAAAAAACAATTGACAGCAATATATATCATCCTTCATAAGTTTAATACTATTAGTCTACTATCTACTACCATTATAAAAGGAAGAGAAGGGCAGATCCAAACAATCTGATCCATCCATTAGTAAGATATAATGGCCCTTAATCCTTCTGTGTTTAACGCTACCAACCACGCATTATAACCTACTAACCGATCGCTAACCCGCCCCCGCCCCGCCGTTAAGAAAAGCTATTCGCACGATCTCTTGCCTAGCCCGCACGACCTCTCGCGGTCTCGCCCCCTCCTCCTCCCGCACCGTTCCTCCCGCAGCCGTTAGCCGCCAGAGCCGCTGCCCGTCGCACCCTTCGCCACGGAAGAGCCGGAGCCGCCGCAGGTCGCGGCCCTTCGCCGCGGGAGAGCCGGAGCCGCCGCCCGACGCGCGCCACGGGAGCCGTGCAGGTCGCCGCCCTTCGCCGCGGGAGAGCCGGAGCCTCCACCCATCGCACGCCGCGGGAGCCGCCGCAGGTCGCGCCCTTCGCCGCGCCGTAGCGTCCTTCGCCGTAGGTCGACACCGCGCCCTTTGTCTTTTGTTGGACGCATCCCTGTTATTATATAGCATTGTTTTGTTAGTGCCTTTGAACTGTTGTGCCATGGTGATTTGTGAATAACAAAGAAAAGTTCATAATAACTAAAGTTGGCATGTGCGAGTGCCTGCGATACTCACGTTGTAGGAAAGACTCACTTACAGTTTTCTTAACTCTACCTCAGAATGTTACATCCCATTTTTCGGCTCATTTCTTTTGTTTGGAGATTAGCATATGTTGGTATTGTTTCTGTTCTTCAGTCGGAGTTGGTGGTCCAAACCCTGATCTTTGAGTTCAGCTGTACACAGTTGATTTCTCGACATATTACGATCAGAGATAATGTGCCATGGGGTGATCTTTGAGTTCAGCTGTAGGCAGTCAATTTGTCCACATATTAAGATCAGAGATATTGTGTCATGGTGACCTGTGTATAACTGAAATTCAGAATGAACTCAATCTACCATGTGAGTGCCTGCGATATACTCAGGTTGCAGTTTCTCAAATACTGAATGCTTAGTCCCTTGAGACTCCAGATTGGCTCAACTTGCAGTTTTCTGAACTCTACTTCAGAATGTTATACCCGATGTCTCGGCTCGCAATTTTTGGTGTTGCTTCTGTTCTTTGGTGACAGTTAGCTGTCTGAATGATTTAGCAAAGGATAGTTACATAGTATGGCAAAGTACATTTGGTATCCCGCTGAAGCTGAAAACATACAAAGCACCTGTAATTAGTTTTTGGTCAACGAATTTCAGCTAGATCATAGTGTTGCGGCTCTGAACTGTGGTGATTGTGCGTGAGTGGAATTTTAGCTAGCTCCCCGCCCGCCGCAGGTCACCGCCCTTCGCGCCCTTCGCTGCGGGAGCCGGAGCCGCCCACCGCCCCGGGTCCTATTCTGCCCCCACGCGATTCGACGACGAGGACGCCGGCGGAGAACCGCTGCTACAACTCCTCACGCTCGCCTCCACCACTCACATGGTCTCCAGTCATCAAGACGCCCCCACCCTCCTCGACTGTTGCTGGTGCTGCCGGCACCACTGTCCTTCATCTCGATCCGGTTCCGGCAAGGAACCCATCGCCGCGCCGACCAGTCCAAGGAACTCACATCACCTCCATCAAGGTACTCGCGCTTCTGCATTGTCAATTCCGATTTCATCAATGGGCGACGTCTACATGTTGTGTGTCTCACCTGCAGGAAAACAATGACCTATGTGATTAGAAATGTGTGCTTTCTTCTTCATGAAGAGCCAAAAAAGGTACCAATTGGTCCTTCTATTTAATAAATGATGCTGCATGTCTAAAATTATATGTTAATCCCATTATTTATTTTCAGCGCAAGAATATGCAGATAGAATATATATATATATATATATATATATATACACACACACACACACACACACATTGTACATTACCGCGCACAGGTTTTCTCCCTGTTGCATATGCCTTTATAATAACTTGAGCTATCCATACTTGGATTAGCAACTAAATCTTAGATAATATGAAACTTGTTCTCACATGTCCATTTTCCATAATTCTTAGATGTCCATTCTAGATATTGAGCCTAGAAGCATGTACTTCATGTACAAAATATCTAAGATTTATAGCATTCACTCATATCTCTGGCCACAAGATACAATCACTGACTATATAGTACTACAATAAGATTTAATCTCTGAATAAAACCTCACCAAAGAATCTTCATACAGAAGTATAGACGTTGATGCAAATGTATGGAGCACGGTCACCAACAGATCCACACATTTGGTCAGTGATGAATTAATGCAACCTATTGGTACATGAGTTATTTCTCTTTCTTTCTCTGACCTACTCTTTGTCTTTCACATATGCAGTTCAGCACCTTCTATGAACTGCACCTTATATCATGTCTGATTGATAATTCCTTATAGTGGGAGGGGAGGATATTCAATCTGAGTATGTCAGAGAGGAGGAGCAAGACGGAATTAATAAGGCAAGAATTGTTTTCCTTTTAGTTTGGATCTCTGTTGCTTCATGATGATATTATCTAACTAATGAAAAGGGAATGTTGTACGTGACTGATGAAAGAGTTGTTTCGCCTCACCAGGCAAGAAACTTTTGACCCATCCCTGCAATGTATTTTCATAGTGCCCTTGTATAAGTAAATGGAAGGAGTATTACTGAAACCAAGTATCAAGCTAAGACTGGTTGTTCTTTTATTGTGGTCTGACAAGACTTAAATATTGGTATATGTCCCGAAGAGTGTCTTATTGCATTAATTTTTTATATCTGCAGAGTGTGCACATGACTTTCTTCCCTGCCTTTACTTATTAATGAAAAATAAACAGCCATGCATGTTATCTTTACTAAATTAATGACACTAAGTAGGAATTCAGAATAATAACATATTAATAACAACAGGTAGGAATTCTGAATAAAAATAGTGCATGAGAATATGGCATGCACCTTAACATAGAAATGTCCTTTTCAATTGCTCTGATGTTAATGTTGCAAATGTTCTTTTCCTGTTCTCTTAATAACGGTTTTAGACAGAGATCTACACCCATGTTGTATGCCAACATTGGACCTTAGATTAGTCAATTTTTGTTGCAGCATATGTTCTCTATAGATTTTTTTAGAAGGTCTATGAAGTTTCATCTGCAAGCTTTTGATCCTAATGGCACATCCTTATAAAGCTATTTCTTGTTTGTAAGATGAATATTGTCTATGTCAAGACTCAGGACTCAAGAGAAGCAAGAGTGCATAGCAGTAGCAGATGTTCAACCAGGTAATCACTTGAACTGAATATTTCTAAATTATATAAAAGTGGATGGTTTCTTACAAATCTAACATATTCCTTTTGAATCTTGATCTTTTTTCATATATAGCTTAGAGCAACATGTCATGTATGAATTTATTTCCACTGGGTGGAAGCATTTTATGCTCTGACCTTTCTTATGCTTTTAAGACTTTTCATTTTGGCTTTATTAGTCAGGACCTGCATTGCATGTACTCCCTCCATCCGGAAATACTTGTCGGAGAAATTGATAAAAATGGATGTATCTAGAACTAAAATACGTCTAGATACATCCATTTCTCCAACGAGTATTTCCGGACGGAGGGAGTACATGATTAACAGGTACAAAATGCCAAACTGGTAAATGCGCACTTTATTATCAGTTCAGTCCACATGGATTGTGCAACATTTGCATGTAAGAGTATACTTAGATGGAAGTGGAGGGAAAGGAATAAGAGTAGTAAATATGTTATGTGCATTCTTTACAGAACTCTTTCGCTTCCGTTACATGTTTTAGTTATATGCAATCATCCACCACATCTGTATCACTCGACTGCAAGCTTTGATTGGTTTGATGCTGCTCAATTGGATTTTTTCTTCCTTTTCTTGAAACATGGTGCGTAAGCTTTTGATTGACCTGTAGCAGTTAGCTTGCCTTCTTTCTGTTTGATTAGTTTTGCCAAAAAAATGGACACCAAATTTTTTGAAACTACAAGATGTGCAATTAGCCTTGGTCTGCTTTTCATATGGTATAGTTCTAAATTCAATTTAACACGACTCTTCATAATGCTTTGTTGAAGTCAAACTAGGCAACAAGGTCAGGTTGATTATTGTTTCATGTGTCATGCCCCGCCGTTAGTAACAATTCACAGACAATACATAAGCAATATATAAGTATGCAACAAAAGGATTGGAAGAGAAAAGCAACACATTAATAGCATGATTCATGGTCCTACTAATAAATAGCATCGATTACATATAAGTTGAACGACTGTCCAAACCAAAGAGACATACAAGTTCATTAAAGTTTAATATTATAACATGAGCCAATCGACAATTCAGAACTACATAGCATCACTACTTTTGACTCGACTCATGGGACCGGAGCATGGATGAAGCCGCAGTCTTTTGTGATGGTCATGAAATCACGGGCGTTGTCAGTCTGCATTTGTAGCGTTGTTTCTATCTCACTGTTGGACGGTTGATATCTGAGGTAGAACTGCCCCGAGGTACGAAGGACATCTTGATGGATGATTTTCGCAAACTCCGACTGGATGCGAAAGAATTCTTGTCTGATGTCTGCGTCCTGGATTGCCGACAAGCGTGTGGCCCAATCTTTGAGATTATTTGGTAGCAGAAGGTGATTATGGTCCTGTACGATCGCCCGCATGTGATGGAGGGCATAGTAGGCATCCTTCTGACCGCCAGACGGCTACTTGATGCAGGGGAACGTCGTATTGTGGATGAACACGTGCTTGTCGTACCTACGAACTGGCCTCTTAAAGGTGCCTCCAAATTTGGCGTAGCCGGGGAGAGCATCATCAAGAAATTTCTTGATATTTGTGTAGTCTATCTTCGACTCACGGTCCGGGTCAAAATACGTGGCCATGGAATATTTCGGGCTTAAGAGGATGAATGTGCAATGTGTGTCACTGCACAAAACACGGAATGTTAGAAAAAAAAAGAACGATCAAAATCTAAGAAATCATATGTTACGGGGCGGTGAGGGGATGACTTACTCGGGAAAGTAAGGCACGAGGAAGTAATCCTTATCTGGGTTTGCCAGAATGACGCCTTCGAGGTGTGAACTCGCGACTTGCCGGTCCCCGGCGCTGCCCAAGATCTTGGCACACATATAGAAGGGGTCGACTATCCCGATGTTCGGGGTCTTGTCTCTAATGATATGCATCTCCATACTCAGCGAAAACAGCCGAACGAAGGTGTAGTGCAGCGGATGAACGTTAAACATAGCAAAGATGTCATCAAACCACAGGACAATCATACCCCCGATGGCATTATCCACAAAGCCCTTGCCCTCTGGCACCTTGGCCACGAAAACCAGGCATGCCACATCATTCTGGGAGAGACGCCGCTTCTCCAAAGAAAGAACACTGTCATGCAGACTCCGAATAGCACCGGTTGCAGCATTGAGCAGATTTGTCGGTAGCATCGCCCTACCCGCCACATGCACCCTCCTCGAGATATCCTTAGGTGAAGGTGGCCCGTCCTGAGCACGGATCGTACTCGGTGCCGGCTGGCTCGCACCGGCGCCCTTGTCATTCTTTTGTTTCCGTCCCTTCTCCTTCATCTGTTGTAATGGGATCGAGTTCTGCTCACGGACCGCCTTCTTGAGTGTGTTAGGGCTGATAATATTTCACACCTCGGCTATCTGAGGCTCGGTGAAGGCGGCAGCTGGAGGCGTCTCCTGAGAACTGAACGCCAAACGACGCCTGTTGCAATTGGGTTTCTTCGCGGTACCAGCTAAATCGCGGTCGTCTTTTTCAGGGTTGGGTTCTTGAGAAGGAGGCCCGCAGAATTCGTCACCGTACCCATGTTCGGCAAAGTACTTATCGACGTTGGTAAATGTACCGTCGTCGTTGTCATCGTCGTCTGGATCCTGTACCATATGCTTGTCCGGATCCTGTGCCATAGGGATGTCCGGCATGTCCGGTAGCGTTGCGGCAGTCTTGTCATGGCCTGGCGCCGGCACGACTGGCGGTCTTGTCTGTGGGGTGGTGTTCCCTGCCCCCAAACGAATCTGGCTCTTCGGCAAAGCAGGGGCCAGCTTACGCAGGCACTGAGGGTCATCACATCATCTTCGTCGGCCCCAGCGGGTCGAATCGGAGGTAACAACTCGTCGCAGCCTGGCAGCGCCCGAACTAGTTCAACCCTATACACGGTGGGTGGCATCGAATTACCATGGAACACGGGGTTGCCCGGTTGAACGATTCTTCCCTTGGCGACATCGATCAACTCGCCACCCACGAAGTGCAGGAGAGTGCATGGAACGTCGGCGGCGCCCTACGAAAACATGTAGGGCGTCAGGGATGCCCAGTCAAAGGCAAGGAGATGAAGTCATCGGCCGAGAGGCTTAGTTACCGTGATGCCGTCGAGCTCGGCTAATGTCGAGGCACCGCCAACGGCGGGCGTGCAACTGATGGAGGGGCAGCTTGCTGCCGAGGTGTCGGCCGGCGTACACCTGGGTGCATTAAGCTCCAATGCCCATGCCGGCGTCGAAGACACGAATACCGCCTCCACCGGAGACACCAATCGCGCCGCCTGCGTGTTGTGCGAGTTGCTGGCCGTGAAGCTAGGAACCGGGGGCGGCCCCTGTTGGCCGCCCGCAATCCACGTCGTCAGCCCCTGAATCAAGGTAGGCACCATGGCGGTGAGCGTCGTTCCCAGTTGTTGTTGCACTTGCTCTTGGACAATCTTCGGAATCCGCGCCACTTGTGCCTTGAGTTCTTGAACCTCGCGCGACTGGCTTTCCGAGCTAGTCTTTTTCTCCTTTTGCCCACCAGCGGTATAGTATGACGACCATTTTGTGGACAAGCCTTTACCGGCCACACGACCAGCTGACGATGGCTTACTGAGCTTATCCTTGTTTTTCATTACGTCTAGTGCCCTATTTAGAGTGTTGTCCCAAGGGAAGCTCTGAGACGACCCCGCGCTACTGCTTTCAGTCTCCTACAGAAGGAATGTGAACCATTTAGAAATTTGGCTTCATTAATTAGAATGCAACCATATGGAGCTAATTACGCGGGGGTGTATTCCTTACCAGAACAAGCTCAAGCGTCTTGGTCTTCAGATCCGTGGTAAGCTCCTTTGTTACCGGGTCCTCCTTGTATCGGGCCCTAACAAAGTTCCTGGTCTGCTTGTCACAGTATTTCTTGAAGCGGGGCGGTAGGCCTTGCTCGACACGCTCCGCGTCCTCTTTGTCCCATATAGGCTCTGCCACTCTGTAACCGCCGGGACCGAGTTGGTGGACCCCTAAGTTCAACTCCCGCATTTCTTTCCCCCGCTAACTTGATTCCACGGTTGCGCTGCTCTCGCACTTGATCTTGAACTCCTTGTAGTCATCTTCGCTGATCAAAGGATATTTCGCCTTGATCTTCTCATAAGTACCACCTTTGTCAATCATTTTCTTCACCGCGCTTCTCCAAGTAGACAGGGACGTGCTCATCCTCGTGAGGGCGGCACTGTTCACTTTATTCCCTGAGAGGCGTGTGTTTGCAAAGTCACTGGGGAACTTGTATCGTTCGTGCAACTTTGTGAAGAGGAGGTTGCGTAAATTCCTCGGTCCTTATGCCTCAGGTTCTCGGTGTTGATCGAGACGGTGCTCCGGAGAATGCACCCGAGCTGAACCGAGTACCCCTTGACTAATTCTTTGGGCGTCGTTGGATGCCTGTCGGAGTTCACTTCAGTAAATTCCTCCTTGATGGTGCCGAGCACGTTCGGGCGTGGTCCTTGCATTGCCTCTTCGGTTGGCTGCCATCTGTGCGTGCGCTGCCATCATCAGTGGTGGCATCCTCGGCGGCACCATCAGTGGTGTCATCCCCGACGCCACTAGGGGTTGTGTAGTCAGGATCGGTGTCTTCCGCAGCGTCCTCATAGCGGTGAGGCTCTTCCTCCATCTCCTGGGATAGCTCCTAGAATTGCTTGCCCGAACCGCCGGCCTCATCGTTGTGGGCCATGTTTCGCTCTAAATAGGAAAAAGGTTGGTAAAAAAGTTGGTTATTGTCAAGGAACAAGATCATGGTCTCATCATTTAGGGTTTGTCAACACCGAGGCATCCTGAAAGCTAAGCTTTTATCATTTAGGGTTTGTCGACGCCGAGGCACCCTAAAAGCCTAAGCTTTCATCATTTAGGTTTTTATCGACACCAAGGCACCCTAAAAGCCAAGGTTTTATAATTTAGGGTTTGTCGACGCTGAGGCACCCTAAATGCTAAGTTAAGTTTTCATCATTTAGGGTTTATCAATGCCGAGGCACCCTAGGTTGACTAATATATATGGGTATCTAATAATATACCCTATCAAGAAAAGGGAAGGAGAATTCTAAGTTGGGCCTAATCACTTGGCTCTATTGCCACCTATGGTTTAATGCAGCAAGAATAAAGGGGCAGTTGACCTACTTAATTAAGTACTAAGATACCCCGGCCCATGCATTAGTCGCAAGTACCCCATATGTCCTATTTTTAGCAAAGTCATGCTAAAATTCACGAAAAATTTCAGCATGACCTTTGCTGAAAATAGGACATATGGAGTAACCGAATTTGCCGGAACGGAAGTTAATCGGCATTCTGGCAAACTCAAGGGCCTCTCAGGGTACAGCAGCAGCATCACAAGTTGACAAATTTCCCAAGTAGTACAGCAGCAGCATCACAAGTAGTACCAATGAACATATAGTCCAGCACATTATGAATTTCGATAAATGACAGCAAGTTAACTCATTCTGAACATATAGTACCAATGAACATATAGTCCAGAACATATAGTCCAGCAGCAGCATCTATTTACCCACTTGATTTACCGGTCTTGAAGTACAGCATATCTTCGGATATTTCATTATCGACATTCACCATTTTAGTATTAATACCCATGCGGTGTACATCATCCTAATGCATGAGTGTGCTATGGCCGATGGCCTTTAGATTGCAAATGTTGTTACTGTTGGAAGACCATATATTCATAAGAAAAATGTTACACATCTGGCCCTCACAATGTGTTCTTGCTGGTAGAAACTGAACCAAATGGCCCAGATTCTTGTATGGAC
>LT934118.1:633341399-633353077 GCA_900231445.1 Triticum turgidum subsp. durum
CGGCGGCGGTGGAGTGGGCCGGGGAGGGTGCGGGGGCTCGTCAGCGACGGTGGAGCGGGGGAGGGTGCGGTGGGTCGGCGGCGGCGATGGAGCGGGGAGGGTGCGGGGGGGATCGAGATCGAGATGGAGGGGGATAGCGATCGAGATGGAGGGGGATCGAGATCGAGATGGAGGGGGATCGAGATCGAGTGTCCTCATGAGTATTCAATATTTTTTCATATTGAATATGAAAAATATCATCAAATTTGAAAAAATATTCATGAATTCAAAAAGTGCCCATGGAATTTAAAAATATTCATGAGTTCAAAAAGTGCCCATGGAATACAATCGAGAAATGAAAGCTACAGTTAAATACAATCAATCTTAGCTAGCTATCTGTTCACAATCTTCTTGCCCTTATTTTTCATAAATGGAGTTCTTCTCTTGAACGGACGTCCTTTAGGTAGGGTGGTCCTGCTTCTTCTTGTGGTGTATGTTGGTACTTCATCGTCGTCGTCATGTTCCATCTTCGGGTTGCCGTACTTGTCTAAGTCTTGCTCATTGGCGACTCCATCCATTCCGATGATCTTCCTTTTGCCTCTCCTCACGACAACACGACTGGGCTTTGACGGGTCGGTAATGAAGAAGCATTGGTCCACTTGGGAAGCCAGTACCCATGGCTCATTTTTTGCGGTGACGTTCGCGCCCGCGGTCTTGGATTTGGCCTCGGGTATAACCATGGTGGTGAAATACCGGTCTTCTTTTATGACGCTCTTGGCCCATCTGACATGGAACATCGGGACCTTCTCTCCAGCGTAGCTCAGCTCCCAGATCTCCTCGATCCTTCCGTAGTATCTATCCTTGTCGTTACCGGTGTAGGATTCCATCGTTACCCCGGAGTTCTGATAACCATCGCTCTTCATGTCCTTTCCCTCGGTGTAGAATGTGTAGCCATTGATATCGTACGCCTCATACGTCATCAGGTTGTGCACGACGCCCAGTGACAAGGCGAATATGAGTTGTTCTTACGTGGAAGAATCCTCATGTAAAGGGTACGACAGAAGCTTCTGCTTGAACCAACGCGACATTGAGTTGTGCTCTTTGATTATATCTCCGTCCGTCCTCTGTTGGCCTCGGTCATTGTACGTCTTCTCAATAAAGGTTTTGTGCTCTACCACCCAAGGATCGACCACGTCTATGTGTTGTAGCGCGACTAGGTTTGCTCTTTCAAAGTCGGCGAGTCGACCCTCAAAGTCGACATGCATTTCACGGTGACCCTCACGGTGACCCCATCCAGCGAGCCTGCTGAGGTGCCTGTTGACGGGCAGACCAACGGGGTTCTCGATGCCTAGATAATTCGTGTAGTAGGAGATGCACTCTTCGGTCAGAAAGCCCCTGGCTATGCTTCCCTCTGGACGTGACATGTTGCGAACGTATCCTTTGATGACACCATTCATCCTTTCGAACGGCATCATGTTGTGCAGGAATGTCGACCCGAGTTGGATGATATCATCCATGATATGGACCAGCAGATGCACCATAACGTCAAAGAATGCGGGCAGGAAGTACATCTCAAGCTCGCATAGTATCACCATGATCTCTTCCTGTAGCCTTCTGAGTTGCCTCACGCCAACCGACTTCCCAGAGATGACATCGAAAAAGTTGCATAGGCCAAATAGCGTTTCACGGGCGTGCGCGTCCATGATCCCACGGATTGCAACTGGAAGTATCTACGTCATCAGCACGTGACAGTCGTGAGACTTCATCCTGCTGAACTTCTACTTCGCTGAGTCTAGGTATCTGCTTATCTTCCCCGCGTAACCGTAAGGAAGTTTTACTCCTACAAGGCAGGTGAAAAACTGATCGATCTCCTCCTGACTTAGAGTGAAGCACGCGGGAGGGAAGTCATTTCCGGTCTTCTTGGCCTTTTTGCCTTTGCGACGACTTTCCGTGTCCTGCTTCGCCTCATCATCATCATCATTAGCGTGAAGCTCCTCCCTGATGCCCATTGATTTCAAGTCTGCCCTTGCTTTTGGCCCATCTTTGGTCCTCTCTGGCATGTTGAGCAGGGTACCAAGCAAACTCTCGCACACGTTCTTCGTGATATGCATGACATCAAGGCTGTGAGGCACACGGTGGATCTTCCGGTACGGCAAGTCCCAGAAAACAGACCTCGTTTTCCATACCTTCAGCAGCGGCTCAGGCACCTTTCGCTTCTTTCCCGGCTCTGGCGCCTTTTGCTTCTTTCCCGGCAGTGGGCAATCTTTCCAATTTTTCAACAGCTCGTCTATTTCCTCGCCGCTCCTCGTACGCGGGCGTCTTCGGGGTTCGGTTTCACCATCAAATAGATCCTTGTATTTCCTCCATGAGTCATCGTCGCAAAGCCACCTTCGATGTCCCATGAACACGGTTTTCGAAGACCCGGGATCTCTATCTAGCTGGCGATACATTGTGTCATCCATGCACCTGACGCATCCAGAAAATCCGTGGACCACCTGCCCTGCGACATATCCGTAACTGAGATAGTCGTGCACCGTCGTGAGCAGTGCGGCTCTCATAGGGAAATATTCTTTCTCTGCGGCGTCCCACGTATTGGCTGGCGTTTTCCACAGCGTGTCTAGCTCCTCTTTTAGCAGCCCCAGATACAGATTGATGTCGTTCCCTGGTTGTTTCGGCCCTTCAATTAGCATACTCATGTGAATGTACTTCCTCTTCATGCACAACCAGGGGGGAAGGTTGTACATCCACACAAACACAGGCCAGGTGCTATGTGTGCTTCTCTGGCTGCCAAACGGATTGACTCCATCGGTGCTCGCGCCCAGCACGATGTTCCTTGGATCCTTCCCAAATTCTGGGTGTTCGAAGTTCAACGCTTGCCACTGGCTCCCATCCTTAGGGTGACTCAGCATCTTGTCTTTTTTATTTATCTTCGGATCATTTGCATTATCTTCTCGCTTCTTCTCCTCCCTATCTGCGTGCCAACACAGGAGCTTTGCTACCTTAGGGTCCGCGAAATACCGCTGCAGACGAGGAGTGATCGGAAAGTACCACACCACTTTTCGAGGAGCTTTCTTCTTCTTCTTCTATCGAGTGACGCCGCACACCGGACATATGGTAGACTCCGCGTGCTCGTCCCGATAAATGACGCAATTGTTCATGCACACATGGTATTTCACGTGCGGTAAATCCAGAGGACACATGATTTTCTTTACCTCCTCGAAACTGGTCGGGCACTTGTTCCCCTTGGGAAGACGTTCATGCCAGAATGGCATGTTCTCGTCGAAGCTTGCGTCGGTCATTTTGTGTTTTACCTTCATCTCCAGAGCCATGAGCGTTACTTTAAGGCGGGTATCCTCGGGCCTGCATCCTTCATACAATGGAGTAACCGCGTCTATCTCCAGTTGATCCAGCTTGGCTTTCTCTCGGACGACAGCTCTTGCGTTATCCGTCTGCTTGAGAAGCAGCTCTTGAATATGAGGGTCCTGCACCCAGCCCATCTATGGTCCATCGTCGTTTGCTCCGGCATCTTCATCTTCATGATCATGCCCTTCGTCTGCTCCGGCATCTTCCTCATCATCATGTCCGGCATCTTCTACATGATGACTGTGTACTGCATCTACTTCGTGATCATGTCCTGGAGATTCTTCGTCTTCTCGCCCGCCCTCGCCGCGGTTGTCTTGCTGCCCTTCCTCATTTCTTGCCCGGCCCCCATGGACGACTTCATAATCATCTTCATCACCTTGCCACCGATAGCCATCCATGAAACCACGCAAGAACAAGTGGTCCCGCACCTGTACGGAATCCGGGTCCACAAGGCTCCTCATCTTGCATCTTCGACACGGACATCTTATCTCCGTCTCATTCTTTTGAAGCATCTCGGCCTTCGCGGAGCTCAAAAACCTATTCACGATGCCTTCGGTCATCGTGCGGACCATGGTCGCCTGCGGGGCAGAGCAAAACGATATTTTAGAACCAAGAAAAAATTTGGCATGAGTTTGCCTAAAAATAGGACCAAAAAGAATGCATAGTGCCAAAATTCTCACCGAAACGGAAATGAATCAACATTCCGGCAAAATATTGGCAACTATCGCATTTCAAATACCGGTACCTGCAAACACAAACATATATGCAACACCACAAACATATGCAACACCACAAACATACATAGATCTAGCTAGGCCATAAAAAGTGCATGTGTACGTTATTGGAGGGAGAAAAAAAGTAGATCTACAACATAAAAAATAGCTTTCCCCTTACTTAGCTATCAAAAAAAGGTAATTTAACCACTTAATTTGGATGAATCTATGGTGAAATGAGGTGAGGAGGAGGAGGCAGCCGAGACAAGCTTGAAGGAGGAGATGGAGAGAATGAAGTAGGGAAAGTGAGTGTGTAGGTGTGGTTGTCCAAAATATCTAGCTGGTCCCAGGTTACTAATGGCGTACCACCTACAAATGCGCCGTTAGTAACCCTGGTTACTAATGGCGCACTAGCTGGCGGTGCGCCATTAGTAGTTTTGCAAAAAAATAAAAAAAATATAGTAATGACGCATTATGTGGCTGGTGCGTCATTACTAGTTAAAACTAGTAATGGCGCACTCTGCCCTGGTGCGCCATTAGTATTTTTGGAAAAAAAATGCTACTAGTGGCGCACCATGGGTCTGGTGCGCCATTAATGTTTTCACACTAATGGCGCACCAACACATGGTGCGCCACTGCTATATAGTAGTGGCGCACCACATGTCTAGTGCGTCATTAGTGGCCATATCATCTATAGCCATTTTCCTAGTAGTGAGATGTGTGCATTCCTCAAATAAAACAAAAATTGTATGCTTCAACAGCTCTAATAGCAAGTCAGGTATCAGGTCACCTATTCCTCTACTCTTCTGACGAAAAAGGGTTTCCCCCCGCTTTATATTATAAAGCATACCACCAAGCGTCCAACATCAAGCATCCAACATTAAGGTACAAGTACAAAAAGTCAACGAACATGCTGGGGGCACAGCAAGACAAACCCCAAAAGAGTACTGGAGAGCGCTAATCTGGCTCAGGGGGGGCGGTGGAGATGGAGGCGGAGGAGCGAATGACGCCGCCGAGGCACGAAGACCCGCCATGATTGTCAATGATGACTCGGTCACTCCGCTTGCTAAGCGGTCTCCAAAGCTGCAAGAAGCCACACATTTTGTAGATCACATCAGTCACACGGGACGGAATCACTCGTTCGATGACTAATTTATTGCGGGTACACCAAAGGGACCAGGCAAGAGTGCCGAGCGCGACCCAAATAGGGGCGCGCCTAGACCCGGGGAGCCGGAGGGTCTCCCCGAACAAATCCGGGAGGTTGTCATGGCACCATGAGCCTCCGACTACCTCCCGAAAGCAGCTCCATAAAAACTGCGCCGTTGGGCAACGGAAGAAGATGTGGTTGCAGTCTTCCGGAACCAGACAAATGGGGCAAAGCCCATCCCCGGGTCCATTACGCTTACGGACCTCAGTGCCCGAGGGGAGGCGTCCTCTAACCCATTGCCATAAGAATATGCGGATCTTAAGGGGGAGTTTGATCTCCCAGAGCACCGTGAGCTCTACTGGACCAGGCGTAGGTACAATAGCCTGGTATAGAGATCTAGTCGAAAATCTACCGCTTGGCTCAAGGTGCCAGGAGAGGAATCCGGTTCCAGAGAGGGAGGATGAAGGGCAATGCATTCCAGTAACTCATCCCATTGCACAAGTTCAGCCGCCCCGAAGGTGCGACGAAAGGCAATCGCGCCTAGGTTCTCTAATGCCTCGGCCACAGAGATCTGTGGGCGAACACAGATAGAAAATAATGCGAAAAAATGCTCCACAAGGGGACGGGGTCCCGCCCATCGGTCTAGCCAAAAGAGGGTGGCAGACCCAGAGCCTATCTGGATGGAGGTCCCAATGCGTAGGACCGGGAGTAGAGAGATCACCGATTGCCAGAATTGGGAACCTCCAGACCTAGAGGCAAAAGCGAGTGGTTGCCCACGAAGGTACTTCCTACGGATAATCTGCAGCCACAGGCCCCCCTCCTCCGTCTGGATCCGCCACAGCCATTTGGACAGGAGGGCAATGTTCATACGCTTGGAAGAGATGACTCCCAAACCTCCCTGGTCCTTAGGTTTGCAGATCTCAGACCATTTGACCATATGGTACTTCTGCTTATTGTTCTCTCCCGCCCAAAAGAAGCGGGAAAGAAGTTTGGTAATTTCCTGATGAAGGGATTCATGAAGGCTATAGAATCCCATTATATACATCAAGAGGCTAATAAGGGAGGAGTTCATTAGAATCACTCTAGCAGCCTTAGACAGCCACCTCCCTTGCCAGGGCTCCATTCTAGGTTGGAGCTTGGCGACTATTGGGCGGAAATCCTTTTCCAGGAGACGTGTATCGCTAAGGGGCACGCCCAGATAGGTCGTAGGGAAGGAACCCAGGCGGCAGTTAAGACGGTTAGCCATCCGCTGGGCCTCCCCTTGGGAGTATCCCATGACCATTACCTCGCTCTTGGCAAAGTTTATCTTGAGGCCCGACATCTCCTGGAAACAGAGGAGGAGGAATTTAAGATTCTGGATATCCTCATCCGATCCCTCGACCATCATAATGGTGTCGTCCGCGTACTGGAGGTGGGTTAGACCCCCAGGAGTCACCAGATGAGGGCAAATCCCCCTAATGTGACCCGCACGCTTGGCCAAGTCCAGAATCGTGGCGAGCACATCAACCACAAGGTTGAAAAGAAATGGGGAGATCGGATCGCCCTGTCGGACCCCTTGGCCAGTCAAGAAGTATGGGCCAACCTCCCCATTGATGCTAACCGCCGTCCGGCCACTCATAACTAATTGCATGACCCGTGCAACCCAGTGGGGGTCAAAGCCACGCTTCAGCAACACTTCCCGAAGGAAGGACCAGTGCACCGTATCATAGGCTTTATGGAAGTCGATCTTGAAGAAGACTGCACGAAGGTGTTTGCTCTTAACCTCATGGATGATCTCATGAAGGACAAGGATCCCATCTAAGATAAATCTCCCTTTCGTGAAGGCCGACTGGTTCGGATGATGAATCCGGGGAGCGACAAGGGCCGCCCTAGAGGCGTACCCTTTAGCGAGGATCCGAAAGATCACATTAAGGACTGTGATAGGACGGAATTGTCTAATGTCCGCCGCTCCCGGCACCTTGGGGATCAAGGAGATAATCCCGTAGTTAAGTCGGGACATATCTAATGTACCCTTAGCGAACTCGCTAAACAGGTCAAGGATGATATCCTTGACCATCGGCCAGAAGGCCTGGAAAAAGCGAATCGGCAGGCCATCGGGGCCAGGGGCCAACGTCGGGTTCATGGCCTTAACAAGCGTCTCCACTTCCGCAACATCAAAGGGGGCGAGTAGAATCGCATTTTCGGCGGCGGACACCTGTTGGTCCCGTGACCAGAAATGGTCGGCTAGGGCCACCCCATTCCGCTGCCGACCCTGAAATAGAGACTTGTAAAAGTCGTCAACTAGCAGGCGAATATCCTGAGGATCCTGAAACAACTGACCACCCTCCCAGAGGAGGGGGATGGAGCAACGTCGCCTCCGGCCATTGGCGATGGCCTGAAAGTATGCAGTGTTGGCATCCCCAAAAAGCACCCAGTTAATGGATCCGCGCTGGCGCCAGAATTCCTCTTCTTTGGAGTATATCTCCATGAGGGAGTCCTCCAAGCTATATCTATGCATCCATTCCTCCGCGGAGATCCCTGTGATGTCAGCGCGAAGGTCAAGGGTCCGAATCTCCTCAAGGAGGGACGCCTTCTGTACCCGAAGGTCGCGCCCGATGTTCGCCCCCCAACCCTTCATGAACTGTCGGGATCGTTTGGATAAGTGATGCCATTCATCAAGAATAGACATCTGTCTATGGGGCTCAGCGCGAGCTGAGGCCTAGTGCTCTTGGACCCCGTCCATAAAGTGGGGTTGTCGAAGCCAGAAGTTCTCGAAGCGAAACCGCGGGGGAGGGCGCGGCCATTCATCCCTAGAGGCTAGGAGGAGGGGGACGTGGTCCGAGCCAATACGGGTGATGGCCTGGAGGGATGCCAAAGGGAACCGAAGTTCCCAGTCCGGGGAGATAAACACCCGGTCAAGCACGCTAAGGGTCGGGGAGACCTGTCGGTTGGTCCAGGTAAAATGCGCCCCGACCCTATCTAACTCGCGGAGGCCCAAGTCCGCCACCCAGTCATTGAAACGACGCATCTCAGCTAAGTCCACCCGGGCGTTACTCTTCTCCTCCGCGGATCGGAGGAGGTTGAAGTCGCCTCCAACCACAACCGGGAGGGTCGCAGAGGAGATCTTGGCATGGAGCTCTGCCAGGAAGGCGGCGGAACGGCTGTGGTCAGCCGAACCATAAACTATAATGATCTCCCATTTAAAGTTTACGTCACGTTCCCAGACTTCCATACTAACAAAGTGGGATCCACGGTCCATGGAGCCCACCTCAAAGGTGGCATCCTTCACACCTAAAAGGATGCCACCGGAGTGACCGGTCACTCCACTAGACGGTAGCCAGTGCCAGGCGAAGAGATGTCTACTAAGGCGCTCGAGCTCCACTAGGGAGAATTCAGTGCGCATGGTTTCTTGAATCGCCACCACATCAATTGCTTCCTCACGCATGTACTCTATGAGCTGCCTGCGGCGGCCATCGTGACCGAAACCCCGCAGGTTCCAAAAAAGAGCACGCATGATTACTCGCCTAATGGGTCCTCCCTGGACCCCACAGTGGAAGCAGCGCTAAGGGCGCGGCGGAGTTGAGCAGTGCGGGACCGAGTACGGCCACGAACCTCGCCAAGATCGGCCCCAGGGGGGGCATGCCCATGAGGACGGCGAGGTGGAGGGGACGGGACCTCCGCGGGTGCAGCCACCTCACGAGCCCTAGTGGCCGCGAGGTGGCCCTCCAGAATTTCTTTAGCCTGGAGGGACGCAAGCTGCTCAAGAGCCGGACCCTTCTCACCACGGAACACAATGGCCGAGTCAGCCGCTACCTTGGCAAGGTGTCCAAGGGGGACCCCGGCCAGAGCGGAGAAGGATGCATCGCAGAAATCATCGAGATCAGAACAGGGGGCTTGGGAGGTAGACGGACCTGGATCAAGGTTGCGGACAGCTGCACGTCGCGAAGCCTTCTCCACCGTGTTCGGGGACGCCCCAGTAAGACCCGACGCCGCCCCGAGCCTGGCACTCTTCCGGGTAGAAGAGACCGGGGTAGAGGCCGATCGAGGGCGGCCCCGAGATCTCGGGAGCCGGGCCGACGGGGGAGGAGGAGGGGCCACCGGGGACACAGGGGGCGACGGCACCAGGAAGTCCTCCCGGCCCAGCATCGGGGATACCAGCCGCGGAGAGGAAGGGGGACGCACCTCCATGCTCCCCCGGCTGACCTCGCTCTCCTCCCCCTCCGAGACTGACAGCGGAGGCAGGAAGGGTGGAGGGAGAGTAGTGCCAGGAGGGAGGGTGGCGGCCTCGTCGAGCATGGCCGCGATCGCCGCGATATCCTCACAGACGTCAGCGGGCTCGACATCAGACGTGCCAAGACCCATGCTGTGCGTGGTCGAGGGATGCGAGGAGCCAGCAGGCGGCCCCCCGTCCTCCGAATCAGACGAGACGTCGTCCGAGGCCTCAGAGCGGGGGGAGCGACGGTGAGGGTCCCGAGGGGAGCCCGGAGCAGCAGCATCCCCACCAGATCCAGGAGCCGCATCGCCGCCCGCTTCCGAGTTGAGGGGATCAATGGGAGTCCCACCCTCAACGGAAACGTGCAGGTCGTAGCCGACATCGTTGAAGAACATGCGGATCGTCGTCTTGAGCTTGGATGGGTCGGGGGCTTTGATCTGTAGCCGTACCGCCGGGCCTTTAGGCAGAGATGCACCGTCCACTGCCACAAACTTGCCCAACAGGCGGGACAAGCCCCGGAGAACCCCCTCGTCGCGGGCAGGCGTCGGGAGCCCACGAATCTGCACCCAGACCGTGGACAGGGTGGCCACGGCGAGAGGATCCACCGAGGGGACCGAGATGCGAACGGAGAGCTGGTTGAGGGCGAGCGTGAGCCTGGCACTGTGCGTGCCATACCGAAGGCTCACGGGGTCGGGGAAGACCACCATGAACTCCCGGTCCGAGATTGGGGTGACCTCCCAATCCCAGTCCGGGTTGAACAGGTGGCGAAGCTCGTCGGAGATGATGGCCGGGGATGCTGTCTTGCCATCCAGGACAGAGATGAGCGCGGACATGGGCGGAGCCACCCGGGTCTCGGGGAGGTCCATCTGGAAGAAGCCCAGGTCGTCAAGCGCATAACCGAACAGCCCAAGGGCTCCAATGGGCTGGTGATCGGGGCACAGCGCAGCAGGATGATCGGTCCGCGAGCAACGGGAGCAGGCCAAAGGCTGAGTACACTCGACCTGGCAGTGTCCGGCCACCCCACAGTTGAAGCAGGTTGCCGCCGACACGGCCGGTGGAGGGGCCGCTGCCACAGGCGGGTGAGTGACCGAGGAGGCCGGACCTCCGAGATGGGATTGCGCTCCGCGCTTCTTCTTCTTCTTAGCAAAAGCGTCGCGCCCGTTGCGGTTGCCGCCGTTATTGTTGGAGCCGGTCAGTGGGAACTGGGCTAGACGGCGAGGAGGATCGTAGCGCCGAGGGGAGACCTCAGACCGGCCAGAACGGGGAGGTGAGCGGGATCGGCGGGGGGATGGGCGGTCCCTGTCCCGACCGCGGCCACGCCAGGAGGAGGGGGAACGGTCCCTGTGGCGAGAGGAGTGCCCGTCGCCATCCTCGTATGGTGCGGCCGCCTTGTCATGCACCAACGCGTCCCGAAGCGCGGTCTCCCGACGCGAGCCGTCAGGCGACGGGTGAGATGCCACATCGTGGCCCGGCGCGTGGCGCTTCGGGCACGGCTCTCCATCACCGGCATCGCGGGCCATGGGCGGCAGGTAGACGGCGGCGGAAGGCAGGACCCGAGACACGGCCGATGGTGGGGGCGGTGCAGGGGAGGGCGCGAGGAGGGGGAGGGGTGGCGGCGGAGAGGGTGCGGGGCGGGGCTGGGGTGGAGGGCCAGCGGCCAGCGATAACCCTAAGGAAGGGCGCTGGGACGGGCCCGTATCGAGGGGAGGCCCACGAGGACTAGCTCGGGCCGGCCCAACCGGGGCAGGCCAGGGAGAGGGGAGGATACCCCCCGACTTGGACGGCCCACAAGGCCCAAGTTGGCCCAACCCAACACGCACGGGAGCGTGGAGGGAGGGAAGGGTTTCCACCTGCGACGGCCGCGCCGCCGACGCCGGAGGGGAGCGCGACACCGCCGCGATTGGCCGGAAAGCGCGGAACTTAGGGCCCCCACAGACGGCGGTTGGCGGAGCCACGCCGGGGAGGGGCAGCTCCAGCCGAGGTGGACGACGGGAGCTAGCCGAGAGCCGCCACGAGAGCGCCGTCGTCCCGAGATCGGCCCGTCCGGCCACCCCCCAGTTCGAGGACCGGGCCCCACGTCCCCGACGACTGGTACCATTGCCAGCGCCAGGGGGAGATGGGGAAGGTGGTGCAAGCAGGCGGAGGCCGCCGCGCTGCAAGGGACGGGGGAGGGGGAGCAGGGAAGGAAGCGGCAGGGGGTCTGCGTGGAGGGATCCCGGAGGGGGGGATCACATCCCCGGCCAGAGGAGCCGCGAGAGGAGCCGTGGCGACGGCCTCCGCCAAT
>LT934118.1:633353353-633366912 GCA_900231445.1 Triticum turgidum subsp. durum
GACGGCGTCCGCGAGATCCTCCTCCGCAGCCACATCCGCCCACCGAACGCCGACCGCGCAAGGAGCGGGGGAGGGCGTGAGGGGCCGGGGCACCGCCGCCGGAGGGGCCGCGGAGAGGGCCGGGGCGGACGGCAGGTCGCCGGCGAAGGGCGTGGCGGCGCAGACGCCGGGGGCGGGCTGGCGCGCGTCCATCCGGCCTCCAGTTCTCCGCAGTATGCTTCTCACGTGATCCCTCTACTCTTCTAACACCGTACAAGCTCAAGCACACAACCAGCAGGGCATAAGCTTTCAATGCTACAGAATAAGCAAATGGCAAGAACGACAAATCTGCAATCTACTGCTATCATTTGTTTGGGAGCAATATAACTATATAAGATCAGAGGTTCAAACACCATCAAGGAAATACCTGAGATGCAGTCATCATGATATCAAGATCATATTCAGGAAATCAAGCATAAGCTTATATTTTTAAAATTCTACGTATTATAGACTGCCACTATAGATGATACTTCCTCTTTACATTACACAAGACAAGAAGTGCAAAAACTGTAAAAGAAAGATATACCTGATAAATAGGTGTACACTTCATACTAACTATTCCTAATAGCTTTTTTTCTCTGAAAATGATGGATCACCCCCCCGGCCTCTGTAACTATTCGCTCTAAAAATAATATAACATTTATCTCATTCTGTATGCTAATTGTTCGACTATGTTTGTTACCTACTCAGTGCATAGCATTAACTAAGGAATTTCCCTCATTATCAACATAATTTTTCAGGTAGATATTAGAACAAAAAAAATGATTGTGTAAGACACGTTCCAAATTGTTTGTAGCAAATCAATTTTGATAGTCCTTCAACATTAAGTTGAAAATAATCCCTTCCACTACTAACAAACATAAAAAACTTGAAGGTCCGTGCATATTTAACCTTTTACTTTCAATCTCCCTTATATGTTTTGAATATTCCTATCACTCTACGTTAAACCGATGGGCGCAGCAACATGCGCCATCAATGATCTAGTGAGGTCAAGATAGCCGATGATGAACTTGTTCTCAAGAAGAATGACAAAGCACAAGGACAAGAGAGTGGACAATGTGTTGGCAAGAACTCACACCACAACATAAGTTCCCTTATAGGTTCAGTTGGACATTAAGCAACATACATATGTTCTTCAATCATATGGCAAACATGATTTGAGATGATCACATATGATATATTGACCCCAACATTGCTCGATTCTTTGCTCACAGAGCTCAAGATACATTTGCTATGGGAGTTGACCTAAACATCCTATGGGCTGTTACTTTTTCAAATGGCAATGAGAAAGTTGATCAGGAAAGAGGAACACACCGGTCCTTATTGGTGTTCGATGCCACTCGCCATCCTCCGCGACTTGTCCACCACAATATCTCTCGCCACACAAACTCCCAAGCCACCCGCCATCTGAGCACCTCTCTTCATTAATTGGATGCTACTGGTTGTGGAAGAAGGTGACATCGAATAGGATATATCAACTCAAGCATGGGTGGGATTGTGCAATATTCATCATGTCAATAGCTAGGTCTATTGGTCATGTTGTTCTTATCTTCTCCTTTCAATGAAAAGATACGCAATCTTTGCGTATTCACGAAAAAGCCAATAGCTAGGTCTATCGGCCATTTATGGACAGAATGTGATGAAGATTCGCCACATGGGGACTGGCTTGAGAGGGTGCCTGGGGAGGTGTACCCTGGAAGGGTCAGCAAGCCGAGGTTTAAGTTGGTGTAACTCCTTTTGGCAACATTAAATTTGACGATCTAGACAAGGAGCTTTAGGACTTGATAATATTCTATGAAGTAATGAAGGCCAACAAATATTAGTACCTTTTCATACTCCTCTATATAATGCACAACTTATGTTATTTATGTGAGGCGTGAAAGTACAATATTTTTTGTGCTTTTTTGCGTTCCGATATCTCATATCTTTTTCGCAGAAAGGCTCGAGGCCATGTATTAGATAAAAACCAACACTTAGAAGAACATCCTTAAAAGAATATGAAATCTTAAGAAAGTCCTTGATAAAATCATAATTGTCTCCCTTTCGCATCCACTGGCAGCACGCTGTTAGCAAAGCTTGTTGCCTCCTCTAAGCCTTCGTATTACTAGAGCAACCTTGTTGAAACCCAGGAGCTTGAAGAAGCAGCGGCGGATAAGTTGCGGATGTAAACTATAAGACGCCGACGACCACAGTGTGACCAGATTGATGGAGATAATCCCAACTCTAGCCAGACAGAGGAGGGGGGCACAAACCTTGCAGGCTCCCCAACAAAGTTGCATTTGGCTAAGCTTCATCGGATGGAAAAGGAACCAGGGCACAAAATCACGTCATGACGCCACCCCTTAGTAGGATGTCGCTAGTCACCTAGACAATCAAAAACTTCTTCGTTTAGTTGGTAGAACCCACGCCAAAAAATTGAGTCCCATGATCTTGCCCAAATTGAAGCTCCACACGCCCTTCACCAGTGCCAAACAACATCACCCAAGAAAGGACATGACAGGGAGGTCTTATTCCTCATTGCCCATCGCGACATTGCTTCACCACCGCAGGCCACACACCTAGACTTAACCCTAACTGTTGCTAGGGCGACTAGAGATTACGGCCCAATTCTTTTGCTAGAATCTGGGGATTCTCCCAGAATCCGACCCCTACCCAGCTTCTCCCAGAATCTTTGAGCCCCATTTGTTTTACAATCCTGGGGCTCAAAGATTCTGGGTAAGGGTCGGATTCTGGGAGAATCCCCAGATTCTGGCAAAAGAACTGGACCTACATACCATCCCAGACCAAGGTGAGCCCCCCCACGGGAAGGCACTCGGAGGCAAGGGAAACTGGGCAGGTATCAGGTGATACGGAGCCTTAGATGCTCCCATGATACGTGCTCCTAGGAGCCGTTGGATCTGAGATCCAACGGCTCCCGGAAGGCTTTCAACATTTTGCAAAAAAGTCCTTTTGAAGTCCAAAATTGCGAACAAGTACAGCGGCCTTTCCAACCTCCTAGGAGCCGTTGGATCTGAGATCCAACAGACCAGAAGCTCGTATCATGGGAGCACCTAAGACATGGTATCACCTGATATTTTCCCAAGGGAAACTAGTGGCGGCGAAAGCCCTTAGGAGGAAAGTCGCCCCTTCTTTCTTGGAAGTTGGGAGGTGTGCCGTTCCGTAGCTGCCTTTATCATTCTGTTTGCTTAAGTTGTATCTCATCCAGGAACAAATACTCCTCACTATAGTCCAAATGTTATTTTAAATTGGCGTATATTTCAAATTGTGATTATCTAACTCGTGTCAACAGAATCCTCACTGTAGTCCGAATGCTAGTTTGAATTGCAAATGAGCATCTCGATGATGTTTTTTGAGAGTATGAATACTGCATTGGGTTAACTTATTGTCGAGCCAAGTTCAGAAGAGCTAACTACATCCAGTTTGTGTGGGTCCACATGTATCTCTCCTTTTGCTTTTTGCACGGACAATCACAGAAAGGACACACCGCGGAAAAAAAAAGTGTAACAGTAACAGTTCTAGTATTTCATACTTGGAAACTGGTCTTATGTGGTCAAAACAATAAATCAAAACTTATTAAGAACATTCAGGGGTCAGTTTTTCTTTTATGTTAAAGCCACCTGGCGCACATTATTGCTTTGGAATATAATACTACCTCTGTATCTAGATATAAGTAATTGCATTGTTCATACTAAATAAGCGAAGGCCAGAGAAAACTCAGAAACTTCCGGTGCTATTCACCACAAGCCCTGCACTGTACCTCTACGGCAACATTCCAACGCCGATTGAAATGCATTCCTGAATGGCGAAGGTCGAACAGGTGCATTACTCTGCTTATCAGTCACAGGAATGAGGAATCGATGCACACAGTTCTGCAAAGAAGGAAAAGATATACGCATCAAGGCACGGATGATGGCTGGTTCTTTTCAAGACAAAGAAGAGAAACATTTCTCTGATCCACATAAAAAATAGTGATTCAGCGAAAAGCAAGGGGCTGAAAGTAACTAGTGTTTCAGTAGGACAAACCATGTACAACAAGGCAAATGTATGGATGCTGCCTGCAAGTTAAAGTAACTATTTCTGTAGGACACACCTGCTGATAAATCAACGCCGTCTGAGCCAATACCCTTTTCTGCTGGTGAATCGGTATATTTTTACAACCAAGCCAGCCCCACAATTCATCCCTCCACCTGTGTGGCGGTTGGTTCACATCTCTCAGCCATTGCTCACATTACATGGGTGTTGTGTTACATCCGAATCATTACTTGAGACCTTCACATCTTCCAAGCACGTGCCCAAGAATTGAAACTAAGTTAATGGGGGTACGAACATTTTTACATCCACAAATCACAATAACTGGCTCTAATTATAACCAAAAAATGTTCATAGGTTGTATGAAATTTAATAAAATGGAACTATGTTGGTCAGCACTTATATTAGCTGACATCTACAAAATAGAAGCAGTCACTAGTATGATGATTGGTACATACCTGGAGAAACTCTTCAGATAGGAAATTTAGTATGTGCTATGTACACAGTAAACTTTTCTTCAAAATTTCTTTCTTAAGAGAACTCCTTATCAGTTCCTTAATAGCATAACTATGGATATATAATATATTCTCTAGTATTCATGCTGCATCACGCTTGCGGTTGCAGCAACATCAATTCTAATCATTTTCAAAGCCAAAATTAACAAACAAGTAACAAAACTAGTACAAATCTGAAAGAGATAGGCAGTTCCACTCATTACTCAACTGAAATAGTACACACTTGCTAGGACATGACATAACAATTGAAGCCATCTGACAGGTAGTCGCCGAGTTCCTACTAGTTAAATAACTAACCCGTGGGCATCTAAGCATATTTCAGTCTACGTTCTCAACACTACGAAGTAAACAATGGAACATACAATAACAGAACAGTACTAATGCAGCTTAGATACAATGAAATTGCCAGGTTTGTAGTAACCATCACCGAGATGTCACTAAGGGCCTGTTCGGCCTTCCGCCAGCTCCGCGGATCTGCGGAGCGCGTATATCCCAGCTCCACCTTTTCAGCCTGCAGCTCCGCCGGCTCCCCGAGCTGACTCGGGAGTGGAGGGATTCCGAACGCTCCCTAATTCGAACATGTGGCACACCACCAAGTCAAAAAAAAAACAATAAGATGCCTCCATAAGTCAGCTTGCATGGCTTCTGAAATCTCCAAAACGCAAGCCTGGAATAAGGATGTCATGTTAGTTGCAAGGAAAATATGACAAACGCTTCGCTTCAAGAAACACATTAGTATCATTGAGTTTGGAATCATATTGCATAGCCATTTGGGATTCTAGCTAGACACACATTCATCTATGCTGTACACATCGGATAACCAAAATAAAATAAAATCAGAAGCATCATTCACTTGTCCAAGGACAGCATCACCAACTGATCTCTGCTAATGATTACAACCAGTTCAGCTCTAATACTATATAAAGCATTTGGATCTTCTATATTTATGAATGTTGTTGACATAGAAAAACAATAAATCCAGATCACTTGTTCAAGAAACATAGCAAATTAGCATACCTAATGGGACAATCATCTAATGCATTGATATTTCAGCTCCACCATCTCGACCACCAATTCCGCTGCCTACAAGCAAAAGAAACCCAATAAACCGAAGAAAATTCATGTAAGAGGTAAATCGTTGAGAAGGCAAAACTACCCTTTATGACAAAGGTAGGAATGGGGAAATGAAACCATATCTACTGCTAGGCGTGCAAGGTAGCTAGAGAGACAATCATCGTTTACCTAGTAATGAAATACATGTTAGGACTGTTTAGCTGTTCAGAGGAAATGTATTCAGATAGAATTACTATTCTGAGGAGGATTCGTTCCAGCAATGCCAAATGGGTCAAAAAACATAAGCTCATTACTTTTACTTGAGAAACTTAAGTGACTGATGACAATACTCACCACTATTCAGGTTCAATGAACAAGCAATGTTTCTCCATGTATGATAGTAAAGATGCCAATAACTATTATGAATATATGATTAATATCAAGATCAATCAAGAAACATAGCATTCCACATGTGAAATCAAATAACACATTACATATAAAATGGTTTGGTAATACAGTTTTAGCATAGTTCCTGCACACTCGGCCACTCGCCAGTTGCCAATAGTTAGAAAGAACATGCTAAATACACCAAGAGCAGACAGGGACAAGGGATTACCTATAACATAGAAATTTCTGTACGGATAATAGGTCCTGGTAAAAATGCAACCGCTCTGGTGTTCAATAAGATTTATAAACTGCATGGACTCAAGCTGGAGCATGTATTCACCGTAAAACGTTGATAGCAAAATCGCATTGCTGTCCTCATCATACCCCTGGTCAGTCCAAATGAAAAGAGCCCATCTAGCTGAATGGTTTTCTGCAGTTCCCATCCAACAACACCATCACGGTTAGATTTTCTCTCCCATAATTGGATGATACCGCTCTGATAATCTGGCTCGGAAAAAACAGCAAGGCCCAGACCGCTGTGCTGTGTCCGTACAACGAGAAAGGACCAGTGGTAGTCTGCAACATTAACGTCTGCCGGCTTCTGGATCACCACAAGGCGCTGGCTTTCAAAATCAAACTCGAGGATGCCACCTCCAGAAACCAGCCAGCAAAATGAATTTCTAACCAGGACGCTGGGTTTTGCAACACATACACATGTCGAACGTGTGGTCTCTAGTGAGACAACATCCCCCCACACACCGGACTCCGACTCATAGAGGCAAGCAAACTTGTGTGTGCCGTCAGAATCGCTGCCTACCAAAGCCAATCTAAATGGGGTGAAGCGGCAGTCACCGTGCACATGCCCGTCTTCGACGGCGGCGGCGCACATCACCGCCGCGTTCTGGACGAACCTCCCCTTTTTCCTGCAGAACCCTGGTGGAAACGCAAGGCGGCGCTGGTGGCCGGTGAGGGGGTCCCACACGACGGCCTCGCGGCGCTTCTGGCAGATGAGGAGGGCCAGGCCATGGCGGCAGCCGAGAAACGCCCAGCCCTCGCCGCGAATCCATGGCGCCGAGAAGCGCGCGGGTGGGATGCGGTCCCACCGGCCCATCGTCGTGGGCTTGAAGATGGGCCGCTTGTCTCTGCGGAATTCCTCGTCGAAGAAGCCGAGTAGCGGCGGTGGGTTGTTCCGGCCGTGGTGCTCGCGGAAGCGGCGGAGGAAGCCGGGGCTGGAGAGGATGCGGCGCCAGCGCGTGCACACGAGGGATGCGCGCGGAAGGGAGGAGGGCTGCGGAGGGAGGCGGAGGAGGATCCCCTCGAGGATCTCTTCGAGGATGACTCCGCCGTCCAGCGCGGGCGCCGGCGACGATGCGGCGGCGGAGGGGCTGCTCATTCCGGCGAGGCTAGGGTTCGGGAGTCTGGCCGCAGTCTGCGTCGAGTGGAGTGAGTGTGGAGTGAAGGGGTGGGCCGTGGGGGTGTGGGGGTTTATTTGATTTGATTTTTGTATAAACTGAACTAAAATGAATGTATTTAAAACTAAAAAATATGCTTAAATACACCCATTTTATGCGACAAGTAACTTTGTTTGGAACAGAGAGACTGAGAGAGTATGAATTTGTTAGCACATAACACAAAATCACAGTGACAAGCAAAACACCACATTATAAGAAAAACATATACTACCATTTTCCCCACGTGTCAACCCAAATAACAACAATGACGCGGCTAAGCACGCTCAACCCTTTTTCGTTTATTTCAGTTGTCGAAAACAAAATTCATTTACATACTGATGATGAACAATCAGAATAAATTATTTATTTACTAGGATAATTTCAAGAGGCTATTTAAGAAATGGATGATTATTGAGAGCAAATTGCATGGCCTCAACCTATTCATATTTATCAAGAATGTTTTAGCCTTGCCATGCTTGATGAAGAAAACAGAGCCAGCAACATGAACCTTCTGAGCACAATACCCCGTTAAAAACACCAGGGAACATAAGTCTAAAATATCTCTTTTATAGTACTCCCTTCATTTGGAATTAGTTGTTGCTTAAATGGATGTATCTAGCACTATTTTAGTGTTAGATACATCCATTTGAGTGATAATTAATTTTGGATAAAAAAGTATTTATTAAGAATATAAATTAGCCTTATTTTTAAATCAGATTGTTGGTCTTATTTGTCAATGAACTGGACAGAATGAAATACATTGGAAGTTGCTCCCATATGTGGCGACGGGTCACGAGGTCCTCCCATCAAACGTTTTTGTTCACCGGGTGGAGTAACTCCCCGCGAACGATTTCAGCCGCCCCGGTCGATAGCTAGGAAGGAGGCATGGGGCAAACCCCCAGTTTATCTTCTTTTTTTCAAAAAACTATGCCATCAACAACAAAAAAAACTAATTTGCCATGATCTAACTAATGAAAAAAAATGCTATACTACTTTATAAAAAATGCCATCTCTCTAATTTATAAATATACAATGAGTATGATTAAAAAAATTGTTTGAACTACAAAAATGAAAAATGTCATGCTAAAATTTCAAAACTGTCATCCTCGGGATAAAAACGCCATGAACAAAAAGGTGCCATGTGAACACAAAAAGAAAGAAAATAAAGCCATGTTAAAATAAGTGACATCTCTTAATAAACAATAAATGCGAGCTAAAAAACCAAAATGCCATCACTTAATAATAAAAATGACATCTCTTAATAATAAAAAATTATCTCTTAACAATAATAAAATTTATCTCTTAATAATAAAAATTTCATCTCTTAATAATAAAAATCATCTATTTATATAAAAGTGCAATATCTTAATAATAATAACAAAATGCCATTTTTATAAAGATGCCATGCACTTAGTAATAAAATTGTCATGCCATTAAAAAATATAATTTGCCATGTGACCATTGCAATCTTCTAAAAAATTGCCATGTGTTAGGGTTTTCTTCATAAAGTTGCCATGATATGCAGAACAAAATTTTCAAAAGTTGCCATCCATGTTTTTTCTAGAATTTATATAGAATGTTGCAATTTTAATTTCCCATGTGACCATTGTATATTTTACCAAAGCCAGGTTTTGTGGAACAAATATCCTAAATTTGTCTTGTCTTGTCACTATTTTCAAATTTTCTTAATTTTCCAGGGTTTAGGAAATTTAATTTTCCGAATTTTCCATGTGAAAATTTTCCTTTTTTATATATTTTTCTACACTTGCGTTGATTTCCGATATTTTTGAAGGCTGATTTTCTTTCTAGATGAAGCTAAACGCCAGTCACTATCCTTATCCTTCACCATCATCATCGATGATGAACGTGATAGGTAACTCCCCATTCCGCACCTGTCTCTCTGCCCTTACCCAAGAAACCGCTCTCCAATAGTAGCGCGAACTATTTTGATCAAGTCGAAGGCCCTCCCGTACGAGCCAAAGCTTCTTCGAAACAAGGGAATGAAAGGTCACTTTTGCATTGGATGCTCTTTACTCTCCCCACTATGAGGGCTCTGTTGTCTTGGGGAGCGTTGAAGCTTGCTTCTTTTCCATACTTTTCTTGAAGGAAGCAGCCTATTAGTTTCAGTCCAGTCCAGGAAAGGAGCGGAGCCTATTGATATAGCTTAGTAGAGCTTCGTCATGATAGCAGTTTGTTTTAACAAGTAGTAGGAATGCGTGCTGATGTGCCAAATCTTCTTGTGCTCCTTCTGGATAATCCGAAATCTAGGGGTAAAGGAAAGATCAAGGTTTTCTCCTTGATCAGTCGACTTGCCTACTTACCGAGCTCTCCACCGTATCTTCAAGGTTGTTAAGATGATTTAGTAGATGTGTCGGTATCGTTTTCATCTGCCCGCTGCTCCTGCCGCCTGCCAAGTGGGCACCACGCTCGTTATCCTGACTGTTCTCTCTGCTGCCTACAATTTGTAATATGACCATTATAAATATATGCCAAATTTTGCCATGCTTTTAGAGGAGAAATCACTATATTTTCCATGTGACTAATAATTTGTCATGATTTTAGGACACAAGAATTTCTAAACTAGTCATGAGGCTTTATAACATTGCCACGATTTGATGACACAAAAATTTCTAAATCAGGCCATAGATGGTAACTATGTAACGCAACCATGGAACATTCATTCTTTTGTCAATAGTAACCTTTTTTTTACATGTTTCGTTTAGCTATTTTGAAGTTCCCTAAAAAATAGGCGAGTACTGGGCGCCGGCGCACCGGCCCAAAATTTCGGCCGGTCGGCCACCCACCGTCCGATTGGCCCGCGTCTGGCCGTTAGATCAAGTCAACATGACCCCCTTCCACCCCATCCTTCCTCGACTCGCCTCCGCCTCATCATCGAGCGTGTTGTCCGCCTTGCCGCGAGCACCCATCCAACCGTCCTGCAGCGCTCGAGTCCCCACCCCCTCACCGCATCTCGCCGCATGGCCACCAGAATTACATCATGACTTCTGTTGGATCCTGCAGACTCCTCTCCATTGACAATTGCAGCTCTCACGCCGTTGGTTCGAGCATACGGTCACCGTGGTTGCAGCATCCCATCGTCACGGCCGCCGCCGTCCCTCGCTGGCCGTCGTAGGCATGCATCACCGTGTGCTGGCAAAAAACCATAATCAGCAAAAAATCTGTTTCGTCGCTGGTGGCAGCAAAAATAATAGCGGGTGCTAGCAAAACAAAATCACAGTTCCAGCAAAAAATAAGAACGCTTCGTTGTTCGCCGTTGCAGCAAAAAAATCACCGCAAAACAAAATGGGTCACCATCTTCCTTGATTGTAGCCCCGCCCATGATCATTGCAGCTCCCCAAGAAGCTGGTTCCAGGAATTAGCGCTGCCAATTCCAGCAAAAAGAGCACCACCACTCGCCGGTCGTAGCAGTTGCCCCTGGTAGTAGCAAAAATTCTTGCCGGTTCCAGCAATTTTTTTGCCGGTCCCAGCAAAATGATTTCGACACCATCTAGTTCCAGCATCGGTCCATGGTGATTGTAGCTTTTTTGCCATGTGGTTCCAGCAAAAACTATCTCCGGTTGCAGCACCGGATTCCCCCGTCTCCATCTCCGGCGGCGGCTGGTTGTAGCAACCATGGCTACTAGTTCCAGCATCGCTGGACTCCCGTTGCAGCATCACCGAACTCCGCTCTAGGGCCACGGACCGCGCCGGTTGCAGCAGCCCACCGGAGGAGAGGACGGCGAGAGAGACAGAGAAGAGGAGGGGATAGCTCAGGTAAAGCAGATGAAGAAGAGAAGCGTTTGTGGATGAGAACGATCTGCGGGAGGAGATAAGGCAGAGGAAGAGCGGTTTGCGGGCCCACAAGAAAAGCGGCGATGTGTCCTTCGTCTCGAGACCTATGATCTATTTTGATCGAACACACGCTGCGGGACCGGCCGAACGCTCGACCGGTCGACCGTACGCAAACGTTTCCCTAAAAAATAACCACAATTGATATGTATCGTACGCTGCGAGCATTAAGACTCCAATGGCCTACGTGTGCTTGTCGGCCGACCCATTTAATCGCGCTACAGGACGCTCACCAGCAGCATGTTATAGGAAGGTTCCGAAAGCTTCGATGTAGGTTTTGGGAAGCTTTCGGGCTGCTTATTTCCTGTTCTTTTTTTCTTTTTAGTTAATTTCGTTTTTTCTATTTCTTTCCCTTTTTTGTCTTTTCATCTCTTATTTTTTTTAGGATTTCACAAATATAGAAAATGTTCAAAATCTTCAGAAACAATTGTTTGAATTTTCCAAAAAGTGTATGTTTTTCAAAATATTTTCATAATTTCAAAATATGTTCATATTTAAAAATTTCTTCGTGTTTTGTAAAATGTTCGGATTTAAAAAATTGTTCAAATTCTGTTTACTTAAAAAATGTCTAGGATGTCGGAAATTGTTTACGCACAAGTTTTGAATCTCATGAAATATTTTTGAATTCGTGAATGTCTTTTAATTCACATACCTTTTTTGAATTCTAGAATATTTATTGAATATGTGAACATTTGTTTTGTATTTACGTGAATTTTATTGAATTTTCCAACATTTGTCTGAATTCATGAATATTTTTTGTATTTTATGATATATATATTTTTTAATTCGCAAACTTCATTTGAATTTGCCTATAATTTTTTTGAATTTGCAAACCTTTCATGAACATTTTTTAATACATGTGAATAGTTTTTTTGAATTCACAACCTTTTGATTTTGTATTCGTGAATTTTCTTTCAAATTATAAATTAAACTGACCAAAAATAATAAAACGAAAAATAACTTGTTGTAGGCAAAAAAGAAAAATAACTGACCTGCATGATCTGGTTGGTCTAGGCCCATCTCGATCTGGTATATCCTAGTAGCTTTTTTCATTGTTCGTCTCTTTTTCTCTTGCTCAATTTACTTGCTGAGTTGCCGACTAAACCAGTACTAGTATGTATTAAACTTATGATGGATATATATTACTGTTAAATTTCTTTTGCAGGGCTCATTTAGTTTTCCACAGACCGAGCTCAGCCTTGCGCGAGAAATAGAGAAACATCTAGTGATTACAAACTTCTCCATTTTGGATCTACAGTTCAACAAAACCAGGCATGCTTCTGGAGCATTTTTGTTTCGCCTCCTTGGGATTCATTGGATTAGCACGGCTACAAAAATCCTTAAGATAGGGCTGGTAATTCTTTCCTCTGCTTGATTATTATATCTGAAATACATGTAGCAAAAGGAAAATCCAGGTACAAGTTTTGAGATGATGTCTTTGAGGAGTACCAATAATTTTAGTTATTCATATTCCTTTTAGGGGGCAAAAGGAAAAGCATGCCCAGTAAACTGTCCCTGTGATGAGCCTGGGAACTGGAGAAGCGAAACTATCCCCTTGATCAATCTCGAAGAAGTTGAAATCAGAGCCTTCAGAGGAGAGGATCATGAATTTGATTTCTTGAGGCTGATATTGAAATGTGCACCAAGGCTGAAAAGAATGACCGCGAGGCCGTCACATGAGGATGAGGTCACAACAAGTAACGACGACTGGCGCGTAAAAATAAACGACATCCTGAAGGTGTATCCTTCTGTGGGATGCAATCTTTTTCCTAATTCTGGTACGCGATTCTAAATGTGCATGATTGTCATGATCTTAAATGCGGCATTGTGTTTGCTATCTTTACTATTTTCTTTAGGTTCAGAAGTACTAAACCCTCATTTTCTGAAAATTCACCATCTACGCTGCTTTTGCATGTAACAGATGTTATATTGTTTTGGTAGTCCATGAAGTTTTGTTGTGCACCTATCCCCGTAATTGGCTGAATAAGCTTTATTAGTGCTGATTTTTCTTTGAGGGAATGCTACTACTGAATTTGTGTGCATACGTCCTTAAATTTTCTCTTTTCAAAAGTGATTGCTGAATGGTGCAAGGTGAAGAATTATTGAAACTTTCTAGTTTGAGCAGGCTTCCTTACCATTGCCAACCCTTTTTGGTTTAGGCAATCTTCTCTACTCGCTGCACTTGCAAATTGCGGACCCTTTTTAGTTTACGCAATCATCTCTATTCGCTGCACGT
>LT934118.1:633369694-633404156 GCA_900231445.1 Triticum turgidum subsp. durum
CGTAAAGTACGTAGATTAGTTTACGTAGGTGTAGCATTGTCCGTGTAATGGAGTTACATGCACCTTGACATACATGGGTTGAATAACTAGAATCTATTGAACAGGAGAGAAGAAAATGTTAGATACTACTCCCTCTGTAACTTTTTATAAGACATTTTTTGACACGTAGGAATAGTTTACTTCGACGGGAAAGAAAGGAGCTCTGCCATTGCATTATTAAAGCGGGGACAATCTGTATAGGGTTGCTGAAGCCCAGAAGCAAGGAGACGTAAACCAAGAAAACAAAAGGAGGTAACAAAAAAGGCAAAACAGGAGCCGGAAGAAGAAGCTACAGCCGGAATATATAAGGGTAAGATCATCACGAGCTAACATGGCCACCGTATCAGCCAGGACATATGTCTCTTCAAAAATTCTCCTGTTTCGCTCAGTCGATAAATCCAGATGATGCAGACAGCAGCGGAGAGCTAACGAAGTCAATGGTGGGACAAACATTTTTACATCCAGAAATCACAATAACTAGTTCTAGTTATAACCAGAAAAAATGTTCCTAGGTTGTATAATCTTTTAATAAAATGAAACCATGTTGGTCAGCACTTATATTCCTGACATCTACAAAGTAGAAAGCTATCACTAGTATGATGCTTGGTACATACATGGAGATAATCTTCTGAGGGAAAATTTAGTATGTTCCATCTAAGCTTTTCAGCAAAATCTCTTTCTCAAGAGAACTCCATATAGGTTCCTTAAGAGCATAACTACAGAAAAATTGTCTAGCATTCATGTTGCATCATGCTTGCTGTTTCAGGAACATCAGTTCTAATCCTTTTCAAAGCCAAAATAACCAAACTAGCAACCAAAGAAGTTCAAAGCTGAAAGAGATGGGCAGTTCAGCCTATCCACCATTACTCCATTGAAATGGTACACACTTGCTAAGGGGGTGCTTGGATCCAAGGGACTATTTTTAGTCTGACTAAAAATAGTCTCTTTTAGAGGCTAAAGTTCCAAGCACCCCTGACTAAAGAGAGGATAGGACTAGTCTTGAGGCTAAAATCTTTTAGTCATAGGAAACCTGCTAAAATATGTATTAGCCCTCTCTCTCCTCATTTAATTCCTCTCTTTTAACACATGCGAGTTCTGGATTGGAGGGTTTTGAGGATAATAAATGCTCAATAACTTGATTTTAGTCTCTTTAGTATTTGGATCCAAGCATGGGTGAGGCTAGCAAGTTTTAGTCCCACTACTTTTAGTCATGGGACTAAAACGTATCCAAGCACCCTCTAAGACATGGCATAACTCATAACATTTGAAGCAGTGTGACATGCAGTCATCGAGTTCCTACTAGTTAAATAACTAATCTGAGGGCCTCTCAGCATATTTCAGTCTACTAGCTTTGACATTACAGAACAAATTATACAACATTAACACACAGTACTCCGAGTTCGAGCATGTGGCACGCCACCAAGTCAAAACCAATAAGGTGGAGGTGGCTCCATAAAGCAGCTGAATTCCCCAAAGTGCAAGCCTGTAATAAGGATGTTCTGTTAGTTGCAAGGAAAATATGACACACACTTCACTGTGGGAAACAAATAAACTACATCAAAATTGGAATCATATTGCATAGTCAATTGGGACTTGGATGCATATGTGGAGGTTCATGCATGAACATTTGTGCTTTAGCAATCAACATGCGTACATTTCTAACTCCTAAAACTTTAGTTACATTTCCTAAGTGTTTACCTTTGTCATGTACACTCTAACAACATAATAAGTGAACAAGACCTGAATGGAAAATGAGGAAACAAACAACTATGGTAATTTATCTATGCTGCCCAACAATATGTATGTAAGTGTTCGAGTGATGAAATAATTAAAAGAAGATGCCGGTAATAGCAACATATAGCTCTTGTGTGCTATGGAGCGCAGTAAGATAGTTCCAGTAAGAAGATATCTAGACGCACATTCATGTATACTGTACAGATTGGATAACGAAACAACAAGTAGAATCAGAAGCCTCATTCACTGGTCCAAGGACATCAACACCAACTGATCTCTGTTGCTGGTTACTACTTAATACTAGTTCACCTCCAATGCTATATAAAACATTTGGATTTCTATATTTACAATTGTCGATATAAAAAAACATAATCAACATCACCTGTTACCAGACATAAAACATTAGCATACCTAACGGGAGAATCATCCAATAATCTAATGCATTGGCATTTCAGCTCCACCAACTCCGCTGCCTACAAGCAAAAGAAAACTAATAAACTAATTCATGAAGAGCTAAATCAATGAGAAGGCAAAACAACCCTTTATGACAGAGGTAGGACTAGGGAAATGAAATTGCGTCTGCTGCTAGGCGCAAGCTGGAGCAACAATTATCATTTACCTAGTAATGAATTACACGTTACTACATCCAATAGCAATTATGAATTTATGATTAATATCAACATACATAGCACTACACATATGGAAATCAAATAACACTTCCGATATAAAGTGTTTCAGCAATATAGTTTTAGTGCAGTTGTTGCCCACTCGCCACTTATTGGTCCATCAGAAAGCTCATGCTGAATATACCAATACCAATACAGAGACAAGGAATTACCTGTAATGTAGAAATTTCTGTAGGGACAATAGGTACTGCTAGAAATGTAACGCCTTCGTGTTTTAAAAAGATTTGTGAACCGCGTGGACTCAAGCTGGAGCATGTAGTCCCCGAAAAATGTAGATAGAAAAATTGCATTGGTGTCCTCATCGTACCCCTGCATCAGAATAGCATTCTGCCCCATTTCTGGTCGTGGTGAAAAGAGCCCGTCTAGTTGAATGGTTTTCTGCAGCTCCCATCCAACAACACCATCGCAGTCAGATTTCCTCTCCCACAATTGGATGATCTTGCTTACATAATCTGTGTCTGACAAAACAGCAAGGCCCAGGCCACAATGCTCTGTTCGTATCGCGTAAAAGGACCAGTAGTGGTCGGGAGCTCCATGTAAAATCGGATGAGCGTCTGCTGGCTTCTGGGTCACCGCAAGGCTGTGATTTCGAAAATCAAACTCCAGGATGGCACCTCCAGACATAAGCCAGCAAAATGAATTCCTAAGCAGGACGCTGGGGTTCGCAATGCAAGTCGAAGTCGAATGTGCAGACTCTACTGAAACAATATCACCCCACACACCAGACTCTGACTCGTAGAGGCATGCAAAATGGCGTGTGCCGGTAGAATCACTGCGCACCAAGGCCAATCTAAATGGGGTGAACCGGCAGTCACCGTGCACATGCCCATCTTGGCCGCCGCCGGCGGCGCACATCACCGCGGCGTTCTGGACGGGCTTCCACCCCGGTGGAAACCCGACGCGGCGCTGGTGGCCCGTGAGGGGATCCCACACGACGACCTCGCGGCGCGCCCGGCAGATGAGGAGGGCGAGGCCGTGGCGGCAGCCGAGAAACTCCCAGCCCTCGCCCAGGCTCCATGGCGCGGAGAAGCGCGCGGGTGGGATGCGGTCCCGCTCGCCCGTCGCCGTGGGGTTGAAGATGGGCGGCTTGTCTACGCGGAATTCCTTTTCGAAGAAGCCGAGCAGTGGCGGTGGGTTGTTCCGGCCGTGGTGCTCGCGGAAGCGGCGGCGGAAGTCGGGGTCGGCGAGGATGCGGCGCCAGCGCGTGCACACGAGGGATGCGCGCGGGAGGGAGGAGGGCTGCGGAGGGAGGCGGAGGAGGATCTCCTCGAGGATCTCTTCGAGGAGGACCCCGCCGTCCAGCGGGGGCGCCGGCGAGGCGCGGCTCATTCCGGCGAGGCTAGGGTTTGGGACTCTCTGACTGCAGGCTGCGTCGAGTCGAGTGGAATGGAGGCGGGGGAGAATTTCTCTCTTTTTTTTCTTTAGAAAGAAGAGGCGGAGCAGAATTTCATTTCAAAAGAGAAAGTAAAAAAATCTTTGTACTCCCAAGTTGTACAAAAGCTGCCTTAGAGTAATATACATTATCTTTTTTCATTAATGCACAAAGAATGCGTATCATTTCGTTGATTGAATGAAATAGAATTTAGTAGAGGGGTATACAACACATGGCACGAACGAGGAAGGCGTGGAGGCATCCGAAGCAGAGAAAGGGATCCTCGGTGAGAACAAAGGATACAACACAGCAGAATCCACCAATCCCAAAACTAGAGGGGCATAACGAACTAGCATGACGTCAACATCTACAAACCCAACACCGGCGACACCACAAAGCAAGCAAGATAGCGCCCACGAGAAGGTGAACGACGTCGTGACGTCGCCGCCATCAGATCCGAAGAACCGGATCTAGGGTTTCCCTGGTGCTCGAAGGAGGGAACAAATAAAGGCCATGGCAGAGCCTCCAAGAAGGAAAATGACACCCGCGAGTGTCTTCGCTGCCAGCAATGGCAAGCCGGTCAGAGCTTTCGTCTGGGTCTGAGTCTGAGCAATTCCATAGCCGCAAGAACAGGGTCCGGAGATGAGGAATCCAGGTCACTGGTTGAGACCACCACCTCAGAAGGAAGGGGTGGGGATGTGCTTGCCAACGGAGGGTGGCATCGGGCGCGGACGGGAACGTGAGTTTTGGATCTGGCCCAAGAACGAGGCTTGAAGGTGGACGGGGTCGAGGAGGTCATGCATTCAGATACTCAGTGGTGCGATGCAGGGTACCATACAATCTACAAAAGTTGGCCCAGAGCCTGTATACCTTCAAACAGGCTCTACTGAGCCACATACGGAAGTGCCCGAAAACCATGCGAGTAACCAAGTGCATCCTAGATATATACAGAAGAGTTTCTCTGTTGTTGACAACCAAGTTCTCAAGGCTGGCTTTTATAGTTGGCAACGTAGTGGAGCTGAACTGGTACTCTCCACTATGATGTACTGAACTTGCTTTGATCAAACTGTCAAAACTTGGTTCGCTGATATCATTTTAAATATTGGAATTTAAGACGAGACTGTATAAATAGATTTGTCCCGTGAAATATTTATTGAGTACTACAAAATTTCTTAGGTTTTAAACATATACTACAGAGTACAGCAGAGACTAAAGGTTAAAGACTAAGCCTCACTTATTTGTGAATTACGTAGTACAAGTCATGGATTTCGTTTTCTTGCCTGGTGAACTTTTTGTTTATTTATTGTTGTTCTGCCCAGATTACAAAGATTACAAGGGAATGCTCAACTTCTTTCCCCTCAATGCAAAGGTACAGGTGTCAGTCAAATTCAGAACAAAAGGCAGTGTTCACTGGTTTCCATTTTCCTCAGCCAAAAGTGCTTTTACTGTTGGTCCCCTGAATTACCTCCCAAGTCCCAACTAACGGTACATCATCCTATTCGAAAGCAACTTGAACCGACAACTGACATTCACATCAAAAAGTTGAAATGCCTATGTGTTCTGTTACAGCCACAAGCATCAGGTGTCATCAGAACATCAGGATCTCGTCGCGGCGGAAATCGCCTTTGGTACCTCTGCAATTTAGAGATAATGGGGGCATATCCAGCAAATACGGTCCTGTCGCCGAAACTCCGTCCTTGTAAACCAGAGCATCGCCTCGGGTGTCAGCCACAGATAATTTTTCTGCGCCACTTTCACTTGTGTCATTAGCAATTTCTTGGTGGGTCTCAGTTTCACGATTGCACAGAAGTACCATAATTTGGGCATCACATGCAGATTGGTGCCACGATTGCTAATTTTTGCGTGTCAGTACCAACATTGGTCCGGTTTTTTGCAAATAAGGCTAAAACGCGTATTTATACGTATTGACGCCCGATCCGACAGCTCGGGCCCACCCGTCAGGTGCCACGCTGGCCAATCGACGCGTGCCCGCGCGCTGACTAGGACGAGCCAGTCCGCTGCTGCTCTCCAACCTGGTCCGGTCGCACCAGCTCCAGCCCGGCCGCACCATTCCCCTCCCCTCCTCCTCTACTCAAACCCTAGTCCATGGCGTCGGCGATTTCGCCAGGCGGTGGCGAGGGCATCCACGGCGGCGGTGAGATGCCGTTCTAGCCTCCTAGCAGAACGGCTGGCGTCGACGGGTATGGCGGAGACGACTCCAGCTCCACGTACTCGACCGACAACGAGGAGTCGATGTTACTCATCATGGAGCAGCGGTTGCGGTTGGCGCATCAGTGGGTGGCGAACCCTAGCAGCAGCCATGAGTTGACTCATGGACTTGGCGGCGTGCTGTAAGTACCCTTGTCCTACTCCTCCTCTGATTTATCCAATTGGGCATTTTTAGGGTTTGTTCATCTTCTGCTTTATCCAGTTGGGGATTAGGTTTTATCCAATTGAAGTGACTAGTATAAGACAATTAAACTAACCTAGTAACATAGTGTATTGCACTCTCAAATTAGTTCAATGCATGTGGCAATTTGGGATTATTTTGGCTCTCCAAATTGTTCTGTGATGTAATGTACTGTTACTTTAAATTGTTCTGTACTATAATGTTGCTCTCCAATTTTTGCTATTTTGCTGAATTAGTAAATAATAGACTTACAGGTTACTTTAAATTGTATTGTACTGTATTGTTGCTCTCCAAATTAAGAGTAATTATAATGAATAGATGAAATTTAATTTGTTCTGTAGTTTGGATAAAGACATTTGGCAAGTAAGGATCCATTTTGATGCATGAGAACCATTGGAGATGAAGCCGTGTGGTTCAGATATTACTTATATGAATTTGGTTGCAGTGATGGAAACCCAAGGATTTAATGCATATGATTGTTTGTATCACATTGAAAATCCATCTTTAGGAGAGAAAGGGCTGGATTTGGTAGACAGTCATGCAGAATTACAGATGATAAAGAGGAAGATCCAGGACAAATTGGTGCTTAATTTGCTAGTCAGGGCTTGTCCACCCCCTGATACTGATTTTGAGAGGCAGCATTTTGAAAAGCCAGACTTGTCCACTGTGGTGTACCAAGAGCATGTTGTTTATGATCTGAGTGAGCCTCCTATCTTAGCTGTTGATTAGGAAGGAGTAGTTTTTGAGAGTCAATGTAGCATCTCTAGCACACATCATCCTTCTGGTCCTCCTGGTGTTTGCACACAAGAAAGCAAAAATGCAACAGACAAGTTGAAAGCAGTTTTGGAAGAAGAAGAAGAGGGATAGCAAGGATTTGAGGCTTATGAGGACAGTGATGCCTCTGATGAGGATGGACAAATTAGAAGTGACCCTCATTACATGGTTGATGATGAAGATGTAGAGGTGGAAGAGGGAAAGAGACAGAGAGAGCTAGAAGTACAAGATGAAGAATCAGATGATGATCAATCAGAAGAGCAAGAAATGCTGAAGACTATGCATTATGAGGGTGACACTGAAGTTGAGGACCCATTTGAGATAGAGGAAGATAGGACTTTTGAACAAGAAGAAGAAACTATAGTTGAACCTGTAAAGAAGAAGCAGAAGCTGCCAGTTAGAAGAGGACCAACCACTAGGTCGCATTATAGTGAGCTACCAGAGGTTGTACCTGATTTCAGACCATCATCAGATGAAGAAGAGAAGGGGTTGTTGAGGGAGAGTGATGATGATGGTTTTGAGCCACTCTCTTTTGTCCTACCAAAGAAAAGGAAGAGTAGGGCAAAGAAAAGGCCTGCTAGGAAGTGGTACAATGAGAAAATGGAGCAACCACATGAGCAACTGTGTATGAAGTTGTGTTTTAGGGATCAACATCAATTCAAAGATGCTTTGTTGAATTTGCACATCACCCAAGCCAGGAATTTCAAGTATCACAGGAATTCAGATCAGAGGATAATTGTTGAGTGTACAGATAAACAATGCCAGTTCTTAATGGTGGCAACAGTTATAAAAGGGGAGAAAACCTTTGTAATTAAGAAGATGAGACTAGAGCACACTTGCCCTAGTACCACTGAGACCACCAGGGTTAGTGCTAAGTGGCTAGCATAGAAATATGAGCATCTCTTTAGATCTGATATAACTACTGGTATTCAGACTATAATTGATGCATGCAATGAAAAATATGGTGTAGATGTGCCCAAGTGCATGGCATATAGGGCAAAGAACATAGCTATTGAAGCTGTGTTAGGAGATCACAAGAAGCAATATCCTAGGCTTAAAGACTATGCTCAGACTGTCATGGACACAAACCCTAGGAGTAGAGTAATAGTCACTACTGTTACTCCAGTACCAAATGCAAAAATACCCCACCCAGGCCCAAGATTCCATGCCATGTTCTTTTGCCTTAATGGAGCAAGGGAGGGGTTTCTCAATGGGTGTAGGCCATTCATTGGTTAGTTCTTGAACCTTGTGAACCATTTACATATTGTAGAGTACTCCATGTTGTATCTCACTTGAATGTATTTAATGTTTGCAAATGTTGATTATGCAGGTGTTGATGGATGCTTCATTAAGCTCACTACAGGTGCTCAACTACTTGCTGCCACTGGTAGACATGGCAACAACAACATATATCCACTGGCATTTGGCATAGTTGGTCAAGAGCACACACCTAGTTGGTGTTGGTTTCTACACCAACTGAAAATTTGCCTAGGGGAGAAGTGGGCAAGTTTGGAGCTTATACTATAATGTCAGATAGACAAAAGGTATGTGTTTGCATATTTCATTCTGTTTTGAACAAGTGTTTACAGTAGTTTAGATTTTCATTGATGCATATTTCTTTAGCTTGTAGCTTAGACTTGTTAAATTGTTTGTGTCAGGGGTTATTGAATGCAGTGAATGCTATGTTTCCAAATTGCAACCAAAGATTCTGCCTTAGACATTTATATGCAAATTTCCAAAATGCTGGGTTTAGGGGTGAAGATCTTAAGAAGTGCATGGATAATTCTAGCTATGCCTACAATGAACACAAATTTAATATTGCAATGAATGATCTTAGAGCTGAAAGTGAGGAAGCTTGGGAGTGGCTTACTGCAATACCAAAAAAAACATGGGCAAGGCATGCATTTGACACAAATTGCAAGACTGACTTGGTAGTGAACAACTTGTCTGAGGTGTTCAACAAGTACATTCTAGATGTTAGGAGAAAAGCTATAAGGACAATGTGTGATGGGATAAAAGATAAGCAGATGGTGAGGTGGCACATGAAGAGAGAGAGTGTAAAGGAAGCAAGATGGGAGATAACACCTCATTACAGTGAGAATAGAGGTTGAGAAGGAGAGGGCCAGATACTGCAAGCCAATACAGGCAGGGGTCAACTTATGGCAAGTTACAAGTGGGCAGCAAACACATGCTGTCAACCTGGAACTTGAGACTTATGGATGCAGGAAGTGGGACCTTAGTGGCATACCTTGCAACCATGCCATCTCTGCAATAAACAAGGCTAAAAGGAAACCAGAGGATTATGTCAGCAAATTCTTCAAGAAAGATTTTTATGCTGCAGCTTATGAACCAATGATCTTTCCTGTGCCTGGTGAGCATGATTGAACAAGGACCCCTGGTCCAGACATAGAACCACCTGCATTCAAAATCAAGAGAGGAAGAAGGAAAGAAAAGAGGATCAAGGGCAAATTTGAAGTACCAAAGCCAAAAGAAACTTCAAGAATGGGAACCATAACATGTGGCAATTGTGGTCTCCAAGGGCATAGGTACACAAACTGTCTTAAACAGTTGAAGCCCGAGCTAGCTTTGAGGAAGAATAAGCATGTGGTAATAATTTTTCACCTTGAAATATACTAATGTTTTCTTTCTTGTACATTTCTTTCTAGAATTATTAACTGTTTCCTTTTCTTTGCAAGGCTACTCCAAGTACCTCACAACCAAGAGCTAGTGGTCCTTCTACTGCACCAACAGCAAGACAGCCAAGACCCGCTGCTTCTGCTCCTACACCACCATCATCTGGAAGAAGAGGAGCTGGCAGAGGAGCTGGTGCTAATTCTACTACAACACCACCATCTGGAAGAGGAAGAGGAGCTGGCAGAGGAAGAGGAGCTGCTACTTCTACTACACCACCACCATCTGGAAGAGGAAGAGGAGCTGGCAGAGGAAGAGGAGCTGCTACTTCTACTACACCACCACCATCTGGAAGAGGAGCTGGCAGAGGCAGAGGAAGAGCTGGAAGAGGTGCTCCAATGCCATTCATTGCCCCCAGGCAATATGCTGACATTCCTACTGATGGCACACACACTGGATGGATGTCCTACTTCACTGCTAGCATGGGAGGAGGAGGAGCCATGTAATGTGAAATACTGTGGTGTTATTTTGGTTGAACTTGATGCTTGAGGTGGAGTACTGGTGGAGTACTCTAGTAATGTTGAACTTGATGCTTGTAATGTTGAACTTGAGGTGGAGTACTCTAGTTGATTATTGTAATGTATAACTTGCTACTGGATATGTGGTTGAACTTTAGGTGATTATCTGAATGTTCACCTTTATGTGGTTATTTGAACTTTAGGTGGTTATCTGGACTACCAGTATTTGCAAAGCAGTACCACATTAGCAGTTTCTTGTGACAAATCAGTACCAATACTGCTGCTAGCTGTTGCATGTCAGTACCAATATTGGGGCATCACATAACATGCAGTACCACATTTGGGGATTCTGACATGTGGGACAGATACCTCTCCTACTATTAAAGTGACAACACTAGATCTCAGAGTGGGGAACGAAACTAGGGTTCATCCACGCAGTGGCCATTTGTAGCGCAGCCAAGGAGAAATCTCAGAGGCGCTGACTGGGGCCGGCGGCGGAGATGTCGTGGTCGTCCAGTGCCGGGTCCGCTCCCGGATTTCATCGAGCTGCAGGAAGGAGGGGGGAGGAGTCGCGCTCGCCGCTGCGCTACCGTTAGAACCCAATGGCATACAAGCCTCCAGTGATGTGCCACTGCTCAACTCCGAGGAAGGCGCCAAGATGGATCTCCTGGAGCAGGCAGAACCCTGGTAGGAGGTACTATAGCTGCGTGGATGCTATGGTGAGTGTTGTTTTTTGCCCTAATTTTCTTCCTCTTTCTTCTGTGCAATAGTATGTGGCAGCATGGTGAAATTTGCTTGTGTATCTTAATAGCACGGTGGCTGTGGATTTGTGCAATGGCATGATGATCCATTGCCCACACTCTGGAGTGATCTCATTGGGGATCTGTGTGATGAAGTATGGAGGCTTAAAGGTGCAACTGTTACTAGATGTGAAGATCAATTTCCAATCCTGACTCCATGTTTCTGTCTCTGCAAACTCAACTCAGAGAGAAGAATGCAGAGATTGCAGGGATTAGGGCCAAATTTCACAATGTGCTGTTTCTTTTCACTATATTTGTGCTTGGCTTAGTTGCAGGCAAGATATTAAGTTAGTTGGTTCAGTTGTAGCCAAGTTGTAATGGATCAAGTTGTAATGGATCAGTGAAGTTATCTTCTGATGCAATGAGATTTAGTGAGTCTTCTTCCTCTTTTATTGCAATGTACTGTCTAGTTTGCTGCAACATTGTCATAATGTACCATCATCAACATATCCATCTACATAATCAGCATATCCATACATAATAAGAAACTGATCCATACATAGCAATACATAACCATTGTTCACAATACATAGAGGAGTTCCACTTCAAATGCATAGTTCATCCTTTTCTCACAAAAGGATGAATAGCATAACTACTACATACATACACAGCCATAGTTCACCATTAGTACAAGCATACAGTACACAACATTAGTTCCTAGATGCTAGGTCATTACACAACCATCATTCCCAAAAGGTCAGCAATGCCACTAATCTCATTTTCATCTTCTTCACTTCTCCAAGATGGCATGAATCCCCTGAACTTCTCCTTCAACTTTTCATTCTGAAACTCTAACTGCCACTTCTCTTCAATATGCTTTTCATTTCCCTTAAGCAGATCAGCAACCTGAAGCCTCAACTCTAGCTTCTCTTGGGTGAGCTTCTCTTGACACTTAGTTAGCTCTGCATTCTTCCGCTCCAAATTCATACTAGCTTCAGTAAGCACTTGCTTCTCTTTCATTTTGTTCAACTTCAAGTTCTGAATGACTACTTCTTGAGCTCTTGTCAGGTTGAGCAGCAGCTCATACTTCTGAGTAAGTTGCTGGGTCTCTGCATCTTTCTTTGCCATCTCAGTTGCCATCTTTGCCTTCATATCATCAATCAGTTCTTTTCTTACCTCCTGCTGATATGTAATGGCAGACTGCAGATGTCTAAAATCCACCACCTTATCTTCCTAGAAGTTCATCAGCTCATGCACATCTTGGACTAGCTTGTCATAGTTGGCCTCCAGCTTGTTCTTCTCTTCTGTCAGATGGTGGATAGTGAAAGAACTTTCAAGATTGTCATTCATCCTAGCACTTTTGGCATCTTCAACCATTGCCCATAGCTTCAACAATGCATTCTGCATTGTTGGGGGCCACTGGTGATCAACCCATTCAACAAAGCCACAATTGCTACCTTCCTGCAAAAACAACAACAACAACAAAACAGTTCATACAGCAAGTAATTACAGAAAATCACTGCAGTTGCCAAAAAGAATGTCTAAATTTAGCATCAGACCACTACATTTAACAAGAGGAGCAACCACTTGAGTAGCTGACTGACTAGGTTAGTTACTCTACTGTTCATATCAAGGAGTGTTCAACCATTTGTAAGCTACTCTACTACCACTATTAACAAAAAATACTATGCCATTGTACTCCAGCAAAATATACTCATGCTTGACCTAAATAAGCTACTCTAACAACTATGAACCAAAATGTTGACAGCAAGCAGAGTACTCCAGCAAACAGAGTTCAATATGGCACTGACCAAGTAAGAAAAAAAATCAGTATGCCTACAATCCTACAATCCATACCGGCTGTGCACATGCTAAAAACCTCCTGCCTGTGTCTGTTCCTTCAAAGGCAACAAGCCTCTCAGATGCCATGCCGTGCTTCTCACATGGAGACATCACATCCATCTCAAGCCCCTTGTAATCTGGATCTTCAATGCTGAAAGGGACCTGCAGAAGCTCGCACAAAGACAATGGCCAAATCAGAACCTAGCGAAATCAACCAAATCAAGAAATCCCAAATCTGAAACCCTAACCCTAACCCTGTACTGACCTCGTTGAGACCGTTTGTGGAGGAAGAATGCATGTACGGGAGGCTAGAATGGTCGTCGCTGCTTTCGTCCTCCAAAACCATGGCGTCGGCAGGGCGGGGCGGCGGCCGGCAGTCGGGACGCGGGCGGCGGCGACGAAGGAAACGAGAGAGGAGGAGGGGAGGGGAATGGTGCGGCCGGGCTGGAACTGGTGCGACCGGACCAGGTTGCAGCGCACCGGCTCGTCCTAGTCAGCGCGCGGGCACGCGCGGGCACGCGTCGATTGGCTAGCGTGGCACCTGACAGGTGGGCCCGAGCTGTCGGATCGGGCGTCAATACGTATAAATACGCGTTTTAGCCTTATTTGCAAAAACCCGGACCAATGTTGGTACTGACATGCAAAAATTAGCAATCGTGGTATCAATCTGCATGTGATGCCCGAATTGTGGTACTTCTGTGCAATTAACTCGCAGCACCACATCTCCAAAGTTGTTGGGCCTGCATGTCCTTCTCCTGCTGAACTATCTTCACCCACTGCAGCAGCAAGCCGATCAGCTTGTGTTCAATATGGGGCCTCCGTCTGTTGATCTAATATGGGGCCAACAGGCAACAACACAGCATGTATGTGATCCAGGTCACTATACTGATCTTCCGCTGCGGGCTCGTAGAAGCGAATTATCTTACTCCACAGAATTTAATGTAAAAAAGCATGGTGATTGCCATAATATGACTTTGGTTGCGCTAGTGTGAGACATGTTTGGAACTCTAATGGCATAGAACAGAATCCTTCACATAATAAAACCCTCTTTCTGCCACTTCAGAATATTAGTGAATTTACGGCTTATATTTTTGCTCAATGTCTGCATGCTGTATGGTGGTGAGCTAACTTTTTTTGTGGGTTGTTTTGGTCATGGTTGTCACAGAGCTTTGCATATTCAGATATCTATGCAAAATGGCAAGCAAAACTCGATAATGATTGCTCTTCTCTAAAATAACTTGATGTTGTATACTATTATCAAACAATTTTAGCATCAAGTTGTGCTGCAAAATTCTCAACTTTTGCCTCATACGGGACTACCTTGGTGAGATGGATCAGGCCAAGGCCACGTAGATGGCAAGCAGTCATTGCACTAGGCGGAGCTGCCTTGCGTACTGGTTCTAGTTATAACCAAAAGAATGTTGCTAGGTTGCAGAAATTTTAAATAAAATGAGACCATGTTGGTCAGCACTTATATTCCTGACACCTACAAAACAGAAGCTATTACTAATAAGATGGTTGGTACATACCTTTAAGAAAAACTTCAGATGGGAAATTAGTACAGTACTATGTTATAGGAGTACATCTAAACTTTACATCAAAATTTCTTTCTTGAGAGAACTCCATATCAGTTCCTTAAGAGCATAACTATAGATATGTTCTCTAGTACTCATGCTGCATCATACTTAGGCCCCGCTTGGAATCGGTGTATCCTTCTACACCTGTATATATTCTACAAGTGTATTTCACCGGTTGTACGCAATTTTCAATGGAGAATGAAAACGACGGATGGAGGTGTGTATCTTTTACAGGTGTAAAGCGTTGGAAAACAACAATCCAATCAGGACCTTATTGTTATAGCAACATCAGTTCTAATCATTTTACAAAGCCAAAATAACCAAACTAGTAACCAAAACTGTCCAAATCTCAAAGAGATAGGCAATTCAGCTTATCCACTCATTACTTCACTGAAACTAAGAATGACATAACTCGTAAAAATTGAAGCAGTCTGACATGCAGTCATCGAGTTCCTACTAGTTAAACAAGTTCGACATTTCAAAGAAAACAATACAACATTAACACATAGTACTCTGAGAAGTCGCTAATTCGAGCATGTGGCGCACCACCAAGTCAAAAGATCAATAAGGTGGAGGTGGCTCCATAAAGCAGCTTGTGTTGCATCTGAATTCCCCAAATCATGGGTAATTTTTTGAAAGATATCATGGAGAAAAAGAGGAAGTGAGCGAGGCCGCTCCCGCGACCCGCTCCCGCCCCTGAAACCCTCGCCGCCGCCACCCTCCTCTGCCCGTCTCCGACGGGATCCGGCCGCCCTCGTCGGCGCGCGGCCCAGATCCGCCCCTTCACCCGCCCTTCCTCCCCCGCCCCTCCTTCCGCCCTTGCATCGCCTCCCCGGGAGGCGGCCGAGGCGGCCCCCGCACCTCTGCTCTCGGCTTCCCCCCTCATCCTCTCCCCTGCCGTCGCCGGTGGGCGCCCCCGGCTTCGGCCCGGGGGGTGCCGACGGCGGCAGGATCTCCTCTCCCCCAGTGCGCGTCCTCCTAGCCCGGGGCAGGGGGTGGCGGCGGTGTCGCTCGGCTTGGCGACAGTCCGGTGACCCGGCGGGGTGGCCGGGGGTGGACGTGGTGGCGGCGCTGCTCCTTGGCGGCGGGGCGGCGTGGTGGTGCTGGGTGGCCGACGTCGCGCCCCCGGCCCAGATCTAGGACCGGCGGGCCCCATCTGGGTCCTAGCGGGCCGGCCCCTCGGCGTGGCCTCGTTGTCTGCGGCACGGTGAGGAGGAGGAGCGGCTCGGATATGGGGCTTCAGCGCCGATGGCGTGCCGGCAGCAGCGCGAAGGCGGGAGCTTTACGGGTCCACGAGGGCTCGACCTGGCCTGTGGGCCCATGGGCCTGGTGTGCTCCTGCTATTGCGTCCAGACGGCTACTGTCGCTGACGGTGGAGGTGGTGCCCTCCCGCGTGCCGACGGTGATGATGCCCTAGTCCCGACTCTGATTCTTCGCCGCGTTATCCTCACTTCGCGATGCCGTGGTGAGACGGCGTGGGGGCCTCATGACCGCGTTGGCGCAGGGTGGTGGTTGGTTTGGCGGTTGAATCCGGAGCGCCCGAGGTGCGGGTTGGGATCGGGGGAAACCCCTGTCGGCGTGGCCGACACCGGCGCGGTGGCACCTATGGGTGCCACCTGACCTTCCGAGAGGGCGTCGGGGGCTACCCTTCCTCTCGCCTCGTCGTGTACCGGGGGAAACCCCTTGGCAGCAGCGCTGTCATTGTCGCGATCCTTCTTGGAGGTGTTGATAGGTGCCGGCGCTTTGGAGTCTTGGAGCCTAGTGGAAGATCCCGGTTGGCGCAGTGATCGCGAGGCTTCTTCGTTTTTGTTGATCCGCTGTTGTCGGCATTTGTTTCTTTTGCTCTTTCTCTGTCGTTTCTTTTGGGCGTGACTGTGTTGCTTCCGCCCCAGCACCTATCCCTGTATGGCTCGGTTGGTTGCTTTGTATACAAAGCGGGGGGAAACCCTTTTTCGGCAAAGATATCATGGAGGAGTGGTGGACATGGCATGGGAAACAAGCCTGTTTCATCTCTATGTTTGTCGTATTGTGTAAGAATTTTTTTGTATTTGTGTTGCATTTCATGTTGTGGATTTGATGAATTATGCAATAATTTGATATTGTGGATTGATAAAATTCTTTTAAGTTTGTTTACGAATTAATTTGGGATGATTTTGATTCAAACATATGCGGTTGTTAGCAGCTGTTGGCTGATGTTGTGCTGCTATCGCGTGGCTGGTGGCCTATTTTTACATCATCTCTTGGAGCAGCTATAATGCGGCTGCCCTATTTTACATCGTATGTTCGAGTTGGACGTTTTTGGTGATGTAAAAAGCATTTTTGGTGGTGTATATTTTATCCTAACCACTTTGTGATGATGTAAAATAGATCATCAATTGGAGATACTCTTAAGATGTGGAAATGTAATTCACATGGGGAAAAGCATTATATTACTATGCAATTAAGTTTTATTTTTGAATGTCAGTTTTATAGAAGCATGAGGTCAGGGATCCCAGTTACGTTTTATCAAGTAATTATTCATTGCCTATTTGACAAGAGAATATGAAGATGGCAGTATAGAGGATGGACCATTTCAAGTGCTCATCTGGTAACTCCGCTCAACACATTGCAATACTAAAGGCCTTGGTAAGTATCCGGCAGATCAACAAAATCTAGATGTGGGTTCTCCAATACAAAGCTGCAAGTTGTACCCTCAGCATCCCAATTAGTTATAGTTGCAGTCACGCTGTTTTATAAAGTATATTGAATCGAAGCTGTTTTCAAAAAAAAAGAAGGGAAAATGGCCAGACCATAAAGCCATAAGAAGGACAAATAGAGGGGGAACCAGATAGCCGATGAGTTTGATTGTTCCAGTTAGAAATTGAAAGTCTAGGACAACTTTGCAATATGGTATTGGTTCCTGGACCCTCAGTTAGATCAGTTAGTGAACAATTTGAGGTGTATAAAAACATACGAGCTTAATGCACTACATACAGAATCTGCAAAAGAAAGAGAAGGCATGGAATATCTTCTGAATGGTGTACAACTGTTGTAGCAGGAAAGAGTGTGATAATCGATGGACAAAAACACAACTTGTCGTCCATTGCCTTCTGTAATTCTGTTGGAGAAAAGGACTTCAAGTACCTTACTTATGATTGCTGATGTAAACCATGGCCGAACTCAAAAATATAGGGTATCCTTGATCCCTGGTGTCCGGAGTAAACACTTCGACAATAATCCCATGCAGATACTTGGCATGTTCCTCCCAAAGCCAGGCCCATCACAGGGAAAGTGAAAACCTAGATTTCATTTCTCAGATTACGGGTTTGTTTAGACTTGTTCATGATTTTGTGATGTCGCAGAGGCTGGATATAATTGTTATCCACTTGTATTAACATATTACACTTTATCAGGAAAAAAGTGATCTTCCTCCACCATACGATATTCCACATAAAGGTCAGCAACTTTCCCATCTTGGTGTGTGATCGTAATGTGGATACATCCACTCTCGCCATGCACAAATATCAACCCAAAAAAAAAACCATTTGACAAAACTCTACCGAAAATAAAATTGAGAAGGTAATAATTCGGTGATACTTTGCATCCATATGATCAACAACCAAAATAGAACAATCGGCTGCCCCCTGCTGCGGGTTCGGCTCGTGCGCTTCATCGCTTTGACGCGTCCCCGGCCATTGGCGACAGCTCTCCCGCGGGCTTCATCCTTCTTTGCTGTTGGCGGCTGTGGAAGCGTCGTAATGCCATTGTTTTCTAGGGAGAGGCGATGTCCCTCTCTGCTACTATCAAAGCCTGCCAGGACGATGCGGTTCTCTGGCGTGGCCGACTGAAGACCAACGATCAGCCCCACATCGACGTGTGGTTGTCTGTTCTTAGATGAGCCAGTGCATGGCTGTCGTCTCTTAGATGGGCCGGTGTGCCGTTGCTGCTCCTGAGAGTTACCCTCAGCTCTCCCCACCCACCTTGTAAAATCTGAATTCTCTGGTGGCTTTTGGCCCTTTACGCAATATATACAGGTGGTGGAAGGGCTTCCTTTCCACCCCGGGTGAAAATTCAAAAAAAAAAAATAGAACAATCGGACGGCTATCATCCAGATATTATTATCGATGTTTTCTATTATTGAGTTGCAGCTTTATATTGTACTACTATATTATCAGTTGAAACTAAACGACGATAGCACCTCATGAGTTCTGCTTGCACATATCGTATATATATAGGAGGGCTAACAAAACTGGAACTGGAGGTGGCGTTGGACGTGGACGCAGACGTTGATGGTGCCGCTGGGTCGTCATCAGTCACTGGATGGAGCAAGCGTTGGGGTTCTCATCGTTGAATGTGGTGGGCGCGTAGTTGGGCACGTAGTAAGGCCCGCCGCGCGACTGGTCGTAGTTGTAGTAGTCGTCGAGCGGCGGGTAGCCGTACCCGCCGTCCGGCTGCCGGGGTGGCGGCGCGTAGTAGGAGTAGTAGCCGCCCGGCGGGTAGTCGCTGGAGCTGCTGGCCGGCGGAGGGGAGTACGTCGGCGTGTAGTAGCTGGAGCTGGAGCGGCTGGTCGGCGGGGATGGCGGAGGGTAGTTTGGAGGAGACGACGGCGTGTATCTTCTGGTCGGCGGTGGTGGCGGCGGGTAGTTGGGAGGAGATGTCCGCGCGCGCGCTGCTGGAGCAGGGCTGGAAGGCGCCTGACCCTCGTCTGAGCCGCCGTAGGACACGATGGTGACGGGCTTGTTCCTCATCTTGCGACTGAGCCGCAACTGGAGCACCACCGCCATCTCGTAGGACGCCGGCACGCCCTCCACCTCCACGTTCACCAGCCCCGTCTCGTACGACGCCGACACGCTCTCCACCCCTGCAACCAACCAAAAGCACGCACATGTATATTATACAGATCGATCGATGTGGACACTCACCCACGAACGCACCCGTAGGTAAGGTATATAGATACGTACAACCAAATTTCTTGAGGGCCTTTCGGATGTCCTTGGCGCAGTCATTGCAGTGCACGTCCATGGACAGGACTATAGGCGCCATTGTGCTCGATGGCGCCTCGCTATGATGTTCACGGTTCCACGTCGTAGCCGCTGTATTTCCTGGTATTTGTATGCCTTCTTTAGGAAAGGATCAGGCGGACAATGGAAATAAACTTGGTCAATTCTGATTTACTGGCCATTAAGATTTATACATGCTTCTTTCGCAACAAAGAAAAAAAAGATTTATACATGCTTCCTTTTTTTCGCTCTTGGAAATGCTAATGACCATATATTAAGATTCTTACCTTTTACATAAATTTTTAAAAATAACATTCAATTAAATCTTTAAAGGTGTCGAAGAATTTTTTGGGGGCGCTTACCAGTTGTGCCCTCGCTCGACTCCCGTTTCTCCTATAAACCTCGCGCCTACCCGCTATTCTAGAGGCATCCCACAAGCGCTGCGTTTTTTACTGCACGATCAATTACCATAGTGATTTTTTGGCTGCTGGCAGCTGGTCAACCGTCTACGGTTTCCAACATTCATAGCAGAGGCGGAGGACGGAAAAATATTAAGGTGTGGTGAAGTCTTAAGGAAATAATTATTTTGATTCAAATCGAAAGAGTCCATACACATTACAATGGAAAACCAAATACGAAAATGTAGGCATGTTTCAATAGGAAAACAACCTAAAACATACAAATAATGAGGTTTTCAATGGCATCTAGAAGACCCAGGCAATGGCAATGCCCTACCCTCATTATGCAAATCTTACTTAATTTTATCAAGATCAATACTTTTAAAGATATCTTGCTCAATATAACAAACAATCAAGTCATTAAACCAACCATCAGTCATCTTGTTGCGCAACTCAGTCTTGATGATTTTCATTGATGAGAAGGCCCTTTCAACTGTTGTCGTCGTTACCGGTAGTAGCAATGCCAACTCAATGAGGCGATAAACAGTAGGAAACATGACATGCCTTTTAAGTTCAACCAGCATTTAGCTAGGCTTGCAATATCATGACAAGCTCTAAAGTTCACGTTCACAATCAAAGAAATCATCATGATACACCTCTGTGAGCTTAGAAAGCTTATTCAGGTTGAACTGAAAAGTCTCCATTTGATGAACCAAACCTCCTGCCCCATCACGGCTGCCCGCCTCGGCAAGAGCTGCCACTGGCGCTGCTGTCGCTTGTTGTCGCCGCCCTCTAGGCCCCCAGCTTGCCACCGCCATTGGCTTCCCCGTTGCGGTCGCCTGCCGGCGCCATTTGCTTCCCCGTCGCGGTCGCCTGCCTCGTCCTGGCGACCTGGCCATCCACCGTTGGCTGCCCCATCGCGGTTGCCCGCCATGTCCTGGTGACCTGGCCAACCATCGTTGCCGTGCTAGTTAGCGTACGTCGCGTCGGTCTTCGCGTGGAGTAAGAAGTGGGTGGAGACGTGCATGTGCGTCTTGACTGGGTAGTGCGTTCTCGACCTGGCTCGACGTCTTGATCGGTTGCTTATTTTTTTTGAATTTGCCTAACACTTTATTGATCCATAAAAGTGTTCAAAAAAATATAGGATGGGTCATTAGGATGGATAAGCCACATGTTTTTTTAGGGGTGGATAAGCCATAAGTGACGACCCTGATCAAGCATAGTAGAGTGTTTGGCTGGACGCCTCAATCGTTTGCTTTTTTTTTAGGGAAACCTCCATCGTTTGCTTTTTTTAGGGAACCCCAACTAGCTGGATGCATCCGCCCATCTCTCCTTTTAGCGTAAAATGTGAGCGGTCAAAACCAACTTTATTTTTTGCATCGACGGTCAAAACCAACTAGCGAGGCAGCCGTAACATACTACTAGTACATACGTATACATTTTTTTCTCCTCAGAATCAAGGTATAGCGGCTGCCATACCCTGCCCACCGGAGGCCTCCGCTAGTTTTCATAACCGCTTTCAGAGAGGATGACTGGTGGGGTCGTGAGGCTGTGGGGGCCAGGGAGCAGAGCTTGGGTTTCTCTCGAGGCAACATGAACGATTGGCTGAGGTGGGTTGTTCTCGATTAGCTGAGAGCGGCGTGAGGAAGTGGATTCCCGCAGGTGTACTGCTGCGTCGGTGATCCCGATTGCAGTTTGAGCCCACATTTTAGTTTATTGGGTACACTGGACCTGGCGACGAGAGCCAGGACCAATCCTCGAGAGAGCCAAATTTCAGCACAAATTGACATTCGTGGAAGCCATGAAACAAAATCACTACTCCAAAAATGCTACACCCTCCGTTTGGAATTACTTGTCTCGAAAATGGATGTATCTAGAACTAAAATAAGTCTAGATACATTCATTTTTGCGACAAGTAATTCCGAACGGAGGGAGTAGTTTTGAAAAGATTTTGGAGTATGAATTTGTTTTTTTCACGATTTTCACGAATGTCATTTCATGCTCAAATTTGGCAGGCATACAAAACATTTGTCAAAGTTTATAATAAAAAATCAGAGTTTTTTTTACTTTGTTTAATATTTTTTTCGATTTTACTATTCACAAGAGTGCATTTGAGCTCGGGATTAGAATAGGACTTTCATTCCTAAGCTTCCATGGTTGCTACTGTATAAAATGAACAAAAATCATACACAACATATATGGTAATAAATTGTCCTATTTATTTTTCATATACATTGGGCTTAATTAATATAATTATATTATACCAAACTATCAAAGTAAAATCAAGTGATTTAGTGTTGCCTCAAGATCAGTTTGTTTCTCGACCGATCTACATAAAGTGAACATACTCAGTTTATTTATTTTCGAGTTGAGCGAAAAAGACAACCCGATCTCAAGCGGCTCACAGCCTCGAGCCTTTCTTGACGCCCCAGTCAGCTCAACTTATACTAAAATTCAAGAGCGAGCTCAAACTAAATGAAGCTCAAGGTGAAGCCGTGGAAACTGGCTTCTGCTCAGTTTGTATCGACCTCGAGCTAGTTTCAAGCTAAACAAGTAGAGAAATGGCTTACTTCAATAGAAGGTACAACAGTCTCCATCATGTCCTGGAGTGTTCATCTTGGACAAATTAGCAAGATATCATGGATGAACAATAAATAGAAGAAAATGAAAGTGTGTTTCCTCTCGAAGTTTGGCTAAAAGTAGCAGGATATTTAATCCACGTGACTACAAACCATTTAAGGGCCTAAATATTGTTCCTAAGCTTCAATGGTTGCTAGTGTATAAAATGAACAAAAATCATACACAACATATATGGTAATAAATTATCCTATTTCTTTTTAATATATATATTGGGCTTAATTAATATTAATCAAGCTATGGAAGTAAAATCAAGTGATTTAATGTTGCCTCAAGACCAGTTTGTTTCACGACCGAGCTACATAAAGTGATCATACTCAGTTTATTTATTTTTGAGTCGAACGAAAAGACAAGTCGATCTCAAGCGGCTCAAGGCCTCGAGTCTTTCTTGAAGTGGATCGGCGCCGGCGAGGGGAGGAAGAAGGCTTTTCTTGAAGGCAAAGAATGTGCAATCAGTTTTCGCACAAAGTCATGAAAGAATTTAAACAACACAAAGAAACAATATTAACACGACAACTGAAGAAAGTTTAATTCAATACTTAAATTAGGTGTTTACCCTTGTCCTCCAGAACTGGTGAAACTGCTCACAAGAAACAATCGAAGTCGTGAACAAGGAATGTATCATGATAGATACAATATCAAGATTTTTCCAACAAATCTCAAAGAATTGATCCCCTATATCAAGATATGAAGGGGGTTGAATATCAGAATCTCAATCTACTGGAGGGAATGAACATGCAGATGGTGGAGATGGGGAAGATGGCGGTGCAGATGATCCTTGTGACCAGGGATGCAAAGCAGATGATCTGTAGTTGATCATTTCTTCAAACTAGTAAGCGTACACGTGCAACGCACGTCTCGACTAATATTATATTCGCGTTACTCTACTCGAGTGACATGGGAAAACCCTACCTGCACCGCAAGACCACCCCCTCCTCCTCGCTTCACCGCCGTCGGAGGGGGCGCCGACAAAGCCCACCTGTGCCCCAGGGAAGGTGGAGGCAGGGCATCCTTTTCCGCAGGCTGTTATTTTGGCACAGGTCTCAGGTGATCGGTGGAGCGTGGCTGTCCGATGGTGTGTGCCGCGTGCTGCTCATAGGGAGGCGACCCTCTTAGCAACAGTGCCACCCCTAGACGATGATGGGTGGCGGTGGTGGTTGTGCGGCTCCATGTGGGAGGGTCGTGGTAGCACCTATGTTGTCTGTGGGGGCGCTGTCCCAGGAAGGCCTAGCCCCAGTGGTGCCCGTCAGGTTGCCCATTGGCGGCTGTCTGCTTCTTCTCACGCAGGTTGGATCCCCGTCTGGTGGGTGGGGCGACACTGGTGTGTCTGGAAGTGATGGTTTGACAGAGGTAGGCAGGCGGTGGTCAGACTCAGGTCTCCACTCCGGTCAACGATGATGCTTGATTGTTCACCTTCTGTTTTTAAAATAAATGACAATGAAAATCATACAGGTCCGCTTTTGCCCACCTTGGTCACCGACAAAAATAAGAATTCCCATAGAAAAGATATTCTAATACTAATAAACATATTACAAATCAACCTATCATTTAAATGAATCATCGTATGCATAGAGCACTAGCTTCTAATTATCTCAGTTTTTTATATGTTTAATCAATTGTTATAAAGCGTAGGCATCTTCAATCTCGATGTAGTTGAGAAGGTGAACAAAAAAACGATTCAATTTATTTATTTATTGCGAAAAGTCCTAGGATTTTTGAGTATTAAGTAACACACGTCCTTACAAGCCCAAGTTGTACAAACAGGAATGCTTGTAAGGAAGTAGAAGAAAGAACCGTGAAAATGTTCGGCATTGTTTGGACAGGAGCGATACTCTCGATGGTATTCCGAGCGAGGTATGTCAAATCCCAATGACGGTTCTTCCGCTCTGCAGAGAACCGGCTCAGGCGCCCACTAAGCTGTCGCGCTCGCTTCGTCCTTATTTCTCTGACGATGAAATTGAACACGTCGTCGCCACCGCGCTCGTTTCGTCCACAGAAAATGATTCCATGCACGTGAAAAGGTCGTCAGGTCTCACGTTGCATGTCCCTATAGAACTGAAGAAAAACCAAACCTCCTGCATGCTCCATCCATACAGTCAATGCACGTGCGTGCGCGCATGGGACATCCACCAAGAGAAGAGGTTATACAGTCAATGCATCCAAGTTGTGTGCATCCTCTTGTTTCTGTCCGATGTACTCGCCGCCGGCAGCGCCATAGGAATGGGCGTGTGCGGGCACCTGCTGCACGCTGAGGCAGGTGGACAGGGACCCAGAGCCCATGGACAACGTCAGCGAGTGCAGGAGCGCACCAGGGTTGCCGTGGCTGGCCGGCACGATGGCTCCTTCGTCGTCCTCGCCGTTGCCGGTGTCAGTGTCGTAGACGTCTCCTGCAGGCGCCATCCATGGCCTCCTACCACCATGCGCCGCCGCGACAGTCGACGTGGCCTCCTGCTATCGTGCGCGCTCGTCGTGGCCTCCTGCCGCCGATCGTCGTTGCCACTTGCCGGTCCGCTCGGTCCGCTCGGTCCGGCCCGGTCTGGAGCGCCGCTGGTCTAGTCACGGAAAACAGGACTGCCAGGCTGGTCAGACCGTCACGGACCGTCTCCACCCTGATCTGGTAGCGCGTCGAATCGGAGGCCGCGGCAACTCCGGTGTCCCAGACGACGGCGACAGATGTGATTGTTGGAAATATGCCCTAGAGGCAATAATAAAAGCATTATTATTATATTTCCTTGTTCATGATAATTGTCTTTTATTCATGCTATAATTGTATTATCCGGAAATCGTAATACATGTGTGAATACATAGACCACAATACGTCCCTGGTGAGCCTCTAGTTGACTAGCTCGTTGGTCAACAGATAGTCTTGGTTTCCTGACTATGAACATTGGATGTCATTGACAATGGGATCACATCATTAGGAGAATGATGTGATGGACAAGACCCAATCCTAAGCATAGCACAAGATCGTGTAGTTCGTTTTGCTAGAGTTTTTCAATGTCAAGTATCTCTTCCTTAGACCATGAGATCGTGTAACTCCCGGATACCGTAGGAGTGCTTTGGGTGTACCAAACGTCACAACGTAACTAGGTGACTATAAAGGTACACTACAGGTATCTCCGAAAGTGTCTGTTGGGTTGACACGGATCGAGACCGGGATTTGTCACTCCGTATGACGGAGAGGTATCTCTGGGCCCACTCGGTAATGCATCATCATAATGAACTCAAAGTGACCAAGTGCTTGGTCACGGGATCATGCATTACGATACGAGTAAAGTGACTTGCCGGTAACGAGACCGAACGAGGTATTGGGATACCGACGATCGAGTCTCGGGCATGTAACGTACCGATTGACAAAGGGAATAGTATACGGGGTTGCTTGAATCCTCGACATCGTGGTTCATCCGATGACATCATCGAGGAGCATGTGGGAGCCAACATGGGTATCCAGATCCCGCTGTTGGTTATTGACCTGAGAGCCGTCTCGGTCATGTCTGCATGTCTCCCGAACCTGTAGGGTCTACACACTTAAGGTTCGGTGACGCTAGGGTTATTAGGAAGACTTGTATGTGATTACCGAATGTTGTTCGGAGTCCCGGATGAGATCCCGGACGTCACGAGGAGTTCCGGAAGGGTTCGGAGGTAAAGATTTATATATGGGAAGTTGTCAAACAGACACCGGAAAGTTTCGGGGGCATATCGATATTGTACCGGGGCCACCGGAAGGGTTCCGGGGGTCCACCGGGAGGGGCCACCCCTCCCGGAGGGCCACATGGGCTGCGTGGGGCAGGAGCCAGCCCCTGGAGGGCTGGGCGCCCCCCTTGGGCCCATGCGCCTAGGGTTGAGGGGGGAACCCTAGAGGGAGCGCCCCCTTTGCTTGGGGGGCAAGTCCCCCCTCCCTGGCCGCCGCCCCCCCTCTAGATCCCATCTAGAGGGGCCGGCCCCCCTTGCCCCTTCCCCTATAAATAGAGGGGTGAGGGGAGGGCTGCACACACAAGCCAAGACGCAGCCCCTCCCCTCCCCAACACCTCTCCTCCTCCGTACGTGCTTGGCGAAGCCCTGTCGGAGTACTGCTGCACCAACAACACCACGCCGTCGTGCTGCCGTTGGAGCTGTCTTTCTCAACCTCTCCTTCCTCCTTGCTGGATCAAGACGGAGGAGACGTCGCCCGTATCGTACATGTGTTGAACGCGGAGGTGCTGTCCGTTCAACACTTGGTCATCGGTGATCTGAATCACGTCGAGTACGACTCCATCATCACCGCTCTCTCGAGCGCTTCCGTACGCGATCTACAAGTGGTATGTAGATGCAAACTCACTCCCTTGACTCGTTGCTTAGATGAACTCATAGATGGATCTTGGTGAAACCGTAGGAACATTTTTAATTTTCTGCAACGTTTCCCAACAGTGATGTGTGTAGCGTGTCCTTTGCAGAGGCAATGACGGATAGTGCGAGGGATTAGAGAAGATATGTTTTTAGCCGAGGAATAACTGGAAGGGACGACGGCGTAGATAGGGAGGGCATGTTTCGACGCCGATAGCATCAAACGCGGGGTGGGAAGAGATCAATTAGGTTGAGTGGCTTCCTCTTTTAGCTGATACTAATAATTAGATGCTCCGGCAACAAAAAAGAATAATAATAATTAAATGGCAATTATATATGGTATAGGAGTAATAATTATCTAAGATTTGGTGGGATGCTTGAGCGGAAGTTGCCGAAGCAGGCGTAGAAAAATTTCGTCCGCCGGTGGAACGGTCCGCCTTCAGTAATTGCTAATTACACCCTTTGATATCTCATCAGATTAATCTGATCTGTTAGATTTCATTAATTTAGATAATCAAACGGTGATAATTAATCGGTATACACTTAACGGGGTATCTTTAAGAAAGAAAATGTTTGCTTGTTTAATAGTAAGTCGACGGCGGCGCGAGGAGGGCTGCCTGAGAAATTCGGATCGAGAAGTTTGAGCGAGGACCGGACGGCCCAAAAGGTGGAGGTCTCCGGTTGGAGCAAGATCGCGGTAATTATTGCTAATTGATTATGATTAAAATAGGCCCTGGTTGGTAAATTTTGCGTAATTATGATGGCGTAGATCATGTTAATTATTGGTAATTGGTTTTGGTAAATGTTATTGGTAATTGATTTTGGTAAATGATGTGATACAACATTGAGGCAATCCGGTCCATTGAGAGATGACGGATGTATGGCTGAGATGTAATGTTTCTGCCACAACTCGATTGTTTAATAGTAGTAGTAGATTTTGCTTCTTTCGCAAACACATCACCCTCCGATTCCCGTGGCAATCCTGGAGTTTCAAAAATTGAACTGCAAGTAAACTTGTCATACACCTGGTTGCAATGTTTCCATACCACCAGCAGGTGACGAGCGGGTTGGCTCACAAGGAAATGTTTTTGTTTTTAACACCGCAAATAAATGTTAGGCATGCCTTCTGTAACAATATATCAGGCAGTTCACATATATACACATCACGGATTCATCTCACAAAAACCCGTTACACACCACTTTAAACAAACCGTCATGACATCCAGGTAAAATGAACACATATGAAGTTGACAATGCAAGCCATACACATCTCGCAAATTCAGTAGAAGCAGCAAATACAAAGTTTTGCTTTGTTCATACCAACTAGGCAACTACTGGCTGCATCATGTCGATAACATCGTTCAACAAAATGGATGTGGAGTGAGAGTACGTGCATCTATCTGTTCAACAACGATTACAAAGAGGTGTTCAGGTTCTTTCTCCTCGTTGCAGAAATACGGGTACTACTATATTCAGAACAAGATTCTCAACAGTCACTGGTTATCCCATCGTCTGCAGCCAAAAGTGCTTCTCCTACGGGTCTCCTAGATTACCACCCAACTAACGGTGCATCATCTCGATCCAAAGCTACTTGACTGACGCATCCAAAAGCTCAAAACTACAGGACCTGCCCTATGTGTTTCTGTGACATCCACAAGCATCAGGTGTCATCAGGGAACATCAGGATCTTCGCCGCAGAAATCACCTCGGGTACCTCTGCAAGTAGAGATCACGCTTTTGTAGAATCCTTCTGATAGGCCTCCGTGTGTTGACCCAATATGGGGTCAGCAGCATAGCATGGATGTGATCTAGGTCACTATACTGATCTACCGCTGTAGGCGCACTTACCCTTACATAGCGTGTCAAGCTCTTTGTAATCATGGCGCTCCGAAATAGGGTCTACGCATTCAGTGTCCTTGGGGTCAGAGTGACAAGGAAATACTATATTCCAGTCTCCGCACAGTTATCATTGACACAACATTCAGTGGGCTCAAACTTAACTGATCCATCTTTGGGCTCAACTAAGATGTCATCAGTAATGCTGCCAGATACTCTACAATATTTATAGATTTGACTGCTCCGGACCTGCAAATTTCGTGCATAATGTAAGATACAAGGGACCATAGTGATGAGTAACAAAACATGGGAGTAACAAAATCTTACAAATCTTGTACTCCCTCTAAAGAAATATAAGAGCGTTTAAATCACTAAAGTAGTGATCTAAATGCTCTTATATTTCTTTATGGAGGGGGATCAACCTTGTGTGGTCGTGGTGGACAGTTGAGGTCAAGGTCTCATCGGAGTCCATGTCCACCTAGTCAGCTCAGGGTCGTCCTCCTCGTCAATAGAGTAGGGCACCTGCTAATCTGAATCTTGAGGTTTTGCCTAAAAACAAAAAAAAATTCCAGTAAAGTGCAGTCTGAACAAACAAATTTCATAATCTGAATGCCAAGAAAAACATATATGAAGAACTTTGATTTAGCATGCACCACGAGTCCATAACTGACTAATGAACAAGTAGACCACAGTAGTATCATAGACTCACCAGATTTTAAATATACACCTAACTCTGATCTATCTTTGTAGGAAGCATTACAACTCTTTTACTTAGAGACCGGATAAGCAAAATGGCAATAATGTACTTACATCATGAATAAAACAAGCTCCACTGCCATCAAGGGTCGCTACAAGCTCTATCCATCCATCTTCTCGCCCTCCAAAAGATCAAACTTGCAGGTCCACCATCTCCTCGCATAGGTTTTCTTCCCTTGAGCGTCGCCTGTAACAGCCAAGACTCCCATCCTTTTATGTTCTTTACATAGATAAGCTCTCTCCTGTAACATTCAAAGAAGCGCCGAGCCAGAACTCTCCCTAATCAACACAACACAACACAATAAATAGATGCACACTAAGACAATAACCAAATATATCTAACAAGGCCCCGCCAGTGAGTTGCAAATAACCGATAGTTGCTTCTACAAAATGTAGAAAATAAACCAAGCTCCAGTTCAAACATTGCCAATTTGCTCAAGTACTCTCTTCGTTTCTATAAGTCATTTTAGAGATTTCAATACGGACAAATGTATATTGACATATTCTAGAGTTTAGATCCACTCATTTTGCTCTATATGTAGTCCATATTAGAATCTCTACAAGGACTTATATTTAGGAAGGAAGGGAGTAGTAAACAGATATACCTATAAACCATTGCCAGATTGGAAATAAATACAACTTTGCCATTAAAAGATAAAATCATGACACTTCATACAAGGAGGCCAAGGTAAACATAAGATTCATCAAACAAGTCGACGCAGAGGGACCGCCAAAGGCTAAACACTGCCTCTGAGAAACTCGCTAATATAACGACAACAGCTACTCTTGAACAGTTTAAGCAAGCAATCATAATATTGATCAAACAACAACCAAAATCAAAAGCTATGTTCTGGAAACCATTCAAAAGAGGACAAACATCCCTCATCATCTAAGAATGAGATACACAGGGCATGACATCTACACTACACATGCCTTGGTAAAATGATCAAATATCATAGTCTAAGAAGACCCGAACAACTAGAAACAACCCAGAAAATTCCAAATCAGGTTGTTAAACAAGAGCCAAACATCCCACAAACCCAAGACATGATCATTAATTGAAACCATATCACCAAGCCTCAGTATGTCAACGGCAGCAACATAACACCATAGGCTAGACCACAAGCACTAGAATCATCGGAGCGGAGCACGGTATGGTCCCAGAGCAGACAGAGGACAAAGCAGAGGCCGGTACAAGGTGGGAGTTTATGGACTAGCGCCACAGCCACATTCTCCTCTGCCACCCAAGACGAGTCGATTTCCTCGTGTGGCACCCCATCACCGGCGAGAAGGTGTGCATCCCGCTTACCATGAAACAATCTTACTCTAGTCCCAGGCACCTCTACAGCAACGCCACACTGATCTGTGGCTTTGAGGCCGACGATGACGATGACGGCTACCTTGCGGACTGCCAGCCCACGAGCCCGTTCCGCATAGTTGTCGTGTGTACGTGATATGAGCATGGTCGGAGAAACCGTGTGGACGCCTACGTCTATTACTCGCTGGTTAACCAGTGGAGCGGTGAGGCCAGGGCTTTTAGTAACGCATGGTACATCAGTGTTTACTTCATGCTTGGTGCTGTCGTTGGCAAGACCATGTACCAGCTATTCTCTGATGAACACTTGCTTGCTGGCCTATGACATGGATAAGGGCACCATCACCTTTTTGTACAAACCAAAGTTAGATGGCGGAATGCGGCTCGGCCTTACACACATTTTGAGTATATGGGATTGAACTTACACGAGCTCCACTGGTTGAGCGGTGGCGGGGAACCAGTATAGAACGAACGAACAATGGTCTGTTTGCGCGACATCTTCAAGGACCTAAAGGTGCATTATTCACTGCCACTCTATCTCTTCCAGATTAAGATCGTCGGGGTAGCCGAGGAGGGTGATGCTCTGTTCCTAAGGACAGTGCTCGCCATGTTCATAATCTTTTTGGAATCGCTGAAGGTCAAGAAGGTGCATGAGCCAGATGATATATGAAGACCGTGTACCCTTATGCTGCCTTCTATGTGCCACCAGCTGGTAATAATGTGCACCTCCATCCTCCTCTTTCTTTATATGTTACATGAATCAACATGCAGTAATGTAGCTTTATAACATTTCCTAATTATCTAAATTTTGCTACGATGATGTGTTCCTGAAGCAACTCTCAGAGACAGCCTATCTTCGAGACAAAACCAATTTCCCCCGTAAGACACATATCTTTAGAGGTAAAACTAAGTTCCCCCATAGGACATAAATGTCCCTTGGCAAGCATATTTAACTCGGCTTCCACCTATTGGATTTCACCGAGAATTGCTTCAGAAACACATCGTCGTAGTAAAATTTAGATAATTAGGGAATGTTAAAGCCACCTTACTACATGTTGATTCAAGAAACATACAAAGAAAGAGGAGAATGAAGGTGCATGTTATTACCAGCTAGTGGCACATAGAAGGCAACATAAGGATACACGATCTTCATATCGTCATCTGGCTCATGCACCTTCTTGACCTCCAGCAATTCTATAAATATCATGAACATGCCGAGCACTGTCCCCAGAAACAGAGCATCGCATTCCTCGGCGACCACGGCGATCTTAATTAGGAAGAGATAAAGAGACAGGAAATAATGCACCTCCAGGTCCTTGAAGATGGCGCGCAAACGAATAACAATTCTTTCATTCCAGACTATTTCCGCCACCGCCCAACCAGTGAAGCTCGTGCAAAATCAATATCGTACTTGAAATGTGTGCAAGGTTGAGCCGCATTCCGCCGTCCACCTTTATGAGGCAGGCGTCGCGTCGGATTGGTTGGTACAAAAAGGTGATGGTGCCCTTGTCCATGTCGTAGGTCAACAAGTGTTCATCAGAGAATAGCTTTTTTTTACATGGTCTTGCCAACGACCGACACGAAGCAGAGGTTAAGGTACCACGCGTCACTAAACGCTCTGGCCTTCCAGCTCCATTGGTTAACCAACGAGTAATAGACGCAGGTGTCCACACAGTTTTCCCCGGCCAGGCTCGTACCACATATGAAGGGGAGCCTTGGCGCAGTGGTAAAGCTGCTGCCTTGTGACCATGAGGTCATGGGTTCAAGTCCTGTAAACAGACTCTTACAGAAATGTAGGGAAATGCTGCGTACTATAGACCCAAAGTGGTCGGACCCTTTCCTGGACCCTGCGCAAGCGGGAGCTACATGCACCAGGTTGCCCTTTAGGCTCGTACCACATATAGACGACGGCTATGCAGAATGGGCTTGTGGGCTGGCAATCCACGAGGTGGCTGTCATCTTTACTGCCGGCCTCACAACCACAGATCAGCATGGTGTTGACATAGAGTTGCCTAAGTATAGAGTAAGATTGTTTCATGGTAAGAGGGATACACACCTTCTCAACGGTGATGGGGTGCCACATGAGAAAAGCAAGCCGTCTTGGGTGGCTGAGGAGAACGCGGCTGTGGCGGCAGTCCATGAACTCCCACCTCGGAGCAGCACCTAAGTAGTGGCAGGCGAGGAGGCGGTCGTGTTACCCGACGCCGATGTAATGGGCCCACCCCAGAAGCAAGGCGGTGCACCACCATCGTCGAGGCCAACAGCAAGCTACGGTGCCAAAACAATGCATGCATGCATGCTACAGTATACAAAGAGATTTGAGGGCACGCCCCGGGCCATGGCCCCTCGGTCAGCGCCGCCATTGAATATTGGCTTTTGTAAAGATTATACTAAAGATGAATTGATAAACATGAGTATTTGTTGGAGGGCTATGGTGGAGCTGATTTAGTTTTGGAAGCTGAAGATTGACATAACGTAGTCGGGGTAGTTTTCATTCAGTAAATAGTCCGCGCGTACGTACATCAAGCAAAGGAAATTAGTTTCCATCAAGGGGCCAGCTCCTTAATATTGTTTCGAAAGGTATTATCGCAAGCATGCGCAAACAGAAAAACTTAAGAGTTTTGAGTACAAAAATGATATTATATATATATATATATATATATATATATATATATATATATATATATATATATATATATATATATATATATATATATATATATATATATATATACGGCTGCGCTATTCTGTGCGAGCGCGCATATTTGCTTAGCGTGCGCTCCGGCCAATGCTAATTAGGCGGGACGGTCGCCCGGAGAACCTGCTCCCCGCTGCTAATTTGGTTTAGGGTAACGGTCTTTGCAACAAAAAGTAACGCACTTAATTTTATTACCATGCATGGTTCGATGTATCCTGATTCTACTGGCACTATTTATTGGCGGTAACCGGGAGTAGTAGAGATAGTAATGGATAAAGATTTTTACCATGCAACGAGTAATCCAATGTTAGAGCCCTAATTGTAGTAAAATATTGCTAACATGTAGTAACGAATTACTACGTGCACTGGTAATAAGTAGGCCGAGTAAAACTAGGCCTATATGTAGTAATGGATTACTACATGTCTAGGGTTTGAGCCCTAATCATAGTAAAACCTCGTTAACATGTACTCCCCGTCTCGTAATGTAAGACGTTTTTCGACACTAGTGTCGAAAAACATCTTACATTACGGGACGGAGGGAGTAGTAACTATTTACTACGCGCATTAATGCACAAAAATGATGAAGTCGACCATAATGAGTAAACCTAGTAAAATAAGGCCTATATGTAGTAATCCATTACTACGTGTGCTCATGGTAATTATAGTGATGATAATACATTACTACTTCCAGCAGGGCCAATTACTTGATGGTAATGGTTGGTCCGGGTTGTAGGCGTGGGAGGGATTGGCTAATCGTAACTCATTACTAAAGGAGGAACCTGGGCCTGGTTAAGCGTGTGGACGACGTGTAAGCCGTTACGGTAGATTTCATGGTAAAATCATTCATCACTATATATTTTAGCAGTATAGTACAAGTAGAAAAAGGCTCTATTTCTAGTAACAAGAATCTGTGCCATCTGTCACGTACAATTACTACTATAATTAATCGTTACTACATACAATGCATAACTTTACTATCAACTGGAATCAGATTACTACCCCTAATGCTGGTTTCCACTTTTACGACCAATCAAAGGAAATTTACGTACAAAATAAAACCGCTCAGAGGGTGCTAGCGTGGGAGGAGTTGCTTTTTGCCTCACGCGGCCTGGCCGGAGCGTACGCAATCTAATTCTACGCTCAGGCTTACTTTAGCATACCTATATATATATATATATATATATATATATATATATA
>LT934118.1:633410914-633451502 GCA_900231445.1 Triticum turgidum subsp. durum
CCTCCAAACCCTAGGCGCATGGGCCCAAGGGGGGGGGGGGCGCCCAGCCCTCCAGGGGCTGGTTCCCTGCCCCACGCGGCCCATGTGGCCCACCAAGAGTGGTGGCCCCTCCCGGTGGACCCCTGGAACCCTTCCGGTGGCCCCGGTACAATACCGATATGCCCCCAAAATTTTCCGGTGTCCGTATGACAACTTCCCATATATAAATCTTCACCTCCGGACCCTTCCAGAACTCCTCGTGACGTCCGGGATCTCATCCGGGACTCCGAACAACATTCGGTAATCACATACACGTCTTCCTTATAACCCTAGCGTCATCGAACCTTAAGTGTGTAGACCCTACGGGTTCGGGAGACACGCAGACATGACCGAGACGGCTCTCCGGTCAATAACCAACAGCGGGATCTGGATACCCATGTTGGCTCCCACATGTTCCTCGATGATCTCATCGGATGAACCACGATATCGAGGATTCAAGCAACCCCGTATACTATTCCCTTTGTCAGTCGGTATGTTACTTGCCCGAGACTCGATCGTCGGTATCCCAATACCTCGTTCAGTCTCGTTACCGGCAAGTCACTTTACTCGTACCATAATGCATGATCCCGTGACCAGACACTTGGTCACTTTGAGCTCATTATGATGATGCACTACCGAGTGGGCCCAGTGATACCTCTCCGTCATACGGAATGACAAATCCCAGTCTCGATCCGTGTCAACCCAACAAACACTTTCGGAGATACCTGTAGTGCACCTTTATAGTCACCCAGTTACGTTGTGACGTTTGGTACACCCAAAGCACTCCTACGGTATCCGGGAGTTACACGATCTCATGGTCTAAGGAAGAGATACTTGACATTGGAAAAGCTCTAGCAAAACGAACTACACGATCTTGTGCTATGCTTAGGATTAGGTCTTGTCCATCACATCATTCTCCTAATGATGTGATCCCGTTGTCAACGACATCTATTGTCCATAGTCAGGAAACCATGACTATCTGTTGACCAACGAGCTAGTCAACTAGAGGCTTACTAGGAACGTATTTGGTCTAAGTATTCACACGTGTATTACGATTTCCGGATAATACAGTTATAGCATGAATAAAAGACAATTATCATGAACAAGGAAATATAATAATAATCCTTTTATTATTGCCTCTAGGGCATATTTCCAACACGAGGTCCGGGGCTTACCAGAGCGGAGCGAGCTCCTCCAACACCATATAGGGCCCTAGGAACGGCGAGGTCGGACAGCGGATGCACGTGGACATCGGAAAAGGACCTTAAAGACTAGCGGTGGACTACCCCGGCGGTGCCACCGCCCCTTGGCACGCTGCCGGCTAAGTGTTCGGTCAAATGCAAGGAGGCAGAGGAGAGTCTCCGGGAGTTCAACCCAGGAACAAAGAAAAGTCGAGCACGTATTCGGTGCGCGTTTGCAACAATGGCGGATCTAGAATCTTACCAACGTGGGGGCAAGCATGGAAAAAGATGATTGTACGGCACAAAAATGAGCATAATGTATATAAATATGCACTACTAAAAGTAAAATTGCAATTTTTGTGTGGGGGCCATGGCCCCCACCACCCCACCCCTAGATCCGCCACTGGTGTGAAAGGATCGAGAAATGGAGCACTTGTGTTCTTCAGGGCGTTTCGAATGAAGTGGTCCACCCGCTACCGAAGTGGTAGAGGGGTATTTATGATCCAAGAAATGGAGCCGTTTGAGCCATTTCAGATAAGTGTGTGGACGTCCGTGTAGCAACCGTGATGATCCGGGGCAAGCCCAGATGAGTACCCGGATGATCCTGCCGAAGGTCATGAACAATCGATCGTAAGACAGATTATCTATGTTCTCTTATGTCTTCCAAAAATAACTTTGTTGTAAGCAGTTTCCTGGTTGTTTAGCCACAGGGAGATGGAAACGCAGCAACGACGTACTCCCTCCGTCCCAAAATAAGTGTCTCGACTCTAGTAAAACTTTGTATTAAAGTTCGTACAAAGTCAAGACACTTATTTTGGGACGGAGGGAGTATGATTTTGCTTCTAGTTCTTCAACATATTTCAGGAATTTAATCCTACCACAACAATTATAAATGGTTTCCATCTTATTACGAGGCAGGAATATTCAGAGGCAGGCACAAGTTGTAATAATACTACAACAATACTAGTTTATGCAAATAATGTGTTTAAAGGGGACCCTTCGACCATGTTTATTCCATTGATCCCTGGAGGATATATAGAACTTTTGCTTCAAGCTGATCAAGCTTCAGAGGCGCTGCACTTCTCCAAGAAGATTAGAATTTTGATGAAGTAAACCCTTCCTTACGCTGTTACACATCAAAGTAGCGTACCAGTAACACTACCTTTCATTTCTTCTTATCGCAGTGAACAATATGCAGAGTTTCTTTCAGAACTGAAATAATATATGTAATGATGTACTCATGAGTGGGATTATTTATCCCAAGTCTTAACTTTTATTCATTCATCAGTCTAAATCTTTCCCATTAATCGATGATCCTCATCGGCATCACCACTAGCTTTTCGTTTGGTCCTGGTTGGCATCACCATTAGCTTTAATTTTGTTAGCTTAAACCTGATTACAGTCAAACAATTGTTAGTGCAATGTGAATGCACTTGTGTGATTGTGGGCAGGCCGGCTTGCAACTAGCTGCAAGTTTGACTGGTGTGCGTGTACAAGCCGGCTAGTCGGTTCAGTCTTTTGTCTGCATATAAGGGACACGGATGGTTGGTCTATGGGACATCTACACCTTATATAAAAAAGTAGTAATTCAATAAAAAGTTAAAAAATCCTGAAAATATGTTTGAAATAAACTTGACCTTTCATTATACTTGGGAGAAAAATTTCGCAAAAAGAAAATCCGCCTTTGACTTCTTTTAAACAAGACAAAATTTTGGCCAAAAATAGTGTGAACAGTGGCCTATAATAGCAAATAAATTTTGTCTTTTTCGCTATGAAGTCAAGGTTGGTCTTTTTTTGCGTGAAAATTTATATACTAGTCCAAAAGTAAGTCAAGTTTATTCTAAAAAAACTTCTGAACTATTTTGACCTTTTGTTTAGTTATTAAAGAAAATCCTCATATAGGATGTATATATAATCAGGAACCAAAGTGTGTTTCCTGCATCATAAGTCGGTTCCTTAGCAGTGCTGATAACCTTGTATAAATACGAGTTTGAGGAATCGTTGCTCTGCTAAAGTTGTTGTATTCGTTACAGTTGAAAGGAAGAAAAGAAGAAGGCATTTGTTCGGCGGAGCGCAGGCGAAAGCCTCTGTTCCTCTGTTTGAGCGATGATGTCACTTTGGTGTCGTGTTTCTTCCTGAAGGCGTCGGCCCGAGACTGCTCAGGGTGGTGGAGTTGTTGGTAGTTCGGACTCGACGTGAGATGACAAGTAGGTGGAGCGGTGTGGCATCAACCGTATCGTCGACGGTGGATCTCGGCGGCATGACGCAGTGGAGACTCGGCGTATGATGCGTGGAGATGGACTCGTGCAGGAGGATGAAGCTGTCTGGCATCATGGTGGCGTTGATGGCGGAGAGGCCTGGCAAGATTGGTGCATCAGTTCTGCTCTGAGGATGGACCGATGGAAGATGGAGGTGATGGCCCTTGCAGCGTGCGGTGCTCACTGGGAGTGTGTCGGACCGTTGTGTGACTCAATTCAGGTAGTGACTTGGATGGGACACCCGGCTTTAGTTGTTAGGTTTTGATGCGATGTCTGTTTGGTATTAGGTCCGGACATTCGGCACACCTTTATCAAGGGAATAAGAGTAGCAACAACGTTCCCAAGATGGTGGCTTCAGACTTATTAATGTATCATCTTGTATGGTCTTTGTGAATAATTAATAATATGGCTGCATGCATCGTCAGATGCAGAGGCCGAGGGTACATCCTCCTTTTCTAAAAAAATAAAAGAAATTTTTTTCGGCGGAGCGGAGAGACGAGGATAAGGCGACCCGCGAGATGATCGCTAAGCTCTGTTAGATGAAAAAGAAAAGTATCTACGTGTAAATATTGTACACTGCGTAACAAAATGATTAGGGATTTAAGTCCACTTTGATATGTGTGCAAAGTATGATGTCTAAATCTGAGGAGGGGCCCCAGGCACTGCCTATTGATTTAGGACTGATCTATGCGACTCTTGGCGCTAAGGCAATTAACACGTCCACAACAGATATTGGTCGAAGATCTTTTCCCCCTAGGGTTTCCTAGGGTCCAACTCTTCCTCCGGCGGCACCGTCGGAGGCCACCCAAAATCCACGTGAGATACTTTGATCGAGAGTTTGTGATCGCGCGGAGTCCATCTTGGGGAAGCCAGCAGTGTTCTCCGGCGACTGCATGGAGGATACGACCGCGATGGAGGTACGCCGAGGGGCAGAGAGGGCAGAAGTAGAGGAGACTAGGGTTGAAGTTCCAGTATCGGGAGTCGGGTCTGGCCCGGCGATCGCGACGGCGATGAACGGAGTAGAGGGAGGGAAGGTTGCGGGAGAGGCGTAGGATGAACAGAAGGAAGAGGAAGAGGCGGACTGGGATCAATATGGCCCGTCGCATAATCTTCAGGACGAGTTTGAGAATCTCAATCTACATGGTGAAGAGGAGGAAGATCGGGATTTGTCAGGGGAGGTAGAAGATTTGATCAAGGATGTCAGGTGGCTGGCGCTTTTTAGGGTTCACACCCTATGATCGTTTAGTCATGCCTCCGTGCTGAACTCGATGAGGAACGCTTGGGCTTGTGCACAGGGGGTGACCTTCAACATCAAAGGACCCAATCTGTTTTTGGCACAATGTCATCGTCTAGGGGATTGGAAGCGCGTGATGGAAGGAGGGCCATGGCAGTTCAGGAGGGATCCGGTGGTTCTGGTAGAGTATGATGGTTTCTCGAACGTGGAAGAATATGCTTTGAACATGTATCCACTATGGGCTAGGATTAAGGGTTTGCCAGATGGCTTGACAAGGAAGAAGGAATTGGCGGAGAAGGTGGCAAAGAAGGTAGGAGAACCTCCGTTTACGGTGACTGTGAATGAGGGAAAGATCAATCCATCCAACTATCTTCGGGTTCGGGTGTTTGTTAATGTTACAGTGCCACTCATGAGGTTTGTCCATATAACCTTGAAGGAGAGGAAGAGGTATTCGGTGTTCTATGAAAAGCTCCCGGATTTTTGCTTCTTTTGCGGTCGCATGGGACATGTTGTGGAGGAATGTGGTGATGGAGTCCACGATAGATCATTATGTGATTGGGGGGACTGGTTACATTGGGTCAGCGAGCCGGTGGGCTCGGGCACGAGAGGAGGCATAGGAGGCGGGTATGATGGTGGAAGAGGAGGAGCTGGCTTCACTAGGGGTGGGGGAGAGGAGGAATGAGTGGAGGTAGAGGTGGAGATGGAGGAGAGAGAGGTAGTCAAGCGGTTGCTTCGGATGAGAGGGTAGTTGATGATACTCGCAGAGAGGGAGGTGTGGAGCTGTCGGTAGGAATGGATATCATGCAGTACAAGATGGAAAGGGCAGAGGAGACACGAACTGTAAGGAAGAGACTTGTTAGTGAGGATGGTACGGTCAATGTCCGGGGCCAATCCATACCATGCTTGGCGGGGAAGGTGGCTGTTGCAGTCCTTCGCTTGGAGAATGGTGAGGAGGCAGGAGTAGGGGTTTCGACAGATTCCAGTACGACGCCAGGCAAGAACCCCATTGTGAAGAGGAGAAGGCAGGTTGAAGGAGTGGTGGATGACAATGATGAAGTTGATATGGATACATCTGTACAGGCGGCCTCCATGGAGGAGGACCGCCGAGCCCAATGAATTGCCTCAGTTGGAACTGCCGGGGAGGGGGGAACACCCAGACAGTTCGCGAGTTAGTGACGCTTTGTAAGTCGCATTCCCCATGCTTGTTTTTCTGTGTGAAACTAGACAAAAGTAGGAGAAGATGAAGAGGATCCGAACCAAATTGGGTCTTAAGGGTTTTTGTGGTGTGGACAGTAATGGCATGAGTGGAGGGCTGGCGCTATACTAGAGGGAAGACTGTGTGGTCGATATTTTGGACAAAGAAGACAGGTTTATTGATGCAGTTATTAGGGTTCGAGAAGGTGATGCTCAATGGAGGACCACTTTTGTGTACGGAGAGCCGAGGGTGGAGAACAGACACCTAATGTGGACCAAGATTCAGAATCTGAAATCTGTCAATAACTTGCCATGGCTGGTGATAGGTGATTTTAACGAGGCTATGTGGGACTTTGAGCACCTCTCGATAACGCCTCGGGCAGAGCAGCAGATGGTAGCGTTTCGGGATACTTTGGAGTTGTGCGAGTTAGTGGATCTTGGGTTTACCGGCCTACCTTTCACTTATGATAACAGACGGAGTAGGTCGGAAAATGTTAAAGTCAGACTAGACTGGGTAGTTGCTACGAATGAATGGTGCAAGCTGTTTGCGTTTGCTGCAGTGGAACATATACCCTCTCCATGCTCCGATCATGTTGCAGTTTTCCTCAATGGAGAGCCGGATTCGGGTCCTGTGGGGGGAAGGAGCAGGAGGTACGAGGTCTTCTGGGAGAGGGATACTACATTGCCTAAGGTGGTGGAAGAAGCATGGGCTGCGGTAGGCAAGATTCAAAATCTGGCTCAGCTAAGAGACGCCCTGTCAAAGACTATGACTGCCTTAGAGTCGTGGAGTAAGAAGTTTGGAAATGTGACAAGGGAACTAGCGAGATCACGCTCCCAACTGGAGCAGCTCATGCATATGAATGCGGACAGGGAAGAAATAAGGAAAGTTATGGATAAAATGAATGAACTGTTGTATCAAGAGGAGATGCTGTGGATGCAGAGATCGAGGATCTCTTGGCTTAAGGAAGGAGATAGGAACACAAAATTCTTTCACAACAAGGATGTCTGGAGAGCGAGGAAGAATAAGATTCGGGAGCTGACAGACAGTATTGGGACTGTTCACTCAGATTTTACAGCTATGAGCAGGATTGCGAATGATTATTTTCATAATATCTTTGCCGCCGATACTTCTCTGGATGCGTCTGCTGTGGCCGGACTTCTTGAACAAGTGGTGTCACTGGCTGATAATGCTAGACTTTGCGCGCCCTTCACGGATGAGGAGATATCGGATGCAATGTTTCAGATTGGGCCATTGAAGGCTCCAGGTCCGGATGGATTTCCTGCGCGTTTTTTTCCAGCGTAACTGGAGCGTGGTGAAGGAGAGTGTGATTGCTGCGGTCCGGGATTTTTTTAGCACAGGGTGCATGCCAGAAGGAGTGAATGCAACGTCAATTGTGCTTATTCCAAAAACATCCAACCCAACAAGGATGTCGGACTATAGACCCATCAGTCTCTGTAATGTGACCTACAAGGTGATTTCCAAATGCTTAGTAAATCGGTTACGCCCATTATTGGATGACATAATCTCTGTGGAGCAGAGTGCCTTTATACCTGGTAGGATGATAACGGATAATGCTTTGGTTGCTTTCAAGTGTTTACACTATATTAAACAAGAGAAAGATCCTACAAGGAGTTTTTGTGCTTATAAGTTGGATTTGTCAAAAGCATATGATCGAGTGGATTGGGGTTTCTTGAAGCAAGTGATGCAAAGGTTAGGGTTCTCTCACCAATGGATTGACTGGATAATGGCGTGTGTCACATCGGTGAGATATTCAGTTAAATTAAATGGAACTCTCCTGGATTCATTCGCACTGTCTCGAGGGCTACGACAAGGAGACCCACTCTCTCCGTTCTTGTTTTTGTTTGTGGCAGATGGACTCTCGGCTATTTTGAAATCTAGGGTGAAGGATGGCGATATTGTACCAGTCAAAATCTGTAGGAGAGCGCCGGGTATATCACATCTGTTGTTTGCAGACGACACGTTGCTGTTTTTTAAGGCTTCGAGGGATCAAGCCGAGCAGGTTAAAGTTGCTCTGGATCTATACAGTTCGGCTACGGGGCAAAGTCTGAATTATGACAAGTGCTCTATGTTTTTTGGTGAATCTTGTCTGGCCCTGGTTCAAGAGCAAGTTAGGGATGCTCTACAAGTAACAAGCTTGGTCTTTGAAGAGAAGTATTTGGGCTTACCGACACCTGAAGGCCGCATGTCTAAAGGGAAGTTTCAAAACCTCCAAACAAGCCTTACTAAAAGTCTAGTTCAGTGGGGGGATGGCTACCTAGCTCAACCGGGGAGGGAGGTGCTCATTAAGTCAGTCGCCCAAGCTTTGCCCACATACATAATGGGAGTGTTCAAACTGCCTTTTTCAGTTTGTGATGATCTCACTAGGATGGTGAGAAACTTCTATTGGGGGTCGGAGAAGGGGAAGAGGAAGGTTCATTGGAAGAGCTGGGATCACCTTATGCAACGAAAAAGTAAGGGAGGTGTTGGCTTTCGGGATTTTCTCATGTTCAACCAAGCTCTCCTAGCTCGTCAGGCATGGAGGCTTATTACTAGACCTGATAGCCTTTGTGCCCGGTTGCTCAAATCTAAATATTACTCGGATGGTAAGATTGAAGATACAATGTTCACTGGGAACACTTCGTCCTCGTGGCAGGCTATTAGTCATGGATTGGATCTATTGAAGAAAGGACTAATTTGGAGAGTGGGCAATGGGAGAAGCATCAGGGTGTGGCGAGACAGTTGGATACCGCGACCGTTTTCTTATAAACCCATATCTAGACAGGGTCTATGCCGCATTCGGTTCGTTTCGGACCTTCTAAATGAAAATGGGTCTTGGAAGGTACAGACACTAAACCAGTATTTTGTCCAAGCAGACGTGGAGGAGATCTTAAAGATCAGAGCCTCCCCGAGGCGTGGAGAGGATGTCATTGCATAGGGTCCGGACAAGGCAGGGGTGTTCTCTGTGAAGAGCGCCTACCACTTGGCATTTGATGAAGCATACAGGGCTACTGCCTCAGCCTCTAGTTCGTCGCCGATGGGAGGGAGGAGTTGCTGGAAGTTCATTTGGAATATTGGAGCACCTCCTACTATTTCTAACTTTGCATGGAGGGTCGCAACGGATGGTTTGCCAACTTGGAAGAATAAACACAAGATAGGGCTGGAAACTACCAGTATATGCCCAGTTTGCGGCCTTGAGACTGAGGACAATTTTCATCCGTTTTTAAGATGCCAATTCGGTCGGGATTTATTTGTGGAAATGGCAAAATGCTGGAAGCTCCCTAGTTTACAATCCATAATCAACTGTCGGAAGGAGTGGTTATTGCAAGTCTTAGCTCCAAGAAGTGAGTTGGAGAGATGCATGTTGCTGATGATCTTCTGGAGATGTTGGTTCGTTTGTAATGAAGTGGTGCACCACAAGCCCCCGCCGCCGATGGAAGTCTCTGTCAGATTCCTGAAGAGCTACCTGGAGTCCCTTATGGCGATCAAACATGACAATGGAGCTGATCCTGTTAAAGGTAAATCATATATTAGTATGGACGATGGGGTGCAGCCGGTTAGACAAGTTGCACAGCCGCTTCGTTCGTTCAAACCGAGCTAGGGCTGGACCAAACTAAATACTGATGGAGCTTTTGGCTCGAGCGAAGATGCAGGAGCAGGGATGATCTTGAGGGATGACACAGGGAAAATTATCTTCTCAGCTTGCAGAGCTTTGTATTCATGCAGGGATGCGTTGGAGGCTGAGCTTTGTGCGTGTATGGAGGGTTTATCTTCCTCGATTCAACGTACAACACTACCGATCGAAGTTGAGATGGATTCTTCGGTTGCAGTTTCTATGATCACATGTGGGAGCACGGATCGTTCAGTTTATTCCTCCCTAGTGAATGAAATTAGATTTTTTTTTGAGTCTTCATCAAACTTGTTCTTCATCAAACTTGTATTACTTACGTCACTCGGTCGCAAAATAAAGCGAGTGACAAGTTAGCTGCTTTTGGTCGGATTAATAATAGGACTATGACTTGGCTAGGGTCGGGTCCTCCAGAAGTGTTGGAGATAGTTGCCGAAGACTGTAATGATACTTTGATTGAGTAATACAAGTGTTGAGTTCGCAAAAAAAAAAGATTTAGGACTGATCTATACCTTGGTGTTCCTTGGTGTTCCTGGAATCCTACGTGCAAGGAAGAGTCTTCATTTGTTGGAAGGCTAGTTGTAGGGAAGAAAATAACGACCTCTGCCTCCTCACCGAACCCATCATAAAAAAAGGAATCCAATAACTCTCGAACGTTCGGGATTTGAGCAGTTCGTCCCGAACGTTTTGACATGTCAATTTTAGTTCATCCGGGATGGCAACTTTAGTTGATAGGGAATGGCAACTTTATTCTTTTTTATTTTTTCATCAGAAAATTGCTATGTTTTCCTAATCTAACGCAAACTAAAGTTACCATCTAAAAGTGTTCGGGTTGCCATGTGAGTTATCATTACCGTAAGAAAAACCTAGCAAACTTACATACTGAACTTTGTACTAAATCAATGAGTAATATGGAACGGAGGGAGTATGAGGAACCATGGGCGCGAGGTTCTAGCAGCCGGCACGGGACGACGAGGGCTGCTGCAGATACTACTGCGACTTGTTGTGCCCGGTTGTCCTGCCGATCCTCTTCTTGCTGCCCTTCTTTTTTGGCATATATTGGCTCACGACGGAGCCTCGTCGCGGTCGGCGCCGTCTCGGGCCTCGACCCGGCCACGGACCTGCAGAGTAAGGGCGTGCTCGACCCGGCGTTCAACCTCACCGTCCGCATCGACGCCTCGCTGAGCGGTGAAGGCGGCGTGTCGTACTGCATTGACAAGGGCACGTCCGTGCAGGTGTTGTATCTCCGCGTGACGTTAGCCGGCGGGCATGCGCCGGAGCCGGAAGAGGGGGCATGCACGGCAGCGGGGCAACGAAAAGACCTGCACGTTGTGGCGCGCGGGAGGGGTGTAGCCGTGCCGGGGTTCCCGCTGGACGTCCTTGCCGAGGACATGCGGGGCGGGGTGGCCGTGTTCGAGGTCACGCTCATGAGCCCGCGCGTCGATCAGGGCGACTGGAAGGTGATGACGTGCTGGGGGAAGCCTGGCGATGACGCCTCCCTTCAGGTCCCATGCGTAAAGTCCTACGTGGATGCCGGCCTGCCGGTGCCGCCGCGCCCGGTGGCTCCTGGCAGGGCAGGGCGCCCCCGCCCGCGCGGGGGGCTCACGATGCCGCACTGTGGTGTTGGGACATACCTTGGCCGACGACGAAGCCGAGTAGCCTCCGGCGACGCGAACACCGGACGAACCTCTCTCTCAAACACACTAGGACATACAGAGGTGGAAGAAAGAGGGGGACGCTAGATTTTCCGGCGACAAACGCCCCGCCGCACGAACGGCGCCACGCCGACGAACGGCGGTTCTTTTTTTCTTTCGAGCTCAAACTCGCTCGACACCACACTGTACAACAATGGACTGAATTACATGGCTTAAATAGCCAGACGCACACCAGCTCGCTAACCAACTCCAAGCGATCTGCATGCATCCACAACTAACCACTACATGCACGTCCATATCCATTGCTCGTGCTGCCCGCTAACAAAACAACGATGCGGCCGATTTTGTAGCTGGCCAAGACGTAGCGATCACGGGCTGCTCGGTCACCCCGCGCACCGCGCGTACGCACGCCCGTCCTGATCTTCACGACCTGGTCACCATCATGCGACCACTAGCGCCTGGTGCAACAACCCTTGATCGCCATACGATCGTGAGACAGGCCACACACCGGCTCGACCTAAGCACACACACGCACACACGCATACAACCGAAACGCATCTGAGTACAAGATTATTCCTAACAATCTCCCCCTAATTTTGACTTGCCGCCGTTGAAGTTGTTGCAGCTCCAATCATCGTCGCCATGGCCGCCGCTACGGCCACCACCACGCCTGACACAGCCTCCATCCTCTTCCTCGGCGACACACGCCGTTCTCCTTCTCCGCCGGCATCACATGCCCGATGTTCCGGTGACGTACGCCATCTTCCTCGTCTCGGGTTGCAGCTACATAAGCCATCTTCCCCGGTTCCGGCAACACATGCCGTTGACGGCCGCCACGCCGTGCATCTCCTCAGGCCGGCACACGGTCCGGAGCTCCATCGCGCAGCCGCCTGCGACATCACCACCGCCGGCACGCCTCCGGCAAGGGAAACGACGCCCAAGACAACCAAGCTCTGTATAGCAATTGTTGAGACATACCCGGCCCGGCGACGAACGCCGAGTAGCCTCCGGCGACACGAACGCCGGACGAACCTCTCTCTCAAACACACTCGGACATACAGAGGTGGAAGAAAGAGGGGGACACTAGATTTTTCGGCGACAAACACCCCGCCGCACGAACGGCGCCACGCCGACGAACGGCGGTTCTTTTTTCTTTCGAGCTCAAACTCACTCGGCACCACACCATACAACAATGGACTGGATTACATGGCTTAAATAGCCAGACGCGCACCAGCTCGCTAACCAACTCCAAGCGATCCGCATGCATCCACAACTAACCACTACATGCACGTCCATATCCATCGTTCGTGCAGCCCGCTAACAAACCAACGATGCGGCCGATTTTGTAGCTGGCCAAGACGTAGCGATCACGGAAAATAAAATTCTATGAGACCAGGTCTCACGGGTTAGCAGGTGAGACCCATTCTAATGGATGGCACGTGGCATTCATAAATCACAAAGCATCCACCCCACCCTTCACTTAAAATCAGGGGGGGAGAGATTAGATGCTTTGTGCTTTGTGAATGCCACGTGTCATCCATCAGTGTGGGTCTCACCTGCTAACTATGAGACCTGGTCTCATATAATTTTTTTCCAGCGATCACGGGCTGCTCGGTCACCCCGCGCACCGCGCGTACGCACGCCCGTCCTGATCTTCACGATCTGGTCACCATCATGCGATCGCTAGCGCCTGCTGCAACAACCCTCGATCGCCATACGATCGTGAGACAGGCCACACACCGGCTCGACCTAAGCACACACACGCACACACGCATACAACCGAAACGCATCTGAGTACAAGATTATTCCTAACATGTGGCTCCTGCAAGAACATGAGCGCTGGAGTATAATCTCGCGACAGTAGAACAGGACATGCAGCCTATCACTCTTTCAATTATGATTATGTTCTCGAGCTGATAGTATTCGAATAAATTTTTAAGTTCTTTTTGTCAGCTTATGACTCTTTCTGTTATAATTAGGCTCAGGTAGGCAGACCTTTTGTGTACACATGTGCTCCCTCCATCGCAAAAACGTCTTATTATAGTTGGCGAGAGTGTAGTACTCTTTCTCTCAGTTTACAGGGCGTGCGCGTATCCCTAGGTCATCAACTTGACCAACCTAATACGAGTCGTATATTAAAAAAATATACCAATATAAACTTCAGATGTTCAATTTCAAACGATATAATTTTTGTGTTATATAGTTTATATTAGGGTGATTAAATTGGCAATCTAGGTATACGCGTAAGACTTGTAAACTGAAATGGAGGGAGTACTATATATCTTACATGTTAACGTGCGTGTGATATCACTGTGTTCTTGCAGGGTACTCTGGAAAATGTCCATGTGCTTAAAAACATCTTAGTTAGGTATGAAGCAGCATCCGGGCAAAAAATCAATCTTCAAAAGTCGTCCATCTTTTTCGGGAAAGGATGTGGACAGCAACAAAAAGGTGCTTTGAAGCAAGTTTTTGGCATTGAACAAGAAGCTCTTAGCGAGATATACTTGGGTCTGCCAACGGTGATGGGGAGATTGAAGGATGGCACATTTAAGTACATGACGGAATGCTCTAAAGGTAAAGTAACGGGATGGAAGGGCCAAGGGCTGTCAAAGAATGCCAGGGAAGTGCTTGTGAAATCTGTTTTGTAGGCTACACCTACTCTCACAATGAGTTGTTTTCACCTCTCGAAGAAGATGTGCCGGAACCTGACTTCAATCTCTTCAAAATTCTGGTGGGGTGCAATGAATGGTGAGAGGAAAGTGCATTGGGTTGCCTGCGATAAGATGTGCCAATCAAAACGAACGGGCGGCATGGGCTTCTGTGATCCGGAGGCTTTCAACCAAGCCCTACTAGCAAAACAGGCATGGAGGATTTTGCAGGCACCAATGTCATTATGTGCCAGACTTCTTCGAGCTCGGTATTTCAGCGGTAGTTCGATCATGACAACCACGTGTCCATCGAGCGGCTCCTACACTTTCAGGAGTATTTTGCATGGGAGAGACTTGCTTCGGGAGGGAGTAATATGGCGCATTGGAGATGGCTCAACGATGAACATTCACCACGACCCATGGATCCCGCAACAAGGGAGTTTGCTGCCACTGGGCGCAAATTTCATATCGGGTGTGCAGAAGGTGGCCGACTTGTTGAACAACATGGGTGAAACATGGGATGATACAAAACTCCAACCTATGTTCTCCATGGATGACGCCAATGACATTAAGCAGATAGCTGTTGGAGGGCCAGGGTTTTCGGATTATATTGCATGGAATCATACAAAAAAAGGTATCTTCACTGTCAAGTTGGCCTACCACCCGAGGATGGCCTTGAATGCTGCAAAACGGGGCCAGCCGGGACCCTCTTCGTCTGCTCTTACACATCGAGGCTGTCTGTCCTTGTGGGACACATCAGCTCCGGGAAAAGCAAAAATTCATATGTGACGGCTAATGAAGAACGGACTGGCTACGGGAGCTGAACTGTTAAGGCGCCGCATCAAGGCAGGTGCATTTTGTGTGGCTTGTGGACGCGAAGAAACCGGGTACCATCGGTTTTGGGGGTGCTCGCATCGTGTTTTTTGGAAGCAACTTAGCTCGGAGTTGGGAGTCTCTGTGGCCAACCCACCATGCGATATCGATTCCCAGAGCAAGTTGGCTAATTGGTTGCTGGAGTGGTTTGCACAGGCACCGGGTCTTGAGAAATCTGTTATGGTACAAGCTGTTTATGGACTGTGGCTAGCACGTAATGATGCGCGAGATGGGCGGAAAATTACTGCAGCACATGAAATATCACATACAATTGCCGCACTTGTCAAAGAATGGGAAGAGATTCACAGGAAGGAAGTGGCGCCGAAGCTACCAAAAGAGAAAGGGGTGTGGGAAACACCAGATACGAGTTGGATCAAAGAAAATACGGATGGTGTGATGGCGAAGCACATGGGGAAGGGAGGCGTTGGAGTCATCCTGCGTGACCATGCGGGGGCATTCCTAGCGGCTTCATGCCATGTCATTTCGACAGCGACCGACCTGGAGATGGTGGAACTCCTGGCGTGCAAGAAGGCGATTGAGCTGGCGAGAAGAGTTGGGGTTGGCAAGCTCCATCTTGAGTGTGATTCGGTAGGAGTGGCGTCCATGCTCAATAACCAGGAGAGGAATTTATCTGCCGCGGGATCAACTGTCGAAGATGTCAAGTCGAGGTTGAAGGACTTTGATGATTTTAAAGTTTCATGGGTTAGCTGTAGTGGAAACGCCGTTGCTAATAGATTAGCTAAGGTGGGAATAAGAGATGAACTGAACTTTGTGTGGCTCTCTTCACCATCAGACTGCATTTTGCATATTGTTTCAGATGAGATTTCGGCTCTCTTTTAATTAATAAAGCGGCGAAAGTTTACACTCAAAAAACGTGTGTGTGATATCTGTACTTTGGGGGAGACTACCGAGAACGATATTTTGTTGGGAATTGTGTAATGGGTGGCACTAGCTCTAGCTCTAGCGGAACTGCTAAAGGTTTCTTTTTTAAAAGGAGGATTACCCGCGCTCCGCTTGCAAGCTGTAATACTTTTATGACTTTGTGCTATTTCGAGACTCTTTAATAAGATGGTTGCATGCATCATTCCGATGCAGAGGCCGGGGGCAAAGCCTCTATTTCCAAAAAAGAAGGATTACCCTGTCTTTGCATTAATATGATGCATGCAGTCATATTATTAAGCAAACAACAAGGTATATAGTTTGGCACAAGCTCGCACGAGGAGCTGAAATGTAATAAAGATAAAAGTTGCCACAACCAGCAAAACTAGAACAAGATGACTAATCACCTAACCTATTATTGGATCATCATGTAAGTATCCCGTACTACCATCCCGCAACGGTTGCACCCAATAGACATATGCTCCTTGGCTTCTGCATGACTATGAGTGACGACCATGTACGGCTCCAAGCAGTTGCTCTGTATATTACCTGCAATTTTTTGTAAGAGTTTGTCTCTAGATCATCATTTCGGCAGTTTCATATACCCCAAAGTAATGCGCATACTCCGATTCCAATATGTGCTGCAATTTTGGGCTCAGCTCCATTTAGCCACGTCTCAAATAATGCGTTAATACTATTTGGAGGACTGGCGTTGAAGCCTACATGTATTGTAAGATGTAAGAGCATAGCTTGGGCATGGCGTGGGCATTTGAGAAAGATGTGTTTTATAGTTTCATCCTGCTCATAGAACCAACATCATTTACTACACCCCCATCTGTGCTTTAACCAGTTATCCTTAGTCAGAATTACTTCCTTGTGTAGAAACCACATGAATTTTTTATTCTTAATGGTACTTTAATCTTCCGAACATGAAAATTTTGATTCTCTTGAAGATAACCCCCTCTAGTATGTGTCGGCCTAACATTAAAGTTGTCTGAGTCGGTTGTACCACACTATGTATAATCCATGTCACGTAATTCGTACCAACTTTTGTAAAAAAGTGAAGCTCACATTAAGCAAACAAATCGGTCTGAACTGCTCAATACGAACTGCCTCCTCCTTCTTTGGCAACAGTGTTATCGTTCCAAAGTTTAGGTGGAATAACTGTAGTTGGCCATTGAAAAGATCATGGAACATGGGCATAAGGTCTCCCTTTATGATACTCCAACATCTCTTATAAAACTCTGTTGGGAAGCCATCCAGTCCTGGTGCCCTATTATTTTTCATTTGTGCCATCTCCTCAAACACCTTTTTCTCTGTGAAGGGCGCGTGCAAAATCTCATTCTCGTCAGTCCCAAATTGAGGTGGATCCCCAACCACGTGCTCATCGACCGACACAAAATTCTCCTCTGATGCTCCAAAAAGTTTTTTTTAATAGAAGTTAGAGATATACTAATTTAGGTTCTCATGGCCCAATTGTATCCTCATCCTGTTCTAATTGAATAATTTTCTTATTTCTGTGTTTTTCATTTGCAATCATATGGAAAAATTGTGTATTATTATCACCCTCGACTACCTATCGCACTTTAGCTCTAAGTGCCCATTTCATCTCTTCTTCTCGAAGTAGGTTTCATAATTTTCTCCTCGGCTTCTGTCTTAGTAGTCTGGCCATTCACGTCTAGCAAGCTGAATTCATCTTTAGATGCAACTCATTAATAAGTTGTAGAAGACTTTCACTTTCCATTTTATATATGCCACTTTCATTTTTTTGCCCAGCCACTCAAGAACTGGCGCAAATGTCTAATCTTATGTTGCCATCTTTCAATGTCCGACTAGCCTCTTGTCTCCTTAACCCATTCCTGGGCTAAAAGGTCAATGAAACCCCCCTCTCGAACCACGATAGTTTGAAAGAGAAGATATTCTTGTTTCCTACATGGGTCGCATCCCTTGAGTCAAGAAGTAAATGAGTGTAAAGGCTATATTAAGGATCCAATGGGTTTCCATCCGCATGACAGGGCTCGGGCAAGACAATAATATTCTGGTGAGCTATATATTCATGGGAGAGGTGTGATGGATGACTCAAAGGATTTGAAGCCACACTATGATACCCTGCACCACATCTGCCGCTCCATTCTCATCCCCAAGGTGGGCATCCAGGACCAGATTCATGGCTGTCTTAGTGATCTCATGCTTCATACTCACAAGAGGATTGAAGGGAAAAGGTGTGCCACCTGATGTCCCACATTTTTGTGGAATGAGATGTTCTATTTGCTGATGAACAGGAAATGCACCTTATATCATGGCATTTCTGAATGCAAAGTGGGTCGTGTGTAGGTCCAATGTGCCTTTGACCTTTCTTGAGAGACTTGTGATTCATGAGGCCAAGAAGCTGGAGAAGAAGAAGAACAACTCTGAGCCCCGTATTACTGAGGATGATCAGGAGGTATTTGCTGAACCCAGTGATAGTGACTTTGAGTTGCCCCTAGGGAGGAGCCTAGTCGGGTTCCCAAACAGAAGAACATGATCAAGAATTATGTTTGTAGGCTAACATTCAACACATGTTGTATCATTTTCTTTTGTGCAATCTCATTATATTGTGTTTACTCTTTAGCTTGCACTCGTGGCTTGTTGTGCTTGTCATATAGGTTGTCCACCTGATTGCATATCTAGACAACCTACTTTATTGTTGAGCCCAAAATTTGTAAAAGAAGTTAAAATTTGTTAGATCCTTTCGTAAAGTTAGTTAGCTGTCTAGGCTCTCTCTCTCTCCCTCTGATGAATGTCCTACAAGTTATGCTGAAATCTATGTAAATTAGATTTTTTTATGTTTAATTCGTATAGAAATTTTTATTTTAGAAACGGGCAAGAGCTCTTGTACACAATAGATACCATATGAAACCAAATGTCCAGATGAGCGTACCAAATAGACAAATGGTATGTAATCATAACTAAATTGATTATATGATTATGTTCATGGATGATTTGTGATAGTTCACTACCATGCAGATGTTGAACTTACTATAGAATCTAACTTGCGACACATTTGCAAATGATACAATTTGCACTAAGGTTCTATAAATGTGCACATCTAGTAATACACTAGAAACCACTTTAAGATAGGACGCTCATAACTAGCGAACGTTCGTCAGGAAGGTGACACACGCGAATGCTTTAGGTCGCAGTTTCTTCAAAGAAGACATTTTTTGTTTAAAAATTTTCGTCGTTTGATTTTTCTTCACAGCTAAAACAACTATCAAATAGCGTTCGCTTGCCACCCCTCTCCCAGCGAACAACTGGGTAACATCACCGTTAAGATATTATTCTTTAGAAACCTCTAGCATGATATTTTATGAAACTAAACTATACATTAACATATGGGCATAAATACAAATACGTATCTTTGCACTATATAATTTGTGGAATTGTCACAAACATCATTCAAATATAATTTTGTTACATCACTTAATTTAAATTTAGTATAAACAAAGTGATTACTGATATATATGTTACAACCGATAAAAAAGAACATTCGATAACTATGTCAATTAAACTATGTGGTTAAATATATCAACTAAATAATAAACTTCATAATGTTTAATATTGTAGTATGATAAAAATAGAAATAAAGTATAAAATTTTGGTATAAAAACTATTTATTTGACCTCCAGTAATTGACTGACATATGATGGTCGCTACATTGTCTTCGTGGTTGTGGCCAGGCTGGTTCGCTTTTACAATGAGTAAGGTTATTTTTAGATGATGTTTGAAAATGATAGGTTATACATGGACGATCCATATGTCATGTTGACCGACTTCGATGGAAACCATAAGAGAATCTCTGGGGGCGGGGGGATACAGCTGACCAAGCTCGGGGTTCGCTTGTCCAGGAAGGGGTTCGATGCCATCCATGGTTACTCGGGGCTAGCTCGGCGTCCGCAACCAAAGGGGGTCTGGCCGGGCATTGGCAGGTTTGTCACCCTAATTATGGAGGCCAAATACAGCGAGGTCCTCCGGCGATGTTGCATGTCATTTGCACGAAACTTCAAATACCAGACGCTCGGAGGTGAGGGCGTAGACCATCTAGTGCATCACTGGAACTCCAACTGCGAAACATTGATGGCTCATATTGTCGAGGGGCATGATAGCAAAGAAGAGATGCAAGAAACTAAGATGATGTTGGCCGGTCTACTGATCTTCTCTGTTGATGCTTGCCAGCTGGGGTTCTTTCGTCACAGCGCACTACCTCTGCTGCCAAGGAAGGACACGTGGGAGGCAATCGACACTGGTTCTGGTGACCCCAGGAATCGCCATCCCAACATGTTGGCAAGCAGAGCAAGAGGTGGCATGCAGCAGACAAAGAAACCTGCTTCGATGGTGGCCACAAAGTCTGGTGCAGACCAACTGAAGAGAAATTTACCAAGAGGAGGAGGTCCTGGAGGCAGTTCAGAGGTGTCACAATGGTTCACCAGTTGAAAGCAAGGCAAGAACAATGTCAGCTTTCTTCCCCCCCCCCCCCATTGCATTTGAATTTTATATCAGCTTATAGAAATTATCAGATGCTCATCGGATTCCTAATTCATTGCAGAAAAATTAAGTGGAATTTAGTCTTATTCGAGGCAGAAAGGATGGGTTTAAACTTCGTTGAGGAGGAACTTTTATTGAAGAAGAGCACTGAGAAGGAGATGTTCTCCCCTAGCCATACCAAGACTGCCAAGAAGAACTACTACAACACCAAAGGGAGAACAACTCTAGCAGCATGGAACAACAACTACAACAACATCAACACCAGGAGAACGGCAGTAGCAACACCAGGAGAACATCAGCACCAGGAGAACAACAACAGCAACACCATCAACATCACCAATACCTCTAGCGCTTCCAAGACAAGGAAGATCCCCGACACTCACAACACCAAGACCTCTAGCAGCAAAAACTCGACAAGCAGCATCACAAGCACCGACAACATCTTGGCGGGTGCTATACAAGAAAGGAAGGTCCGGTATTTCTGAGTGATAGCATCCTCAATCAATTCTTTGACTATCTATCGAACTTGGCTGTAAGAGAAGCGCGTATACGATTTGTTGGTGTTAACACTACCCAGCTTATTGCACACTCTAGACAGATCCCACTGGAACATGGATTTGACTTGGCATCACTTGACTTTGGCTTGTTTGCTGTCAATGACAACGAGAATCATGAAGTTGTAGGCAGGACCCATTGGTCCTGGTTGTGTTCTTCGACACTCAAGAGCAGCCAAGTTGGTGCGCCATGATAGTGCTGCCGGTAGAAACATTCGGGCAGCAATCCAGCTTACGGCTTCCCTTCAGCGCCTCTACACTGGAATGGAGGAACACGTCATTCAAGTGCCGACCCCTCAACAAGAGAATGGTTGGGACTGTGGAGTTTATGTGATGGATTGCAAGAACCATCACGCGTTGGTGGTCGGAGGGTGTAGGTGGCAGTTGGATTGACAGAATTGTTGATAGAAGTGGACTCGGAGCAAGTGAGCCAACTCAGAGCAAATCCTGTGAGGCTGCTGATGGGCGAGATTGCCTTTCAAGATCTTGTGTAGGTTGTTGCTGGAAAAATTGATTCTTCGATGATTGCTTCAGGTAGCTACCATATGAAGATGATGCACTACTACAATGAAGTACTTATGTCAGGTTTGATGAGATGAGAGAAGGTAGTAGTTTTGGAGATTGTTCTCATGGCATGATCTCTGGGAAGTTTGCTTCTTTCCACTGATGTGTAGGAATAGATCATGACCTCTGAGTAGCAGCACCATCCCTACAGATTCTGCATTTTTATCTTTCTTCTCGTCAGATGACATTGTTAGTGATGGCCCGTGCTTTTGAACGCCTTCACTATTGAATAATTTCTCCCTTACACACTCTCGTTCTGTAATTTTCCAAGGCTTTTTTTACCTGATGAATGGGAGTTATAAAGTGAAAATGTTGAATCTTGTGACTTTGTTTTTCTTCTTTTAAGTTCCTCTGGATTGTAAGCTGGTATCCCCAGACCGAACCTTGTTTGCTTTCTACTATCTTTGGCCTAAATTATAAGACGTTTTGTTAGTCTATTTTAGCCTACTAAAACATCTAATTTGGAACGGAGGAAATATAAAGTAGGGCGCTAAGCCTTTTCTTAGTAAAAGCTACGAAACCGAATCTAACCCCCCGCATGAATAGCAACACTGCACAAACACCTGGTGCTACAGTACCTTGAGCTTGACAATAAGAACAAAATCAATTAGGATCGAGCACACTGACATAGAAAATTGGATCACCATCTCCCATTTTGGGATGTGACTCAAGCTATTTTTTTCTGACAAAGGGTGAATTTTATTGTCTTAAAATGAAGCATCAAGATGATACAAACACAATGAGCACACACCAAGTCTCTGCATAGTTAGAATGCACACAGCCAACACCAACACACGCAAAAACACGTCGGCAATAGCGAAGTCATTTAAGACCAAAATTATGTGTAGGCAAGGAAAAAATAAAACCCAAAGCGATCTAATTTGCAATTTGCAAGCTACAACAATGACCATATCAACACCAACTATTTCTTGACATCACAGAGATGATGATGTTCTTCAACAACAACGTCTTGAGAAAGGGAGTGATGTTTAAGCGCCATGGTCACCGAATCCAACCACCCATAGTCCGAATCTAGGTTTTCACCCCGAAGAACAGTCCAAACATATCCAAGCAATGCCTGACTCGAGTTGATATATGCCCTAAATGTTGCATCTTGTTGATAAATTGTTAGTTAATTTTGTATGTTGTTGTATATTTCCAATCATATGTGTGTATTTTCTTACGGACAACACTATCATGTATATTTGTTTGTAGTCTACTCAACATTGTTGCCTCTATCTAGCTTGTCCTTTAGTTTCTATGAAATCTGGAAACTGTGAATTTGAGTTTAAAGTCAGGTCTCACTTTTGTGGAAGAGTTTGCTGTAAGGAAAGTCGAATAACCATCCTTATTACTCCCTTCGTTCCAGAATATAAGGTGTATCGATTTTTGTGCAAGTCAACCATTTGAATGTTTGACCAAGATAATAGAGTAAAATATCACCATCTGCAATATATAATAGATAAAATACAACACTACTTTTCTCGATGGGTCAAATGATACAAATTTGACATTGTGGATATTGATATATTTTTTCTAAAAACTTGGTCAAACAAGCACTTGTTTGACTTTTGAAAAAACAAATACACTTTATATAAAGAAAAGGGAGATTTATGAAATGTGTGTAACTTGGGTGCTGAAATAAGGCAAAAGACCTGAAGAAGGATACACGGGAATAGCCATATTAGCACAATGGCTGGCTGCACTTAGTGATGGCACAACTGTTAGTATAGTAATTAAGGTGCCCATCCATTTTAAAAGACAGATGGTTTCACATGGCAAAATAAACTGAATTTCCATAAGGAGCCTACAGAGCGTGTTTTGTCCAGGGCGAGGCAACGATGAGTGGAGGAAGAGGGACTCCATTGGGGCCTTGAAGAGGTTTCGGAGCACCCATGACCCAAGGGGGAGCACTGAGGCGAGCCGGAGTAAATTGCAAAAAACAACCACATTTTAGGTTTAGTTTTGGAATTGCCACTACATTCCTTGGGCGCCCCAAAAATCTACCACTTTTCTTGCTAATTTTCTCAATAAACACTAATGATCGATTTGGAGCGAATTAATCCAATTCCTGACATACCGGGCCCACTGGTTGGCGGCGTGAGCTGCTACCGAGCCGTGGTCATGGCGCCAGTGCAAGAAGAGGCAGCCATGGTTGGCCGAGCGGGTGTAGGAGGTGGGATGAAGGAGGAGGGTGAGTGTATCGGGAGATGGGTGGAGGGCCCTGCAGTGCTCTGCTCATGGGGAGGCGACCAATGTGGGAGGGGCTGAGGAGGAGGAGCTCCGATGAGAGAACTAAGAAGGAGAGGAGGAGAGGGAATCGTGGATGGGGCCCTAACATGGGCTACTCAGACCTTCGCTTCCTAGACGCGTCATGTCCCACATCGTCGTCCGACCAGCGGCGCGAACCGAGCTCACCGTGGAGGTACTGCTCGTGTGCGCGTGCTACCTCATGGAAGCTAGCTTGACGCGTGCTACTGCTACTTGCTGCTTGTCGCCGTTGCTTGTGTGCGCGGGCCAGCGAGCTTGTACAGGCAGTGTGGTAGCTAGCTTGATGCGTGCTGCTGCTACTTGCTGCTTGTCGCTGCTGCTTGTGTGCGCAGGCCAGCGAGCTTGTACATGCAGCGCGACAGCTAGCTTGACACATGTTGCTGCTACTTGCTGCTTGTCACCGCTGCTTGTGTGCGTAGGCCAGCGAGCTTGTACAGGCAGCACAACAGCTAGCTTGACGCGTGCTGCTGCTACATGCTACTTGTCGCCGCTACTTGTGTGCACAGGCCAGCGAGCTTGTACAGGCAGCGCAGCAGCTAGCTTGACGCGTGCTACTGCTACTTGCTGCTTGTCGCCGTTGCTTGTGTGCGCAGGCCAGCGAGCTTGTACAGGCAGCGCGGGGTGCAGGCCAGCAAGCCACCTTTCTGCAACCTCCCTCGCATCCAAGATGTTCGAGTGAATGTCACAAAGAGAAGAAGAAGTTCTCAAAGATACAAGTGTGCTGATAGGTGGCTCCATGTCCAAGTTAACGGTCAACACCGTTTGAGCTGACCTTTACTGTCACGTGGCACTGGTCAGTGGGCCTGTCAGAAATTGGATTATCTCTCTCCAGATCAATCATCAGTGTTTATTGAGAAAATCAACAAGAAAAACGGTAGCTTTTTGGGCGCCCAAGAAATATGGTGGCAATTCTAAAACTAAACTTGAAATGTGGTGGTTTTTTGCAATTCACTCGGCGAGGAGCCGAGCAAGGTGGGGTGGCCTCCAAACACAAGCGAAAGCACATGCAAAGTACTCGACGAAATGACCACAACTTTTGGAGCAAAAATGGGGAGGCCAGGTAAGCTGGGCTTGCTTTTGGTTTTATAGATCAAGTAAGTATGGATATACATGACATGTGTACACACAAGGGAGGGAGGAGTTGACAGTGCAATGACATGCGCGTTTGGCAAATGTAGTACAAGCTGCTTGCAAATACGATCAAGGTGGTCATCTAGGTCTTTGGCCGCAACGTTCCCGACGGACAGCCTCAGCCCTTGAACCGCACGAATCGAAATCCGGTGCAACCTAACCGGCTGAGAGATCCTTCGTCCCATGGTGCCAATCCAAGCTTGCCGTGGGCGCGGAGAAGGGCAGCTCGCTAGTAGGGTCGAGTGGCCATCTAGGTCGAGAGGGGCGGCGGTGGTAGTCTTCGACCATGCAGGGGCGGCGCTAGGGGTATTCTTGGGTCTTCATGTGAATATCCATGACTTTTACAAAACAGTGTTGATTTCGGTAAAACAGTGACAATTTTTGAAAAACAACAATGATTTTGGCAAAATGAATACACATGAATACCCGGTTGCAAATTCCTGAAGCCGCTGATACGTCTCCAATGTACACTTTTATATTGTTCCATGCTATTATATTATCTGTTTTGAATGTTTAATGGGCTTTATTGTACACTTTTATATTATTTTTGGGACTAACCTATTAACTGGAGGCCCAGTGCAAATTGTTTTTTTTCCTATTTCAGTATTTCGCAGAAAAGGAATATCAAACTGAGTCCAAACGTAATGAAACCTTCAGGAGAATGGTTTTTTGGAACAAACGCAATCCAGGAGACTTGGAGTGGATGTCAAGGAAGCAACGAGGCGGCCACGAGGCAGGGAGGCCCGCCCAGGGGGGTGGGCACGCCCCCCACCCTCATGGGCCCCTCGTGGCTCCCCTGACCGACTTCTTTCGCCTATATATACTCATATACCCCAAAAACATCCGAGAGCACCACGAAACCCTATTTCCACCGCCACAACCTTCTGTACCCGTGAGATCCCATCTTGGGGCCTTTTCCAGCGCTTCGCCGGAGGGGGAATCGATCACGGAGGGCTTCTACATCAACACCATAGCCTCTCCGATGAAGTGTGAGTAGTTTATCTCAGACCTTCGGGTCCATAGTTATTAGCTAGATGGCTTCTTCTCTCTCTTTGGATCTCAATACAAAGTTCTCATCGATCTTCTTGGAGATCTATTCGATGTAATACTTTTTGCGGTGTGTTTGTCGAGATCCGATGAATTGTGGGTTTATGATCAAGATTATCTATGAACAATATTTGAATCTCCTCTGAATTCTTTTATGTATGATTTGTTATCTTTGCAAGTCTCTTCGAATTATCAGTTTGGTTTGGCCTACTAGATTGATCTTTCTTGCAATGGGAGAAGTGCTTAGCTTTCGGTTCAATCTTGCGGTGTCCTTTCCCAGTGACAGGAGGGGCAGCAAGACACGTATTGTATTGTTGCCATCGAGGATAAAAAGATGGGGTTTATATCATATTGCTTGAGTTTATCCCTCTACATCATGTCATCTTGCCTAATGCGTTACTCTATTCTTATAAACCTAATACTCTAGATGCATGCTGGATAGCGGTCGATATGTGGAGTAATAGTAGTAGATGCAGAATGGTTTCGATCTACTTGTCGCGGACGTGATGCCTATATACATGATCATGCCTAGATATTCTCATAACTATGCACTTTTTTATCAATTGCTCGACAGTCATTTGTTCACCCACCGTAATACTTATGCTATCTTCAGAGAAGCCATTAGTGAAACCTATGGCCCCCGGGTCTATTTTCCATCATATAAGTTTCCGATCTATTTTATCTTCCAATCTTTACTTTCCAATCTATATCATAAAAATACCAAAACTATTTATCTTATTATCTCTATCAGATCTGACTTTTGCAAGTGGCCGTGAAGGGATTGACAACCCCTTTATCGCGTTGGTTGCAAGGTTCTTATTTGTTTGTGCAGGTACGAGGGATTTGAGTGTAGCCTCCTACTGGATTGATACCTTGGTTCTCAAAAACTAAGGGAAATACTTATGCTACTTTGCTGCATCAACCTTTCCTCTTCAAGGGAAAACCAATGCATGCTCAAGAGGTAGCAAGAAGGATTTCTCGCGCCGTTGCCGGGGAGTCTACGCACAAGTCAAGACATACCAAGTACCCATCACAAACTCTTATCCCTCGCATTACATTATTTGTCATTTGCCTCTCGTTTTCCTCTCCCCCACTTCACCCTTGCCGTTGTATTCGCCCTGTTTTTCCCGTTCGCCTCTTTTTCGCTTGCCTCTTGTGTGTTTGTGTGTTGGATTGTTTGTCACGATGGCTCAAGCTAATAATAAATTGTGTGATTTTTCCAATACCAACAACAATGATTTTGTTATCACTCCGATTGCTCCTATTAACGATGTTGAATCTTACGAAATTAATGTTGCTTTGTTGAATCTTATCATGAAAGATCAATTCTTTGGCTTTCCTAGTGAAGATGCCGCTACGCATCGAAACAACTTTGTTGATTTGTGCGATATGCAAAATAAGAAAGATGTGGATAATGATATTGTTAAAGTGAAGCTATTTTTGTTTTCACTTAGAGATCGTGCTAAAACTTGGTTTTCGTCTTTGCCTAAAAATAGTATTGATTCTTGGAATAAGTGCAAAGATGCTTTTATCTCTAAGTATTTTCCTCCCGCTAAGATCATCTCTCTTAGAAATGATATTATGAATTTTAAGCAACTTGGTCATGAACATGTTGCACAAGCTTGGGAGAGAATGAAATTAATGATACGTAATTGCCCTACACATGGTTTGCATTTATGGATGATTATACAAAAAATTTATGCCGGATTGAATTTTGCTTCTAGAAATCTTTTAGATCGGCCGCGGGAGGCACTTTTATGGAAATCACTTTAGGAGAAGCTACTAAACTCCTAGATAACATTATGATTAATTATTCTCACTGGCACACCGAAAGATCTACTAGTAAAAAGGTTTATGCGATAGAAGAGATTAATGTTTTGAGTGGAAAGATGGATGAACTTATGAAATTGTTTGCTAATAAGAGTGTTTCCTCTTATCCTAATGATATGCCTTTATCCACTTTGATTGAGAATCATAATGAATCTATGGATGTGAATTTTGTTGGTAGGAACAATTTTGGTAACAACGCTAATAAAGGAAACTTTAATCCTAGGTCGTTCCCTAGTAATTCCTCTAATAATTATGGTAATTCCTACAACAACTCTTATGGAAATTTTAATAAGTTGCCCTCTGATTTTGAGATTAGTGTTAAAGAGTTTATGATTTCTCAAAAGAATTTCAATGTTTTGCTTGAAGAAAAATTGCCTAAGATTTATGAGTTGGCTAGGAACGTGGATAGAATTTCTCTTGATGTTGATTCTTTGAAACTTAGATCTATTCCACCTAAGCATGATATCATTGAGTCCCGCAAAGCCATGAAAATTTCCATTGATGAGTGCAAAGAAAGAACCGCTAGAATGCGTGCAAAAAAGGATTGCTTTGTAAAAGCGAGTTCTTCTAGTTTTCATGATAATAGGGATGAAGATCTAAAAGTGATTGATGTGTATTGTAAGTGCATCTAGTGCCCCTTAGTGATTTTGGTGTATCGAAGACTTATAGATTAAGAGACTGATGCGTTTGTGAGTGTACACAGGTTTATAAGTCTATGAGGAGTTTGATATTTATAGAAAGTCGACCCCTAAAAATGAAGTTCTTCAACTGAAGACTTTGGATATCTGAAGACTTTCTAAAGACTTTGAAAGTGAAGAAATTGGTGTGACCTTGAAGACTTGGCAATCATTCGAGGAACATGAAGCGTGAAGACTCTGTATTTCATAGTTTCATTTTCTCTTTCTTGAGTCATAGGAAACACCGTATTGTTAAAGGGGGTCGAGGAAATACTAAGGAAAAATTTCCATGTGATGCTCAACTCAAAATCCTACACCTACCAATCCCTTCGAGTGAAGCCATTGGAAATCTCACACAGTTCAGTCATATTCCTCAGTGACAGAGACGAAGTTCTTCTGGTCTCTGAGGAATTTGTTTTGACTGAGGAGTTAGGAATTCGCCAGTGCAGATTGCCTACATAGTGAGGAACATGATAGCCCTGAGAAATTTGGGAGTCAAAATTCCGACCGTTGCTGTGCTACGCGCCAGCTGCCCCAAAATATCTACCCACCTAACGGTCATATCATTGAAGGGCATTTATGTCTTATCATGTCGGGCTGCTCCCTAGGCTATAAATAGCCACCCCCTACAACCACTAGCTGGTTGGCTACTCTGAGAGAAACTGACACTTGTCATTTGAGAGCATCCCATCCTCCGAGGACTTTGAGTGAAAATCATCAAGTGAGGAAAACCCAAACCCAAACTACAAAACCCCAAAGTGATTGAGCATCACTGAAGAGATTGATCCTGCGTGGATCCGACGCTTGTTTCCTTTGAAGACTGTGCTTCCTCCAGACGGTTAGGCGTCAAGGTCTAGAGCATCCAAGAGGAATTGTGGATCACCGAGTGACCGAGTTTGTGAAGGTCCGGAAGTCACCTGAAGACTTACCACGAGTGATTGGGCGAGGTCTGTGTGAATTTAGCTCAAGGAGAATACGGTGAGGACTGTGTGTTCGGGACTGGGTGTCCTCGAGTTTAAATACTCAGCCGCTCCAACCAGATGTACAACTGAGACAACAGTTGGAACTGGTCTACCAAATCATTGTCTTCACCGAGCTTACTGGTTCTATTTCCTTAACTCAATCATTTCCTCATTTCTGTTCATGTGTGCTTGTTCATATCTGTTTGAAGACTTTGACTGAAGACTTTCTCAATTTCCTCAGTTCAATTTCTTCAGTTTGTCTGTCTTCATCTTGTGTTATCCTGTGTTTACGCTTTTCTATACTCTGTGCTTGTCTTCATTTCATCATGATGACTATGCGTGTGTTCTGCTATGTTTACTTTTTGAGTACTTATTCCGCTGCAAGTAGTTCTTCATTTAGGAATTCCCTCACCAGAAAATTCCTCAGTGAAGAATTCATAAAAATCGCCTATTCACCCCCCTCTAGTCGATATAACGCACTTTCAATTGGTATCAGAGCGAGGTACTCCCTTGTTTTGTGTGATTTTGGTTTAACCACCTGGAGTTTTAGTTATGTCGACCGCAGGTATGATCAAGGTCTGTGCTGGGAGTCCTACCTTCGATGGAACGGACTACCCCTACTGGAAGAATAAGATGCGAATGCATCTTGAAGCAATTGATAACGATCTCTGATACGTTGTGGAAAATGGTGTTCCCTCAGTCACACCTTCTGAGGGAGTCCCGGACTAGGGGGTGTCCGGATAGCCGAACTATCATCATCGGCCAGACTCCAAGACTATGAAGATACAAGATTGAAGACTTCGTACCGTGTCCGGATGGGACTTTCCTTGGCGTGGAAGGCAAGCTTGGCGATACGGATATGTAGATCTCCTACCATTGTAACCGACTCTGTGTAACCCTAGCCCTCTCCGGTGTCTATATAAACCGGATGGCTTTAGTCCGTAGGACGAACAACAATCATACCATAGGCTAGCTTCTAGGGTTTAGCCTCCTTGATCTCGTGGTATATCTACTCTTGTAACCCACATCATCAATATTAATCAAGCAGGACGTAGGGTTTTACCTCCATCAAGAGGGCCCGAACCTGGGTAAAAACATCGTGTCCCTCGTCTCCTGTTACCATCCGCCTAGACGCACAGATCGGGACCCCCTACCTGAGATCCGCCGGTTTTGACACCAACATTGGTGCTTTCATTGAGAGTTCCTCTATGTCGTCACCGATAGGCTCGATGGCTTCTTCGATCATCATCAATGACGCAGTCCAGGGTGAGACCTTTCTCCCCGGACAGATCTTCGTATTCGGCACCGCGGGCCAATTCGCTTGGCCATCTAGAGCAGATTGAAAGTTACGCCCCTGGCCGTCAGGTCAGATTTGGAAGTCTCAACTTCAAGGCTGACATCCGCGGGGACTTTATCCTCGACGGATTCGAGCCACGGCCGAGCGCGCCGCACTGTCACGATGGGCATGATTTAGCTCTGCAGCCGGACAGTACCCGGGAGGCCGCATTCAAGCCCGCTCCGATCTTTGATTCGGAGCCGGCCGCGCAGATCGAGGACGGATGGCTAGACATCGCCTCGGGCGCCGCAACATCCACGGTGATAGAGCCGAACACTGATTTTGTCCCTCACGAGGCTCGCGACTCCGAGGTGCCGGACTCCTTGCCGGACTCCGGACCTCCCGCGCCCCCTCCAGTCGAATTCGATTGGGCGCCGATCATGGAGTTCACCGCGGCGGACATCTTTCAACACTCACCTTTTGGCGACATCATGAGTTCGCTAAAGTACCTCTCGTTATCAGGAGAGGCCTGGCCGGACTGCGGCCAGGGCGGTTGGGATGCGGACGACGAAGAAATTCAGAGCCCACCCACCACCCACTTGGTAGCCACTGTCGACGATCTAACCGACATGCAAGATTACGACTCTGAGGACATCGACGGTATGGACGACGATGCCGGAGACGACCAAGAACCAGCGCCCACCGGGCACTGGAAAGCCACCTCTTCATACGACATAAACATGGTCGATATCCCAAAGGATGGGAATGGCGAAGGAATAGCGGAGGATGACCCCTCCAAGAAACAGCCCAAGCGCCGGCGTCAGCGGCGCCGCTCTAAATCCCGCCATAGCAAGAATGAAGATTCCGGCACCGGAGACAATAATACACCGGATAGCGCCGAAGAAAACCCACTCCAGCAAGATCCAGCGCAGGAGGAGGGGGACGCCAACCCTCATGAGAGAGCGGCCGAAGAAGAGGTAGAGGACTACATGCTTCCCTCCGGAGACGAGGCAAGCCTCAACGACGACGAATTCGTCGTGCCTGAGGATCCCGTCGAACAAGAGCGTTTTAAACGCAGGCTTATGGCCACAGCGAACAGCCTCAAGAAAAAGCAGCAACAGCTTAGAGCTGATCAGGATCTGCTAGCCGACAGATGGACTGAAGTCCTCGCGGCCGAAGAGCATGAGCTCGAATGCCCCTCCAAAAGCTACCCCAAAACGAAAGCTGCTCCCTCGATTAGAGGAGGAGGCATATGATCCCGCGTCACCAGGAGACAATACGGCTGATCGACCACCCCGTGGTCGCGACAGAGAGGCCTCAAGGCCCTTCACTAGACCCGTACCCCGACATCGCTCGAAAAGCACAAGGCCACAGGGGAACACTCCGGACCTGCGAGATATATTGGAGGATAGGGCAAGACAATCAAGATTGATCTATGGATCACGTGGGCGCCCCACGATACTTGACGATCACCGTCACCCCGGACACAGTAAGTCCGGCCGGGCCGAACACAACAGACAAAGCTCTTTTGAGCTCCGTCGAGATATCGCCCAGTACAGAGGCGCCGCACACCCACTATGCTTCACAGATGAAGTAATGGATCATCAATTCCCCGAAGGGTTTAAACCCATGAATATAGAATCTTACTATGGCACAACAGACCCCGCGGTTTGGATCGAAGACTATCTCCTCCACATCCATATGGCCCGCGGTGACGATCTTCACGCCATCAAATATCTCCCCCTCAAGCTTAAAGGACCAGCCCGACATTGGCTTAACAGCTTGCCAGCAGAGTCAATTGGGAGTTGGGAAGACCTGGAAGCCGCATTTCTCGATAACTTCCAAGGCACGTATGTGCGACCACCAGACGCCGATGAACTAAGCCACATAATTCAGCAGCCAGACGAATCGGCCAGACAATTCTGGACACGGTTCTTAACCAAGAAAAACCAAATCGTCGACTGTCCGGATGCGGAGGCCCTCGCTGCATTCAAGCATAATATCCGCGACGAGTGGCTTGCCCGGCACCTGGGACAGGAAAAGCCGAAATCCATGGCAGCCCTCACATCACTCATGACCCGCTTCTGTGCGGGTGAGGACAGCTAGCTAGCACGCAGCAACAACATCAACAAACATTCTGGCAGTCCGGATACTAAGGACCGTAATGGCAGGCTGCGTCGTAACAAAAACAAACGCCGCATTAACGGCGACAACAGTGAAGATACGACAGTCAACGCCGGATTCAGAGGCTCTAAACCCGGTCAACGGAAAAAGCCATTTAAAAGAACTACTCAGGGTCCGTCCAATTTGGACCGAATTCTCGACCGCTTGTGCCAGATACATGGCACTCCTGAAAAGCCGGCTAACCACACCAATAGAGACTGTTGGGTGTTCAAGCAGGCAGGCAAGTTAATTGCCGAAAACAGCGACAAGGGGCTACATAGCGATGACGAGGAAGAGACCTGACCGCCGAATAATAGAGGACAGAAGGGCTTCCCCCCACAGGTGCGGACGGTGAACATGATATACGCAACGCACATACCCAAAAGGGAGCGGAAGCGTGCACTCAGGGATGTATACGCGATGGAGCCAGTTACCCCGAAGTTCAATCCATCGTCCTCTTGCCTGATCACTTTTGACCGAAGGGACCACCCCACCAGCATTCGCCATGGTGGATTCGCCGCATTGGTTCTAGACCCAATCGTCGATGGATTTCACCTCACCAGAGTCCTGATGGACGGCGGCGGCAGCCTGAACCTGCTTTATTAGGACCCAGTGCGCAAAATGGGCATAGACCCCTCAAGGATTAAACCTACCAAGACGAACTTTAAAGGCGTCATACCAGGTGTAGAAGCCAATTGTACAGGCTCAGTTACACTGGAAGTGGTCTTTGGATCCCCGGATAACTTCCGCAGCGAGGAGTTAATCTTCGACATAGTCCCGTTCCGCAGCGGCTATCATGCCTTGCTCGGACATACCGCGTTCGCAAAGTTCAACGTGGTGCCGCACTACGCATACCTCAAGATCAAGATGTCAGGCCCTCGAGGAGTCATCACGGTCAACGGAAACACTGAACGTTCCCTCCGAACGGAGGAACATACAACGGCTCTCGCAGCAGAAGTACAAAGCAGCCTTTTAAGGCAATTCTCGAGTCCGGCCGCCAAGCGGCCGGACACAGCTAAGCGTGCCCGGAGTAACCTACAACACGACCACCTAGCATGTTCTGAGCACGCGTAGCAGTGCGGCCCCAACCCCAGCCCCTGTGAAACATCAAGACAGACCCTTCGCGTACTCCATTATGCTCTGAAGATACCATGGGCATGGGGCAAGGGGCGCGACCACGATAGGCCCAGACTGCGGCTCAACCACACCAGGGGCTCTTAAGTGTGTCGTTCTTTTTCTTTTCCTTTTATTTTTTACCCACAGGACTCCGTTCGTCAGAGGCCCTGTCCGGCAGCAGACATGCCGAACTCACGATGCAACAGCCAGGGAAGGAGAAAGGCTACAACGAATATCCAGGTGGTCTCCATTATGAGCATTAAATCTGTTTTATGCATTATTCCGTAGCCTACCCCTGGAGGGGGACATGTTTAAACAGTCCCATCCCTTGCTTACCGCACCATTTGCATCGTTCTGCACTTACAGCAGTTTTTATTGAATAAAGCAATGCAGCACCTTTTTGCTTCCAATTGCATTCGTTTCTTATACATATGTTCATCTATGACATATTGCATCCGTACGTTTTGGTACGGCTAAATACACTAGGGGCTTATGTTTCCCGCATTATGGTGTGATAAGTCCGAACACTTTCACAAGTGCGGCACCCCAAACTTATAGCATTATATGCATCGGCTCCGAATCATGTTCTTGGGTCAATAGTTGGGTTTGCCCGGATCCCATGTTTTGGTACCTTACGTTCCGTTTCATCGGCTAAGGTAGCACTGGGAGAACCACTGCGATTGCGCCCCAGTTGAGCTGGGGTAATGCCTCAGTGGAGAAAGCTAAAACTGACCGTCATGATGAGGCGAGAGCTGGTCGCTGTTCGAGAGGTTCTTTGCGAGTCCCTAAAGACTTATGCCGCTTCGAGCGAGGAGCCGGATTCTGTCCGGCCAAGGCGTGGATAGCGCCCCAAATTCGGCCTTCTGAATACTAGGGGCTTCGCCAAAATTTAAAATTATAGAATTCTATGGCTAAGTGAGAGTGTTCAAGCATTATAAGTCTGGTTGCCTTGTTCGTTGTGTTGAGCGCCTCCCTCGATGGACCCAAATATGGGAACAAGAGTGCCCAAATTTATCCCGAACACCCCAGCACTCGTGGCATGGGGGCTGAAGCCGACGACTTGCCATCTCTCAGATTTGATAAACAGCCGCACAGAAGGTAATATTTTAAATTAACAAGTGTTACTTCGCGCATATGAACTTAGTTTTCAGCGCACAGGATAACAAAACGCGAGTCTACTAAAAAATTTCTTCTTTGGAGCACTCACCCGCAATAATGCGTGCGCCCTTCAACACACTCCTATAATACATCTCGGGCGTGCGATGCTCCTTGCCCTCTGGTGGGGGGTCCGTCACAAGCTTCTGGGCATCCATCTTGCCCCAGTGCACCTTTGCGCGGGCAAGGGCCCGACGGGCACCCTCAATACAGGCGGAATGCTTGATAACTTCAACCCACGGGCACGCATCCACCAGCCGCCGCACCAGGACGAAGTAGCTCCCAGGCATAGCCTCCTTAGGCCACAGCCGAACTATGAGGCCCTTCATGGCCTGTTCGGCCTCCTTGTGGAGCTCGACCAGCTGCTTCAGCTGGTCGCTAAGGGGCACCGGATGTCCGGCCTCAGCATACTGGGACCAGAAGACCTTCTCCGTTGAGCTCCCCTCCTCGGCCCGGTAGAATGTGGCAGCATCGGACACGCTGCGGGGAAGATCTGCGAACGCTCCTGGAGAGCTCCGAACTCGGGTAAGCGACAGGTAATTAACACTCACATGCTTACTTTGCATGAAAAATGCCTTACCCGCTGCTATTTTCTTCACCGCCTCTATATCCTGGAGGGCCTTGTAGGCTTCGGCCTTAGCGGCTTTGGCACTCTCAAGAGCCGTTGCAAGCTCAGACTCTCGAGTCCAAGGTTGTCAGAATCGTGATTTTGAATCGGATCGGAGCTCCGATGGTAGGATCGCAAATCGTAGAATCTTCACTATCAGGATCGTAGAAACGTAGATTCTATGAAGTAAAATCGTAGAATCAGAGGGGTTAGTTTGGATCGTAAAGTCGTAGAATCGTATAACAGAATCGCGATTCTGACAACCTTGCTCGAGTCTTCAAGTCACGCTCCAGGCTCTCATGTTTCTTCACGAGATCCTGGAGCTCTTGCTGTACCTCCGCCACCCGCGCCTCCTCTGTCTCTCGCTCGGTGCGCTCCGCAACCGCATTACGTTCGGCCACGGCCACCGCCTCTTTCAGGGTCGCCACCTCGTTAGTGGCCCCTGCAATACCCACGTTATCCTCGTTATTCTTTTTGCAACCAAAATCCTTTTCTATAAGGTGCAATTTTAATATGGTGTTGCTCACCTTCCTTGACCTCGAGCTGCTTCTTGGCACGGCCGAGCTCGTTCTCGGACTGCTCGAGGTCCTTCTTCAAAGTATCGACCTCCGCAGTCAGTGCGGCAGAGGTCAGCAGTGCAGCCTGCAATCCCATATTGACATATTTTTAACTCCTGCGTATATCTTATTGGATCCTCAGTCCGGCTTTTCTTTCTGAACACCGAACCGAGCATCAGGGGCTACTGTCTATGTGGTACCATTTTTTACATATTGAAATTCTTACCTCAAAGCCTGTTAGAAGGCTGCTGTAGGCTTCGGTCAGCCCACTCTTGGCGAGCTGAACTTTCTGAATCACCGCACTCATGACAGTGCGGTGTTCCTCTTCAATAGAGGCGCTATTGAGCGCCTCCACCAATCTATCCGGCGCCTCCGGTTGGACGGAAGCGGCCGGCGTCACGGTCTTGCCCTTCTTGCGAAGGGGTCGCCCGTCGGACTCCGGAGCCACTAGGGGCTCCGGCGCCGAGTCCGGTGCAAAGCCCGGGAGGTTGTCCTGCGACACCTCTGGCGCCTTCTCCTCCTGGTGAGTCCCTTCCCGGGATCCCACCTCGGCATCGTCCGCGCCTCGAGGGGAGGAGGCGCTCAGAAGGGAATCCATATCCGACGCACCTAAGGACCCGCTCGATGAAGCGGGGAGATCGTCCTTGGGCGGACTGAAGGGTTGTATGCGGCGTTAGAAAGACATTGCGTGGCAAAGGAAAAAAGATAAACCATGAAGTTATTCGGGATTTCGGATACTCACGATCTTGCCAGGGGCTTGGCCCTTGGAGGCCAGTCCTCGTCATCGTCACTGGAGTTGGCGGAGCAATCCGGGGGAAGAGTTTTTCCCCTCTTGCACCCTTCGGCCTCCCTTGTTGGAGAGGCCTTCCTTTTCTTCTCTCCCCCCGCTGGGGAAGAGGCTTTCTTCTTCTCCTCCTCACCTTGGTGAGAGGAGTCGGCCTCGGATTCATCATCCGATAGCACCTGAAAATGGGAACTCTTCCGAGTCCCCGTGGCCTTCTTCTCCGGCACCACATGGGGTGCCGGAGCCAGCAGCCCCGTTAGACGGGCGTCCACTGGGTCCTCTGGCAATGGGGCCGGACATATAGTCTGTCCGGCCTTCGCCAGCCAGTCCTGTCAAAGGAATGAGGGAGTTTAGATCCCGCATAGAGTCAAACTATGGAAAACGAGCATTCTGTAAGGGATGAAATCACTTACCGCGTCAGCTGGACGCTGCGAACTGAATCCGCGATCTTCGGTAGCGGATGCGGGAGTCTCGGCGCCCTTGAACAACACCTTCCAGACCTCTTCGTACGTAGTGTTGAAGAGCCCATTCAGGGTCTGGTGTTGCGCCGGATCAAACTCCCACATATTGAAGCCACGTCGTTGGCACGGGAGGATCCGGCGGATGAGCATGACCTGGACCACGGTGACGAGCTTGAGCTTCTTGTCCGCCAGCTTCTAGACGCAAGCTTGGAGTCCGGTCAGCTCTTCCGAATCACCCCAGATCCGGCCGCTCTCTTTCCAGGAGGTGAGCAGTGTGGGGATCCCAGATCTGAATTCGGGGGCCGCTGCCCATCCAGGGTCACGCGGCTCGGTGATATAGAACCACCCCGATTGCTACCCCTTGATGGTTTCCACGAAAGTGCCCTCGAGCCAAGTAACGTGGGACATCCTGCCCACCATGGCGCCTCCGCACTCCGCTTGGCTGCCCTTCACAACCTTTGGCTTGACACTGAAGGTCTTGAGCCACAAGCCTAAGTGGGGCTGGATGCAGAGGAAGGCCTCACACACGACGATGAACGCCGAGATGTTGAGGATGAAATTCGGGGCCAGATCATGAAAATCTAGGCCGTAATAGAACATGAGCCCCCGGACAAAGGGATGAAGTGGGAAGCCCAGTCCGCGGAGGAAATGGGGAAGGAAAACTACCCTCTCATGGGGCCTAGGGGTGGGGATGAGCTCTCCCTCGTCGGGGAGCCGGTGCGCAATATCGCTGGATAGATATTCGGCGTCGCGCAGCTTCTTGATGTGCTCCTCCGTAACGGAGGAGGCCATCCATTTGCCTCCCGCTCCGGACATGATCGGAGAAGGTTGAGGTGGGATGTGCGGGCTTGGGCGCTGGAGCTCGGGTTCACAGAGATGGATAAGCTAAGGAGGAAGAAGGCGCAGGGAAAAGGGTTGGATCTTTATCCCCTTATATGGGCGGACAAAAACATGTGTCCCCACCGGCCTGGTAAAACTCGCTTATCCCCCAAGCGCCGCGATTGATGGTGCGGTTGGGTTACCCACGTCCGTATTGATGGGAATCCCGGAATAAGGGGAACACGATCTCTGCTTCGACAAGACATGCCAAGGAAACCACTTCGCTAAACGTGCTGAAGACAATTTAAGTAAAGGCTTGGTAGTGGTGTGACGCCACGCCATCAAATACGTCAGCAGATTGAACTTGTGTAAATATTATTCTCTCTACGGTGGTATGTGGAAATTATTTTGCAGAGCCGGACACTATCCTGGTGTTCACAATCTTCTATGAATTATTCGGGGGGAGAACCCGCCTTGCAATGCCGAAGACAACATGCGCGCCGGACTCATCGTCATTGAAGCCTGGTTCAGGGGCTACTGAGGGAGTCCCGGACTAGGGGGTGTCCGGATAGCCGAACTATCATCATCGGCCGGACTCCAAGACTATGAAGGTACAAGATTGAAGACTTCGTCCCGTGTCTGGATGGGACTTTCCTTGGCGTGGAAGGCAAGCTTGGCAATACGGATATGTAGATCTCTTACCATTGTAACCGACTCTGTGTAACCCTAGCCATCTCCGGTGTCTATATAAACCGGATGGCTTTAGTCCGTAGGACGAACAACAATCATACCATAGGCTAGCTTCTAGGGTTTAGCCTCCTTGATCTTGTGGTAGATCTACTCTTGTAACCCACATCATCAATATTAATCAAGCAGGACGTAGGGTTTTACCTCCATCAAGAGTGCCCGAACCTGGGTAAAAACATCATGTCCCTCGTCTCCTGTTACCATCCGCCTAGACGCACAGATCGGGACCCCCTACCCGAGATCCGCCGGTTTTGACACCGACACCTTCCCTGAATGCTGCTGATGTGAAGAGATTCAAGCAACTCGATTCTCAAGCGAAGAACATCATATGTGGCCATCTGAGCAAAGGGCAATATGGGAGAGTGAGTGATTTGGAAACTGCTAAGCTTATCTGGGATAGGCTCTCCAAGGTAAATGAAGGAGTCTCAACTCAACTTGACTCTCGTGTCGACGTTCTTCACAATCTCTTCAACCGCTTCAAAAGACTTGACAATGAAAATGTTTAGCAAACCTTCGATTGCCTCACTGATATCTCAAATGAGCTTCAAGCGCTTGGCGCCACTGACATCACCGACCATGAGGTGGTGAAGAAATTGCTGAGATCGCTCGATTCCTCATTTGACACTCTGGCACTGATGATTCAAGAGCGTGCTATTACAAGTCACTTGATCCCGCTGATATCCTTGAGAGGCTAAACACTCATGAGTTCCAGCTTGCTGAGAAGAGAGAACTCTATGGTTCGAGCTATGGCAAACCACATGCTCTGAAGGCCAAGGCAGTCTCTGAGTCTGAAGAAGAGGACTCTACTAGCAGCCTTGGTGATCCTGAAGAACTGAGCCAGGAACTAGCACTGCTAGTGAAGAAATTTCAGAAGTTCTCAAGACGTGGTCACTTTGGAAAATCCTCAAGGAGTAATGATTCCTCATCCAGTGACTACAAGAAGAGGCTATGCCATAAATGCAAGAAACCTGGTCACTACATTCAAGATTGTCCTCAATGGGACAAGGAATTAAAGCAGAAGAAATACAAGGATTACAGTTCTGATGATGCCAAGAAGAAGAAGAAATCTTCAAAGTCTTCATCATTAAAATCCTCAAAATCTTCATCTCACAAGAAGAGCAGCTCCAAGAAGGCTCGAGAATTTATTGGCTAGGAAATGGACTCTGAGGCTAAATCTGAGGATCATGAGGAAGAGGAGGCATCCGAGGAGTCCGAGTCTGGTGTGGCAAGCCTAGCTCTTGCTACCGCATTCGTCAGCAAGTCTATCTTCAACTCTGAAGAAAATGGCAATAGCAAAAATGCTGATGAAGGCAATGATGACTATGCTCCCACCTATTCACTACTAGGGAAAACCTTATACACAGAATCTTACCAGTAGCGATGGCTAAAAACATGCGCTATTGCTAATTACTAGTACCGCGGGTTATAAACCCACGCTACTACTAATTTGATAGTAGTAGCGCGGGTTTTTAAGCCTCGCTACTACTAAGTGATTTCCACCGTGCCTTTCGGGACCAGCCGTAGTAGTAGCGCGGGTTATAAACTCACGCTACTACTAAGTTGATAGTAGTAGCGCGGGTTTTTAACCCTCGCTACTACTAAGCAGTCTCTACCGTGCCCCCCCCCCCCGGGACATGCCATAGTAGTAGCGAGGGGTATGAACTCAAGCTACTACTAAGTTGATAGTAGTAGCGCAGGTTTATACCCCTCGCTACTACTAAGTACAAGGTAGGTGAAATCTCCATATCCTCGGTCGAATCCCTCCTCTCTCCCTCAC
>LT934118.1:633458178-633486589 GCA_900231445.1 Triticum turgidum subsp. durum
TATTGCTAATTCTTCAAGCTGATATTTCTGCTAAGTGAATGTGATCGGACCCTTCCCCCTCTATGCTAAACTCAACCTAGTCCGTTCACAAATTCTTCATGTGCGTTCCAATTGAAACTTGTTCAAAATCTTCACTGTGTCCTTGACAGCTGAAGAAATTGCTAACGGAACTTAAACTAATCTTATCTGAATTTTCGGCTTTGCCGCTCAAACCGTTCCACATCCCACGACAATACTTATCTATTCACCCATGATCCTACACGATCGCCACCTCACAATACGTGGGTGACACATGTCACGCGAATGAGAAGGTCCAGGGGCACGTTCGTTCGAATTCTTCGGGCGTACAGTTTTTCACTCCCACTATAAATACCCTGCTTCTTCTTCACTTTGTTTTTACTCCGCTCGATCTCACTCCCACTCGAGCTTCCCAAACCCTAGCGCCGCCGCTACTTCATCATCACCGGTGAGGAAGAGCTTCACTGCCTCGACCTCGTTGCTGTCGTACTCGCGCCGGCTGCGGATTTCTTCACTCCGCCACCGCCGTAGTCGTCTTCCTCTGCCGAGTTAGGGCGTGGAAGATTTGAACTGACGAACTTCACATCTACACTTCCTAGTTCGTCGTGTTCTTCATCAAGGGGTAATTAAAAGTTACTTTTACTGCCCTCTTTGATTCATGTGTTTTTCTTGAAATCTTCAAAGGTGTTTATTCTTCAAATCTTCACACACTAAACACCTCACATGTTATCTGTTCTTGATTCATTTCTCTAAGCGATGATTTTCTTCAAGATTCCTCAATTGTGTGGATTTTCAATCTATACAACTCTGGAACCTAAGATTAAGAACGCTTAGTGAAATTCTTCAAGACTCATTTGGTCAAATTCCTCAAACCTATTCTTTTTGAAAATCTTCTGAGAACGCATATGACCTCTCCAAATTCCTCGCAACTATACTATGTTCACAGGTACTCATGTCCGCTGCTGAATCTCTAGGTTCTCATCCACTTAACTCATTTGCAGCGTTCCTCGAAGAAAAGTTGCACACCTCTTCAGAAACTTCAGTTGTTCATATTCCTCAGCTGAAGAAAATGGCTGATAAGAAGCCACAGAAGGGAGGAAAGAGGCCTGAGGTCAATACTACCTTCGAAATCCCTGAGGACATTTATGCTGGGTACTGCACACCCCCCGAGGAAGATAGAAATTAGCGTAAGGTGCGCATTCAAAAGATTGAGAGGAGATGGGCACGGGAATGGAGGAAGTACAGGTATGTTACTCCCAAGTACATGAAGAAATTCGCACTCAACCCTCCATGCTGAAGACCTCCATTGGCACCTGGCCAATTGGCAGACGCCACCAGCCTCAAGCGCGGTGAGGATTATCCTGATGAATGGGCAAGGCGCCAGGCCAAACTGGCCAGACAAGCAAAGAAGAAGTGAGGAAATTCAATGAAGACTCTGCTGCTGCTGCTACCACTGTTGAGGCCTCTGCTAGTAAGCCTAGGAAGGCAATGCCTAAGAAGCCTGCGCATAATTCAAGTGCTTCTTCTTCAACGCCCTCACGGCCAAGCTCCTCAGCAATGCCCTCAAGGCGAGAATCTTCAATGCCCTCACGACAAACTCCTCAGACTGCTCCTCCTCCCTCAAAGTCCTCAGCTTCTCCGACAAAGTCTTCAGCTGCACCGACCAAATCCGCGGCACCTGTGCATCTCGCCATGTGCCAAAGGACAACTGGCATCTCAATTGCCTCTAGAGCATCTGCAAGTTCCTCTGCTGCACAAAAGTCTTCAGCTGGCCCCTCTCTGTTGAAGAAAAAGGCCTCTGCTGGACGAGGCCTTCGACCAAGTCCTCACAAAAAGCAGGTCGCCTTCCAAGTCCCCTCTGATGACGATGGGGCTGATGATGAAGAACTTGTCGAAATCATCAGAGACAGGCAAGCCAGGGCCGCTAGAGCCAAAGGCAGTAATGTGCCACTGCTGTTGGATCCAAAGTTGATCCTTGATTTCATTGACCTATGGCACAAAGACCCTAACACGCCTCTGCCGGAGATGAATCTCACTCCTGCTCAAAGTCATGTTCGTACTGCCTTCATTGAGGAAGAGAAGTGGAAATATGAAGAAGGCAGAAGACTAAAGAAAGCGCAGTACAAGAAACAACACTACCTCAAGGACAATGTCTTCACTCTTACCCCTGATCAACTCATTGCTTTGCAAACTGAAATCAAGCAACTAAGTGATGAATTCGATCACTACTATGCTGATTGGAAGGGAGCCAGGGAGCCAAGGTTCAGTACGTCAACTTAATGAAGAAACTCACTTCAAGTGATGCTGCTCCAGTGCACGTTGAAGTTCCTCAGGCTGAAGCATCTCCTCAGCCTACTGAAGAACATGCCAGCACTGCTGATGTCAGTTAGGCTGCTGAAGAAAATGAAAGTACCAGGGCTGATGACCTCACTCCAGCCACTGATGAAATTGCCAGGGCATCCACTAGCGGTGCGCCTGAAGAAAATGAAGAAGTCAGGGAAACTGCATCAGTTGCGCCTGAAGAAACTGAACCAAAGTCCTCTGCACCTCCTGCACCTACACCCACTCCAATCCTTCCATCTGCATCCGATGTGAAGAAGACCAAGGCTGCAGAGCATGCAGCAATGAAAAAGAGAAAGGCATCAGCTTCATCAGACTCTTCAGCTCTGAAGAAAATGAAGCCTCTGACAAGTTCAACTGACAATCCAATTGATGTCGTTCCTGTCTCTTACATGCCATCAAAGGACCTTGTTCCTTTTGGTGAAGATTATGTGATTCCCGATGAATCTGATGAAGAAACTCCTTCTGCTGCTTCGACAGAGCAGTTGGATGACGAAATGGAAGTGGACAAGATCCCTTCAACCCTAGTTGTTTCCTCACCTATGCCTCAGTTCACTACTGAAGAGGCAGGTGTTGAAGAAATGGAAGATGAGGACGTGGACATTGGTTGTACCACACCTATGCTGAATGATGACTTTTGGGAAAGTCAGCACCCCAATTCTCCAATGTTCACTCCACTTCAAGCAATTCCTCAGTCCCCTGCTGCTACTGAAGTGCAAATGGAATCTGATGAACCTCAAGCAACCCCGTCTGTCCATGAAGAAATTCCAGCCACTAGTGCTGAAGAAAATGTAAATGAAGAATTGATGACCCAGGCTGCAACTGGAGAAGAGCCTGAAATTCCTCAGCATGAGGAACCTAAGATTGCGATTCCTGAGGTGGTGATGCACTTAACAGACACTCCTCAGCCCACGCCAAAGGATCCCTTCTCAAAGAAGCAAAAATTCAAGGCTGATGATTTCTTCGGCGAGCATGTGTTCTTCACTGAATTCGACCCATATGACAATGCTCGTCTTAGAAGGAAGCATTTCTGGACTGCCAGCCGGGCCGACTTCTATTCTTCAGTACTCTTCAACAATGACAAAGTCTTCGACCACCAGCATATTCCTCACATTGACATGGAATCAATGCCTTGCTTCACACCAGTCCTCAGTATGATTCACGATGCAGGACTGCTCAACTTTTGCACTGACATAGTGGATTGGAATGAAGAGCTAATTCTTCAGTTCTATGCAATGCTGCACATCACTGGTGAAGCTAATGACATCAACACTTGGGTGTTGGACTGGATGACCGAAAACACGCACTACAAGGCACCAGCCTCTTAATTGCTTCGTGCCTTGCCACTCAGTCCTCCACCTAAAGGTGCCCGTTATCTGTACGATGAGCCTGAACTCACTGCTCATTACATGCAAGTGCTCATGAAGCCCCTGAAGCCTGGTCAAGCCCCAAGGACCAAATTCCTCGTGAAGGAATTGTTGTATGTGCCAAGAACCGTCTATCGCATTCTGACGAAGACTATGAGTCCCATCAAAGGTCATGACTCCTCTGATGAAGAAATTGTTGGGATGATGAAGAATATGCTATTCAACATCATGCATGGCATCCCTATCAATTATCATGATTTCTTCATGAGGACTCTCGCAAATGTTGCACTTTCACCGTTTGAGCTGAAGCCTTATGCTCCATGGATCATGAGATTCCTCGGAACAAGGACTTCACTCAACTACAAGGCTGACACTCTCAACCATGGCAGCTACTTGCCCCGGATAGAAGTCCTCAAACGGACATATTCTTCAATTGAAGAAAAGGGCAAAGCACCAACTGTTATCGATGAATGCATTCGTCCATTGGATGGTCAGTTCCGCAAAGCTGCATCTTACTCCACCAATGATGACTCTGCCACTCATGATTCTGCTGCCAATGCTCCCAAGTCAAGTCCTCAAGCTACTGCTCCTCATGTGATGACTGACTGTGAGCTGCTTCTAAGTCTTCACCAGAAGGTTGATCGGAACCACAAATGGGTTAAGCGTCAGTTTGGCTCTATTCTTCACAACATGACCTCTGCACATAATGCAGTGAAGAAAAACCATTACTACCTCCATGAAGTCTTCGATCGCACCTGGGCTATTCTGTCACATCTGTATGGTGAAGAAGATCTGAAGCAAATGGGCTTCAAAGAAGACTTTGACTGGTCTGCACCTCCACCAAAGAAGCTCAAGAAGGTCAAGGTTCCTCCCTTGGTCGCCAGTTCATATTCTTCATCACGCAGCACGGATTAGTATGAAGACTTGGACGACACTGCAGCAGGCCCTACATCGACTCAAGACCCCAACAACGATGGCGCTCCTCCATCTTCATGATATTCTTCAGGGGCGTTAGTCCTCATTTTCAACCCTTTTGGTCATTCGATGACAAAGGGGGAGAAATTTGAGTTAGTCTTCAAGCGGGTCTATCTTATATGGGCATTTTTTTCTAAGTTACAACTCTCGTTCTTTTGATGACTTTGCTGAATCGAGTTGTGATCTTAAACTCTATGGTGGCCTGATACTTTTGCCGAGTTCTTCTACATGCTTATTCCTCATTAATGTCAATGCACGCATGCTGAATTACATGTATTTCATCATTAATGTCAATGTCACCATATTTCATCATGCATTTCAAATTCTTCATATTATATGTCAAATGCGAGTATGAATTACAAGATATAGGGGGAGATCTCAATGATTATACTCTTCAAGTGTGCATTGCTTCAAAAGCAAATTCCTCATTATGCACATCTTCAGGGGGAGTTCTTCTATATCTTGCAATCAAATTCCTCAACATCAATTCTTACACTTCATATATTTATCCCTGTTGAAAATTTAACCTATATTATCATCAATCACCAAAAAGGGGGAGATTGTAAGTGCATCTAGTGCCCCTTAGTGATTTTGGTGTATTGAAGACTTATAGGTTAAGAGACTGGTGCGTTTGTGAGTGTACACAGGTCTATAAGTCTATGGGGAGTTTTATATTTACAGAGAAAGTCGACCCGTAAAAATGAAGTTCTTCAACTGAAGACTTTGGATATCTGAAGACTTTCTGAAGACTTTGAAAGTGAAGAAATTGGTGTGACCATGAAGACTTGGCAATCATTCGAGGAGCATGAAGCATGAAGACTCTGTATTTCATAGTTTCATTTTCTCTTTCTTGAGTCATAGGAAACACCGTACTGTTAAAGGGGATCGAGGAAATACTAAGTAAAAATTTCCATGTGATGCTCAACTCAAAATCCTACACCTACCAATCCCTTCGAGTGAAGCCATTGGAAATTTCACACAGTTCAGTCATATTCTTCAGTGACAGAGACGAAGTTCTTCTGGCCTCTGAGGAATTTTTTCTGACTGAGGAGTTAGGAATTCGCCAGTGCAGATTGCCTACATAGTGAGGAACATGATGGCATTGAGGAATTTGAGAGTCAAAATTCCGACCGTTGTTGTGCTACGCGCCAGCTGTCCCAAAATATCTACCCACCTAACGGTCATATCATTGAAGGGCATTTATGTCTTATCATGTCGGGCTGCTCCCTAGGCTATAAATAGCCACCCCCTATAACCACTAGCTTGTTGGCTGCTCTGAGAGAAACTGACACTTGACATTTGCGAGCATCCCATCCTCCGAGGACTTTGAGTGAAAATCATCAAGTGAGGAAAACCCAAACCCAAACCTAAAAAACCCCAAAGTGATTGAGCATCACTGAATAGATTGATCCTGCGTGGATCCGACGCTTGTTTCCTTTGAAGAATGTGCTTCTTCCAGACCGTTAGCCGTCAAGGTCTAGAGCATCCAAGAGAATTGTGGATCGCCGAGTGACCGAGTTTGTGAAGGTCCAGAAGTCACCTGAAGACTTACCACGAGTGATTGGGCAAGGTCTGTGTGACTTTAGGTCAAGGAGAATACAGTGAGGACTGTGTGTCCGGGACTGGGTGTCCTCGAGTTTAAATACTCAGCCGCTCCAACCAGATGTACAACTGAGACAGTAGTTGGAACTGGTCTACCAAATCATTGTCTTCACCGAGCTTACTGGTTCTATTTCCTCAACTCAATCATTTCCTCATTTCCGTTGTTGTGTGCTTGTTCATATCTGTTTGAAGACTTTGACTGAAGACTTTCTCAGTTTCCTCAGTTCAATTTCTTTAGTCTGTTCGTCTTCATCTTGTGTTATCACGTGTTTACGCTTTCTGTACTCTGTGCTTGTCTTCATTTCATCATGATGACTATGCATGTGTTCTGCTATGTTTACTTTTGAGTACTTATTCCACTACAAGTAGTTCTTCATTTAGGAGTTTCCTCACCAGCAAATTCCTTAGAGAAGAATTCATAAAAATCACCTATTCAACCCCCCTCTAGTCGATATAACGCACTTTCATGTCTCCTATTAAATCTTTGTTTTGCAATATGAATCTTGATAATGATAGGACTAGAGGTGAGTCAACTTTAGTTAAGTGGCATCCTAATGATTCGGAGTTTTTAGATCTTGATGCAAAAATTGGTAAAAGTGGGATTGAAGAGGTCAAAACTTTACATAGCAATGAACCCACTATTTTGGATTTCAAGGAATTTAATTATGATAATTGTTCTTTAATAGATTGTATTTCCTTGTTGCAATCCGTGTTAAATTCTCCTAATGCTTATAGTCAAAATAAAGCTTTTACTAAACATATCATTGATGCTTTAATGTAATCTTATGAAGAAAAACTTCAATTAGAAGTTTCTGTCCCTAGAAAACTTTATGATTAGTGGGAACCTACTATTAAAATTAAAATTAAAGATGATGAATTCTATGCTTTGTGTGATTTGGGTGCTAGTGTTTCCACGATTCCAAAAACTTTGTGTGATGTGTTAGGTTTCCGTGAATTTGATGATTGCTCTTTAAACTTGCACCTTGTGGATTCCACCATTAAGAAACCTATGGGAAGGATTAATGATGTTCTTATTGTTGAAAATAGGAATTATGTGCCCGTGGATTTTATTGTTCTTGATATAGATTGCAATCTTTCATGTCCTATTATTCTTGGTAGACCTTTCCTTAGAACGATTGGTGCAATTATTGATATGAAAGAAGGAAATATTAAATTCCAATTTCCATTAAGGAAAGGCACGGAACACTTTCTAGGAAGAAAATCAAATTACCTTATGAATCTATTATGAGAGCCACCTATGAATTGAATACCAAAGATGGCAATACTTAGATCTATTCTCGCTCTTATGCCTAGCTAGGGGCGTCAAACGATAGCGCTTGTTGGGAGGCAACCCAATTTTATTTTTGTTATTTGGTTTTTGTTCCTTTTTAGTAATAATGAATTCATCTAGCCTCTGGTTAGATGTGATTTTGTGTTTTAATTAGTGTTTGTGCCAAGTAAAACCTTTAGGATAACCTACGGTGATAGTTAATTTGATCTTGCTGAAAAACAAAAACTTTTGCACGCCCGAGAATAATTTTCATAAATCACAGGAACGTGCTTTTCAGTTTATTCGTTTTGCAGAATATTAATAAACAAATTTCCTAGGACTTCCTAATTTGGTAGAATTTTTGGGGTTCCAGAAGTATTCGAGAGTTACAGATTGCTACACACTGTTCTGTTTTTGATAGATTCTGTTTTTCTTGCGTTGTTTGCTTATTTTGATGAATCTATGGCTAGTATCGGGGGGGGGGGTATGAACCATAGACAAGTTGGAATACAATAGGTTTAACACCAATATAATTAACGAATTAGTTCATTACAGTACCTTAAAGTGGTGGTTTGTTTTCTTGTACTAACGGAGCTTATGAGATTTTCTGTTGAGTTTTGTGTTGTGAAGTTTTCAAGTTTTGGGTAAGGATTTGATGAATTATGGAATAAGGAGTGGCAAGAGCCTAAGCTTGGGGATGCCCAAGGCACCCCAAGGTAAAATTCAAGGACAACCAAAAGCCTAAGCTTGGGGAAGCCCCGGAAGGCATCCCCTCTTTCGTCTTCGTCCATCGGTAACTTTACTTGAGGCTATATTTTTATTCACCACATCATATGTGTTTTGCTTGGAGCATATTCTATGATTTGATTCTTTACTTTTTATTTTTACACAATCATCCTTGCTGTACACACCTTTTGGAGGGACACACATGAATCGGAATTTATTAGAATACTCTATGTGCTTCACTTATATCTTTTGAGCTAGACAATTTTGCTCTAGTGCTTCACTTATACATTTTTAGAGCACGGTGGTGGTTTTATTTTCTAGAAATTATTGATCTCTCATGCTTCACTTATATTATTTTGAGAGTCTTTTAGAACATCATGGTAATTTGCTTTGGTTATAAAATTAGTCCTAATATGATGGGCATCCAAGTTGGGTAAAATAAAAACTTTCATATGGAGTGCATTAAACACTATGATAAATCTGATACTTGATAATTGTTTTGAGATATAAAGGTGGTAATGTTAGAGTCATGCTAGTTGGGAAATTATGAAATTGAGAAATACTTGTGTTAAAGTTGGCAAGTCCGGTAGCATGCACGTATGGTGAACGTTGTGTGATAAATTTGAAGCATGGGGTGTTCTTTGATTGCCTTCTTTATGAGTGGAGGTCGGGATCGCGACAATGGTTAATTCCTACCAACCCTTCCCCTAGGAGCATGCATAGTAGTACTTTGCTTCGAGGGCTAATAAAATTTTGCAATAAGTATATGAGTTCTTTATAACTAATGTGAGTCCATGGATTATACACACTCTTACCCTTCCGCATTTTGCTAGCCTCTATGGTACCGTGCATTGCCCTTTCTCACCTTGAGAGGTCGTGCAAACTTCGCCGGTGCATCCAAACCCCGTGATACGATACTCTCTATCACACATAAACCTCCTTATATCTTCCTCAAAATAGCCACCATACCTACCTATTATGGCATTTCCATAGCCATTCCGAGATATGTTGCCATGCAACTTTCCACCGTTCCATTTATTATGACAAGCTCCATCATTGTAATATTGCTTTGCATGATCATGTAGTTGACATCGTATTTGTGGCAAAGCCACTGTCGGTGTCAAAACCGGCGGATCTCGGGTAGGGGGTCCCGAACTGTGCGTCTAGGCGGATGGTAACAGGAGACAAGGGACACGATGTTTTACCCAGGTTCGGGCCCTCTTGATGGAGGTAAAACCCTACGTCCTGCTTGATTGATATTGATGATGTGTGTATTACAAGAGTAGATCTACCACGGGATCAAGGAGGCTAAACCCTAGAAGCTAGCCTATGGTATGATTGTTGTTCGTCCTACGGACTAAAGCCATCCGGTTTATATAGACACTGGAGAGGGCTAGGGTTACACAGAGTCGGTTACAATGGTAGGAGATCTACATATCCGTATTGCCAAGCTTGCCTTCCACGCCAAAGAAAGTCCCATCCGGACACGGGACGAAGTCTTCAATCTTGTATCTTCATAGTCTTGGAGTCCGGCCGATGATGATAGTTCGGCTATCCGGACACCCCCTAGTCCAGGACTCCCTCAGTGGGCAAGATGCCCAACGTTACTTGGCCTGAGGGCACTTTCGTGGAAACCAATAAGGGGTGGCAATCGGGGTGGTTCTACATCACCGAGCCGCGTGACCCTGAATGGGCAGCGGCCCCCGTATTCAGATCTGGCATCCCCATACGGCTCACCTCCTGGAAAGAGAGCGGCCGGACATGGGGTGATTCGGAGGAGCTGACCGGACTCCAAGCCTGCATCCAAAAGCTAGTGAGCAAGAAGCTCAAGCTTGTCAACATAGTCCAGGTCATGCTCATCCGCCAGATTCTCCCGTGCCAACGACGGGGCTTCAATATGTGGGAGTTCGATTCGGCGCAGCACCAGACTTTGAGCGGGCTCTTCGACACTACGTACGAAGATGCCTGGAGGGTGCTGTTTAAGGGCGCCGCGGCCCCCGCATCCGGTACCGAAGATCGCGGATTCAGCTCGCAGCGTCCGGCTGACAAGGTAAGCGATTTTGCCCTTTACGGGACACTTGTTTTCCATAGTTTGGCTCTATGCGGGATCTAAACTCCCTCTCCTTTGACAGGACTGGCTGAAGAAGGCTGAACTGACTACCTGTCCGGCCCCATTGCCAGACGACCCAGCGGACGCCCGCTTAACGGGGCTGCTGGCTCCGGCACCCCACTTGGTGCCGGAGAAGAAGGCCAAGAAGAAGGCCACGGGCACTTGGAAGAGTTCCCGTTTTCAGGTGTCATCGGACGATGACTCCGAGGCAGACTCCTCCCACAAAGGCGAGGAGGAGAAGAAGAAGGCCTCTCCCCCATCGGGGGGAGGGAAGAAAAGGAAGGCTTCCCCAACGAGGGAGGCCGAAGGGTCCAAGAAGGGAAGGACTCTTCCCCCGGACTGCTCTGCCAACGCCGGAGATGAGGACGAGGATTGGCCTCCAAGGGCCAATCCCCTGGCGAGATTGTAAGTATCCGGAGTCCCGAATAACTTCATGGTTTTTCTTTTCGCCACATAGTGTCTTTCTAATGTCGTATACAACCCTGCAGTCCGCCCAAGGATGATCTTCCCTCTTCGTCGAGCGGGTCCTTGGGTGCGTCGGATATGGATTCTCTTCCGACCGCCTCCACCCCACGAGATGCGGACGATGCCAAGGTGGGATCCCGGGAAGGGACCCGCCAGGAGGAGGAGGCCCCGGAGGTGTCACAGGGCAACCTCCCGGATTTTGCACCGGACTCGGCCCCGGAACCCGTAGTGGCTCCAGAGTCCGGAGGGCGGCCCCTTCATAAGAAGGGCAAGACCGTGACGCCGGCAGCCTCCGTCCAACCGGAGGCGCCGGATAGCTTGCTGGAGGCGCCATTGAGCGGGCTGTTATGAGTGCGGTGATTCAGAAAGTTCAGCTCGCCAAGAGCGGGCTGACCGAAGCCTGCAGCAGCCCTCTAACAGGCTTTGAGGTAAGAATTTTGATATTTGTAAAATAGTACCGCATTGACAGTAGCCCCTGATGCTCGGTTCGGTATTCGGAAAGAAAAGTCGGACTAAGGATCTAAAAAGATATACGCAGGAGTCATATATAAAAAATATGTCAATATGGGATTGCAGGCTCTACTGCTGACCTCTGCCACACTGACTGCGGAGGTCAATACTTTGAAGCAAAGCCTCGAGCGGTTCGAGAGCGAGCTCGGCCGTGCCAAGAAGCAGCTCGAGGACAAGGAAGGTGAGTAACACCTTATTAAAATTGTACCTTACAGAAAAGGATTTGGTTGTAGGAAGAATGACAAGGATAACGTGGGTATTGCAGGGGCCACAAACAAGGTGGCAACCCTAAAGGAGGCGGTGTCCGCGGCCGAACGTAATGCGGCCGAGGAGCGCACCGAGCGAGAGAGGCAGGAGGCGCGGGTGGCGAAGGTACAGCAAGAGCTCCAGGATCTCGTGGAAAAACATGAGAGTTTGGAGCGTGACTCGAAGACTCGAGAGTCCGAGCTTGCAACGGCTCTTGAGAGTGCCAAGGCCGCTAAGGCCGAAACCTATAAGGCCCTCCAGGAAGTCGAGGCGTTGAAGAAAATAGCGGTGGGTAAGGCATTTTTCATGCAAAGTAAGCATGTGAGTGTGAATTACCTATCACTTACCCGAATTCGGAGCTCTCCAGGAGCATTTGCAGAATTGCCCCGCAGCGTGTCCGGTGCTGCCGCTTTCTATAGGGCCGAGGAGGGGAGCTCGACGGAGAAGGTCTTCTGGTCTCAGTATGCTGAGGCCGGACATCCGGTGCCCCTTAGCGACCAGCTGAAGCAGCTGGTCGAGCTCCACAAGGTGGCCGAACAGGCCATGAAGGGCCTCATAGTTCGGCTGTGGCCTAAGGAGGCCATGCCTGGGAGCTACTTCGGCCTGGTGCAGCGGCTGGTGAATGCGTGTCCATGGGTTGAAGTCATCAAGCACTCCGCCTGTATTGAAGGTGCCCGTCGGGCCCTTGCCTGCGCAAAGGTGCACTGGGCAAGATGGATGCTCAGAAGCTTGTGACGGACGCGCCACCGCTGGGCAAGGAGCATCGCACGCCCGAGATGTATTATAAGAGTGTCCTGAAGGGTGCCCGCATTATTGCGGGTGAGTGCTCCAAAGATGTAATATTTGAGTAGACTCGCATTTTGTTATCTTGTGCGATGAAAACTTTGTTCATATGCGCTAAGCAATGCTTGTTAATTTAAAATATTACCTTCTGTGCGGCTATTTATCAAATCTGAGAGATGGCAAGTCGTCGGCTTCAGCCCCCATGCCACGAGTGCTGGGGTGTTCGGGATAAATTTGAGCACTCTTGTTCCCATTTTTGGGTCCATCTAGGGAGGCGCTCAACACAACAAACAAGGCAACCGGACTTATAATGCTTGAACACTCTCACTTAGCCATAGAATTCTATAATTTTAAATTTCGGCGAAGCCCCTAGTGTTTGTAAGGCCGAATTTGGGGCGCTATCCACGCCTGGGCCGGACAAAGTCGGCTCCTCGCTCTAAGCGGCATAAGTCTTTAGGGACTCGCAAAAAACCTCTCGAACAGCGACCGGCTCTCGCCTCATCATGACGGTCAATTTTAGCTTTCTCCACTGAGGCGCTCGCCCAGCTCAACTGGGGCGCAATCGCAGTGGTTCTCCCAGTGCTACCTTAGCCGATATAACGGAACATAAGGTACCAAAACATGGGAGCCGGGCAAACCCAACTATTGACCCAAGACATGATTCGGAGCCGATGCATATAATGCTATAAGTTCGGGGTGCCGCACTTGTGAAAGTGTTCGGACTTATCACACCATGATGCGGGAAACATAAGCCCCTAGTGTACTTAGCCGTACCGAAGTGTACGGATGCAACATGTCATAGATGAACATATGTATAAGAAAGAAATGCAATTATAAGCAAAAAGGTGCTGCATTGCTTATTCAAGAAAAATTGCTGTGAATGCAGAACGATACAAATGGTGCGATAAGCAAGGATGGGACTATTAAACATGTCCCCCTCCAGGGGTAGGCTGCAGAATGGTGTATAAAACAGATTTAATGCTCGTAATGGAGACCACCTGGATATTCGTTGTAGCCTTTCTCCTTCCCTGGCTGTTGCATCGTGAGTTCGGCAGGCCTACTGCCGGACAGGGCCTCTGACGAACGGAGTCCTGTGGGTAAAAAAAGGAAAGAGAAAAAGAAAAAAAAGAACGACACACTTGAGAGCTCCTGGTGTGGTTGAGCCACATTCTGGGCCTCTCGTGGTCGTGCCCCTCCCCCCATGCCCATGGTACCTCCAGAGCGTAATGGTGTGCGCGAAGGACCTGTCTTGACATTTTGCAGGGGCTGGGGTTGGGGCCGCACTGCTACGCGTGCTCGGAACGTGCCAGGTGGTCTTGTTGTAGGTTACTCCGGGCGCGTTTAGCCGTGTCCGATCGCTTAACGGCCGGACTCGAGAATTGCCTTAAGAGACTGCATTGTACTTCTGCCGCGAGAGCCGCTGTATGTTCCTCCGTTCGAAGAGAGCGTTCAGTGTTTCCGTTGACCGTGATGACCCCTCGAGGGCCTGGCATCTTGAGCTTAAGGTATGCGTAGTGCGGCACCGCGTTGAACTTTGCAAACGCGGTACGTCCGAGCAGAGCATGATAGCCGCTGCGGAACGGAACTATGTCGAAGATTAACTCCTCGCTTCGGAAGTTATCCGGGGATCCAAAGACCACTTCCAGTGTAACTAAGCCTGTACAATTGGCTTCTACACCTGGTATGACGCCTTTAAAGGTCGTCTTGCTAGGTTTAATCCTTGAGGGGTCGATGCCCATTTTGCACACTGTATCCTGATAAAACAGGTTCAGGCTGCTGCCGCCGTCCATCGGGACTTTGTTGAGGTGAAATCCATCGACTATTGGGTCTAAAACCAATGCAGCGAATCCGCAATGGCGGATGCTGGTGGGGTGTCCCTTCGGTCAAAAGTGATCGGGCAGGAGGACCATGGATTGAACTTCGGGGCAACTGGCTCCATCGCGTATACATCTCTGAGTGCACGCTTCCGCTCCCTTTTGGGTATGTGTGTTGCGTATAGCATGTTCACCGTCCTCACTTGTGGGGGGAAACCCTTCTGTCCTCTATTGTTCGGCGGTCGGGTCTCTTCCTCATCATCGCTATGCAGCCCCTTGTCGTTGTTTTCGGCAATTAACTTGCCTGCCTGCATGAATACCCAATAGTCCCTGTTGGTGTGGCTGGTTGGCTTTTCGGGGGTGCCGTGTATCTGGCATGAGCGGTCGAGTATTCGGTCCAAATTGGACGAACCCGGAGTAGTTCTTTTGAATGGCTTTTTCTGCTGACCGGGTTTAGAGCCTCTGAATCCGGCATTGACTGCCGTATCCTCACTATTATCGCCGTTAATGCGGCGTTTGTTTTTGTTGCGACGCGACCTGCCATTGCGGTCCTTGATATCCGGACTGCTAGAATTTTTGCTGAGGTTGTTGCTGCGTGCTAGCCAGCTGTCCTCACCCGCGCAGAAGCGGATCATGAGTGATGCGAGGGCTGCCCTGGATTTCGGCTTTTCCTGTCCCAGGTGCCGGGTGAGCCACTCGTTGCAGATGTTATGTTTGAAGGCCGCGAGGGCCTCCGCATCCGGACAGTTGACAATTTGGTTTTTCTTGGTTAAGAACCGTGTCCAGAATTGTCTGGCCGATTCGTCTGGCTGCTGAATTATGTGGCTTAGGTCGTCAGCGTCTGGTGGTCGCACATACGTGCCTTGGAAGTTATCGAGGAATGCGGCTTCCAGGTCTTCCCAACTCCCAATTGACTCTGCTGGCAAGCTGTTAAGCCAATGTCGGGCTGGTCCTTTAAGCTTGAGTGGGAGATATTTGATGGCGTGAAGATCATCACCACGGGCCATGTGGATGTGAAGGAGATAGTCTTCGATCCAAACCACGGGGTCTGTTGTGCCATCATAAGATTCAATATTCACGGGTTTAAACCCTTCAGGGATTTGATGATCCATTACTTCATCTGTGAAGCATAGTGGGTGTGTGGCGCCTCTGTACTGGGCGATATCATGACGGAGTTCAAAAGAGCTTTGTCTATTTTGTTCGGCCTGACCAGACTTACTGTGTCCGGCGCGACGGTTGTCATCACGTATCATGGGGCGCCCACGCGATCCATAGATCAATCTTGATTGTCTTGCCTTATCCTCCAATATATCTCGCAAGTCCAGAGTGTTCCCCTGTGGCCTTGTGCTTTTCGAGCGATGCCGGGGTACGGTTTTAGTGGAGGGCCTAGAGGCCTCTCTGTCGCGGCCACGGGGTGGTCGGTCAGCCGTATTGTCTGCTGGTGATGTAGGTTCATATGCCTCCTCCTCTAATCGGGGGAGCAGCTTGCGTTTAGGGTAGCTTTTGGAGGGGCGTTCGAGCTCATGCTCTTCGGCCGCAAGGACTTCAGTCCATCTGTCGGCTAGCAGATCTTGATCAGCTCTAAGCTGCTGCTACTTTTTCTTGAGGCTGTTTGCCGTGGCCATAAGCCTGCGTTGAAAATGCTCTTGTTCGACGGGATCCTCAGGCACGACGAATTTGTTGTCATCGAGGCTTGCCTCGTCTCCGGAGGGAGGCATGTAATCCTCTACTTCTTCGTCTGCTGCTTTGTCATGAGGGTTGGCATCTCCGTCTTCCTGTGCTGAATCTTGCTGGAGGAGGTTGTCTTAGACACTGTCTGGGGTGTTATTATCTCCGGTGCCGGAATCTCCATTCTTGCTGTGGCGGGATTTAGAGCGGCGCCGCTGACGCCGGCGCTTGGGCTGTTTCTTTGAGGGGTCATCCTCCGTTGTTCCTTCGCCGTTCTCATCCTTTGGGATATCCACCATGTATATGTCATATGATGAGGTGGCTTTCCAGTGCCCAGTAGGTGCTGGTTCTTGGTCGTCTCCGGCATCGTCGTCCATATCGTCGATGTCTTCGGAGTCGAAGTCTAGCATGTTGGTTAGATCGTCGACAGTGGCTACTAAGTGGGTGGTGGGTGGGCTTTGAATTTCTTCGTCGTCCGCATCCCAACCGTCCTAACCGCAATTCGGCCAGGGCTCTCCTAATAACGAGAGGTACTTTAGCAAACTCAAGATGTCGCCGAAAGGTGAGTGTTGAAAGATGTCCGCAGTGGTGAACTCCATGATCGGCGCCCAATCGGATTCGATTGGAGGGGGCGCGGGAGGTTCGAAGTTCGGCGAAGAGTCCGGCACCTCGGAGTCACGAGCTTCATGAGGGACACGGTCAGTGTTCGGCTCTATCGCCGTAGTGGTTGCAGCCCCCGAGGCGGTGTCTAGCCACCCGTCCTCGATCTGCGCGGCCGGCTCCGAATTGAAGATCGGAGCGGACTCATGTGCGGCCTCCAGGGTACTGCCCGGCTGCAGAGCTAAATCATGCCCGTCGCGACAGTGCGGCGCGCTTGGCTGTGGCTTGAATCCATCGAAGATCAAGTCCCCGCGGATGTCAGCCGTGAAGTTCAAACTTCCAAATCTGACCTGACGGCTAGGGGCGTAGCTTTCGATCTGCTCCTGACGGCCAAGCGAATTGGCCCGTAGTGCAAAGCCGCCGAATATGAAGATCTGTACGGGGAGGAAGGTCTCACCCTGGACTGCGTCGTTGTTGATGATCGAAGAAGCCATCGAGCCTATCGGTGACGGCACAGAGGAACTCTCAATGAAAGCACCAATGTCGGTGTCAAAACCGGCGGATCTCGGGTAGGGGGTCCCGAACTGTGCGTCTAGGCGGATGGTAACAGGAGACAAGGGACACGATGTTTTACCCAGGTTCGGGCCCTCTTGATGGAGGTAAAACCCTACGCCCTGCTTGATTGATATTGATGATGTGTGTATTACAAGAGTAGATCTACCACGAGATCAAGGACGCTAAACCCTAGAAGCTAGCCTATGGTATGATTGTTGTTCGTCCTACGGACTAAAGCCATCCAGTTTATATAGACACCGGAGAGGGCTAGGGTTACACAAAGTCGGTTACAATGGTAGGAGATCTACATATCCGTATTGCCAAGCTTGCCTTCCAGGCCAAGGAAAGTCCCATCCGGACACGGGACGAAGTCTTCAATCTTGTATCTTCATAGTCTTGGAGTCCGGCTGATGATGATAGTTCGGCTATCCGGACACCCCCTAGTCCAGGACTCCCTCAGCCACCTTTATTATTCTTTCATACATGTCGCTCTTGATTCATTGCATATCCTGGTACACGGCTGGAGTCATTCACATAGAGTCATATTTTGTCCTAAGTATTGAGTTGTAATTCTTGAGTTGTAAATAAAGAGAAGTGTGATGATTTCCATTATTAGAGCATTGTCCCATGTTAGGAAAGGATGATGGAGACTATGATTCCCCCACAAGTCGGGATGAGTCTCCGGACTTCATGAAAAATAAAAGAGGCCAAAGAAGCCCAAATAAAAAAAGAGGCCAAAGAAGCCCACCAAAATAATTAAAAAAAAGAGAGAGAGAAAGAGAGAGAAGGGACAATGTTACTATCCTTTTACCACACTTGTGCTTCAAAGTAGCACCATGACAGAGTCTCCTATTTTGTCACTTTCATATACTGGTGGGAATTTTTCATTATAGAACTTGGCTTGTATATTCCAATGATGGGCTTCCTCAAAATGCCCTAGGTCTTCGTGAGCAGGCAAGTTGGATGCACACCGACTTAGTTTCTTTTTTATGAGATTTCATACATTTATAGCTCTACTGCATCCGTTGCATGGCAATCCCTACTCCTCATATTGACATCAATTGATGGGCATCTCCATAGCCCGTTGATTAGCCGCGTCAATGTGAGACTTTCTCCTTTTTTTGTTTTCTCACATAATCCCTATCATCATACTCTACTCCACCCATAGTGCTATGTCCATGGCTTACGCTCTGAGGGTTGAAAAGGCTGAAGCGCGTTAAAAAATATGAACCAATTACTTGGCTGAAACCGGGGTTGTGCATGATGGGAGCATTTTGTGTGACGAAAATGAAGCATGGCCAAACTATATGATTTTGTAGGGATAAGCTTTCTTTGCTATGCTATTTTGATAAGACATAAACTACTTGGTTAGCATGCTTGAAGTATTACTATTTTTATGTAAATATTAAACTTTTATCTTGAATCTTTTGGATCTGAACATTCATGCCACAATAAAGAAAATTACATTGAAAATTATGTTAGGCAGCATTCCACATCAAAAATTCTGTTTTTATCATTTACCTACTCGAGGACGAGCAGGAATTAAGCTTGGGGATGCTTGATACGTCTCCAACGTATCTATAATTTTTGATTGTTCCATGCTATTATATTATCTGTTTTGGATGTTTAATGGGCTTTATTATACACTTTTATATTATTTTTGGGACTAACCTATTAACCGGAGGCCCAGTGCAAATTGCTATTTTTTCCCTATTTCAGTGTTTCGCAGAAAAGGAATATCAAACAGAGTCCAAATGAAATGAAACCTTCTGGAGAATCATTTTTGGAACAAACACAATCCAGGAGACTTGGAGCGGACATTAAGGAAGCAACGAGGCCGCCACGAGGCAGGGAGGTGCGCCCAGGGGGTAGGCGCGCCTCCCACCCTCGTGGCTCCCCTGACCGACTTCTTTCTCCTATATATACTCATATACCCCAAAAACATCCGAGATCACCACAAAACCCTATTTCGACCGTCGCAACCTTCTATACCCATGAGATTCCATCTTGGGGCCTTTTCCGGCGCTCTGCCGGAGGGGAAATCGATCATGGAGGGCTTCTACATCAACACCATAGCCTCCCCGATGAAGTGTGAGTATTTTATCTCAGACCTTCGGGTCCATAGTTATTAGTTAGATGGCTTCTTCTCTCTCTTTGGATCTCAATACAAAGTTCTCATCGATCTTCTTGGAGATCTATTTGATGTAATACTTTTTGCGGTGTGTTTGTCGAGATCCGATGAATTGTGGGTTTATGATCAAGATTATCTATGAACAATATTTGAATCTCCTCTGAATTCTTTTATGTATGATTTGTTATCTTTGCAAGTCTCTTCGAATTATCAGTTTGGTTTGGCCTACTAGATTGATCTTTCTTGCAATGGGAGAAGTGCTTAGTTTTGGGTTCAATCTTGCGGTGTCCTTTCCCAGTGACATCAGGGGCAGCAAGGCACGCGTTGTATTGTTGCCATCGAGGATAAAAAATGGGGTTTATATCATATTGCTTGAGTTTATCCCTCTACATCATGTCATCTTGCCTAATGAGTTACTCTGTTCTTATGAATTTAATACTCTAGATGCATGCTGGATAGCGGTCGATGTGTGGAGTAATAGTAGTAGATGCAGAATCGTTTCGATCTACTTGTCGCGGACGTGATGCCTATATACATGATCATGCCTAGATATTCTCATAACTAAGCACTTTTCTATCAATTGCTCGACAGTAATTTGTTCACCCACCATAATACTTATGCTATCCTGAGAGAAGCCACTAGTGAAACCTATGGCCCCCGGCTCCATTTTCCATCATATAAGTTTCCGATTTATTTTATCTTGCAATCTTTACTTTCCAATATCATAAAATACCAAAAATATTTATCTTATTATCTCTATCAAATCTTACTTTTGCAAGTGGCTGTGAAGGGATTGACAACCCCTTTATCGCGTTGGTTGCAAGGTTCTTATTTGTTTGTGCAGGTACGAGGGATTTGAGTGTAGCATCCTACTGGATTGATACCTTAGTTCTCAAAAACTGAGGGAAATACTTACGCTACTTTGCTGCATCACCATTTCCTCTTCAAGGAAAAACCAATGCATGCTCAAGAGGTAGCAACCGCCACTGCGACCGTGTCGAGCTGCATGAGGACCCGGAAGGTCGATCCCCGCTTGCACCTGGTCGGCCTAGCCGCGTTGACGATGTCATCCGGGTCCGGGGAGCGCGTGGTGAAGCCAAAGCGTTGGGGCTGGTATTCCAGGCCCAGAGCCCTAGAGCACGCATGTCAGTCATAGTGACGGAACGGTCGTAAGGTCTAGAGCACCCGCTCAACTATGGAAGACGTCCAGGCGCATGGTGGGAATGGGATGTCCCCGAGGTGGATCCGTGGATGTGGACGCGGAAAAAGATTGCCGAGAGCATGCGCCATGGACGGGATGAAGAGGATGGGGGCCGTCGTACAGCTTGATGCGGCCCTTCTTTTGGGCCGCATCACAGTCCTCCTTGCTCTTTCGGGGAAGTGGTGACTGACGACGACATCGATGCCGTGGAAGGAGTCCCAGAGCACATTCTCCACCTCATACGGAGCACGTTCTACAGCGGTCGCGAGGTTGGCTCCCGCCGCAAGGCGGCCGATAGAGGCATGGCCACCAGCCCAGCTTCGCACACGCGCTCCGGCTAGATGGAAGTCACGACATGTGGAGGGGAGGGAGGCAGATGACCTCCATGCACTGATCCATGCCTCCGCCGTGCACGCCTCTCCGACGCACGTCCCATCATAGCTGCCCCAGTGCCAGTGTCTCAGCTCGGCGCTGATGATTCTTGCACGTTCGCTAAGTTGATGGGCCGGACCGGTTCGACTGCCACTGATGGACACGCCGGCCCCCAAGCAACGCAAGAAGGCAACCCCAATCACCGGCACCGCTCACCGGAGTGGTAGGATTTTTGCAAAGAAGAAGCTGCTGGCTTGTACTGATGGTGGGAACAAAATTCAGGAGCTCATTGCTCGTGCACAACTTACATTGCTTGTGCAGAATGGGGCCTGAAGATTAGTGTGATGCAGTACTCCCTCCGTCCGGTGAAAAGTGTACATATAGAAATTTTAGTACACATTATGAAGTGAAGTCAAAAAATGCATTGGAAATTTGCAAGCCATCGTCTCTCTCATGTTTAATTATCCAACCCCAATGAGTTAAGTGCATGGAAAATTAAGGAGACCATGTGTAGAATGTAATTGGTCTTGATTACCGTGTGACGGGAGATAAACATTTTTTCTACTTCAAAATGCATTGGGAAGATAGAAGTACACTCTTTTGTGGACAAATTTTAAAGCTAAATGTACACTCTTCACCAGAGGGAGGGAGTACACATAAGTAGAAAATGCATCGGGAAGTGAGGAGACAATGTGTTGAATGTAATTGGTCTTGATTGCCGTGTTATGAGAGAGAAATATTTGTTCTACTTTAAAGTGCATTGGGAATAAAGAGGTACACTCTTTTGTGGATAAATTTTAAAGGACGTGACTACACAGCGCCCATGCGCTCGTTGGACGCCGTGAGCAAGCACGTGATCTTTCCCCCATCGCTCGCTTAGTCTGCAGATTCCAGCCAAGAAAAGATAAGATATTGTCCCATGTGCATTTATTAGGGGTTTCAAAAATTTAAATAGCCAAAACGTTGGATCCAGGCATCAAAATTCACATACGTTTTCACCGTTGGTTTTTTTGACAAGCTCTTCAAAACTAGATCCCATATCGGTGGGTTTCGACGAACTTCTTTTTACGAGCAACTGTAAATGCTAAAGAGGCAACTTTAGGATTATAAGAAAGCAACTTCGTGTTAGTTTGTCAGTGTGACTATCTATGACCAGAAAACTCTTCTAAGTTGGCCACCGTGACTACCGAGTTGACTGCCTTCACCTGTAAGTACTCTAGGAGTATACCAATACTATGCTTCAGAGACAGACAACATAAGCAACAATGATGGACAACTTGGTATTATAGGCAACTAATTGGCAACGACATGCAACTGGGAATCACCAGCAGGCAACTATAGCAATGCTGATCAACACACAATACCCATGAGAAGAAACTAACTAGCAATGACAACACCTCGGCATCAACGGTGGACGACTTCTTATGATTGTAGGCATTTTAGAAGCAACAAAATACGAGCGCAAAGGTAGGAAACTGAGAAGTAGCAATGAGAAAGGTAGAAGAGTGTTAAAAAATAACTATGACACCAAATGTGGTGAACTTGCCTATTTGTAGCACTAAAATTGCCTCTCATGGAGGGAAAGTTGCCTATGAAAAGTGATGTGATGTTACATACCTCTGTTTCGAAGTTGTTCACAATTTCTAATTAGTTGTCTACCATTGCTAACTAGTTGCTTTTAAATGCAGTGAAGTTGCCTATCTCATTTGTCTCCCATTGCTAATTAGTTGCCTTCAAATGGAGTGAAGTTGCCTATCTCATTTGTTTTCTAACATTAATCGTAATATAGTCCACATATGTTATAGGCGACTTCATAACCATGGTAGACAACTTAGGAGAAACATTTACAATGCATTTATAAAACATGAACAAATGATTACAGGGTTGTGTATGCATAATATATGTTGTATGCACCTTCATAATGCAAGTTTCCTTCTTTAGTGTTGAAAGTTGCCTCCATGTAATCCCAAAGTTGCCTACCGATGATGGTCAGTTGTCTATATACAATGAAAAGTTGTCTACCATGATTTCTAAGTTGTCGAAAATATACTTGCTAGGTAAATTCACTATACACATGATGCAATAAAGTTGCTTCTGTTTAGCACTAAAGTTGCCTCATCTATCATCAAAGTTGCTTGTTTAAAAGAATTCAGTGAAACATGTCCATATGGGATCTAATTTTGAATAGCTCGTCGCGAGAAACCTAATGGTGAAAACAGATCTTCTTTCTGACAATTGGTTTGAAAGTTATAGTTTTTTTAAAGAATTAGAACAGAATAAAATGAGATGACATCAGCACATGCATGTATACTCATGTAATCACATGCGTTAATATTTTATCTACGTGAGTCAGCGGGCCACGTCCTGACAAAATGACGTTGGTTTCTATTTCTCCATCACAGATCATTTTCTATCGAACAAAGAGAAAGCCCGAGCGCTCGGAATCGTCAAATAATGCAACTGCCCTATTAAGCATTTGGGAATTTCAAATGCTAAACATACACTTATTTGAGGATGGGGGGAGTATATAACATAAGACTTGATGATTCCCCCATATAATATACTCCTTCCAAAGAAATATAAGAACGTTTAGATCAAACGCTCTTATATTTCTTTACATAGGGAGTACATGTCAATTTTTTCTTCTGTTGTAATTAAATCCTTGATCAATGAAAATACGAAAAATATGGACACTTCTAAGTGGACTTTTGCACGACAATTTTTTCACATGTTACAAACAGGATCTCCAAGTTTGAAAGAAGTTTCCTTCATACTTGAATCAAGTTTTTTCTATATCTTCAGGTCATAGGATTCGGAGTTTTTAGATCATCTATACACCTCACACAAGTAACATTAAGTTGCTAAATGCAAGAAAACATAACCACTTTTGCAAGTTGACAAAGTTTTCCCTCCATTTTTAATCTATATCTATATATATATATATATATATATATATATATATATATATATATATATATCCGTATTTGTCATGTTTGTTGGAGTTGGATATAAAAAGTGGCACATAGGTGGCATGCGGTGTAGGGTTTTTTTCGCCCGTTGCAAGGCACATGCATATGTAGTAGTTAGGTATTAATAAAAAATTTAGGGGTAAGGCCAAACTTTATTAATCAAAAACCACAGATAGTGGGACACAATTTGGGTCGTGTGATTTGCCATACCAAACATGACGACTCGGGCCAGCAAAAGAGAAAATCTAGCTAAACTATGTGTGTCGACATTGACCGCATGACCTTCAAAAGTAAAAGTACGAGTACAAGTAGCTGCTCTAGTTTTTATCTCGATGATGATCCAGTTCTTCCATGATTGCCAAGCTTTATATCTTCCACCACTAGCTTTGAATCAAATGCTATAACAATGTTCTATAGGTGAAGGTCTTGTTCTAATGATAGAGCTTCTCGAAAAGCTATTGCTTCCAGCACCAAAGGGTCACAGACCCCTCCGATGACAAGGGAGGTACTGGCACAGTAATTTCCGGCACTGTTCTCTACATATAGGCGAGGCTGAGCCCCCCACCCTTCCTAGTCATACAACCCCATCAACATGATTTTTTGCATGTCCATGGTGGATCATGGCCCTTGCCGGTGGGAGGGCTCCGTTCTTAGATCTTTCTTTGAGTTTTGTTAGGGTTCATGTCCTGCTCAGGAAGACGAGACAACGATGGCTCCCTGAAGATGGAATAAGGTTCTCCCCGCCTAGCCCCCGTTTCGGTGGTGCGTCTAGCATCGGCGGTACGCGTGTGAAGTGTATCTCCGGTGAATCTGCCTTTGGTGGATCTGTTCGGATCCGGTCATCGTTCGTCTTCGTTCGTGTGCCTTTAGATTGGAGCCTTCAGGTCTATCGTACTTTTCATTGGTGGCGGCTGCTGTTCTGGTGCACTGATCCTACGGGGCCTTAGCATGACGACTTACTGACTGTCTACTATAACAAGTTTTGCTCGGCTCCGACGAGTGAGAGGCGATGACGGCGGTGCGCCTTCGGCTCGTTTCAGTGCTTGTAGTCGTCGCTATGTGGTCTACGGATCTGGATGTTATTTTTGGTGTTCGTTGTACTACCATGATTGAAGATGAATAGATTGGAACTTTTTGCAAGAAAACTCGCAGGTGCATCAACTCGCACACGCATAGTTAGGTGTTATAGATTTCTTTTGAGGGGTAGGTATTACTAGCAAAAATGCCCATGCGTTGCAACGTGAGATGAAAAAATAGTACATGCCTCTAAAATTAAAAGCATTTCAAGACCTTTATATGTGCACGTCCTCTGTTTTAACATGACTTATCATCCATCGATTGAGGGTAGATTATTTAGGATGCCATTTTGAAACATGAGATATGGTTCCAGTCCAACTTAGTTTAACTTATTAGTTCATTCCGGAAAAAAGTTAAACTTAATGCCACAAGCTAAATTTAAAAGTAAACAAAGAGAAATAATATTTGTGAACAAATTTAAAGTAAGGTGCCTTGCAGATAAATCTAGAGTAACAATAGTACCAAGCAAAACCTGCTTGTTTGTGCTAGGTATATTTTGTGTTAGACAAGATCAGAAATGGTACCTTGTCAACACCTCCCCTTCTGATCGTCGCAACTTGCGCAACTCTAATCCCTAGCTCCCCAACTCCAGCATTGCTCCTTTTTGGTCCCATGTTATTCGTAGCCAGCCATCCATCAATGCATGTGTGTTGCAATAGGAGAAACTTTGACGTGTATCCAAATCTATTTCCAGAATATATTCGCAGTTCATGAAAATTCTACGCGCAAAATAGACCGTGTGTTGCAATTGCCATTATAAAACAAATTTGAGTCTGCGTGTTATTCGAGAGTTTACCTGCCGTGGCTCCCAATAAGTTTTGCTTCTGACTCCCTTATCTACCATTTGGTGTGAAATCGTTGGGTTGCGACGTTAATTCCTGAAAACAGAAAGTGATACTATTTAAATATGTAACATTTGGCTTATAAAGATTTATCATCGATCAAATATATGGCACTCCATAGATATACAAAGAGTGATCAGAATTTTATTGTTGAATTTGGATTAAAATAAACTTCCTTGGTTGCTCAAAAAGTAACAAACCTGCTTCGAATTGGAGAATAACCTCTGATGCTCAATGGAAGCAAATATTTGGGTAAATCCATGCAAAACCAAATCAGTGAAATACATGATGCAATTTCAAAGAAGAAAATAAAATATCGCATAATATTATGACAGAAAGTCCGTTCAATTATACTTATCATTGTTCTTCGGAATATTTGAAAGTGTATTCAGTTTTGATTTTAGTTAAGTGGCTCAGGCCGGTGTAAGTCTGTCGTAGTCCCCCTCAATAGAAAAAGGAAAAGAACCTGAGCAACTCATTGCGGACACACCATGGTCCATGGATCCAAGAGCTCCAACTCCACACCGAACTTTTTGGTCCTAGTGCTTCAGATCCGAGGTGGATAGCACAATCCACACGCATCACATAAGGAGAGACTAATTTAATTGGGATATAATTTAAGAGGCAAAAGCACTATAGACCCACAAACTTGTAATGGATGTGATGGTTTAGTCCACAAACTTGCAAGAGGTGATCATCTCATCCCTAAACTTACAATGTATGTGAAGATTTAGTCCAAAATCAATCACAAGTTGACAAATGGCGCCACGCTGGCATCGCCGTGGCACACCCGCTCGGCCCGGCATTTTTACGAAAACCCCCTTCACCTTTATGGAAATCACGCGTGCGGTATATTTTTTTCATATCTATATTTTTTAAGGGAAAGTCTTATATTCAGCCGACTGATTTTAGCCTTGCGATCAGCCGATCGCTCCTCCGTCCGATTAGGGCTCCTGCGCGTCCAGTGATACAGCGGCGGCATGCAAACTTTCTGTCTATGTGCGTGGTCCACTAGTACTAGTATACTGTCTGTGTGTAAGTGTGTTAAACTTCAGCACCGTAGTCCCTCAAAAAAAAAACTTCAGCACCGTAGTATACTACTAGCAATGAGTCACTTTGCTAGCTAATAAAATGAGGATTTATAAGTTCAAAAAAAAGTGGATTTATATTACATGAAAAAACAAAATGACCTGGTTGATATCCATGCAAATGCCGGCTAGGCGTCGTTGATGCATTTGGGACGTGTGCCTTTGCAAGCTAGAATTTTGTTGTTGCCCATTCTGGCGACACTGCAAGCCGGATTTACAACGCTACAAGACCGACTACCACCGTTGTTGCCTGCCGTTTGTTTCTATTTATTTATTTTTGACAAAGCCGGGCTGTTGTGTTGCAAAGACGAGCGGCAGTGAAAGGTCGGCGACCCAATGCTGCAAAGTCGGCAATCACTACAAGGCCAGACAATGTTGTTGCAAAGCTCATGCGATGCAAGGTCCGTGGCCTCAAATTTGTATTGATGCAAAATGGTTTAGCATGTTGCAAAGCCTCGTGACGTTGCACGGTTGGCAATCACAATCTTTTAAATGATGCTAGACAACTATTGTTGCAAAACCGCCTGACACTGCAAGGTCGGTGATCACCACAAGGCCGAACATCATTGTTGCAAAAGCATGCGACGTTAGAACGCCGGACAAGCACAATCTAAATTCAAAACCAATCGATTAGTTTTGTCAACATGGGATACCTAAAATATTTGAGCTTATTTTGGCAGACGGCAATAAAATTTGCTTCAAAATTCAAAGTTTAATTTCAATTCTAAATTAACTTTCATTCTTTACATTTTTAAAACACTTTCATTCATTACTTGATCTTCTTATTCTATGCCATTTGGTGCTCAGTCGCGCTTGCGTCCTCGTATGGCCTGATTCAGTGCCGGCCACTACCGCTCCCTGCTTGTTGTTTGCTGCTGCACACATTCGGCCATGCAGCGAAAGGATTTCCTCTTTCCAGAATTTTGAAACGGTGAACGTATGTTGATTGGTGCGTGGAGTGTAACTCGCAAGACCACTTGCCGATGCATCAGGACCATCAGCAAGTCAGCAATCAACTCAGCTGGCTCAACACGTACAATACCTTATCAATTATAATCAATATGCACACATACTAGTACTCATATATATACCAGTATATTTATTGGTGGAATTTGAGGTATGGCAGCCACCAATCCTAGCCAGATTGCTACCACCGCCCTCGGCACGTAGGCGCAAGCGCAACAGCTTTCACGATTTCTATAAAGGTGGAGGGGATTTTCGTAAAAATGTCAGGCCGAGCAGGTGTACCACGACGCGGCCAGCGTGGCGCCATTTATCAACTTGTGATTAGCTCTGGACTAGACCTTCACATACATTACAAGTTTAGGGATGAGGTGATCATCTTTTACAAGTTTGTGGACTAAACCATCACATCTATTACAAGTTTGTGAGTCTCTAGTGCTCTTGCCTCATAATTTAATGGGGAGATGAGCAGTAGACACTAGTAGAAAAGGGGGTATTTGTCCCGGTTCATAAGGGACTTTAGTCCCGGTTCTTGAACCGGGACTAAAGGGTCGTTACTAATGCCTCCCCCTTTAGTCCCGGTTCTAATACAAACCGGGACAGATGTGCCTCCACGTGGCCGGTGCGCCGAGCCCAGGCAGGAGGGCCTTTGGTCCCGGTTGGTGGCACCAACCGGGACCAAAAGGCATCCACGCGTCAGCATTTCAGTGGCCGTGGTT
>LT934118.1:633493072-633526192 GCA_900231445.1 Triticum turgidum subsp. durum
CAACCGGGACTAAAGGTGGGCATTGGTCCCGGTTTGTGCCGTGAACCGGTACCAATGCACCCCTTTAGTCCCGGTTGGTGGCACCAACCGGGACCAAAGGCCATGTGCTGGAACTGCCGCGGCGTGGTGCGGTGGGATGTTTAGTCCCACCTCGCTAACCGAGAGGGCTCGACAGTGGTTTATAAGCGCTTATGCGCTGACCACTTCGAGCTCCTCTCAAATGTAGGCTTACGGGCCTAAAGTCACTTATCTGCCAATGGGCCTACTGGGCCTCCTGCGGGCCTGAATCCTGGCCCATGGTAGGTTTCTAGTCGTATTCAGGCCGTGGGGCCCCAGTAGGAGGCATTTTTTTGTTTTTTTGTTTTCTTTACTTATTGTTGCTATTTTTATTTTTTTCCAGTTTTTTTGTTTTGTTTTCTGCATTATTTATTTTCTTTTGTTTTTTGCTTTATTTTTTAATTCTGTTTGCTTTTAGTTTTAGAAAAATTATAAACTTTCTGTTAGTGCCATTAGTTTTCAAATGTGAAAACACTTTTTTTGTTTTTTTGTTTTCTTTCTTGCTTTATTTGTTTTATTTTGTTTCTACTTACAACAAAATACTTATTGTTGCTATCTTATTTTTTCCAGTTTTTTTGTTTCGATTTCTGCATTATTTATTTTCTTTTGTTTTTTGCATTCTTTTTTTGCTTTTAGTTTTAGAAAAATTATAAACTTTCTGTTAGTGCCATTAGTTTTCAAATTTGAAAACACTATTTTTGTTTTTTTTGTTTTTTTTTGTTGCTTTATTTATTTTATTTTGTTTCTACTTACAACAGAATGCTTATTGTTGCTATTTTTATTTTGTTTCCAGTTTTTTTGTACTGTTTTCTGCATAATTTATTTTCTTTTGTTTTTTGCTTTATTTTTTAATTCTTTTTGCTTTTAGGTCAGCAAAATTATAAACTTTCTGTTAGTGCCATTAGTTTTAGAAAAGTTATAAAGTTTCTGTTAGTGCCATTAGTTTTCAAATTTGAATAGTTAAAATTTGAATTCTTTGAAATTTGTGTGAATCACAAGTTTGTGATTAACTATAATAAAAAATGAACATAGATGCGCCTATAGAGAAAATTCAACCTAAATTCATAATAAATTTCTATGAATTTCAAAGAAATTCACTATGAATTTAGGTCAAATTCCCTGTATAGGGGCATCTATTTTCACTTTGAGAGGAGGTCAACAAGGCAGAGAGAGACGGGCTTATAAACCGGTGTGAGTGCCATTCGGTTGGCGAGGTGGGACTAAACTCTGAGCGCAACGAGGGCCAACCCTTTAGTCCCGGTTTGTGGCACAAACCGGGACTAATGGTCATGGGCCAGGGGCGAGGCGCACTGGTCCCGGTTCGTGCGTGGAACCGGGACCAAAAGGTCCAGACGAACCGGTTCCAATGGCCCACGTGGCTGCCCTCTTGAGAGTGTTCTTGGTCAGAACATAGTTGACAAGGAGCGAACCGGGATTAATGGTATTACGAGGGCCGAACCATAAGACATTAAAGCATTTCAAATGAACTTTGAAAAAGTTGAAAGTTGGCATGGTATCATAATTTCACCCACATAGCATGTGCATGTACAAAACGGACAATGGTATCATACTCGTCTGTTACAAAGTTGGCATGGTATCATCATAATAGTTGCGGGAGAAAGTCTTCACTGTTTCTTCGCTTGTGTCATTTGCTTATTGCGCCGTAACCATGGATAATCTTCATCGTTTATCAGGATGCTGGGGTCAGCCTTGACTTTGAAGGGAGGAATTTCATGAAACTTTTCATAATCTTCAGACATGTCTGTCTTGCCCTCCACTCCCACGATGTCCCTTTTTCCTGAAAGAACTATGTGGCGCTTTGGCTCATCGTATGATGTATTCGCTTCCTTATCTTTTCTTTTTCTTTTTCTGGTAGACATGTCCTTCACATAGATAACCTGTGCCACACCATTGGCTAGGACGAACGGTTCGTCAGTGTACCCAAGATTTTTCAGATCCACTGTTGTCATTCGTACTGTGGGTCTACCTGTACCCCGCCTCCTGACAGATTGACCCATTTGCACTTAAACAAAGGAACCTTAAAATCATGTCCGTAGTCAAGTTCCCATATGTCCACTATGTAACCATAATACGTGTCCTTTCCCCTCTCGGTTGTTGCATCAAAGCGGACACCGCTGTTTTGGTTGGTGCTCTTTTGATCTTGGTCAATCGTGTAAAATGTATTCCCATTTATCTCGTATCCTTTCCAAATCGTAACAGTCGAAGATGGTCCCCTGGACAACAAGTACAGCTCATCACAAACAATGTTGTCACCTCTGAGACGTGTTTCCAACCAACTGCTGAAAGTCCTGATGTGTTCACATGTAATCGAGTCGTCGCACTGCTCCGGGTGTTTGGAGCGCAGGCTGTTCTTGTGTTCATCGACATACGGGGTCACCAAGGTAGAGTTCTGTAGAACTGTGTAGTGTGCTTGAGACCAATAATATCCGTCCCTGCATATTATTGAGTCCCTTCCAAGCGTGCCTTTTCCAGTCAGTCTCCCCTCATACCGCTATTTAGGGAGACCTATCTTCTTAAGGCCAGGAATGAAGTCAACACAAAACCCGATGACATACTCTGTTTGATGGCCCATGGAGATGCTTCCTTCTGGCCTAGCGCGGTTACGGACATATTTCTTTAGGACTCCCATGAACCTCTCAAAGGGGTACATATTGTGTAGAAATACGGGGCCTAGAATGACAATCTCGTCGACCAGATGAACTAGGACGTGCGTCATGATATTGAAGAAGGATGGTGGGAACACCAGCTCGAAACTGACAAGACATTGCACCACATCACTCCTTAGCCTTGGTATGATTTCTGGGTCGATCACCTTCTGAGAGATTGCATTGAGGAATGCACATAGCTTCACAATGGCTAATCGGACGTTTTCCGGTAGAAGCCCCCTCAATGCAACCGAAAGCAGTTGCATCATAATCACGTGGCAGTCATGAGACTTTAGGTTCTGAAACTTTTTCTCTGACATATTTATTATTCCCTTTATATTCGACGAGAAGCCAGTCGGGACCTTCATACTAAGCAGGCATTCAAAGAAGATTTCCTTCTCTTCTTTGGTAATAGCATAGCTTGCAGGACCTTCATACTGCTTTGGAGGCATGCCGTCTTTTTCGTGCAAACGTTGCAGGTCCTCTCGTGCCTCAGTTGTATCTTTTGTCTTTCCATACACGCCCAAGAAGCCTAGCAGGTTCACGCAAAGGTTCTCTGTCACGTGCATCACGTCAATTGAAGAGCGGACCTCTAGGTATTTCCAGTAGGGTAGGTCCCAAAATATAGATTTCTTCTTCCACATGGGTGCGTGTCCCCCAGCGTCATTTAGAACAGCTAGTGCACTGGAACCCTTTCCAAAGATTACATGTAAATCATTGACCATAACAAGTACGTGATCACCGGTACGCATGGCGGGCTTCTTCCGGTGATCTGCCTCGCCTTTGAAATGCTTGCCTTTCTTTCAACATTGATGGTTGGTCAGAAGAAATCGACGATGGCCCAAGTACACATTCTTCCTGCAGCTTCCCAGGTATATACTTTCGGTGTCAAGTAAACAGTGCGTGCATGCGTGGTATCCCTTGTTTGTCTGTCCTGAAAGGTTACTGAGAGCGAGCCAATCGTTGATGGTCACGAATAACAACGCCTTTAGGTCAAATTCCTCCTGTTTGTGCTCATCCCACGTACGTACACCGTTTCCATTCCACAGCTGTAAAAGTTCTTCAACTAATGGCCTTAGGTACACATCAAAGTCGTTGCCGGGTTGCTTAGGGCCTTGGATGAGAACTGGCATCATAATGAACTTCCGCTTCATGCACATCCAAGGAGGAAGGTTATACATACATAGAGTCACGGGCCAGGTGCTGTGATTGCTGCTCTGCTCCCCGAAAGGATTAATGCCATCCGCGCTTAAAGCAAACCATACGTTCCTTGGGTCACGTGCAAACTCAGCCCAGTACTTTCTCTCGATTCTTCTCCACTGCGACCCGTCAGCGGGTGCTCTCAACTTCCCGTCTTTCTTACGGTCCTCATTGTGCCATCGCATCAACTTGGCATGCTCTCCGTTTCTGAACAGACGTTTCAACCGTGGTATTATAGGAGCATACCACATCACCCTCGCAGGAACCCTCTTCCTGGGGGGTCACCGTCAACATCACCAGGGTCATCTTGTCTGATCTTATACCGTAATGCACCGCATATCGGGCATGCGTTCAGATCCTTGTACGCACCGCGGTAGAGGATGCAGTCATTAGGGCATGCATGTATCTTCTGCACCTCCAATCCTAGAGGGCATACGACCTTCTTTGATGCGTATGTACTGTCGAGCAACTCGTTATCCTTTGGAAGCTTCTTCTTCAATATTTTAAGTAGCTTCTCAAATCCTTTGTCTGGCACAGCATTCTCTGCCTTCCACTACAACAATTCTAGTACGGTACCGAGCTTTGTGTTGCCATCTTCGCAATTGCGGTACAACCCTTTTTTGTGATCCTCTAACATGCGATCGAACTTCAGCTTCTCCTTTTGACTTTCGCATTGCGTCCTTGCATCGACAATGACCCGGCGGAGATCATCTGTTGGGGAACGTTGCAGAAAATAAAAAATTTCCTACGTTTTGCCAAGATCAATCTATGAGTTCATCTAGCAACGAGAGAGAGGAGTGCATCTACATACCCTTGTAGATCACGAGCGGAAGCGTTCAAGAGAACGGGGTTGAGGGAGTCGTACTCGTCGTGATCCAAATCACCGATGATCCTAGTGCTGAACGGACAGCACCTCCGCATTCAACACATGTACGGTTGGGGAAGATGTCTCCTCCTTCTTGATCCAGCAAGGGGGAAGGAGAGGTTGATGGAGATCCAGCAGCACAACGGTGTGGTGGTGGATGCAGCAGCGATCTCGGCAGGGCTTTGCCAAGCACTATGGAGAGGGAGAGGTGTTGCGGAGGGAGAGGGAGGCTCCAAGAGCATGGGTGCGGCTGCCCTCCCTACCCCCCCTCTTTATATAGGGCCCCTAGGGAGGCGCCGGCCCTAGGAGATGCAATCTCCAAGGGGGGGCGGCCAGGGGGGAAACTTTCCCCCCAAGCCAGGTGGAGGCGCCCCCACCCCTAGGGTTTCCAACCCTAGGCGCAAGGGGCCCAAGGGGGGGCGCACCAGCCCACCAGGGGATGGTTCCCCTCCCACTTCAGCCCATGGGGCCCTCCGGGATAGGTGGCCCCACCCGGTGGACCCCCGGGACCCTTCTGGTGGTCCCAGTATAATACCGGTGACCCCCGAAACTTTTCCCATGGCCGAAACCTGACTTCCTATATATAATTCTTCACCTCCGGACCATTCCGGAACTCCTCGTGACGTCCGGGATCTCATCCGGGACTCCGAACAACTTTCGGGTTACTGCATACTAATATCTCTACAACCCTAGCGTCACCGAACCTTAAGTGTGTAGACCCTACGGGTTCGGGAGACACGCAGACATGACCGAGACGACTCTCTGGTCAATAACCAACAGCGAGATCTGGATACCCATGTTGGCTCCCACATGCTCCTCAATGATATCATCGGATGAACCACGATGTCGAGGATTCAAGCAACCCCGTATACAATTCCCTTTGTCAATCGGTACGTTACTTGCCCGAGATTCGATCGTCGGTATCCCAATACCTCGTTCAATCTCGTTACCGGCAAGTCACTTTACTCGTACCGCAATGCACGATCCCGTGACCAAACACTTGGTCACTTTGAGCTCATTATGATGATGCATTACCGAGTGGGCCCAGAGATACCTCTCCGTCATACGGAGTGACAAATCCCAGTCTCGATCCATGTCAACCCAACAGATACTTTCGGGGATACCCATAGTATACCTTTATAGTCACCCAGTTACGTTGTGACGTTTGGTACACCCAAAGCACTCCTACGGTATCCGAGAGTTACACGATCTCATGGTCTAAGGAAAAGATACTTGACATTGGAAAAGCTCTTGCAAACGAACTACACTATCTTGTGCTATGCTTAGGATTGGGTCTTGTCCATCACATCATTCTCCTAATGATGTGATCCTGTTATCAATGACATCCAATGTCCATAGTCAGGAAACCATGACTATCAGTTGATCAACGAGCTAGTCAACTAGAGGCTCACTAGGGACATGTTGTGGTCTATGTATTCACACATGTATTACGATTTCTGGATAACACAATTATAGCATGAATAATAGACAATTATCATGAACAAGGAAATATAATAATAATCTTTTATTATTGCCTCTAGGGTATATTTCCAACAGTCTCCCACTTGCACTAGAGTCAATAATCTAGTTACATTGTGATGAATCGAACACCCATAGAGTTCTGGTGTTGATCATGTTTTGCTCGCGGAAGAGGTTTAGTCAACGGATCTGCGACATTCAGATCTGTATGCACTTTGCAAATATCTATGTCTCCTTCTTGAAGATTTTCACGGATGGATTTGAAACGACGCTTGATGTGCCTGGTCTTCTTGTGAAACCTGGGCTCCTTGGCAAGGGCAATAGCTCCAGTGTTGTCACAGAAGAGAGTGATCGGCCCCGACGCATTGGATATGACTCCTAGGTCGGTGATGAACTCCTTCATCCATATTGCTTCATGTGCTGCCTCCGAGGCTGCCATGTACTCCGCTTCACATGTAGATCCCGCCACGACGCTCTGCTTGCAACTGCACCAGCTTACTGCGCCACCATTCAACATATACACGTATCCGGTTTGGGACTTAGAGTCATCCAGATCTGTGTCAAAGCTAGCGTTGACGTAACCCTTTACGACGAGCTCTTCGTCACCTCATAAACGAGAAACATATCCTTAGTCCTCTTAAGGTACTTCAGGATATTCTTGACCGTTGTCCAGTGTTCCTTGCCGGGATTACTTTGGTACTTTCCTGCCAAACTTACGACAAGGCTTACATCAGGTCTGGTACACATCATGGCATACATGATAGACCCTATGGCTGAGGCATAGGGGATGACACTCATCTCTTCTATATCTTCTGCCGTGGTCCGGCATTGAGCCGAGCTCAATCTCACACCTTGCAATACAGGCAAGAACCCTTTCTTGGACTGATCCATATTGAACTTCTTCAATATCTTATCAAGGTATGTGCTTTGTGAAAGACCTATGAGGCGTCTCGATCTATCCCTGTAGATCTTGATGCCGAATATGTAAGCAGCTTCTCCAAGGTCCTTCATTGAAAAACACTTATTCAAGTAGGCCTTAATGCTGTCCAAAAGTTCTATATCATTTCCCATCAAAACTATGTCATCTACATATAATATGAGAAATGCTACAGAGCTCCCACTCACTTTCTTGTAAACGCAGGCTTCTCCATAAGTCTGCATAAACCCAAACGCTTTGATCATCTCATCAAAGCGAATGTTCCAACTCCGAGATGCTTGCAACAGCCCATAAATGGATCGCTGGAGCTTGCATACCTTGTTAGCATTCTCGGGATCGACAAAACCTTCCGGCTGCATCATATACAGTTCTTCCTTAAGATAGCCGTTAAGGAATGCTGTTTTGACGTCCATTTTCCATATCTCATAATCATAGTATGCGGCAATTGCTAACATGATTTGGACGGACTTCAGCTTCGCTACGGGAGAGAAAGTCTCATCGTAGTCAACCCCTTGAACTTGCCGATAACCCTTAGCGACAAATCGAGCTTTATAGATGGTAACATTACCATCCGCGTCCGTCTTCTTCTTAAAGATCCATTTGTTTTCTATTGCTCGCCGATCATCGGGCAAGTCTGTCAAAGTCCATACTTTGTTTTCATACATGGATCCTATCTCGGATTGCATGGCTTCAAGCCATTTGTTGGAATTTGGGCCTGCCATCGCTTCTTCATAGTTTGAAGGTTCACCGTTGTCTAACAACATGATTTCCAGGACAGGGTTGCCATACCACTCTGGTGTGGAACGTGTCCTTGTGGACCTACGAAGTTCAGTAGCAACTTGATCCGAAGTGCCTTGATCATCATCATTAATTTCCTCTCCAGTCGGTGTAGGCACCACACGAACATTTTCCTGAGCTGCACTACTTTCCGGTTCAAGAGGTAGTACTTCATCGAGTTCTACTTTCCTCCCACTTACTCCTTTCGAGAGAAACTCTTTCTCCAGAAAGGATCCGTTCTTGGCAACAAAGATCTTGCCTTCGGATCTAAGGTAGAAGGTATACCCAATGGTTTCCTTAGGGTATCCTATGAAGATGCATTTTTCCGACTTGGGTTCAAGCTTTTCAGGTTGAAGTTTCTTGACATAAGCATTGCATCCCCAAACTTTTAGAAACGACAGTTAGGTTTCTTCCCAAACCATAATTCATACGGTGTCGTCTCAATGGATTTAGACGATGCCCTATTTAAAGTGAATGTAGCTGTCTCTAGAGCGTATCCCCAAAATGATAGCGGTAAATCGGTAAGAGACATCATAGATCGCACCATATCCAATAGAGTGCGATTACGACGTTCGGACACACCGTTACGCTGAGGTGTTCCAGGCGGCGTGAGTTGTGAAACGATTCCACATTTCCTTAAGTGCGTACCAAATTCGTGACTTAAATATTCTCCTCCACGATCTGATCGTAAAAACTTTATTTTTTTTCGGTCACGTTGATTCTCTACCTCATTCTGAAATTCCTTGAACTTTTCCAAGGTCGCATACTTGTGTTTCATCAAGTAGACATACCCATATCTACTTAAGTCATCAGTGAGAGTGAGAACATAATGATATCCTCCGGAGCCTCAACGCTCATTGGACCGCACACATCAGTATGTATGATTTCCAATAAGTTGGTTGCTCGCTCCATTGTTCCGGAGAACGGAGTCTTGGTCATTTTTCCCATGAGGCATGGTTCGCATGTGTCAAATGATTCATAATCGAGAGACTCTAAAAGTCCATCAGCATGGAGCTTCTTCATGCGCTTGACACCAATGTGACCAAGGCGACAGTGCCAAAAGTATGTGGGACTATCGTTATCAACCTTACATCTTTTGGTATTCACACTATGAATATGTGTAACATTACGTTCGAGATTCATTAAGAATAAACCATTGACCAGCGGGGCATGACCATAAAACATATCTCTCATATAAATAGAACAACCATTATTCTCGGATTTAAATGAGTAGCCATCTCGCATTAAACGAGATCCAGATACAATGTTCATGCTCAAAGCTGGCACTAAATAACAATTACTAAGGTTTAAAACTAATCCCGTAGGTAAATGTAGAGGTAGCGTGCCGACGGCGATCACATCGACCTTGGAACCATTCCCGACGCGCATCATCACCTCGTCCTTCTCCAGTCTCCGCTTATTCCGCAGCTCCTGCTTTGAGTTACAAATATGAGCAACGGCATCGGTATCAAACACCCAGGAGCTACTACGAGTACTGGTAAGGTACACATCAGTTACATGTATATCACATATACCTTTAGTGTTGCCGGCCTTCTTGTCCGCTAAGTATTTAGGGCAGTTCCGCTTCCAGTGACCCTTCCCTTTGCAATAAAAGCACTCAGTCTCAGGCTTGGGTCCGTTCTTTGACTTCTTCCCGGCAGCTGGCTTACCGGGCGCGGCAACTTCCTTGCCGTCCTTCTTGAAGTTCTTCTTACCCTTGCCTTTCTTGAACTTAGTGGTTTTATTGACCATCAACACTTGATGTTCCTTTTTGATTTCCACCTCTGCTGATTTCAGCATTGAAAATACTTCAGGAATAGTTTTCTCCATTCCCTGCATATTGTAGTTCATCACAAAGCTCTTGTAGCTTGGTGGGAGCGACTGAAGGATTCTGTCAATGACCGCCTCGTCCGGGAGGTTAATGTCCAGCTGGGACAAGCGGTTGTGCAACCCAGACATTTTGAGTATGTGCTCACTGACAGAACTATTTTCCTCCATCTTACAACTATAGAACTTGTCGGAGACATCATATCTCTCGACCCGGGCATGAGCTTGGAAAACCATTTTCAGCTCCTCGAACATCTCATATGCTCCGTGTTGCTCAAAACGCTTTTGGAGCCCCGATTCTAAGCTATAAAGCATGCCGCACTGAACGAGGAAATAATTATCAGCATGTGACTGCCAAGCATTCATAACGTCTTGGTTCTCTGGGATGGGTGCTTCACCTAGCGGTCCTTCTAGGACATATGCTTTCTTGGCAGCTATGAGGATGATCCTCAGGTTCCGGACCCAGTCCGTATAGTTGCTGCCATCATCTTTCAGCTTGGTTTTCTCTAGGAACGCATTGAAGTTCATTTTGACATGAGCGTTGGCCATTTGATCTACAAGAAATTTTTGCAAAGGTTTTTAGACTAAGTTCATGATAATTAAGTTCATCTAATCAAATTATTTAATGAACTCCCACTCAGATTAGACATCCATCTAGTCATCTAAGTGTTACATGATCCGAGTCGACTAGGTCGTGTCTGATCATCACGTGAGACGGACTAGTCATCATCGGTGAACATCTCCATATTGATCGTATCTTCCATACGACTCATGTTCGACATTTCGGTGTTCCAGGCCATGTCTGTACATGCTAGGCTCGTCATGTTAACCTAAGTGTTTTGCATGTGTAAATCTGTCTTACACCCATTGTATGTGAACGTTAGAATCTATCACACCCGATCATCACGTGGTGCTTCGAAACAACGAGCTTTCGCAACGTCGTACAGTTAGGGGGAACACTTTCTTGAAATTATTATGAGGGATCATCTTATTTACTATCATCGTTATAAGTAAACAAGATGCAAAAACATGATAAACATCACATGCAATCAAATAGTGACAAGATATGGCCAATATCATATAGCTCCTTTGATCTCCATCTTCGGGGCTCCATGATCATCTTCGTCACCGGCATGACACCATGATCTCCATCATCATGATCTCCATCATCGTGTCTCCATGAAGTTGCTCGCCAACTATTACTTCTACTACTATGGCTAACGTTTTAGCAATAAAGTAAAGTAATTACATGGCGTTTAATCATTGACACGCAGGTCATACAATAATTAAGACAACTCCTATGGCTCCTGCCGGTTGTCATACTCATCGACATGCAAGTCGTGATTCCTATTACAAGAACATGATCTCATACATCACATATATATCATTCATCACAACTTTTGGCCATATCACATCACAAACATATGCTGCAAAAACAAGTTAGACATCCTCTAATTGTTGTTGCATGTTTTACGTGGTTGCAATAGGGTTCTAGCAAGAACGTTTTCTTACCTACGTGAAAGCCACAACGTGATATGCCAACTTCTATTTACCTTTCATAAGGACCCTTTTCATCGAATCCGCTCCAACTAAAGTGGGAGAGACAGACACCCGCTAGCCACCTTATGCAACTAGTGCATGTCAGTCGGTGGAACCTGTGTCACGTAAGCGTACGTGTAAGGTCGGTCCGGGCCACTTCATCCCACGATACCGCTGAAGCAAAATAAGACTAGTAGTGGCAAGAAAGTTGACAACATCTACGCCCACAACAAATTGTGTTCTACTTGTGCAAAGAGAACTACGCATAGACCTAGCTCATGATGCCACTATTGGGGAACGTTGCAGAAAATAAAAAATTTCCTACGTTTCACCAAGATCAATCTATGAGTTCATCTAGTAATGAGAGAGAGGAGTGCATCTGCATACCCTTGTAGATCGCGAGCGGAAGCGTTCAAGAGAAAGGGGTTGAGGGAGTTGTACTCGTCGTGATCCAAATCACCGATGATCCTAGTGCTGAACGGACATCACCTCCGCGTTCAACACACGTACGGTTGGGGAAGACGTCTCCTCCTTCTTGATTCAGCAAGGGGGATGGAGAGGTTGATGGAGATCCAGCAGCACGACGGCGAGGTGGTGGATGCAGCAGCGATCTCGGCAGGGCTTCGCCAAGCACTACGGAGAGGGAGAGGTGTTGCGGAGGAAGAGGGAGGCGCCAAGAGCATGGGTGCGGCTTCCCTCCCTCCCCCTCTTTATATAGGGCCCCTAGGGGGGCTCCGGCCCTAGGAGATGCAATCTCCAAGGGGGGCGGCGGCCAGGGGGAAACTTGCCCCCAAGCCAGGTGGAGGCGCCCCCACCCCTAGGGTTTCCAACCCTAGGCGCAGGAGGGCCCAAGGGGGGGAGGCGCACCAGCCCACCAGGGGCTGGTTCCCCTCCCACTCCAGCCCATGGGGCCCTCCGGGATAGGTGGCCCCACCCGGTGGACCCCCGGGACCCTTCCGGTGGTCCCAGTACAATACCGGTGACCCCCGAAACTTTTCCCATGGCCGAAACCTGACTTTCTATATATAATTCTTCACCTACGGACCATTCCGGAACTCCTCGTGACGTCCGGGATCTCATCCGGGACTACGAACAACTTTCGGGTTACTGCATACTAATATCTCTACAACCCTAGCGACACCGAACCTTAAGTGTGTAGACCCTACGGGTTCGGGAGACACGCAGACATGACCGAGACGACTCTCCGGTCAATAATCAATAGCGGGATCTGGATACTCATGTTGGATCCCACATGCTCCTCGATGATCTTATCGGATGAACCACGATGTCGAGGATTCAAGCAACCCCGTATACAATTCCCTTTGTCAATCGGTACGTTACTTGCCCGAGATTCGATCATCGGTATCCCAATACCTCGTTCAATCTCGTTACCGGCAAGTCACTTTACTCGTACCGCAATGCATGATCCCGTGACCAAACACTTGGTAACTTTGAGCTCACTATGATGATGCATTACTGAGTGGGCCCAGAGATACCTCTCCGTCATACGGAGTGACAAATCCCAGTCTCGATCCGTGTCAACCCAACAGATACTTTCGGGGATACCCGTAGTATACCTTTATAGTCACCCAGTTACGTTGTGACGTTTGGTATACCCAAAGCACTCCTACGGTATCCGGGAGTTACACGATCTCATGGTCTAAGGAAAAGATACTTGACATTGGAAAAGCTCTAGCAAACGAACTACAATATCTTGTGCTATGCTTAGGATTGGGTCTTTTCCATCACATCATTCTCCGAATGATGTGATCCCGTTATCAACGACATCCAATGTCCATAGTCAGGAAACCATGACTATCAGTTGATCAACGAGCTAGTCAACTAGAGGCTCACTAGGGACATGTTGTGGTCTATGTATTCACACATGTATTATGATTTCTGGATAACACAATTATAGCATGAATAATAGACAATTATCATGAACAAGGAAATATAATAATAATCTTTTATTATTGCCTCTAGGGCATATTTCCAACATCATCATCATCGGGCACATCGTCTGGTTCCTCTTGATCTTCAGCAGCTTCGCGCGTTGCAGCATCATCGTGCACATCGTCTGGTTCCTCTTGATGTTCAGTAGCATCACCGTATTCAGGGGGCACATAGTTGTCATCGTACTCTTCTTCTTCGCCGTCTTCCATCATAACCCCTATTTCTCCGTGCCTCGTCCAAACATTATAGTGTGGCATGAAACCCTTGTAAAGCAGGTGGGTGTGAAGGATTTTCCGGTCAGAGTAAGACTTCGTATACCCACATATAGGGCATGGACAACACATAAAACCATTCTGCTTGTTTGCCTCAGCCACTCCGAGAAAATCATGCACGCCCTTAATGTACTCGGAGGTGTGTCTGTTACCGTACACCCATTGTCGGTTCATCTGCGTGCATTATATATAATTAAGTGTGTCAAAAATCATTACAGAACATCATGAATAAAAGTTCATCATCACATTAAAACCAAAGTACATACATAGTTCTCATCTTCAAGCGAAAATCATTACAGAACAACATAAAGCTCTGCAAAGCATCTAAATTAATTAAACCATACATTGAAACTATGTAAAACATTTCAATGCGAAAACAAATGCGATCATAATCGCAACCAAGGTAACAACTGATCCAACGGCACAATGATACCAAGTCTCGGTATGAATGACATATTTTCTAATCTTTCTAATCTTCAAGTGAATTGCATCCATCTGGATCTTGTGATCATCGACGACATCCGCAACATGCAACTCCAATATCATCTTCTCGTCCTCAATTTTTCTTATTTTTTTCCTTCAAGAAATTATTTTCTTCTTTAACTAAATTTAACCTCTCGACAATAGGGTCGGTTGGAATTTCCGGTTCAACAACCTCCTAGATAAATAAAACCTATGTCATGTTGGTCGGCATAATTTTCATAAACAATAAATGAACCAATAGTTATGAAAAGATAATATATACCACATCCGAATGATAGACAGGATGAGGGCCGACGAGGGCGGATACCAAAACCATCGCACTATATAAGATGCAATAATAAAAGTAAGAAAATAATACAAGTATCTATCTAAACATACAAGTAAGAATACTTTTCATTTCAGAAAGAAGATAAAAACAAGAGGCTCACCACGGTGGTGCCGGCGATGAGATCGGCGCGGGTGATCGGCGGCGGTGAAGATGGGTACGGGACGTGACGGACCGCTAAACCTAGACAACTATTGAGGAAAATGGAGCTTGGAGGTCGAGCTTCGAGAGGAGAAAGCTTAAGTAGTGTGGCTCGGGCATTCCGTCGAACACCTTGTGTGCATAGGAGGTGAGCTAAAGCACCACAAAGCCTTCTCCCCCTCGGCTGCCAGAAAAAACAGAGCAGTGTGCTCTGCTCTTACGCGAGGGGGTATATATAGACACCTCATTGGTCCCGGTTGGTGGCGTGAACCGGGACTAAAGAAAAGCCTTTGGTCCCGGTTCGTGGCACGAACCGGGACCAATGGTGGTGGGCCAGGAGCGAGGCCCATTGGTCCCGGTTCGTCCCACCAACCGGGACCAAAAGGTCCAGACGAATCGGGACCAATGGCCCACGTGGCCCGGCCGGCCCCCGGGGCTCACGAACTGGGTCCAATGTCACCATTGGTCCCGGTTCTGGACTGAACCGGGACTAATAGGCTGATCCGGCCTGGACCAATGCCCCCTTTTCTACTAGTGAGACTCGATGGGATGCAAGTTCGTTACCGCAGGCAGGTCCTGCATCCCAAAGCACGGCTATCCATTCATATTTCTCCTGTTGAGATGCGGCATATTTTCTTGGGTCACATCCATGATCCATCCATCTTCTTCCTCAGTTTTAATTCCTTTGCCCACCATTCCCTATTGATCCCAATCGGCTTATTGATTTGAACTTGCAGCCGTATTTAAATTGGATTATTTATGTGTAAAGTCTGCTTTTGATCTCAATTGTTGGTTGCGAGTTTGACCTCTTTTTTTTTGCCTCCTCTGACTGCTGGATTTGTTTGATGGGCTGAGGCCCATGCAGCTGGTTGGGGATGTACGGGTTTCAAACGGCGTAAATTACCGCAAACACGGGCTAAAATTAGGGGGTAAGCCTTTCACGAGGCCCGGAATTTTGCAAAAGAAAACTTTCACGGGGTGGTTGTGCCGAACTGGGCCGGGATCGGGCCAGATCCCGTGATATCCCACGGGGGGATAGCACCAGATCAAGGAAACCCTAACGACAATCCAACATCCGAGAATGCTTGTACGTCATCGGGCCACATGGAGACCACCTGCAGCGGGTTCAGTTAAAATTCATGTTGACGCTGCGGTCGGGAGGCATGGTGATAGGGGGGCCTTTGCTGCTATTTGCCGAGATGATTCAGGTAATTTTTTGGGTGCGTCGGCAGTTTCTGTTGCTGAACTCATTTTGCCGGAGGTTCTGGAGGCCATGGCAGCAAATGAGGCTCTTTCTATAGCAAAGGATCTTGCCTGCACTCGGATTGTGGTGGCTACAGTGATCCACCTCAAGTCTGGTTATTTGGGAGCTTCTAAAGCAATCATCTTTGAGTTGAGGAGGAGTTTGAAGGATTTTGCTTCGGCCGATGTTTTGCACGAGAAGAGAGACTCAAATTTAGAAGCACATTCCTTAGCTAAAGCTGCTCTTTCTTTACCTTTTGGTAGACATGTTTGGCTGGCTGTGAAGCCAAACTTAATCTGTATTCCTGACAATATTCTGAGTTAATCCACTAGGTTCGGATTCTCAAAAAAAAAAGGAAACCCTAACGAAACCTAAAATCTGGAGAGAGAAAAAAAAAGTAAAATCCGGAGAAAAAAGAGGGACGGAGAGCGGCGGCGCCCTAGCGATCTCGATGCGCGACGACCGGGCTCCAATCGAGAGCGGCGGCGTGCAATTGGTCGCATCGTCGGCGGCTCAGCCTCCGCGCCGGAGCAGAGTAGCCTTGCGCGCAGACGGGGCTCCACATCAGAGCAAAGTACCCATGTCTGTCAGCGGGGTTCCAAACAAAGAGAAGAGGAGGACGAAGAGCCGCAGCACACAAGCGGCCGCATCGTCCATGGATCCGCCATTGCACCAGAGCAGAGCACCCATGTCTGTCAGCGGGGTTTCAGTGGAAGAGAAGAGGAGGACAACGAGCTCGATGCCTAAGCCTCCACGCCGGAGCAAAGTAGCCTTGACTGCCAATGGCCGTCCTGTGGATGGTGTACGACGTGCCGACGTCATTGAATACTACAAGCATTGCGATGGATCCATCTACAGACAAACTGATTTTTTGTCCAAACTTTATCGTCTCCATGTCCATGATACCAACGAGAGTACGTAAGCCTTTCCATCTTGGTTGTTGAGTTACGGGAGATATCATTTTACAGTGTTGAGTTGAGGCAATTCAGCTCACGGTATTATATTATCGCTGTTATTTAGTTGGGTAATATGCAATCTCAAGATTCAAATGGCTACTGAGCATTTGCAAGAACTAGTGTTTGTTGATTCCAAGAAAAAAATTTATACGCACATGATCCTCATGTTTTAATATAATCCTCCTATTTCCCTTGTTTTATTTACTTTGCAATTTTATGCTAAAATTAGGATCCTTTTCTTAAGAGTAGGAGTTTGTCCCAGTTGTAGATTCCCATTATAAATGATATATTTGTGTTGGCACCCAATTGCCTGGAACAATTTCATATTACCCAACTTGCTTGGTTCCTTTTTTCTCCTCCTCCTGTACCAGCAATTTTATACGTACTTGATTAACTTATCTCCTCCTTCCATCCTGGCAGTTTCGTACTTAAGTTATCCTAGTACGCACGGAAGATGTCCATCAGGAATAACATTATGATAATTATCAAGGCCTCTAAGCCTGTATATTGGTATCCAGCAATTTCGTTCTTCATCAAGTTCTCCAAGCATGCAGCAAAGATACCCATTAGAAACAGCACTTTTATCTTATGGCTGTCATTTCTTAAGATAACCTTCATACAAACCTTTTCAATATCAATCCATTTATTATCTTATACTCCCTCCGGTCCTTTTTACTCCACGTATTAGATTTGTGTTAGGTCAAACTTTGCAAACTTTGACAAAATTTATATTAAAAAATATCAACATCTACAATACCATATATATATACTATGAAACTACATTTCATAATGAATCTACCAATATTGATTTGGCACTATGAATTTTGATACCTTTTTCTATAAATTTGGTCAAAGTAAAGATACTATGACTTCGGACAAAACTTATATGCAGATTAAAAAGGACCAGATGGAGTACTTGTCCATATAATCTCCAAATGACAGCATCTTCCTGGGTGTTGACACTTTGTAGTGCTAATCCTGAAACCAACGACAGACTTGTGATAGTCATCAAGGTTCACATTTGAAAACCGATCAGCCATATCTGTGCAGCTTCCAACCACACACCTAATATCCAAATTATTAATTGTCTCATCCTCATCACTTGAAAAACATTATGAGTTTCAATAATATCATTCCCTCCCGACTGATTGCCTGTTGCCCGTGAATTTATTATGGAAACCACATGAACTTTCTGTGCTTATCATATGATCTTTCAACCCACATTGCGATTATCGTACTACTGTATTGGTAATCTGTAAGTTCAGGCGCTATCATATTTAAGTTATGATTCTGTTCTCTAGTTTTGGACAACACTTGATATCATGTCCACCCTATTGTTTTATTTTGTTCCTTTCTATTAGAGTTGGGGTTATGGATTTTAATCATTGATCTAACGCATGTACAATGTTCCTATTGCTGCTCGATCAGCTGAGCTGGAGCCATTGATGAGGTCGGAGCCATCAGACGGTTGCTCGCTGAACTGGAGGCCCTGTGAAAGACATGCCGATTGCACCATGATGCAGATATTTTCACTGAAGCTGGCGTATCCTCCTGCTGGAGACCAAGTTAAGGTGTATGGATTCATGGCTGTCCGGGATACTCGGGATCATCTGCGTAACTACATCTTCAACCGCACCAGAGATGACCCTTTCATCGTGGAACAAGAGGACGGATTTATACAGTTGTCCGCCCAAGAGAGGCATCTGGTGGTATGACAAGCAGCTGGTCGAGTTCGACATGAGGATCATGAGAGGGGAGAATGAAGCGGACGATCTGCAGCTCATCGACGGCGCCGTCTGGTTCTACGACGGTTGCTCGCCGCACGCTAGAGTGCTCACGCAACGCATCGACGGTGACTATGGCTCGGTGGACATAAGCTAAGCGCTCCTGCAAATGGCGATGGAGGCCACGGTGCAGATTGCCTGCTTGTAACGGCGTTTTACGTCAGTGATCTCTTGTACCAGGGGATGCAGCTGTTCGATGGTGTTATCCCTGCTGATGCTGCTGCTGCTGGTGCGGACAGTTATGAGTTAGATAAGTATGTGGTTGCTGCTTCCCGGCATACCAAGTTGGCTCTGCAAATGAGGATCCGTTCTTTGGATGATGATGGCGATGTTTGGAGATATTGTCTCAGCCCAGCCTGTGCGCATGGAGCTGACGACTTCAGTTTCGCTCTCAGTTTCGCGACCATTGATGTGAAGATCTCTTGGTCGACATTGGACTAGATCACATCTCCTATCTCCGGTCGACAAGTGACGTATATGAGACGGTGAAACTGCAGTCGAGCTTGGCACAAGTAAATAGCAATCTTACTTTGGTAGATGTACTGCCGGCTTGTTTATGTCAGATTATCCGCCCTGACGCGGAAATTATGCTTGTGTATCTGGAATAACACATTGTCTCCTTGTAAATACTTTACGCTGGATGTGCTTGTGTGCATGTTTGGAGGTTGTGTGTGGTTGCTTTGGTGGTGTTAAGACTGATTCTCATTTGGGGGTCATATTTGTCATTCCTGTTTTGAGTAGTTAACCTGTGAAAATCCAAAGACAGTGCATGCTTAATCACATTTTTTTTCTAATTTCTGAAATGGTCAAGCTATGTTGTAATCATAGATGAGGCTGTTTTTTTTACCTTATAAGATCTCCTGATCCCGCAAAACTCCCTGGCTGCTAGCCGCGTTTTACGGGATGGGAGAAAAATCATCCGGTGAAACCCAGAATTTTTTCGGGGGAGTCGTATATTTTGGCCCTCCTGCTCCATATGTACATGCCCCCCGTTTTGCCGTTTCCTTAATCTCTCACGCGACTTGGTGGGAGGAACATTTTAGTTTGCGTCCTCCATTCCGCCGGCACGGATCGTCCTCGCAGCCACCGCGTCTTCCGGCGCCATGGGTCTAGGGCTGTGGGGAAGTAGGGGTGACGGATTTGCTACCGGTCGGCGATGGGTAATAGGCTCTGTTGCACGGATTTGCTATCGGCCAAAGGCAATCTCTCCTGTTGTTTCCGTGCGTTTTAATTTTAGGTGACGGGAGATGGGTATGTATTGGGTGCACCTACACTTGTCATGCTATCAGTGCATCAGATGCCATAGAATATGTTAAAATTTCGGGGGAAAAAACTCTAGCTCATTGACACAACATTAATGTATGTTATCACAAAATTTCGTATCAAGATTTGAAACATTTTTTGAGATACAAAAATAAAAAATTTGACATCAATGTGATAATGGGCCAAATCTAAAGCCCAACCTATGTTATGTACTATTCAATGTTGAATTTGTCATTTTTGTTTCTCGAGCACTATTTTGAATTTTGGCTTGAAATTTTGTGACAACCTACACTAATGGTGTGTGAATATGCTTAATTTTTTTCAGGTTTTTTTACATTTTAAAATGTGCAACGTGAGTTCGATGCACCGGTGGTGCACCAGATATTTCTCTCGACGGGTGATAACTACTCAATCATACAACAAAGAAGCTTCAAAAGATTCAATTACATTCAATGAAAAATTTGGTCAGAAATTCACGATTCATCGGATCCCAACAAACACCATGAGAATTACATCGAATTGATCTTATATGAGATCATTGTATTAAAAATCCAAAAAAGAGAGAAGAAGCTATCTAGCTACTACTATGGACCCGTAGGTCCTGAAAGAACTACACACACATCATCATGGAGGCAATAAAGTTGATGAAGAGGCCTTCCGTGGTGGCTTCCCCCTCTGACAGAGCTCCGAAACAGGGCTCCAGCTTCTATGGTCTCTTATGGCTTCTTTGGATCACAGGATTTGCAAAGCAAAGGAATAGGAAAAATGGAGGATTTGATTGTCATGACATAGCCAATCCTATGGAATTTTTCCACAGGTCGGACCTCATGTGTAAATTCCTCTGGAATCAGCACCTTGGCGGCCCAATCCTTAGGAATTTTAGTGACCTAATCCTGTGATCCAAATGCATTCCATAGGAAACAATCCTAAGGTTTGATATCCCGTGAGAATCCTGTGAAAATCCTCCAATCCAAAGAAGCCTTTATTTTTCATACAAAAACATAGTGAATTTTCATCGTGTTTGGACCTTCCTAAATATGATTTTTCTGCGAAACCAAAAAGAAGCAAAAAAATGGAAACTGACATTGGGCACTAAATTAATAAGTTAGTCCAGAGCTAAACGTTGCATCTTGTTGACAACGCAGTACAAGCCGCCGCTTGCAAATACAGTAGGATCGATGTGATGGATCATGTTGCTCTTGGCCGCGACGGACAGCCCCAGAGCACGCACGATCGTGGAACCGCTTAAATGCCCACCGGCAGGTTCCAACTTGGTTGGGAGAAAAGACGCGATCATGGTTGTGCCAAGCCCAAGCGTGCAGTGCAGCGACGGCGGGAACTGAAGATGGCGTGACTGCTCTGCTTCCGAACCTGACTGTTGGAGTATAATGTCCGATTCTTTTTCTCAGATCGGTCTTTTGGTTGTATTGGTTAAAGCATGCATTTCTACATGGTATCAGAGCCAAGAGGTCTTGAGTTCAAGATCTGGCTGGCACAATTATATTGCAGCTCACTTTTGGTCCATGTTTAGTCCTGAGGGAGCCACAGCCGTCAGGTTGAGAGCGGGAGCTGTGGCGGCAGGAGAGGAGCAGGCGCAAAGTGGTTGAAGCCAGGCACGTGGTCACCGTTGGGGACCGCAGCGCAGCAAACGGAGAGAGACACAACCTGCATGCGCAGCAGGCTGTGACGAACGGCAGACGCATGGGTGTCCTTGGAGGCTGTCGTCGTCATCGTCGGAGGAGAATGGGGCCTGACCCCGTGCGCGTGGAAGTCGAGCTGAGTGAGCGTGACGGGTGGCCAGGGAGCAGCGCTACCAAGCCTGGCCGCGGGTGACCATGAGCAGAGCGCGCGCGCACGCTAACCAAGTCGCCGGAGCCGACGCCAGTAGTAGTCGAGGGCGGAAATGGAGCCCAGGTGCGCGAAGAAGTAGAGTACGCTACGCGCTTGACACCGTCCTGGTGCCACAGTTGATGCGAAAAACCGTTGGCCTCGATTGATCTCTTGGAAGTTGGCCATGGAGCGGGCGGTTGTTGGTGTGCTCCACCCAAGGTTTTGGTTACGATCGAAATTTCAAGATTTTTCATGGTTACCGCGTATTTTCGTGCCCCTGATAAACTCTCTACCAAGCAAAAAATATCAAAATTTTGAATGTTTTGAATTTAAACGCTTGATTTATAGTAATGCACGCATGATCTAATTAATGCCATGAGAGTTGGTTCTGACGTGTTGGTGTTGGTAGCAATCTAGTTTCTATTTTGAGAGGTCTCTGGTTCGAATGTTTGTTCATTCGCGTATTTGAATTAAAAATTCAACCATAAAGTTTGTTCGAAATATTCTCGGTATTTCTCGGTAACCGTGGTAACCACGTTTACCAGCTCCCCTCAGTAAAATTGCCTCGTTCGGTAACCAAAACCTTGGCTCCACCTCCACGCGCAGTCGGGGAACTCAAAGGAGCCGCGGTTGGGGAATGCGACAAGGGCGGCGCCGCGGGAAGAAGATGTTATGGCGACAGAGGGGAGGGGTTGGCGCGGTGACAGGCAGGTGAGGCGAGGATGGCGCGTTTGATGAAGTGGAAGGGGTTGAGGCGATGAGCTGAGCATCGGCGACGAGAGGTCGGGTGCATGAAGCAGAGGTGGAGGAGCGATCGATGAGCGGCAGCTCGTCTGCCACCGGCCGGGGGAAGGACAAGGAGGCATGTAGTCGATCGCGCATGGGAGGACAGTTGGCTTGGGTAGGCGCGAGCATGGAGTGGAGGAGGCATTGACGCGAGGCAGGAAGTGGGTCCGGCGTATCGCGAGTGCTGTGCTGACAAAGATGCAGTGCGATCCGATCCACATGCCGTCGTCGTCGGCAGCTGCCAGAGGCCGTGTGGGTGCCGGTTGTGTGGTGTGCGCCGCTGAGGAGAAAGGCCGGCCGGGTTAGCATAGCATGCAATTGGTTTGGACGGCAAGACAGAGAAGAAAGGGTGCAAACAAATGAGCGGTGGCCGTTGCAAACAAGGAGAGCAGCGGACGTACCGGGTCCCGGCAGCGGCAGGCGTCGACGCGGTGGTCGCAGGCGAGGAGGCACCGGAACCGGAAGCAGCGGCCGGATCACTACTTTGCGTTTGCGTCAAGGTTTGAAGCTAGGTGAGTGGGGGCGGCAGCCGGCAGGCATGCAGTCAGTTGTTGTTATAGGCAGCAACGGGTCCGTCCGCCCCTGTATCTGTATCTGTATCTGTATCTGTATATGAGCGAGCGTTGCAGCCGACGTGGTAGAGGCGGAGTGTTAACTGGCCTTTGGGCGAACGGTCCGCTCTAGTCAAGGATGTTGTTATTGCGACATAAACACACTGATGGTGTTTTTTTGTTGTAGCCAAAGAAGGTCTTTCTTAGGCAAGAGCACTTACTCCCTCCGTCCCATAGTGTAAGACGTTTTTGCAAGTTAAATTTGCTTACAAAAACATCTTACATTGTGGGACGGAGAGAGTAGATGATGCTGTTGTGTAGTACGATTTCCAGGTTTTGAAAACAAGCATGTGCAAAAAAAAAATTTGAGATAAACATTCTCAAGTTTGTGTTCTTGATAATGGATTCAGAACATTGGAAAATATGGCACACCTGGAGATATTCCTGTCTACAGCCAGAGAGCAGTTTTTTATTTTTATTTTATATATTTTCTACATTTTACCAAAAAAAAATTGTTTCATGCAGGTACAAAATCAAGTGAGAGAGCTGCTAAATGCAATTACGAGAGCTCAGGAGGCTGAATGTATAATTTGTCATCCAAGTCCACCTCATCATCTGTACCGTACGACAACCATCTGATGGCCCAAGTGCTAGATCGCATGATCGCATATGAAGCCCCATCTCATTCTAGTCTTCCCAATGCAAAGAGATGCAAATTTCGCAGATCCAATACAAATAGCAAATATGAAGATCCACCTGTTCGTTCATACTAGCAACTATGTATGCATCCTGCCTAAAATGGCCAATGGAAATTACCATTTCGATTGATAGCATCGTTGAACAAAATGGGGAGAAAGAGTATAAGTGTCATGTTTTTCCATATTATATATATATAATAAAAGCGCCTCACACCCACCCATGTAACCCAAATCAACAGCAACGATGACAAGGGGAATGTTTAGGTTCTTTCCCCTCACTGCAAAAATACAGGTATAAGAAATTCTAAATATACTAAACCTGGCCAGGTCTAATATACCCGGATTTTTTGACTTTTTCTTATCAGTCAAAATTGGACCAATGAGATTGTGACACGCTGATTTGTGGGGGATATGGCTGGGAACGTTATGGGTGGCTCTAGCCAATTTGTACGAGATCCAGGACATTGGCTTTGTCTGGTGTCAGTTTCTGCATGGGCGGTTTGACTGTGTCCGCCTTCCGTTCTTGTAGACGTTCCGGATGGGTGTGCATGCCTGCCATTCTGTTTTGTTCTGCCACGCTCGTTGATTTTTTTTTGGCCTGCTGGATTTCTCAGGTTAGTCGGTTGCCGCTTATCGAGTAGTTTCTTAGGTCAAGCAGTTTCTGGATGATGATAGGTCGGCCGTCGCTTACAGGTGTATAACTACCTCTAGCTTTGCCGTTGCTTGCTCCTACATGGATTCCGTTCGGTTGGCCATAGCGTCGGCACTCTTCCTGGCGGCGCTCTTGTTGACGGCCGCCGACGACACACACCTGTTGGACGACTTCAAGGCGTCGCTCCTCACTCGACAGCTGGACCGCGCGCGACGGCGCGGTTCCCCGGCGCGGTGCGCAGGGGCGAGCGCCTCACGTCGCTCTCGCTCTCCGCCGTCCTGCTCAATACCAACATCCACGTTGTCGCGGCCAATATTTGAGAAGGCATATGCTTCGGAGCGCCTCTATCCTGGCCGCATGTATTCCTCGGGATAGACGAGGTCATGGCACGATCAAAGCTCATCTTCAGGTTTTGCAGTTTATAACCACGTTGGTGTATACAGGTTGTCCACTGTGATCAACCTACGAAGTGGTAGGCCACTGTTCCCCTGACCCTGCTACATGCTACCTAGACAAAAGACACCAGGAAGCGGACAAGGACAAGAAAATTCACAGAAAGTCCCTGTGCGCATGCGCGGAAGAGTTCTCTCTTTATCTCTCATTTCCTTGCTAGCATTTGGGTTGTGTTGCACAGAAAGAGGGACCCCGCAGATTGGACCGCCATTAGAGGGCTGGCTACTCCTTCGTTGAGAAAAAAGTGTGGGCTTTGAATGAGAGAGAACTTGGGGCCAAGAGAACAACTCGTTTTGAGAAACTGAAGGGAGAGAACCTGTGAGAGGAGAGAGAGAGAAACAGTGTCATTCTGAACTTGCTATTTTTAACTTGAGTGTGAGAGTATGAGAGAAAGCCTTTTATTTTCATAGGTAAAAGAGAGCTTGTGCAGCATATGAGATGGTGAGAAAAGAGATAGCTTGTGTGAGAGAGATTGAGCATGCATGTGACAGAGCTTTGAAGGAGAGACATGCATGGACCTCATACAATAATGCTTTTTGTGCTGGGAGATGCTATGCACTGTGTGGAAAACAACAAAACCCCACAGGTCTACTGCCGGCCACTATTTCGGGGGGAGGACCTAAGAAGCAGACGTACAGAACTACTTCTGCTAACAGAGAGTTTAAGCGCCCACAGGTTCTCCTCGCATCTCGAGACACACAACAGTGACGGATGGCCAAGATAGCAGGGCTCCGAAGCATATGCGTGAAAAATCCGCGTCCCACCCTGCTGCAGCTGCGTCGAGAGGCTCCACGGGGCCAACGTCAGCGATGCGCTCGCGGCGACCGGCGGCAGGTGCGGCAGCAAGCTCGAGGTGTTCGACCTCTCCGGAAATCCCGTGCTGCGCGATTCCGTGCTCTCCGGCTCCTGCAGCGGGCTCAAGTCGTTGAATCTGTTCGGTGATGCGGTTGGTGCAGCCAAGGACGCTGGCGGTGGCGGGCAGGGGTTTGCGGCCCTGGACGGCTGGATGGTGGGTGTCGACCTTGGGTCTGTCCAGTGGCGGGGCCTCGCCTGAAATAAGATCCTCTGGCAGCCTCTCGGACTTCACCAACTGCTCCGGGCTGTAGTACCTTGACCTGTCCGGCAACCTAATCGGCTGCGATGTCGCCGCCAGGGCGCTCTCGGGCTGCCGCAGTCTCAGAGCGCTCAACCTCTCCAGCAACCATCTCGCCGGCGCGTTCCTGCCAAACATCGCTGGTGCTGCCCAATGGATAAGTTGCAAGGTTATGTCATGCTTTGTATAAATACATACGTGCATATGTGTGATTCTGATTATTTCGTCGTCCCGGGAATGAAATTGACTAGCATCTGTTTATCTAAATTTCAGACTTTAGTTCTTGCTACTTGCTACCGTTTGAGCAACAAATTGTTGCATATGATGTTTGGTGTTTTTCTTGTGGGGATTGTAGAAATGGTATAGGAGTATAGGTGTAGTTTATAGTAGGGAAGCCAATTGTTGGGATAAGAATCAGGTGGAAACAGAAATATTGAACAAATGATGGAAATAGATTTATATCCTGCTGGGCGATGCATGGGTGGTCCGCCTGTATACAAGAATTCCATTTAATATTTCTATGTTTAAAGTGTGTAACCGAAAGGAATGCGATGCCTACTGAAAGATAGACACAACGGCTAACGAAGAAGCCGTCAACCCATAGACCTGGAAAATATTTCCAGTTTCAGGTTTTTTTTTTTGCGGGTACGGCGTGAAGTTTCAGGTTGGTTGGTCAGGCAGTTCTCTTCCACGCGAAGGGCGTTGGCGTGAAGTTATTGTTGACGATCTAACCGGAAAGAATTCTGTAGGTGGTGTATCTGTCAGGATGCAAACCAGAATTAGCTAGACTAGCAGTTGCAAAGACGAATGAAACATCGGAGTTGCATATGAAAGCAAATCCTAACCAGTTTGCATCATAATTGCCGAGTAACTCGCTTGCTGCTGCACGAAACTTTTTGCTTCCAGGCAATTTGCTTCTGAGCATGGAAGGAAGTGGCCATGTTGCTGACATGAGTTGTAATGCAGGACATCCATTCTTAGATTTGACTATGTTGCGATGTAGTACATCAATGTAATGATGTGTACTACTCCCTTCGTCCCAAAATTCTTGTTCTACATTTGTCTAAATATGGATGTATGACTTCATACATCCATATTTAGACAAATGTAGAACAAGAATTTTGGGACGGAGGGAGTATCATGTAAGGGAAATAATTCATATCCATTCAACTTCTTTTATTTGTTTTAATTAAAGAAACATTCACCCTACAGTGTACCTTGGCCAGTCCTCTTCACCACAAGGGATGATGTGTGGTGGCTCGCATATATCTAAATCGCTTGCTTTTGTAGCTTCTGTAAGTCTAATCTCATGCCTCTGTCTTTCTAATGGTGCAGTGTTGTGTCCCTTTTATTAAAAGCTCTGAAAAGCTCTGAAAACCGAGAGGGGCGATTTGGAGCCCGGGCTCAGCTGCTCCCGATATCTCCCTCTTCTGTTCCAGTCTCGTGATCCAAACAAATCCAGTTGTCCTGGTGGTTGCAATGGCCGATAAATGGGAGATACGGTGGAATACGGCAGCGAACAGTGGGCACGCGCGTGGGGAGGCCTGACGGCCGTCGGCCATTGTCGGGCTGGGCCGTGGACCAGGATGGTGACTCCGCGAGTGGGCCGTGGACCAGAACGTTTGCTTTCCGCCAGGGCCAAGGATCAGATAATGGGTCTGTGATGGGAGACGCTGTCTGAGCCGACTGCCGGTCGGCGGGTCATCCCGAGCGTGCACGTGCGGGCGAGAGAATAAAAAGACGTCTCCAACGATTAACCTCGTTCCTTCTAGAGACCGCGGCTGCCGGCCGTCCTCAACCAGCTTCGTAGGAGAAAAAAATTAAGGAAGAACAACCAAGGTCACGGAGGGGTGATTTCGGGAGTGGGTGGGTGGGGGTGCCTTTGATTCGCTGCAGGCCTGCGTGTTGATGGACGCGGAGGGCATGGAGTTTTTGCTTGATGTGGTAGACATGTCAGTAAATCCCCTCCTCACCGCCCGTCAGATTTGTGATGTGCTTAAGCTATGTAGATTTACCCTGTGTGATTCGCTGCCCATTTCCTAGGTTCCCCGTGCGGGAGGAGTTTGCTGATAACCTTGAACATCCAGATCCGATCCCTCTCATATACTTGCTACAGAATGGGGGCAGCAGAGAGCATGGTGCTGTTGCGGCCAGCAGTGGGTCTGGAGTGGTTCAGTTGGCTGGGGGAGATGTCTCGCCCAACAAGCAGGGTGATAGCCGGCGGCTGCAAGCTGCGTCTCTGACGAGGTCCGCTCAGTCAACCGACCGGGTTAATCCAGAGGCCCCCGGCTAGACTAAAAGGTTAGCAAACAACTCCGTTGCACTAATTTGCCTGCAAATTACATGCTGCCATATAAACACGGAAACGGTTCTCATATGCTTAGTCCACATGCCTATATAGAAAAAAACAGGAAGGAATGAAACCTGATATGCCATCAAACCTGCTAAACACAGCTGTTTTGTAGACTGCTAGAGTTTAACTATACTGTGGTCGTTCAGATTAACAGCTGGGAGTGCGCAAGGAAATGTTAAACTGTTGAGTGTGCGTAAACTTATTCAATTGAGTTCCAAATGGATGCAGGTTGCGTCTTGGTAGTTGAAAGGATCGAGAAGAGATGTCTAGAGGGGAGGGGGTGATTAGACACTCAACACACAGAGTTGGCAGTTTTTAATCTCTTTAAGTTGAAGTGGAGTTTTGACACAAGTTTAACCATTCACAATACAAATCAAGCAATCATGCAAAGAGTATATGAGCAGCGGAAAGTAAAGCATACAACTTACAAGAAAGTAAAGGAATGGGATTGGAGTATGCAAACGCAATTGGAGACACGGATGTTTTTGTCGTGGTTCCGATAGGTGGTGCTATCGTACATCCACATTGATGGAGACTTCAACCCATGAAGGGTAACGGCTGTGCGAGTCCACGGAGGGCTCCACCCACGAAGGGTCCACGAAGAAGCAACCTTGTCTATCCCACCATGACCGTCGCCCACGAAGGACTTGCCTCACTAGGGTAGATCTTCACGAAGTAGGCGATCTCCTTGCCCTGACAAACTCCTTGGCTCAACTCCACAATCTTGACGGAGGCTCCCAAGTGACACCTAGCCAATCTAGGAGACACCACTCTCCAAAAAGTAATAGATGGTGTGTTGATGATGAACGCCTTGCTCTTGTGCTTGAAATGATAGTCTCCCCAACACTCAACTCTCTCTCACAGGATTTGGATTTGGTGTAAAGAAGATTTGAGTGGAAAGCAACTTGGGGAAGGCTAGAGATCAAGATTTATGTGGTAGGAATGGAATATCTTGACCTCAACACAAGTGTAGGTGGTTCTCTCTCAAAAAATGTATGTTGAAAATGTAGGCATGTTCTGATGGCTCTCCCCACGAATAAAAAGTGGGTGGAGGGATATATATAGCCTCCACACAAAATCTAATCGTTACACACAACTTACCAAAACTCGGTGGGACCGAATCGTGAAACTCGGTTAGACCGATTTAGTTCATAATGTGACCGTTAGACATTTTGATGGGACCGACATGTCAACTCGGTGGGACTAATATCGTTAGGGTTAGGGCATAACGTAATCTCTGTGATACCGATTACACAAACTCGGTGAGACCGATTTTGGTAATAGACAAACAGAGGTTGGTTAGGCAAACTCGGTGGGACCGATTTGCTCATCTTGGTTGGACCAAAACGTTAAGAAAGGGAAACAGAGAGTTTGCATTGCAATCTTAGTGGGACCGATCGCTCAGCTCGGTTTGACCGAAACGTTATGAAGGGAAATAGAGATATTACAATCCCATCTCGGTGAGACCAAGATCCCTGTCGGTGAGACCGAAAAGACTAGGGTTTCTTTCAGTGGCTATGTCAACTGATTTCGGTGGCGCCGGATAGAAAGTTTCGGTGGGGCCGAGTTTGACTTTTGGTTTGGGACATATGTGGATGTGAGAAAGTGGTTGAGGGCTTTGGAGCATATCACTAAGCACTTTGAGCAAGCAAGCCATTAAGCAACACCTCATCCCCTCTTAATAGTATTGGCTTTTCTATGGACTCAATGTGATCTTGGATCACCAAAATTAAAATGTAGAGTCTTGTGCTTTGAGCTTGAGCCAATCCTTTGTCCTTAGCATCTTGAAGGGGTTCCACATCCTCTAGTCCATGCCACTCCACTGTTGAACTTATCTGAAACATACTAGGTAAGAGTATTAGTCCAACAAAAGATATGTTAACATTAATTACCAAAATCACCCAGGGAGCACTTGTGCTTTCAGTAGTGCGCCGCCAGACCGTGTGCCATGCCCATCCAGGATGACTGCTCTAGAGTTAACAATCCGCAAATATGCGGAGGAACCTGAAAAGAGTGTGATGTGGCCTGCACTAGGACTTAGTTTCGACTCTTGGGGGAGGCTTACGATTTCTACAATCTTTATTTCTGGGAGATCGGCTTCGGAATTAGATATGGTAAAAGCAGACTAAATGCTCAGAGAAAGAAAACGATCTTGCATTGTTTGTGGATGCTCGGTAAGTGCTACTACACATGCACATATGAATTATGGATGCAGGGGAGCACACGGTATTTACATAATCTAGTTTTTGTTTTCGTGTGGTTATTTCCGTGCAGGCCAAACCGGAAGCAGAGAATAGCAGGTCCTGCAGATGCAAGTGTCCAGCACTGGTTAGGCTGCTGTGAGCATCCGATAACAGTTGGTACATCACAGAACACCGGGAAAATCACAACCATACTCTGTCACTAACTATGGGGGAGAAGGTGCACTGGCCGTCCCATAAACACATAGATGCGTACACTAAAGATCTGATTAGGCAGCTAAGGGAAAACAATGTCAACTTGGGAAAGGTATATAACATAATTGGAAGTTTCTTCGGGTCTGTTGAGAAGGTGCCGTTCACAAAGAGAACACTCAGGAATATATGTGGAAAGATTAGCCATGAACAAGCTGACGATGATGTCCGGAAAATACTTGAAGTGTTTGCGGACATACGTTCAAGAGATCCTGGGTTCACATATGTGGTGCTGGCTGACAAGACAAGTAAGGTGAAGAATCTAATGTGGGCTAATGGCAGCAGCCGCATGCAGTACAAATTCTTTGGGGATGTTGTCACGTTCGACACACACACCGGACAAACCTGTATGACATGCCGTTCGCGTTATTTGTTGGAGTTAACAATCATTACCAAAGCATCATCCTGGCAGGTGTGTTGATGCGTGATGAGCAAGAAGAGAGCTTCGAGTGGGTTTTCGCAGAATTCTTGCATATGATGGGCGGGCCTGCCCCCAAAACAATACTCACAGGTCAGTTCTATGAAATAAAATGATGGGAGAAAATATAAGTTTGCTGGCTGTCTTGCAAATGATATGTAGGTAAGAACGAAAATGACCTTAATTCTCCGAAAAATATGTAAACTAATTTTTGAGAGGTCACTAATAAAATGTTTCATAATTGCAGACCATTGCAGGGCGATGGAGGTAGTGATTAAGAAAATTTATCCCAACACTGTCCACCGTTGGTGCAAGTGGCATGTCCTCAAGAAGGCGAAAGAAATGCTGGGGCCATTGTACACGAAGAAGAGCGACTTTCAGGCTGAATTTCACAAGGTAGTGAACCACATGTTAACGAAAGAAGAGTTTGAATCAGCTTGGGCAGCTCTTCTTGACAAGTACAGTTTGAGGAGTCATGCCTACATGACACAAATATATGAAACCCGGAGAAAATGGGCCAAGCCATATTTTAGGGGTGTGTTTTGCGCAAAGATGACAAGCACCCAACGCAATGAGAGCGCAAATCACATCCTCAAGACATACATGCCCCCTGCAAGCCCAATGCATGTCTTCGTCAGGCAGTACATGAGACTACAATTTGACAGAGAGCGCAATGAGAGCTACGAGGAGAAGAGGACCATGATTGTAAGTTACCTTTCTATCAATTGAGCATATAGTGTTTCCACGGAAATGGGAACGGTTCAGATCAGGAGCTCAAAAACTGCATATCCTATTTGTTTGTTTTTCTTTCTTCTGATTCGTTCAATTAACGCAGGGGAGACTGGTGAGACGAACTAACCTCGCGATAGAGAGGCATGCTAGCAAAATATACACTAGGAATATGTTCGAGCAATTCGGCCACCTCATTGAAGGAACTGCGTACCATGTCGCTGAAGTGGATAGGTTGAGGAGGTACATCACCACTCACAATAACGCAGCTAAAAGGGAGAAGTGGAGCAGAGTTGAGTACGAGGTGACCATAAACAAAGACATGTCGATCTTCAGCTGCGAGTCTGGCAGTTCGAGCATACTGGCATGCTTTGCAGCCATGCATTGAGGGTAAAAACATTAAAAAAACAAGGATTAGGTGAAAGTAAAAAAAATCCGGGCTTGTTTGACATGATTGCTTTCTGCCATGTAGGTGATGGAAATTCTTCACATGGAAGAGATACGCAAACACCACGTCATGAAATGATGGACGAGGGAAACGAGAGATGTACTCCCTGGACACCTGGTTCAGTACCAGAAAGACAGTTCACAAAACATGTCATTCACATGCAGACACGCGACTCTGTACGTGAAAGCCATGGAGGTCGTGAGGATGGGGGACGCAAGTGCTGCACCATATGATCATGTGAATGCGAGGCTCGATGCTTTGCTTCACAGTGGGGTAGCAATCGCGGAGAAGAGGGATGGGTTGGCTTTCGAGGACCGTCTCCTGCAATACCAACCGCTAATGGCGAGCTTGTGTTTGTCCCGCAGAGCACTGATCAATGCCGAAGCCCCGAACATTCAGTCAGTGTGAATGCAATGCAAAATCTTGCAGCCCTAGACAAGCATAGAGGCGCTAGGAGACCGACTAGCAGCCGAGAGAAGGCTCCGTATGAGGGTTTAAGCAAGAGGACAAGATTCTGCAGCATATGCCGCCGGGAGGGCCATAAGAAAATGACGTGCCCAGAAAGAGGTGATGCACCGAAGAAGCCAAGCAAACCTGGCAAATGCAAGAACTGTGGAATAGAAGGGCATCGACGGAACACATGCAAAAGGCCGCTTGGGTTTGCCGAGCCCTGAGTTGTGTGGATTCTGAATTAGGCATGTTTTGTTGATTTGGTTGAGTAATTTTCCTAGTGTGTTTTCAGTTGAGCACTTAATTGTATCGGTATAGTGATGTAACTAAGAGCTTCATCTTTTGTACTGCTGCGATGTAACTGATACTTGAATTTTCCAGCACCAGCTGTGGTTCAATCTATTCTATTGCTTAAAAACTGTACTTTGTGGAGAGTAGG
>LT934118.1:633540116-633590515 GCA_900231445.1 Triticum turgidum subsp. durum
AAGTAAAGAAAAACAGACCTTCACTGTCAGACAATTCAAGCCTTTGACCATGAATCCTTTGTGCAACTGGCGTGTTAAACCGTACTGACTTAGGGTTAGCAGAGGTTGTGCAAGAAAAAATGTACCGGGCTCAGGAGCACTGTGACTACAAAAAAAAGATGCCTTAATATGATTGAAATGCGTATGGTGCTGACCTGATGTAGGGCAATCATTAAAGCCCCACGCACGACAACACATGCAACGTGTGGCGGCTAAGTTGATAACTTTGTCTGAAAAATTGTACATATCCATCCGCAAACCATTTTTTGCTTCTAACAAAGCCTGCTGGATAGAGGTGGTAGCTTTCGTTAAGTGCATAATGGCACTCGCGTTGTGTTGTTTCAATGTCATGGTAATCTCGTCGTCTACCTGCGCGGCACACGAAGCGTGGGAAAATGAGTAAACAGTTGCTTAATAGCGTAAACGATGCTTCGAAAACACGAACATAACACATACAAGGTGTGGATACTTCTCACGGAGGTATTTAGCAAATTCTAGTGGACCAAGAACTGCACCACTGGCTGTTGGTGCTGTGTTGTTCGGCTGCTGACAAGACGCTGGCGTGACGGAGACCCTAGGCCGCCTCTTGAGTATTGATGACGTCGGGGCCTGAGACTGGAACTTCTGCCGTGTGTAGCATATAGTCGATGCATCTCTTATCTAGCAATAAGACAGCAAAAGCAAGAGGGAGACCCTGCGTAAGTACGAGGATGAAACTGTATTGCGTTAGCATGCAAGTAAAAATGATCACATGAGTAAAATGGGGGGCGTGCTACATTAGCATGCGATTAGGAATTAGCTCCCTTCATAGCATCGAGGGCCATGGTCAGCATTTGACTCAACGATTCAGGTTCGAAGACGCTTATCCTGGGGAGCATGTTGTGCGCTTTGTTAAAGATACTGAGGTCAAGATTGTCAAGCAAAAAAATCTGCAAAAGACAGGAATGCATGTCAGTATAACTGAAAAAGAAAGTCATGTGCTCTTGCAAACATAACTGACCGATGTGGCTATAAGTTAACTTGCCTGGAAGAAAAGATGGCAACTGGTTAAATTTGTGGATAAAATATTGACCACCATATCTCTCTTCACCTTCTTCACCGCAGCTAGCAGATGATGGAGAACGTACTCGCACCAATTGAATTGGTCTATCGACTCCGTGTTGGCTATTGGCCCCCAAAAATCGATGATAGTGTAGTTATGCTCGGTGGTAGGCACTAGCACATGTCCCATGATAAAAATGACAAACGCAATCTGAAAACAATCTTTCTCTAGCTTGCTTGAATTCTCATTGATGTCCCGCATCAGAAAATCTTCGACTGCCCGCATGTTGTGGACGCCCGTTTTGTTCATCTGCAACGTTATCTTTATGAACTGAACAACCTCAGGATTGATGTTTGCATCTCTGCCTTTCACATTACGATGGCCACATGGGATCCTCGGCATAGAACTTGATAACCTTGTTTTCCCTAAGCTTTATCTCCCTGCGACTGACGCTCACTCTGCTCATTATCCATGCGCTGCACTTCAAATTCAGTTTCTGAATCTCTGGCAGCTTCAACATCCCTCCAAACCCAATCTGCTCTACTAGCCACTTCTTGTAGTCATCGAATGTCTTGATTACGCTCACCGCATGCTTGACTGATATGCGTGAAGTTGGCGGAGGTGGCTCTCCGTCCCCAGCGCTCGATGTTGAGCCATCTGGGCTTTGCACAGTGTTGGGGAACGTTGCAGAAAATAAAAAATTTCCTACGGTTTCACCAAGATCAATCTATGAGTTCATCTAGCAACGAGAGAGAGGAATGCATGCATCTACATACACTTGTAGATTGAGCGGAAGCGTTCAAGAGAACGGGGTTGAGGGAGTCGTACTCGTCGTGATCCAAATCACCGATGATACTAGTGCTAAACGGACAGCACCTCCGCGTTCAACACAAGTATGGTTGAGGAAGACGTCTCCTCCTTCTTGATCCAGCAAGGGGGAAGGAGAGGTTGATGGAGATCCAGCAGCACGACGGCGTGGTGGTGGAGGCAACAGGGATCTCGGCAGGGCTTCGCCAAGCTTCTACGAGAGGGAGAGGTGTAGCAGGGGGAGAGGGAGGCGCCAAGAGCATGGGTGCGGCTGCCCTCCCTCCCCCTCCTTTATATAGGGCCCCTAGGGGGGGGGCGGCCCTAGGAGATGGGATCTCCAAGTGGGGGCGGCGGCCAGGGGGGGTGGCTTACCCCCCAAGCCAGGTGGAGGCGCCCCCACCCCTAGGGTTTCCCAACCCTAGGCGCAGGGGGGCCCAAGGGGGGCGCACCAGCCCACCAGGGGCTGGTTCCCCTCCCACTTCAGCCCATGGGGCCCTCCGGGATAGGTGGCCCCACCCGGTGGACCCCCGGGGCCCTTCCGGTGGTCCCGGTACAATACCGGTGACCCCCGAAACTTTCTCGATGGCCGAAACCTAACTTCCTATATATAATTCTTTACCTCCGGACCATTTCGGAACTCCTGTGACGTCCGAGATCTCATCCGGAACTCCGAACAACTTTCGGTTTACTGCATACTCATATCTCTACAACCCTAGCGTCACTGAACCTTAAGTGTGTAGACCCTACGGGTTCGGGAGACATGCAGACATGACCGAGACTGCTCTCCGGTCAATAACTAACAGCGGGATCTGGATACCTATGTTAGCTCCCACATGCTCCTCGATGATCTCATCGGATGAACCACGATGTCGAGGATTCAAGCAACCCCGTATACAATTCCCTTTGTCAATCGGTATGTTACTTGCCCGAGACTCGATCGTCGGTATCCCAATACCTCGTTCAATCTCGTTACCGGCAAGTCACTTTACTCGTACCGTAATGCATGATCCCGTGACCAAACACTTGGTCACTTTGAGCTCATTATGATGATGCATTACCGAGTGGGCCCAGAGATACCTCTTCGTCATACGGAGTGACAAATCCCAGTCTCGATCCGTGTCAACCCAACAGACACTTTCGGAGATACCCGTAGTATACATTTATAGTCACCCAGTTACGTTGTGACGTTTGGTACACCCAAAGCACTCCTACGGTATCCGGGAGTTACACGATCTCATGGTCTAAGGAAAAGATACTTGACATTGGAAAAGCTCTAGCACACGAACTACACGATCTTGTGCTATGCTTAGGATTGGGTCTTGTCCATCACATCATTCTCCTAATGATGTGATCCCGTTATCAGCGGCATCCAATGTCCATAGTCAGGAAACCATGACTATCAGTTGATCAACGAGCTAGTCAACTAGAGGCTCACTAGGGACATGTTGTGGTCTATGTATTCACACATGTATTACGATTTCCGGATAACACAATTATAGCATGAGTAAAAGACAATTATCATGAACAAGGAAATATAATAATCTTTTATTATTGCCTCTAGGGCATATTTCCAACAGTCTCCCACTTGCACTAGAGTCAATAATCTAGTTACATTGTGATGAATCGAACACCCATAGAGTTTTGGTGTTGATCATGTTTTGCTCGCGGAAGAGGTTTAGTCAACGGATCTGCGACATTCAGATCCGTATGCACTTTGCAAATATCTATGTCTCCATCTTGAACATTTTCACGGATGGAGTTGAAACGATGCTTGATGTGCCTGGTCTTCTTGTGAAACCTGGGCTCCTTGGTAAGGGCAATAGCTCCAGTGTTGTCACAGAAGAGAGTGATCGGCCCCGACGGATTGGGTATGACTCCTAGGTCGGTGATGAACTCCTTCATCCATATTGCTTCATGCGCTGCCTCCGAGGCTGCCATGTACTCCTCTTCACATGTAGATCCTGCCACGATGCTCTGCTTACAACTGCACCAGCTTACTGCTCCACCATTCAACATATACACGTATCCGGTTTGTGACTTAGAGTCATCCAGATCTGTGTCGAAGCTGGCGTCCACGTAACCCTTTACGACGAGCTCTTCGTCACCTCCATACACGAGAAACATATCCTTAGTCCTCTTCAGGTACTTAAGGATATTCTTGACCGCTGTCCAGTGTTCCTTGCCGGGATTACTTTGGTACTTTCCTACCAAACTTACGGCAAGGCTTACATCAGGTCTGGTACACAGCATGGCATACATAATAGAGCCTATGGATGAGGCATGGGGGATGACACTCATCTCTTCTATATCTTCTGCCGTGGTCGGGCATTGAGCCGAGCTCAATATCACACCTTGCAATACAGGCAAGAACCCTTTTTTGGATTGATCCATATTGAACTTCTTCAATATCTTATCAAGGTATGTGCTTTGTGAAAGACCTATGAGGCGTTTCGATCTATCCCTATAGATCTTGATGCCTAATATGTAAGCAGCTTCTCAAGGTCCTTCATTGAAAAACACTTGTTCAAGTAGGCCTTAATGCTGTCCAAAAGTTTTATATCATTTCCCATCAAAAGTATGTCATCTACATATAATATGAGAAATGCTACAGAGCTCCCACTCACTTTCTTGTAAACGCAGGCTTCTCCATAAGTCTGCATAAACCCAAACGCTTTGATCATCTCATCAAAGCGAATGTTCCAACTCCAAGATGCTTGCACCAGCCCATAAATGGATCGCTGGAGCTTGCATACCTTGTTACCATTCTTAGGATCGACAAAACCTTCTGGCTGTATCATATATAGTTCTTCCTTAAGATAGCCGTTAAGGAATGCTGTTTTGACGTCCATCTGCCATATCTCATAATCATAGTATGCGGCAATTTCTAACATGATTCGGACGGACTTCAGCTTCGCTACGGGAGAGAAAGTCTCATCGTAGTCAACCCCTTGAACTTGCCGATAACCCTTAGCGACAAGTCGAGCTTTATAGATGGTAACATTACCATCCGCGTCCGTCTTCTTCTAAAAGACCCATTTGTTTTCTATCGCTCGCTGATCATCGGGCAAGTCTGTCAAAGTCCATACTTTGTTTTCATACATGGATCCTATCTCGGATTGCATGGCTTCAAGCCATTTGTTGGAATCTGGGCCCGCCATCGCTTCTTCATAGTTCGAAGGTTCACCGTTGTCTAACAACATGGTTTCCAGGACAGGGTTGCCATACCACTCTGGTGTGGAACGTGTCCTTGTGGACCTACGAAGTTCAGTAGCAACTTTATATGAAGTACCTTGATCATCATCATTAATTTTCTCTCCAGTCGGTGTAGGCACCACAGGAACATTTTCCTAAGCTGCACTACTTTCCGGTTCAAGAGTTAGTACTTCATCGAGTTCTACTTTCCTCCCACTTACTCCTTTCGAGAGAAACTCTTTTTCTAGAAAGGATCCGTTCTTGGCAACAAAGATCTTGCCTTCGGATCTAAGGTAGAAGGTATACCCAGTGGTTTCCTTAGGGTATCCTATGAAGACGCATTTTTCCGACTTGGGTTCGAGCTTTTCAGGTTGAAGTTTCTTGACATAAGCATCGCATCCCCAAACTTTTAGAAACGACAACTTAGGTTTCTTCCCAAACCATAATTCATACGGTGTCGTCTCAACGGATTTAGACGGTGCCCTATTTAAAGTGAATGTAGTTGTCTCTAGAGCGTATCCCCAAAATGATAGCGGTACATCGGTAAGAGACATCATAGATCGCACCATATCCAATAGAGTGCGATTACGACGTTCGGACACACCGTTACGCTGAGGTGTTCCAGGCGGCGTGAGTTGTGAAACGATTCCACATTTCCTTAAGTGCGTACCAAATTCGTGACTTAAATATTCTCCTTCATGATCTGATCGTAAGAACTTTATTTTTCGGTCACGTTGATTCTCTACCTCATTCTGAAATTCCTTGAACTTTTCAAAGGTCTCAAACTTGTGTTTCATCAAGTAGACATACCCATATCTACCTAAGTCATCAGTGAGAGTGAGAACATAACGATATCGTCCACGAGCCTCAACGCTCATTGGACCGCACACATCAGTATGTATGATTTCCAATAAGTTGGTTGCTCGCTCCATTGTTCCGGAGAACGGAGTCTTGGTCATTTTGCCCATGAGGTATGGTTCGCATGTGTCAAATGATTCATAATCGAGAGACTCTAAAAGTCCATCGGCATGGAGCTTCTTCATGCGCTTGACACCAATGTGACCAAGGCAGCAGTGCCACAAGTATGTGGGACTATCGTTATCAACTTTACATATTTTGGTATTCACACTATGAATATGTGTAACATTACGTTCGAGATTCATTAAGAATAAACCATTGACCAGCGGGGCATGACCATAAAACATATCTCTCATATAAATAGAACAACCATTATTCTCGGATTTAAATGAGTAGCCATCTCGCATTAAACGAGATTCAGATACAATGTTCATGCTCAAAGCTGGCACTAAATAATAATTATTGAGGATTAAAACTAATCCCGTAGGTAAATGTAGATGTAGCGTGCCGACGGAGATCACATCGACCTTGGAACCATTCTCGACGCGCATCGTCACCTCGTCCTTCGCCAGTCTCCGCTTATTCCGCAGCTCCTGCTTTGAGTTACAAATATGAGCAACCGCACCGGTATCAAATACCCAGGAGCTACTACGAGTACTGGTAAGGTACACATCAATTACATGTATATCACATATACCTTTAGTGTTGCCGGCCTTCTTGTCCGCTAAGTATTTGGGGCAGTTCCGCTTCCAGTGATCCTTCCCTTTGCAATAAAAGCACTCAGTCTCAGGCTTGGGTCCATTCTTTGGCTTCTTCCCGGCAACTTGCTTACCGGACGCGGCAACTTCCTTGCCATCCTTCTTGAAGTTCTTCTTACCCTTGCCTTTCTTGAACTTAGTGGTTTTATTGACCATCAACACTTGATGTTCCTTTTTTATTTCCACCTCCGCTGACTTCAGCATTGAAAATACTTCAGGAATAGTTTTCACCATCCCCTGCATATTGTAGTTCATCACAAAGCTCTTGTAGCTAGGTGGAAGCGACTGAAGGATTCTGTCAATGACCGCCTCGTCTGGGAGGTTAATGGCCAACTGGGACAAGCGGTTGTGCAACCCAGATATTTTGAGTATGTGCTCAATGATAGAACTATTTTCCTCCATCTTACAACTGTAGAACTTATCGGAGACTTCATATCTCTCGACCCGGCCATGAGCTTGGAAAACCATTTTCAGCTCCTCGAACATCTCATATGCTTCGTGTTGCTCAAAACACTCTTGGTGCCCCGGTTCTAAGCTGTAAAGCATGCCGCACTGAACGAGGGAGTAATCATCAGCACGTGACTGCCAAGCGTTCATAACGCCTTGGTTCTCTGGGATGGGTGCATCACCTAGCGGTCCTTCTAGGACATATGCTTTCTTGGCAGCTATGAGGATGATCCTCAGGTTCCGGACCAAGTCCGTATAGTTGTTGCCATCATCTTTCAGCTTGGTTTTCTCTAGGAACGTGTTGAAGTTCATGTTGACATGAGCGTTGTCCATTTGATCTACAAGACATTTTTGCAAAGATTTTTAGACTAAGTTCATGATAATTATGTTCATCTAATCAAATTATTTAATGAACTCCCACTCAGATTAGACATCCCTCTAGTCATCTAAGTGTTACATGATCTGAGTCGACTAGGCCGTGTCCGATCATCACGTGAGACGGACTAGTCATCATCGGTGAACATCTCCATGTTGATCGTATCTTCCATACGATCATGTTCGACCTTTCGGTCTCTTGTGTTCCGAGGCCATGTCTGTACATGCTAGGCTCGTCAAGTTAACCTAAGTGTTTTGCATGTGTAAATCTGTCTTACACCTGTTGTATGTGGACGTTAGAATCTATCACACCCGATCATCACGTGGTGCTTCGAAACAACGAACTTTCGCAACGGCGCACAGTTAGGGGGAACAGTTTCTTAAATTATTATGAGGAATCATCTTATTTACTACCGTCGTTCTAAGTAAACAAGATGCAATAACATGATGAACATCACATGCAATCAAATAGTAGTGACATGATATGACCAATATCATATAGCTCCTTTGATCTCCATCTTCGGGGCTCCATGATCATCTTCGTCACCGGCATGACACCATGATCTCCATCATCATGATCTCCATCATCGTGTCTCCATGAAGTTGCTCGCCAACTATTACTTCTACTACTATGGCTAACGGTTTAACAATAAAGTAAAGTAATTACATGACATTAAATCATTGACACGCAGGTCATACAATAATTAAAACAACTCCTATGGCTCCTGCCGGTTGTCATACTCATCGACATGCAAGTCGTGATTCCTATTACAAGAACATGATCTCATACATCACATATACTAGTAGAACGCTCGTGCGTTCCTACGGGCTATAATACATATAAATGAATCCAACAAATGATTAAAATCACCTTCAAGGTCGAAACTCATTTCTTGCTCGTATGTCCGGATGGACATCAAACAGACGCCAAACTAGGCTGTACTTACTGGAAGGGACGAGCATTGTCTGAAGTAAGGCAGGATGTCGTTGAGGGAGTCTTGGATTCAGGGGTCCTCAGGTGTCCGGCCCAGGAGTATGGGCCGGGTTGGATGGGATGTAAAATATCAAGATGAAGACCATCCAACATGTCCGGGTGGGACTTCTCCATACGTGTCAGGCGAGATTAGAGTCCGGGTGTATCATTTCCTTCCCTGATGAACTGACCTTGTACAAAACTTAGGCCCCTCCGGTGTGTATATAAACTGGAGGGGTTAGTCCGTAGAGGCTATCCTCATTACCGTCATCGGAATATTCATAGGCTAGATATCTAGGGTTTAGCCGCCACGATCTCGAGGTAGATCAACTCTTGTAATCTCTATACTCTTCGAATATAATCAAACATGATTAGGGTTTTACCTTCTTTAAAAGGGTCCGAACCTGGGTAAACATTGTGTCCCTTAGTCCCATGTTACCATCGATCCCTAGATGCACAGCTCGGGCCCCCCTGCCCAAGATCTACCGGTTTTGACACCGACAGTAGTTCCATCTTGCCATGTGGGTCCTTTGGAAACGTGGCCGCAAGGCGGAAGGGCCGGTTCCTATTGGAGGGGCCATGCCTCGTCCACTCATTCATCACCGCACTTGCACCCCGCCCTTGCGGAAGTTCGGCCACGTCGTGCCGGAGTAGCAGTGCCGGCTCGGGTCCCTCCACCGTGCCTTCTCTCTGGATGAGCGAATAGGCAGGCGGGAGGATGTTTGGTGATACGGCCCAGGATATGCTCCCATGCTACAGGTCAGTTTGGGGCATTGGATCTGGATTGTAGGAACAGGATCAAGCATGCTCATGTCCTTCTGGCAAATATACAGACACCCTTGGTTATTCAACACATCAGGGAGAAGTGTGTACCTGTCCCTTCCATGGTTCTGGATGACTTCGACTGTTTCTACGTCCTGAAATCTGCACTTTTGTTGGGAAAATCTACAAGTGAAAAACAGTCTCTGTCTAAAAAATCTACAAGTAGTATGGATCATATGATTCCGATTTTTTTAGAGAGTTGCCGAAAGAAGCCTAGCTACTATGTTCATCTAATAAATATTTACTGTAGCACAACAACTCATCAAACACTTGGTAGTATGAAACAATATCAACAGGCCCAACCGACAAAAAAATAGTGTTATATGATGATGCATCAGTGCCACTCAGTTCCAAAGAAGTGTTAAGTGGTCTGCTCTTCTTTGAAGCTTCACTTTTGAAGCACGAGGAGACGATGTAGTTTGTTCTAGTGTTCTGGAACTTCGGGGAAATTATACAGTGCTTCTTGGTTGTCTCGAGTGTGCATGTATTTGCAAAACCCATCCACGCACATGTTGTCTTTAGTGAGTTTGTATTTTGTTGCTTACCTTTCATGTGTCAGGAAAGCTACTTTGATTGGCTTGCTTACCTTTCATGAGTCAGGAAAGCTACTTTCATTGGCGGTGAAATACTCTCAGACTCTTTTGATTCAGAATTGGCTGTGAAATACTCTCAGGCTTTTTGACAGAGAATTGGCTGTGAAATACTCTCAGGCTTTTTAATTGAGAACTGGCTGTGAAATGAGTGTGGTTTTGTGTAGCTTGAGCTACACGGTACCCTTTATCTAGCCATCTATTTTGCCATCAAGATCCGTGCAGGCACATTTATCATTTTTGTTTCTCTCAAACGAAACAACGTATAAACTTCAAACTTTGCAGGACAACAAAACATTCTAATTACTACGTGGGAAAAAACTTTCAGATTTTTTCATGCATTTAAAATGCTAAAAATTATTTTTTTAATCAAAAAAATCACCATTTTGTATATTTATGTTGGTCCATAAAATCTGAAAGATTTTTCACACATTGAAGTTGTAAAGTTTGTTTGATCTGCAAAGTTTGAAGTCCATATGTTCTTTCATTTAAGAGAAACAAAAAAAAGAAATCTGCTTGTTGCAAGTTAGTTGGAGAGTACGGATCTCAAAGCAGTATTGAAGGGCTGAAGATAAGAGGTTCCATGTAGGATGAGCTACAAAGGAACTTTTTGATGTGAAATACTCTCAGGCTTTTTGATTGAGAATTGGCTATGAAATACCCTCAGGCTTTTTTATTGAGAATTATGTTTCTATGAGGCTGGCGATTCATAGATGTACATTTCTGGCTGACTGTATGCTTGCTAGCCAGTTTGATGCGGGGAGTAAGTTACGAAGACATGATGTTTCCAGGGGCATGATGAAAATGTACAAAGGGGTGTATTGAAATTGATTGGTCAACTGATCCTGCCCCTTCATGCATATCTGACGCATCTAAAGGCCCTGCAGCAGCCTATCACCTCAAAGGCTGGAGCACCCGATATTTTCCCATAGGGAGGCAGGTCAATCGTCTCATTGTTCGTGCATGCATTCATCGTCATAGCGGCATCCCTGCCAACATGCTCCGGCTCGATGTGCAAACTTGCACATGCAGCTAGCCAAGAAACTGTGCATGAGCTGATTGATTTTCCCAGTCAATCCAAGCAGTCACAGCGTTTACACTTAAAAATGTGTAATTTAGTTAAACATGTTGAATATGATACTCCCTCTGTAAACTAATATAAGATGTTTTAGATCACTAAATAGTTATCTAAAATGTCATATATTAGTTTGCAGAGGGAGTACCAATTAACAGACATGAGTCTATTCATGTCCAACAAGATGAAGACCAATGTTTTCCTAAATCCGGTCACAACGTCAGTTTGAAAGATTTTTTGCTTTTGCAAAAATTGACCAAGTATAATATCTTAAGAGTTTTGTTTCTTCATATTCCTCTATGTAAATTCGGTGATGAGCTTGGTGTTCTCTAGCTTCTTATTTTAGTCCACCTTCTCCTTGCCCTTGCGTAGAATAATCTGTTCTGATATCCCTGGCATCAGTATGAAACATTGATAAATTTATGCTAATGGAAAATATACATGATACAGAAGAAGAAAAACACATAGTTTGTAGAAACATGAGACTGTAAAAACATAGGAATATGAAAAACACATTGTATGAAATGTCATGCCCTTCAAATCATGGAGACTGTAAAAACGTAGGAATATGAAAAATAGATTGTAGGATTTGATTTTGTTTGATTGCATCACATGGAAAAAAAGGATTTTATCCAAAGATATTGGAGTGGGTTCTAGATTTCCTCCGGAATGTAGTAGTAATGATTCCTTAGGAAAAAATCATGTAAAAAAACTATGAAAAATTCTTTGAATCAAAGAGGCCCTGAGTATCAGAAAGAATGATATAGTGCAGAGTTTGTTTGGGACAACCAAAATAAATAGTACACCATCTAACGCCGCTCTTTTTTGTATAACATGTTGTAAATAAATAATACTCTGTCCCACAATATAAGACGGAGGGTGGGAGTACCGGCTAAGTTCTCAACACAAGTACACATATACACATTACGGAGTACTAATGCATGATGCAAATTGAGATATTCTTGAGCTACCTTCATTTACATCAATTAAGAAAGCACCATACCTTTCGGTTGGTAAATAGAATTGACACCTTACAGACGGGAAAAAACCATATGAAAATGCCTTTGATACTTAGTGGTAAGCCAGCAGAGAACTTAGTGCTTCCCGGCCCCAACATTCCACCTTGAGACTTGTCTTGCTTGCAAAACAGAAGCAAAGCTTTGGCAGGAGCAGCGACAGAGGGCGTATCAGTCAACATCTTTCTGTCGAGGAAAATGAAACATGATTTATAAGAAGGAAGCGGCAACTGCAAATGTTGGCCAAAGAAAGCAAGGCGTAGAAGGAACAGCAAGTACCACTTCATAGGATTGTTGACATCTTAGTTTCCAAGAGTTGCTTAATCAGCGAGTGAGAAGATAATAACTCTTAGCTAGGATGTTGCACAAAGTAAACAACACATAAAGGCAAGGACGGAGCACCTAGTCGCACCTAGTTGCAGATAAAGTCACTTCCATTGCAAGCGCTGGCAACGCTTCAAGATAACACGAGGAAAGAAAAAATAATGGTAAGTCGAAGTGTATCCTTAGTAATGTACAAAAAAAATTGACAGACAACCAACGGTCAAACAAAAAGTGCAAGTGAAGGAAGCATTTCCTGCTCAATTTATATGATATAGCAAAACAAAATATTTTATACTATGGGTATGGTACTGAGAGAAGCTCATCATACACAAAGTCAAAGGCATAGGAAATTTCATCCACACATAGCCATATGTAGAAATCGTTTAATGACAGAAGTAAAAAAATAGAGGAAAATGCAAGGAGGGAACAAAACCATTTTGTGTGATATTATGGTTAAAAATATGGTCCTAACCACAGAAAAAACAAATAGAGCAATGGTTGATATATATTTCAAAGTTACCTTCAAGTTCCTCCTTATAAGTATCCACTCTCTGCTCGCAAAACAATTGCAATTCCTACAGATTTATGGTTGAGTAGTACCTCGGTAATCAGCTAGAAACTTTTTGGCTAACTTGTCCTTCTGGTTTGCCATATAACTTGTCATATATAATACCATTTCCTGAAAATTAAGAGATAGATTTAGGTGTTTATAAAAAAAATGCAAACTTGACTTTCCAAACTGAAGAAAAAGAAATACGAAAAATATATAGGCACCTTAATCGAACAATTGCTAAGAAAAAGAAAGGAACTTAGATTGTTGTTCACTCTTAGGTACCTACTATATCTTTCAGTTTGCATGTAACAATATTGTGTGTTCCCTTTGGTTGTGTCACCGACAAAGAAAATAAAACATCATCTCTGCTGATTGTAATTTCCGGGGTCAGACATCATAAGAGTCCATTTCTAAATCCAATGGGAACTTGGGATTCAATTATTGCCTAGATTATTATTTATCAGAAGTCCTTGGCTAAAAGAAGAGCACAGTGCACAATTGAGAAGACATCATAATGTGTTGGAAAAACATTATTCAGATGATCTGGATGAACGAGAACCAGCAGCCAGCATCCTTCATGTCACTCGATCTACGACCAAACAAAATAAAAAACAAACTTCATTCTCTTCCCAGCTCATCACTAAAGTGTGCACCTTGCCATAGCTCTTTGTAGGTGGAGTAGGCTGTAAGTGCTGATGGTATTTACCAACAATGATGCTGCTGTTGAGCTCATCACCAGTATCTGCGAAAAAAATGGCAAAGGTACATATGTTTTTCCACAGAAAGGTAAATTGATGACTGAAAAAACATAAGCAACACACATCAGATAGTTGAAGGCAAGAAAAGGAAGGTATTCGATTGGCTCACATGAATACACCTTCGCTAAAACCAGCAAAAGGAAGACAATGAATGAATCCTAATGCTTGCCGATCAGATGCATTACGCCAGCGAAGATATCAACAAAAAAAGAGTTCTGCAGTTCATATTAATGCAAAGAGAATATACTACAGGGAAACAGTGGTCCCATACCATGTACACAGGCTGTCTAAAGTAATATTTCACATGAGCTTCCCTATAAGCTTCATGCAGTATATAAGATACTGAGATCAGCGGACCACTTTCATATCTCATAGGTGACTCACTTTCCCTGCCGGCTCTTCAGATTGTCATGTACTGGTTGCTTTGTTATCCCAGTTGGCCGCTGGTGCCACAAGAACTGCGTATTGAAGTTGTAAGGTTACATAAATGAAAAGTAATTAGTTTAGATAACTATGTTAATATGTGTTTTTTGTCAAAAATTATCAAGTTACTAATGATTAGAAGTAATACCATTTAGCTCACTATGAATCTGAATTCGACTATGTATAGTAAGTCCAAATCAAATCCACATACAAGTCCAATGTAGTTTTGTACTATTAATTAACACAACCAAGTATATTGATAGGAAAGATAACCTTTGTTGATTGAAATATTGCCAGATCCACTCCTTTGTTTGAATAGCAACTGGCACTGGCACGACCGCATCCCCTTTGTCATAGATCAATAGACAGCAAAAATGGAGCGACATTAATGTGGGTTTACTCCCATGACAGTTTGCATAGTAAGAAACTGAGAATACATATGGCTAGATAATGAGATTCTTTTGCATCATCGTGTTCTTACTCTTACTTTAAAATGTGGTAGCAACAATTAGAAAGATTCTAATACGTTAGTTTAGGCACAACGGAAAATTCAGTGCATGTACCTGAAATCAACACCGGCTATGATGGTCAGCAGGGTAAACTTCTATTTACCCTTCATAAGGACCCTTTTCATCGAATCCGCTCCAACTAAAGTGGGAGAGACAGACACCCGCTAGAAACCTTATGCAACTAGTGCATGTCAGTCGGTGGAACCTGCCTCACGTAAGCGTACGTGTAAGGTCGGTCCGGGCCGCTTCATTCCACAATACCGCTGAAGCAAAATAAGACTATTAGTGGCAAGAAAGTTGACAACATCTACACCCACAACAAATTTGTGTTCTACTCGTACAAAGAGAACTACGCATATACCTAGCTTATGATGCCACTGTTGGGGAACGTTGCAGAAAATAAAAAATTTCCTACGGTTTCACCAAGATCAATCTATGAGTTCATCTAGCAACGAGAGAGAGGAGTGCATCTACATACCCTTGTAGATCGAGCGGAAGCGTTCAAGAGAACGGGGTTGAGGGATTCGTACTCGTCGTGATCCAAATCACCGATGATCCTAGTGCTGAACGGACAGCACCTCCGCGTTCAACACACGTACGGTTGGGGAAGACATCTCCTCCTTGTTGATCCAGCAAGGGCGGAAGGAGAGGTTGATGGAGATCCAGCAGCACGACGGCGTGGTGGTGGATGCAGCAGGGATCTCGGCAGGGCTTCGCCAAGCTTCTACGAGAGGGAGAGGTGGAGCAAGGGGAGAGGGAGGCGCCAAGAGCATGGGTGCGGCTGCCCTCCCTCCCCCCTCCTTTATATAGGGCCCCTAGGGGGGGCGCCGGCCCTAGGAGATGGGATCTCCAAGGGGGGGCGGCGGCCAGGGGGGTGGCTTGCCCCCCAAGCCAGGTGGAGGCGCCCCCACCCCTAGGGTTTCCCAACCCTAGGCGCAGGGGGGCCAAGGGGGGTGCACCAGCCCACCAGGCGCTGGTTCCCCTCCCACTTTAGCCCATGGGGCCCTCCGGGAAGTTGGCCCCACCCGGTGGACCCCCAGGACCCTTTCGGTGGTCCCGGTACAATACCGGTGACCCCCAAAACTTTCTCGATGGCCGAAACCTGACTTCCTATATATAATTCTTTACCTCCGGACCATTCCGGAACTCCTCGTGATGTCCGGGATCTCATCCGGGACTCCGAACAACTTTCGGTTTACTGCATACTCATATCTCTACAACCCTAGCGTCACTGAACCTTAAGTGTGTAGACCCTACGGGTTCGGGAGACATGCAGACATGACCGAGACTGCTCTCCGGTCAATAACCAACATCGGGATCTGGATACCCATGTTGGCTCCCACATGCTCCCCGATGATCTCATCGGATGAACCACGATGTCGAGGATTCAAGCAACCCCGTATACAATTCTCTTTGTCAATCGGTACGTTACTTGCCCAAGACTCGATCATCGGTATCCAATTACCTCGTTCAATCTCGTTACCGGCAAGTCACTTTACTCGTACCGTAATGCATGATCCCGTGACCAAACACTTGGTCACTTTGAGCTCATTATGATGATGCATTACCGAGTAGGCCCAGAGATACATCTCCGTCATACGGAGTGACAAATCCCAATCTCGACCCGTGTCAACCCAATAGACACTTTCGAAGATACCCGTAGTATACCTTTATAGTCACCCAGTTACGTTGTGACGTTTGGTACACCCAAAGCACTCCTACGGTATCCCGGAGTTACACGATCTCATGGTCTAAGGAAAAGATACTTGACATTGGAAAAGCTCTAGCAAACGAACTACACGATCTTGTGCTATGCTTAGGATTGGGTCTTGTCCATCACATCATTCTCCTAATGATGTGATACCGTTATCAATGACATCCAATGTCCATAGTCAGAAAATCATGACTATCAGTTGATCAACGAGCTAGTCAACTAGAGGCTCACTAGGGACATGTTGTGGTCTATGTATTCACACATGTATTACTATTTTCGGATAACACAATTATAGCATGAATAATAGACAATTATCATGACCAAAAAAATATAATAATCTTTTATTATTGCCTCTAGGGCATATTTCCAACACACAGGCCCCGACTGAGCTGCATCCGGTTGGCCGCTGCTAGATCCATCCACATGTGCACCGCAGCTGCCGGACTCCGAGTTGTGTTCGTCCCGCGGGCGGTGGGACGCGCGACAATAATTAGATCCGCTTGGATGGGGAAGCTAGCAAATGCAAAAATTGGATCTGGAGAACAAATGCTAGGAAGGAGGAAAAATACCATGTTGTTGTGGCTCCAGTGTGTCGCCCCCAATGCCGGTATGGGAGGAATCGCCGCCAGGTGGATCGGATAAGTAAATTTCTCGCCGGCGGCTGGTTGAGTGGGGGTGGGGGTGGGGTGGGGGGGGGGTTGTGTTGTGAGAAGCGAGCTACGGGAGGATGGCTGTTTTAGCCCTAGACATGCTTGCAAAGTGGGGCGTTGGGTCAAAGGCGAGCAGGCCACGTGTCTCCGGTCATGTGATACTGAAAAGTGGGGCAGAGATCAATGCGAGCAGTGCCGCGTGTCCCAGACACTATGGGACTACAACGGCGGTGGATTTGTCTACCTGGGACTTTTTATGGACTGCGCTTCAACCGGGTTTTATTAAGTAAAAAAACATCTGATATCCACCTGATATAAGTCTCTGAACAATGGGAAAAAAGCTGGGGCCATGGATAATAAACAACCCTTACTTCATTACAAAAGTGCGACGGGCCATTACATAAGTAGATCGACACATGCACACATACTAATTTGGTTTTGTGCGACTGGCGGAGTAAACAGGCTTAGCGGTACAGGGAGCCACCCTGATTTAATTTGCCTAATACACTAAATTGACGCATAACAGGCGTCCGACATGATCCATCACAACATGCTGACTACAGGTTCAGCCCCACCCAGTCCTACTTAGCAAGTACAACCACCATAACGAGAGCAGTGAGCATGATGTTGACAACCATCATGATAATAGCGACAACAACGAGGCTCTGTCCTGCAGGGAGGGCTCCGGCTGCGGCGACCGGCCTAACCGCTTCAGCAATCAGGTTGTTCGCCGTCGGCGGGCGGGCTGCACTTGGTGGGGGATTTGTGCCTGGATCTCGACCTGGTTGGCAACTAGAACCATCTGAGCCATCTCGTTGCCCTGGTGGGCACCAAATCCCTGGCCGGCTAGGTTCATTCTGGCTTGCCGTCGAGCGGTGGCGATCTCGTGAGGTGTCATCCTCCTGCAGTACGCTTGCTGAAACTCAAAAAAAACGGCACTGTCGTGCCTGCACAATAAAAAGGTATGATTTCCACAAGAATTAGGCTGGGCTCATCTTAGAAGACCGATGCGTCGAATGCGAAGCCTTTCTGATTTAGAAGAGAAACTTACATCGTACCGCATGCTGATACGTCTCCAATGTATCTATAATTTTTTATTGTTCCATTCTATTATATTACCTGTTTTGAATGTTTATGAGCTTTACTTTACACTTTTATATCATTTTTGGGACTAACCTACTAACTAGAGGCCCAACCCGCATTGCTATTTTTTTTGCCTATTTCAGTATTTCGAAGAAAAGGAATATCAAACGGAGTCCAAATGGAATGAAACCTCCGGGAGCGTGATGTTTGGAACAAACGTGATCCAGAGGACTTGGAGTGCAAGTTAAGAAGCTCCCGAGGCAGCCACGAGGGTGGAGGGCACCCCCCCCTACAGGGCGCGCCCCCTATCTCGTGGGCCCCTCGGGCATCCACCGACGTGAAGGAAATATGCCCTAGAGGCAATAATAAAGTTATTATTTATTTCCTCATATCATGATAAATGTTTATTATTCATGCTAGAATTGTATTAACCGGAAACAATGATACATGTGTGAATACATAGACAAACATATAGTCACTAGTATGCCTCTACTTGACTAGCTCGTTTATCAAAGATGGTTATGTTTCCTAGCCATGAACAAAAGAGTTGTCATTTGATTAACGGGATCACATCATTAGGAGAATGATGTGATTGACATGACCCATTCCGTTAGCCTAGCACTTGATCGTTTAGTATGTTGCTATTGATTTCTTCATGACTTATACATGTTCCTGTAACTATGAGATTATGCAACTCCCGTTTACCGGAGGAACACTTTGTGTGCTACCAAACGTCACAACGTAACTGGGTGATTATAAAGGTGCTCTACAGGTGTCTCCAAAGGTACATGTTGAGTTGGCATAATTCGAGATTAGGTTTTGTCACTCTGATTGTCGGAGAGGTATCTCTGGGCCATCTTGGTAATACACATCACTTAAGCCTTGCAAGCATTGTAACTAATGAGCTAGTTATAAAATGATGTATTACGGAACGAGTAAAGAGACTTGCCGGTAACGAGATTGAACTAGGTATTGGATACCGACGATCGAATATCGGGCAAGTAACATACCGATGACAAAGGGAACAACGTATGTTGTTATGCGGTTTGACCGATAAAGATCTTCGTAGAATATGTAGGAACCAATATGGACATCCAGGTTCCGCTATTGGTTATTGACCGAGAATAGTTCTAGGTCATGTCTACATAGTTCTCGAACCCGTAGGGTCCGCACGCTTAACGTTATGATGACAGTTTTATTATGAGTTTATAAGTTTTGATGTACCGAAGTTTGTTCGAAGTCCCGGATGTGATCACGGACATGATGAGGAGTCTCGAAATGATCGAGACATAAAGATTGATATATTGGACGGATACATTTGGATACCGAAAAGGTTCCGGATGAGATTGGGAATATACCGGAGCTCCGGGAGGTTACCGGAACCCCCCGGTAAGTATATGGGCCTTATTGGGCCTTAGTAGAAAGGAGGGAGAAGGAGCAAAGGAGGGGGGCACCCCCCCCCAAGCCCAATCCGAATTGGGAGGGGGGCCGGCCCCCCCTTTCCTTCTTCCCTCCCCTCTCTTCCTTCCCTCTCCTACTCCTAATAGGAAAGGGGGGGCCAAACCTACTTGGAGTAGGATTGCCCCCCCTAGGGCGCGCCTCTCCCCTTGGCCGGCCCCCTCCTCCTCTCCCCATTTATATACGGGGGAGGGGGCACCCCTAGGACATACAAGTTGATCTACGGATTGTTCCTTAGCCGTGTGCGGTGCCCCCCTCCACCATATTCCACCTCGGTCATATCGTCGCGGAGTTTAGGCGAAGCCCTGCGCCGGTAGAACATCATCATCGTCACCACGCCGTCGTGGTGACGGAACTCATCCCCGACACTTTGCTGGATTGGAGCCCGGAGAACGTCATCGAGCTAAACGTGTGCTGAACGCGGAGGTGCCGTACGTTCGGTGCTTGGATCGGTCGGATCATGAAGACGTACGACTACATCAACCACGTTGTCATAACGCTTCCGCTTAACGGTCTACGAGGGTACATAGACAATACTCTCCCCTCTCGTTGCTATGCATCACCATGATCTTGTGTGTGCGTAGGAATTTTTTTGAAATTACTACGTTCTCCAACAGTGGTATCAGAGCCTAGGTTTTATGCGTTGATGTTATATGCACGAGTAGAACACAAGTGAGTTGTGGGCGATACAAGTCATACTGCTTACCAGCATGTCATACTTTGGTTCAGCGGTATTGTTGGATGAAGCGGCCCGGACCGACATTACGCGTACGCTTACGCGAGACTGGTTTTACCGCCGTGCTTTGCACATAGGTGACTAGCGGGTGTCTGTTTCTCCAACTTTAGTTGAACCGAGTGTGGCTACGCCCGGTCCTTGCGAAGGTTAAAACAGCACTAACTTGACAAACTATCGTTGTGGTTTTGATGCGTAGGTAAGAACGGTTCTTGCTCAGCCCGTAGCAGCCACGTAAAACTTGCAACAACAAAGTAGAGGACGTCTAACTTGTTTTTGCAGGGCATGTTGTGATGTGATATGGTCAAGACGTGATGCTATATTTTATTGTATGAGATGATCATGTTTTGTAACCGAAGTTATCGGCAACTGGCAGGAGCCATATGGTTGTCGCTTTATTGTATGAAATGGAAACGCCCTGTAATTGCTTTACTTTATCTCTAAGCGGTAGCGATAGTCGTAGAAGCAATAGATGGCGTAAACGACAATGGTGCTACGATGGAGATCAAGGTGTCGCGCCGGTGACGATGGTGATCATGATGGTGCTTCGGAGATGGAGATCACAAGCACAAGATGATGATGGCCATATCATATCACTTATATTGATTGCATGTGATGTTTATCCTTTATGCATCTTATCTTGCTTTGATTGACGGTAGCATTTTAAGATGATCTCTCACTAATGATCAAGAAGTGTTCTCCCTGAGTATGCACCATTGCGAAAGTTCTTCGTGCTGAGACACCACGTGATGATCGGGTGTGATAGGCTCTACGTTCAAATACAACGGGTGCAAAACAGTTGCACACGCGGAATACTCAGGTTAACCTTGACGTGCCTAGCATATACAGATATGGCCTCGGAACACGGAGACCGAAAGGTCGAGCGTGAATCATATAGTAGATATGATCAACATAGTGATGTTCACCATTGAAAACTACTCCATCTCAAGTGATGATCGGACATGGTTTAGTTGATTTGGATCACGTAATCACTTAGATGACTAGAGAGATGTCTGTCTAAGTGGGAGTTCTTAAGTAATATGATTAATTGAACTTAAATTTATCATGAACTTAGTAACTGATAGTATTTTACTTGTCTATGTTTGTTGTAGATAGATGGCTCGTGCTGTTGTTCCGTTGAATTTTAATGCGTTCCTTGAGAAAGCAAAGTTGAAAGATGATGGTAGAAATTACACGGACTGGGTCCGTAACCTGAGGATTATCCTCATTGCTGCACAGAAGAATTACGTCCTGGAAGCACCGCTGGGTGCCAGGCCTGCTGCTGATGCAACTGACGACGTTAAGAACGTCTGGCAGAGCAAAGCTGATGACTACTCGATAGTTCAGTGTGCCATGCTTTACGGCTTAGAACCGGGTCTTCAACGACGTTTTGAACGTCATGGAGCATATGAGATGTTCCAGGAGTTGAAGTTAATATTTCAAGCAAATGCCGGGATTGAGAGATATGAAGTCTCCAATAAGTTCTATAGCTGCAAGATGGAGGAGAATAGTTCTGTCAGTGAACACATACTCAAAATGTCTGGGTATAATAATCACTTGATTCAACTGGGAGTTAATCTTCCTGATGATAGTGTCATTGACAGAATTCTTCAATCACTGCCACCAAGCTATAAGAGCTTCGTGATGAACTATAATATGCAAGGGATGGACAAGACTATTCCCGAGCTCTTCGCAATGCTAAAAGCCGTGGAGGTAGAAATCAAGAAGGAGCATCAAGTGTTGATGGTTAACAAGACCACCAGTTTTAAGAAAAAGGGCAAAGGGAAGAAGAAGGGGAACTTCAAGAAGAACAGCAAACAAGTTGCTGCTCAAGAGAAGAAACCCAAGTCTGGACCTAAGCCTGAGACTGAGTGCTTCTACTGCAAGCAGACTGGACACTGGAAGCGGAACTGCCCCAAGTATTTGGCAGATAAGAAGGATGGCAAAGTGAACAAAGGTATATGTGATATACATGTTATTGATGTGTACCTTACTAATGCTCGCAGTAGTACCTGGGTATTTGATACTGGTTCTGTTGCTAATATTTGCAACTCGAAACAGGGACTACGGATTAAGCGAAGATTAGCTAAGGACGAGGTGACGATGCGCGTGGGAAATGGTTCCAAAGTCGATGTGATCGCAGTCGGCACGCTACCTCTACATCTACCATCGGGATTAGTTTTAGACCTAAATAATTGTTATTTGGTGCCAGCGTTGAGCATGAACATTATATCTGGATCTTGTTTGATGCGAGACGGTTATTCATTTAAATCAGAGAATAATGATTGTTCTATTTATATGAGTAATATCTTTTATGGTCATGCACCCTTGAAGAGTGGTCTATTTTTATTGAATCTCGATAGTAGTGATACACATATTCATAGTGTTGAAACCAAAAGATGCAGAGTTGATAATGATAGTGCAACTTATTTGTGGCACTGCCGTTTAGGTCATATCGGTATAAAGCGCATGAAGAAACTCCATACTGATGGGCTTTTGGAATCACTTGATTATGAATCACTTGGTACTTGCGAACCGTGCCTCATGGGCAAGATGACTAAAACACTGTTCTCCGGAACTATGGAGCGAGCAACTGATTTGTTGGAAATCATACATACTGATATTTGTGGTCCAATGAATGTTGAAGCTCGCGGCGGGTATCGTTATTTTCTCACATTCACAGATGATTTGAGCAGATATGGGTATATCTACTTAATGAAACACAAGTCTGAAACATTTGAAAAGTTCAAAGAATTTCAGAGTGAAGTGGAAAATCATCTTAACAAGAAAATAAAGTTTCTACGATCTGATCGTGGAGGAGAATATTTGAGTTACGAGTTTGGTTTACATTTGAAACAATGCGGAATAGTTTCACAACTCACGCCACCCGGAACACCACAACGTAATGGTGTGTCCGAACGTCGTAATCGTACTTTACTAGATATGGTGCGATCTATGATGTCTCTTACTGATTTACCGCTATCGCACTGGGGTTATGCTTTAGAGACGACCGCATTCACGTTGAATAGGGCACCATCAAAATCCGTTGAGACGACGCCTTATGAACTGTGGTTTGGCAAGAAACCAAAGTTGTCGTTTCTTAAAGTTTGGGGCTGCGATGCTTATGTGAAGAAACTTCAACCAGATAAGCTCGAACCTAAATCGGAGAAATGTGTCTTCATAGGATACCCAAAAGAAACTATTGGGTACACCTTCTATCACAGATCTGAGGGCAAGATTTTCGTTGCTAAAATCGTATCCTTTCTAGAGAAGGAGTTTCTTTCGAAAGAAGTGAGTGGGAGGAAAGTAGAACTTGATGAGGTAACTGTACCTTCTCCCTTATTGGAAAGTAGTTCATCACAAGAACCGGTTCCTGTGACAACTATACCAATGGGTGAGGAAACTAATGATATTGATCATGAAACTTCAGATCAAGTTTCTACTGAACCTCGTAGGTCTACCAGAGTAAGATCCGCACCAGAGTGGTACGGTAATCCTATTCTGGAAGTCATGTTACTTAACCATGATGAACCTATGAACTATGAGGAAGCGATGATGAGCCCAGATTCCGCAAAATGGCTAGAGGCCATGAAATCTGAGATGGGATCCATGTATGAGAACAAAGTATGGACTTTGGTTGACTTGCCCGATGATCGGCAATCCATTGAGAATAAATGGATCTTTAAGAAGAAGACTGACGCTGACGGTAATGTAACTGTCTATAAAGCTCGACTTGTTGCGAAAGGTTTTCGACAAGTTCAAGGGGTTGACTATGATGAGACCTTCTCACCAGTAGCGATGCTTAAGTCTGTCCGAATCATGTTACCAATTGCCGCATTTTATGATTATGAAATATGGCAAATGGATGTCAAAACTGCATTCCTGAATGGATTTCTGGAAGAAGAGTTGTATATGATGCAACCGAAAGGTTTTGTCGATCCTAAAGGAGCTAACAAAGTGTGCAAGCTCCAGCGATCAATCTATGGTCTGGTGCAAGCCTCTCGGAGTTGGAATAAACGCTTTGATAGTGTGATCAAAGCATATGGTTTTATACAGACTTTTGGAGAAGCTTGTATTTACAAGAAAGTGAGTGGGAGCTCTATAGCATTTCTAATATTATATGTGGACGACATATTGTTGATTGGAAATGATATAGAATTTCTGGATAGCATAAAAGGATACTTGAATAAAAGTTTTTCAATGAAAGACCTCGGTGAAGCTGCTTACATATTGGGCATCAAGATCTATAGAGATAGATCAAGACGCTTGATTGGACTTTCACAATGCACGTACCTTGATAAAGTGTTGAAAAGGTTCAATATGGATCAGGCAAAGAAAGGGTTCTTGCCTGTATTACAAGGTATAAAATTGAGTTAGACTCAATGCCCGACCACTGCAAAAGATAGAGAGAAAATGAAGGGAGTTCCCTATGCTTCAGCCATAGGCTCTATCATGTATGCAATGCTGTGTACCAGACCTGATGTGTGCCTTGCTATTAGTTTAGCAGGGAGGTACCAAAGTAATCCAGGAGTGGATCACTGGACAGCGGTCAAGAACATCCTGAAATACCTGAAAAGGACTAAGGATATGTTTCTCGTATATGGAGGTGACAAAGAGCTAGTCGTAAATGGTTACGTCGATGCAAGCTTTGACACTGATCCGGATGATTCTAAATCGCAAACCGGATACGTATTTTTATTAAACGGTGGAGCTGTAAGTTGGTGCAGTTCTAAACAAAGCGTCGTGGCGGGATCTACATGTGAAGCAGAGTACATAGCTGCTTCGGAAGCAGCAAATGAAGGAGTCTGGATGAAGGAGTTCATTACCGATCTAGGTGTTATACCTAGTGCATCGGGACCAATGAAGATCTTCTGTGACAATACTGGTGCAATTGCCTTGGCAAAGGAATCCAGATTTCACAAGAGGACCAAGCACATCAAGAGACGCTTCAATTCCATCCAGGACCAAGTCCAAGTGGGAGACATAGAGATTTGCAAGATACATACGGATCTGAATGTTGCAGACCCTCTCACGAGCAAAACATGATCAGCACCAAGACTCCATGGGTGTTAGAATCATTACTATGTAATCTAGATTATTGACTCTAGTGCAAGTGGGAGACTGAAGGAAATATGCCCTAGAGGCAATAATAAAGTTATTATTTATTTCCTCATATCATGGTAAATGTTTATTATTCATGCTAGAATTGTATTAACCGGAAACAATGATACATGTGTGAATACATAGACAAACATATAGTCACTAGTATGCCTCTACTTGACTAGCTCGTTTATCAAAGATGGTTATGTTTCCTAGCCATGAACAAAAGAGTTGTCATTTGATTAACGGGATCACATCATTAGGAGAATGATGTGATTGACATGACCCATTTCCTTAGCCTAGCACTTGATCATTTAGTATGTTGCTATTGCTTTCTTCATGACTTATACATGTTCCTGTAACTATGAGATTATGCAACTCCCGTTTACCGGAGGAACACTTTGTGTGCTACCAAACGTCACAACGTAACTGGGTGATTATAAAGGTGCTCTACAGGTGTCTCCAAAGGTACATGTTGAGTTGGCATAATTCGAGATTAGGTTTTGTCACTCTGATTGTCGGAGAGGTATCTCTGGGCCCTCTCGGTAATACACATCACTTAAGCCTTGCAAGCATTGTAACTAATGAGCTAGTTATGAAATGATGTATTACGGAACAAGTAAAGAGACTTGCTGGTAACGAGATTGAACTAGGTATTGGATACCGACGATCGAATCTCGGGCAAGTAACATACCGATGACAAAGGGAACAACGTATGCTGTTATGCGGTTTGACCGATAAAGATCTTCGTAGAATATGTAGGAACCAATATGGACATCCAGGTTCCGCTATTGGTTATTGACCGAGAATAGTTCTAGGTCATGTCTACATAGTTCTCGAACCCGTAGGGTCCGCACGCTTAACGTTACGATGACAGTTTTATTATGAGTTTATAAGTTTTGATGTACCGAAGTTTGTTCGGAGTCCCGCATGTGATCACGGACATGACGAGGAGTCTTGAAATGATCGAGACATAAAGATTGATATATTGGACGGATACATTTGGATACCGGAAAGGTTCCGGATGAGATTGGGAATATACCGGAGCTCCGGGAGGTTGCCGGAACCCCCCGGAAAGTATATGGGCCTTATAGGGCCTTAGTAGAAAGGAGGGAGAAGGAGCAAAGGAGGGGGGCACGCCCCCCCCCAAGCCCAATCCGAATTGGGAGGGGGGCCGGCCCCCCCTTTCCTTCTTCCCTCCCCTCTCTTCCTTCCCTCTCCTACTCCTAATAGGAAAGGGGGGGCCAAACCTACTTGGAGTAGGATTGCCCCCCTAGGGCGCGCCTCTCCCCTTGGCCGGCCCCCTCCTCCTCTCCCCCTTTATATACGGGGGAGGGGGCACGCCTAGGACATACAAGTTGATCTACGGATTGTTCCTTAGCCGTGTGCGGTGCCCCCCTCCACCATATTCCACCTCGGTCATATCGTCGCGGAGTTTAGGCGAAGCCCTGCGCTGGTAGAACATCATCATCGTCACCACGCCGTCGTGCTGACGGAACTCATCCCCGACGCTTTGCTGGATTGGAGCCCGGGGAACGTCATCGAGCTGGACGTGTGCTGAACGCGGAGGTGCCATGCGTTTGGTGCTTGGATCGGTCGGATCGTGAAGATGTACGACTACATCAACCGCGTTGTCATAACGCTTCCGCTTAACGGTCTACGAGGGTACGTAGACAATACTCTCCCCTCTCGTTGCTATGCCATCACCATGATCTTACTTCTTCCTCCTATATATACCCATATACCCGGAAACCATCAGGGGAGCCACCAAAGAAATATTTTCGGCACTGTAACCTTCAGTATCCGCGAGATCCCATCTTGGAGCCGTCACCGGCGCTCTGCCGGAGGGGGAATCCACCATGGAAGGCCTCTACATCAACCCCAAGGCCTCTCCGAGGAGTTGTGAGTAGTTCACCATAGACCTTCGGGTCCATAGTTATTAGCTAGATGGATTCTTCTCTCTTTTTGGATCTCAATACCATGTTCTCCCCCTCTCTTGTGGAGATCTATTCGATGTAACTCTTTTTGCGGTGTGTTTGTCGAGATCCAATGAATTGTGGATTTATGATCAAGTTTATCTATGAGAAATATTTGAATCTCCTCTGAATTCTTTTATGTATGATTGAGTTATCTTTGCAAGTCTTTTCGAATTATCGGTTTGGTTTGGCCTACTAGATTGATCTTTCTTGCCATGGGAGAAGTGCTTAGCTTTGGGTTCAATCTTGCGGTGTCCTTTCCCAGTGATAGCAGGGGCAGCAAGGCATGTATTGTATTGTTGCCATCGAGGATAAAAAGATGGGGTTTATATCATATTGCATGAGTTTATCCCTCTACATCATGTCATCTTTCATAAAGCGTTACTCTGTTCTTATGAACTTAATACTCTAGATGCATACTGGATAGCAGTCGATGTGTGGAGTAATAGTAGTAGATGCAGGCAGGAGTCGGTCTACTTGTCACGGACGTGATGCCTATATACATGATCATGCCTAGATAATCTCATAATTATTCGCTTTTCTATCAATTGCTCGACAGTAATTTGTTCACCCACCGTAATACTTATGCTATCTTGAGAGAAGCCTCTAGTGAAACCTATGGCCCCTAGGTCTATCTCTTATCATATAAGCTTTCAATCTACTTTTATTTGCATCTTTACTTTTCCAATCAATATCATAAAATATCAAAAATATATTTAACTTATCATATTATCTCTATTGGATCTCACTTTCGCAAGTGGCCGTGAAGGGATTGACAACCCCTTTATCACGTTGGTTGCGAGTTCTTTGTTTGTTTGTGTAGGTGCGTGGGACTTTTGACGAGCCTCCTACTGGATTGATACCTTGGTTCTCAAAAACTGAGGGAAATACTTACGCTACTGTGCTGCATCACCCTTTCCTCTACAAGGAAACGAACGCAATCTCAAGACGTAGAAAGAAGGATTTCTAGCGCCATTGCCGGGGAGATCTTCGCTCAAGTCAAGACATACCAAGTACCCATCACAAACTCATCTTCCTCGCATTACATTATTTGCCATTTACCTCTCATTTTCTTCTCCCCCACTTCACCCATGCCGTTTTATTCGTCCTTCTTCTGTTCGTGTTTTTCGTTTGCTTTGATGTCTTACTTGGCTCATTTGCTCGTTTGGTTGGAATAGTTGTTTATTTATTGCTAAACAGAGAACCTAAGATCTATGGACCTCATCCGCTTGCTAATCTTTTTAAGAAATCCAATTATGATGAACAAATTGCTAGTGAGTTTTGTGCACTAGATTATCTTTATGAAGTTTTGCTTGAAATTCGTGAATCTGAAAATTGTGATAAAGAAATTTATGAAGAGATTCACGATGGCTCCTTGAATAAAAAGCATGATTGCAATGATTTTACTATAAATTCTCTTGATGTCAATTTTGCTAATAATATGCAAAACCCTAAGCTTGGGGATGCTAGTTTTGCTATGTCAACTACTTGTTGCAATGATTATGACTAGCACATATGCCCGTGCATTGCGCCGGGATAGATAATTGACATTTGCACCTAAACACCACAAAACTCAAATTTTAGAGAGAACATCCCTCGGCAACAGATTTTGAAACTGCTTGGCTATGATTTTTGTATATGGGCTCTTTCTCTCGGTTAGATGCTGGATGGGTACCCTTTTTGTGCAACACCTTTGATCAACATTAGTCACTCCATTCTCTTTTATTCCTCGATGCATACTCAAAGCTTCCAGGAATCTCACTTAAGCCATGCACTTTGATTGCAAACCATGTCATCTTTTATCGGATCTTCCTTTCTTTTATTTCATGATGCATCGGGTCCTTTCTCATCAAATAGTCCTCTATTTTTATTGGCATGCGCCAACCAGGTCCTTTTTCATCGAATCTTCCTCTCTTTTATTCACCAATCGGGTCCTCTTTCATGGGATATTCCTCTATTTTATTGGGGCATACAGGCATTAATTTCTTCCTTCATTTTCTATTATAAAGGAGACCCACACTTCACCCTTTTCTTGCGATGGCTTGCTGATTTTCAGGTAACTCATGGACGTATTTAAATTTGTGAAATTGGATTTTAAAAATCAAGGTGGTACTCTTTTTTTGAGTAACTAACCCAATTTCTATGTTCAATCCTCGGGGACAATGACGTAGCCTCTGCAATCGAAAAGAAAACCAAGGAATATGAAGCCCATCAGAGAAATTTGCTGGCTGTAGAAAAATCCCAGTTAGGAGCGTATTGGCCCAATATAGGTGATAGAGCAGCAGGAGAATTGATACAAAGCAGACCTAGCTTCCTCTAAAAAAACGAAGCAAACCTAGCCGTGCATACAAATTTGAAGTTCAATACAACACGTTAATTCACAACATCTAGTTTGCCTTGTTGGATACCGAGGTTGGAGTAGTTTGCGTGCTTACGAGTTCGACTCCCGCTAGACGCATTAATTTTTAGCACTTGAAGTGAAGGAAAAAACAATGCGACCCTGTACCACTAAATAAGTAGTGGAACAATTCACTCTGCATAGTGACGTCAAACGGACAAAAGTAAAAAAACATAAGTAAAAAATAGCATACATATAAAAAGACTTAAAACGGGACGAAACAAAACAGGACCAAACCAAGAATATCTATTCCCTTTAATAGTAGGTATAGGTATAGATTGGGGTGGTTCTTCTTATAATCTTGAAAATTTATTTAAGCCCCATGATGAATATGAGATTGATAATAGTGTTTGCAATAATATTGAAGGTGTGTTTGGAAGAGTGTCAACTTTAGATCCCACATATTTGGAGTATGTTCAATCTTATGATATTTTTGATAAAAGTGGGTTTGGAGATGTCATGACTTTAGTTAATGTTAATCCCACTATTTTGGAGGAGTGTCAACTTTGCATGCATGTGGATCATGTTGAAAATATTTTATGTGATAGCTATTTTGTTGAATTTGCTTATGATCCCACATGTAATTATTATGAGAGAGGAAAATATGATCGTAGAAATTTATCTTACTAAATTACCTCTCGTCATGTTGAGGTTGCTATCGTCTCTTTCTTCTTCCTTGCATATGCTAGTTTTTGCTTGTCTTGCAATTTTTTTTGCTTATAATATGCCTATTCATAGGAAGTATGTTAGACTTAGATGTGTTTGTCACATGTTTTATGATGCTCTCTTTATGCTTCAATTCTTGTCTTTTATGTGAGCATCATTGAAATCTCAATGCCTAGCTAAAAAGGCTTTAAAGAAAAGCGCTTGTCGGGAGACAACCCAATATTTTTCCTTGCTGTTATTTAATAAAATTTGCATCTACTTTCTGTTTAGATGTGTTTTCATGTTTTATTTAGTGTTTGTGCCAAGTAGAACCTATAGGATAGCCTATGGTATGAGTTAATTTGATTCTGCTGAAAAACAGAAACTTTGCACTCACGAGCAAAAATTTAATAAATCACAGAAACGTGATTTTGCGTCGATTCTTTTTGATGTAGATCAATATACAAATTGCCTAGGACTTACTATTTTGCTAGGATTTTTGGAGTTCCAGAAGTAACCAAAAGTTACAGATTCCTACAGACTGTTCTGTTTTTGACAGATTCTGCCTTTCATGTGTTGTTTGCTTATTTTGATGCATCTATGGCTAGTATGTAAGGGTATGAACCATAGAGAACTTGGAATACAGTAGGTTTAACACCAATATAAACAAAGAATGAGTTCATTACAGTACCTTATGTGGTGATTTTTCTTTCTTGCACTATCGGAGCGTATGAGATTTCATGTTGAGTTTTGTGTTGTGAAGTTTTCAAGTTTTGGGTAAAGATTTGATGGACTATGGAATAAGGAGTGGCAAAATCCTAAGCTTGGGGATGCCCATGGCACCCCAAGATATTCAAGAATAGCCAAAATCCTAAGCTTGGGGATGCCCCGGGAAGGCATCCCCTCTTTCGTCTTCGTTCATTGGTAACTTTACTTGGAGCTATATTTTTATTCGCCACATGATGTGGTTTGCTTGGAGCGTCGTGTATGACATTAGTCTTTGTTTTTTTTGTTTACCACAATCATCCTTTCTGTACACACCTTTTGGGAGAAGCCCACTTGCTTGGAATTTATTAGAATACTCTATGTGCTTCACTTATATCTTTTGAGCTAGATAATTTTTGCTCTAGTGCTTCACTTATATCTTTTAGAGCATGGTGGTGGTTTAATTTTGAAGAAATTGTTAATCTCTCATGCTTCACTTATATTATTTTGAGAGTCTCTTAGAACAGCATGGTATTTGCTATGGTTATAAAATTGGTCCTAGAATGGTAGGCATCCAAGTTGGGTATAATAAAAACTATCATAGGAAGTGAATTGGATGCTATGATCAATTTGATACTTGATGATTGTTTTGAGATATGGAGGTAGTGATATTAGAGTCATGCTAGTTGGGTGATTATGAATTTAAAGAATGCTTGTGTTGAAGTTAGCAAGTCCCGTAGCATGAACGTATGGTTAAAGTTGTGTAACAAATTTGAAACATGAGGTGTTCTTAGATTGTGCATCCTTATGAGTGGCGGTCAGGGACGAGCGATGGTCTTTTCCTACCAATCTATCCCTCTAGGAGCATGTGCGTAGTGCTTGGTTTTTGATGACTTGTGGATTTTTGCAATAAGTATATGAGTTCTTTTGACTAATGTTGAGTCCATGGATTATACGCACTCTCACCTTCCATCATTCCTAGCCTCTTCGGTACCGTGCATTGCCCTTTCTCACCTTGAGAGTTGGTGCAAACTTCGCCGGTGCATCCAAACCCCGTGATACGATGCGCTCTATCACACATAAACCTCCTTATATCTTCCTCAAAACAGCCACCATACCTACCTATTTATGGCATTTCCATAGCCATTCCGATATATATTGCCATGCAACTTTCCACCGTTCCGTTTTACATCATGACATGCATTACTATTCTCATATTACCTTGCATGATCATGTAGTTGACATCGTATTTGTGGCAAAGCCACCATGCATAAATTTTCATACATGTCACTCTTGATTCATTGCCCATCCCGGTACACCGCCGGAGGCATTCATATAGAGTCATATCTTTGTTCGAGTTTTGAGTTGTAATTCATGAGTTGTAAATATATAAAAGTGTGATGATCATCATTATTAGAGCATTGTCCCCAAAGAAAAAAAAAGGCCAAAGAAAAAAAAGAAAGGCCAAAGAAAAAAAGAAGAAAGGCCAAAAAAAAAGAAAGGCCAAAGAAAAAAAAGAAAAAGAAAAAAAAAAGAAAAAAAGGGGGCAATGTTACTATCTCTTTTCCACACTTGTGCTTCAAAGTAGCACCATGTTCTTCATATAGCGAGTCTCATATGTTGTCACTTTCATATACTAGTGGGAATTTTTGATTATAGAACTTGGCTTGTATATTCCTACGATGGGCTTCCTCAAATGCCCTAGGTCTTTGTGAGCAAGCAAGTTGGATGCACACCCACTAGTTTCTTTTGTTGAGCTTTCATATATTTATAGCTCTAGTGCATCCGTTGCATGGCAATCCCTACTCCTCATGTTGACATCAATCGATGGGCATCTCCATAGCCCGTTGATTATCCTCGTCAATGTGAGACTTTCTCTTTTTTTGTCTTCTCCACACAATCACCATCATTATTCTATTCCACCCATAGTGCTATATCCATGGCTCACGCTCATGTATAGCGTGAAAGTTAAAAAAAGTTTGAGATTATTTAACTATGAAACAATTGCTTGGCTTGTCATCGAGGGTGTATAAGATGGGAGAATTTTTGTGTGACAAAAATGAAGCATAGCCTAACTATATGATTTTGTAGGGATGAACTTTCTTTAGCCATGTTATTTTGAGAAGACATGATTGCTTTTATTAGTATGCTTAAAGTATTACTGTTTCTTATGTCAATATGAACTTTTACTTTGAATTATTTGGATCTGAACATTCATGCCACAATAAAGAGAAATACATTGAGAATTATGCTAGGTAGCATTCCACATCAAAAATTCTGTTTTTATCATTTACCTACTTGAGGACGAGCAGGAATTAAGCTTGGGGATGCTTGATACGTCTCCAACGTATCTATAATTTTTTATTGTTCCATGCTACTATATTACCTATTTTGGATGTTTATGGGCCTTACTTCACACTTTTATATCATTTTTGGGACTAACCTACTAACCGGAGGCCCAACCTGTATTGCTGTTTTTTGGCCTATTTCAGCATTTCGAAGAAAAGGAATATCAAACGGAGTCCAAACGGAATGAAACATTCAGGAGCGTGATTTTTGGAACAAATGTGATCCAGAGGACTTGGAGTGCAAGTCAAGAAGCTCCCGAGGCGGCCACGAGGGTGGAGGGTGAAGGAAATATGCCCTAGAGGCAATAATAAAGTTATTATTTATTTCCTTATATCATGATAAATGTTTATTATTCATGCTAGAATTGTATTAACCGGAAACATAATACATGTGTGAATACATAGACAAACATAGTGTCACTAGTATGCCTCTACTTGACTAGCTCGTTTATCAAAGATGGTTATGTTTCGTAGCCATGGACAAAAGAGTTGTCATTTGATTAACGGGATCACATCATTAGGAGAATGATGTGATTGACTTGACCCATTCCGTTAGCTTAGCACTTGATCGTTTAGTATGTTGCTATTGCTTTTTTCATGACTTATACATGTTCCTATGACTATGAGATTATGCAACTCCTGTTTACCGGAGGAACACTTTGTGTGCTACCAAACGTCACAACATAATTGGGTGATTATAAAGGAGCTCTACAGGTGTCTCCGATGGTACATGTTGGGTTGGCGTATTTCGAAATTAGGATTTGTCACTCCGATTGTCGGAGAGGTATCTCTGGGCCCACTCGGTAATGCACATCACTTTAAGCCTTGCAAGCAATGCAACTAATTAGTTAGTTGCGGGATGATGCATTACGGAACGAGTAAAGAGACTTGCCGGTAACGAGATTGAACTAGGTGTTGGATACCAACGATCGAATCTCGGGCAAGTAACATATCGATGACAAAAGGAATAACGTATGTTGTTATGCGGTTTGACCGATAAAGATCTTTGTAGAATATGTAGGAACCAATATGGGCATCCAGGTTCCGCTATTGGTTATTGACCGAGAATAGTTCTAAGTCATGTCTACATAGTTCTCGAACCCGTAGGGTCTGCACGTTTAACGTTACGATTACAGTTATATTATGAGTTTATGAGTTTTGATGTACCGAAGGAGTTCGGAGTCCCGGATGAGATCGGGGACATGACGAGGAGTCTCGAAATGGTCGAGATGTAAAGATCGATATATTGGACGACTATATTCAGACATCGGAAAGGTTCCGAGTGATTCGGGTATTTTTCGGAGTACCGGGGAGTTATGGGAATACGGGGAAGAGTATTGGGCCTTAACGGGCCTTAGTGAGAAGGAGCCAGGAGGTGGCGCGTGCCCCTCCCAAGCCCAGTCCGAATTGGACAAGGGGTTTGGGGCGCGGCCCCCCTCTCCCTTCCTTCTCCACTCCCCTCCTTTCCCCCCTTCTCCTAGTTGGACTAGGAAAGGAGTCCTACTCCCGGTGGGAGTAGGACTCCCCCTTGGCGCGCCCTCCTTGGCCGGCCGCACCTCCCCTCTCCCTCCTTTATATACGGGGGCAGGGGGGCACCCCATGACACACAAGTTGATCTACGGATTGTTCCTTAGCCGTGTGCGGTGCCCCCCTCCACCATATTCCACCTCGGTCATATCGTCGCAGAGTTTAGGCGAAGCCCTGCGCCGGTAGAACATCATCATCGTCACCACGCCGTCGTGCTGACGGAACTCATCCCCGACGCTTTGCTGGATTGGAACCCGGGGAACGTCATCGAGCTGGACGTGTGCTGAACGCGGAGGTGCCGTATGTTTGGTGCTTGGATCGGTCGGATCGTGAAGACGTATGACTACATCAACCGCGTTGTCATAACGCTTCCGCTTAATGGTCTACGAGGGTACATAGGCAATACTCTCCCCTCTCGTTGCTATGCCATCACCATGATCTTGCGTGTGCGTAGGAAATTTTTTGAAATTACTACGTTCCCCAACAGTGGCATCCGAGCCTAGGTTTTATGCGTTGATGTTATATGCACGAGTAGAACACAAGTGAGTTGTGGGCGATATAAGTCATACTGCTTACCAGCATGTCATACTTTGGTTCGGCGGTATTGTTGGATGAAGCGGCCCGGACCGACATTACGCGTACGTTTACGCGAGACTGGTTCTACCGACGTGCTTTGCACACAGGTGGCTGGCGGGTGTCAGTTTCTCCAACTTTAGTTGAACCGAGTGTGGCTACGCCCGGTCCTTGCGAAGGTTAAAACAGCACCAACTTGACAAACTATTGTTGTGGTTTTGATGCGTAGGTAAGATCAGTTTTGCTAAGCCCATAGCAGCCACGTAACACTTGCAACAACAAAGTAGAGGACGTCTAACTTGTTTTTGCAGGGCATGTTGTGATGTGATATGGTTAAGACGTGATGAGATATAAGTTGTTGTATGAGATGATCATGTTATGTTGAAGTTATCGGCAACTGGCAGAAGCCCTATGGTTGTCTCGTTGTTGCATAAGATGCAAGTGCCAAATAATTGCTTTACTTTATCGCTATGCGATAGCAATAGTTGCAAGAGCAATAGTTGGCGAGATGACCATGTGACGACACATTGATATAGATCAAGATGATGAAGATCATGGTGTCGTGCCGGTGACGATAGAGATCATGACAGTACTTTGGAGATGGTGATCAAAGGCGCAAGATGATCATGACCATATCATGTCACATATTTTGATTGCATATGATGTTTATCTGTTATACATCTTATTCTGTTTTGTTTGACGGTAGCATTTTAAGATGATCTCTCACTAATTATCAAGAAGTGTTCTCCCTGAGTATGCACCGTTGCGAAAGTTCTTCGTGCTGAGACACCACGTGATGATCGGGTGTGATAGGCTCTACGTTCAAATACAACGGGTGCAAAACAGTTGCACACGCGAAATACTCAGGTTAAACTTGACGAGCCTAGCATATACAGATATGGCCTCGGAACACGGAGACCGAAAGGTCGAGCGTGAATCATATAGTAGATATGATAAACATATTGATGTTCACCGTTGAAACTACTCCATCTCACGTGATGATCGGACATGGTGTAGTTGATATGGATCACGTAATCACTTAGAGGATTAGAGGGATATCTATCTAAGTGGGAGTTCTTAAGTAATATGATTAATTGAACTTAAATTTAACATGTACTTAGTCCTGGTAGTATTTTGCAAATTATGTTGTAGATCAATAGCTCGCGTTGTTGCTTCCCTATGTTTATTTTGATATGTTCCTAGAGAAAATTGTGTTGAAAAATGTTACTAGCAATGATGCGGACTTGGTCCGTGATCTGAGGTTTATCCTCATTGCTGCACAGAAGAATTATGTCCTTGATGCACCGCTAGGTGACAGACCTATTGCATGAGCAGGTGCAGACGTTATGAACGTTTGGCTAGCTCAATATGACGACTACTTGATAGTTTAGTGCACCATGCTTAACGGCTTAGAATCGGGACTTCAAAGACATTTTGAACGTCATGGACCATATGAGATGTTCTAGGAGTTGAAGTTAATATTTCAAGCAAATACCTGAGTTGTGAGATATGAAGTCTCCAACAAGTTCTATGGCTAAAAGATGGAGGAGAATCGCTCAACTAGTGAGCATGTGCTCAGATTGTCTGGGTACTACAATCGCTTGAATCAAGTGGGAGTTAATCTTCCAGATAAGATAGTGATTGACAGAATTCTCTAGTCACCATCACCAAGTTAGTAGAACTTTGTGATGAACTAAAGTATGCAAGGGATGACGAAAACGATTCCCGAGCTCTTCTTGATGTTGAAATCAACGAAGGTAGAAATCAAGAAAGAGCATCAAGTGTTGATGGTTGACAAGATCACTAGTTTCAAGAAAAGGGCAAAGGGAAGGAAAGGGAACTTCAAGTAGAATGACAAGCAAGTTGTCAGTCCCGCGAAGAAGCCCAAAGCTGGACCAAAGCCTGAAACTGAGTGATTATACTGCAAAGGAAATGGTCACTAGAAGCAAAAATGCCCTGAATATTTGGTGGATAAGAAGGATGGCAAAGTGAACAAGGGTATATTTGATATACATGTTATTGATGTGTACTTTACTAGTGTTTATAGTAGCCCCTGAGTATTTGATACTTGTTTGGTTGCTAAATATTAGTAACTCAAAACAGGAGTTACAGAATAAACAGAGACTAGTTGAAGGTGAAGTGACGATGAGTGTTGGAAGTAGTTCCAAGATTGATATGATCAGCATCGTACACTCCCTATACTTTCGAGATCAGTGTAGAACCTAAATAAATGTTATTTGGTGTTTGCGTTGAGCATAAATATGATTAGATCATGTTTGCTGCGACACGATTATTCATCTAAAATGTAGAATAAATTGTTATTCTGTTTACATGAATAAAACCTTCGATGGTCATACACCCAATGAAAATAGTTTGTTGGATCTCGATCGTAGTGATACACATATTAACAATATTGATGCCAAAAGATGCAAAGTTAATAATGATAGTGCAACTTATTTGTGGCACTGCCATTTGGGTCATATCGGTGTAAAGCGCATGAAGAAACTCCATAAAGATGGATTTTTGGAATCACTTGGTTATGAATCATTTGATGCTTGCGAACCGTGCCTTTTGGGCAAGATGACTAAAACTCCTTTCTCCAGAACAATGGAACGAGCTAGTGACTTATTGGAAATAATACATACCGATGTATGCGGTCCAATGAGTGTTGATGCTCGTGGCGGGTATCGTTATTTTCTGACCTTCACAAGATAAATTGAGCAGATATGAGTATATCTACTTAATGAAGCATAAGTCTGAAACATTTGAAAAGTTTAAAGAATTTCAGAGTAAAGTGGAGAATCATCGTAAAAATAAAATAAAGTACCTGCAATTTGATCGCGGAGACAAATATTTGAGTTACGAGTTTGGTCTTCAATTAAAACAATGTGGAATAGTTTCACAAACTCATGTCACCTGGAACACCACAACTTAATGGTGTGTCCGAACGTCATAACAGTACTTTATTAGATATGGTGCGATCTATGATGTCTCTTATCGGTTTTACCACTATCATTTTGGGGTTGTGCATTAGAGACAGCTGCATTCACGTTTAATAGGGCACCATCTAAATCCGTTGAGACGACATCGTATGAACTATGGTTTAGCAGTAAACCTAAGCTGTCGTTTCTTAAAGTTTAGAGTTGCGATGCTATATGAAAAAGGTTTTCAACCTGATAAACTCGAACCCAAATCGGAGAAGTGCGTCTTCATAGAATACCCAAAAGAAACTGTTGGGTACACATTCTATCACCCAAATCTGAGGGCAAGATTTTCGTTGCTAAATTCGGATCCTTTCTAGAGAAGGAGTTTCTCTTGAAAGAAGTGAGTGGGAGGAAAGTAGAGCTTGATAAGGTAATTGTACCTTCTCCCGAATTGGAAAGTAGTTCATCACAGAAATCAGTTCCTGTGATTCCTACACCAATTAGTGAGGAAGCTAATGATGATGATCATGATGCTTCAGATCAAGTTACTACCGAACCTCGTAGGTCTTCCAGAATAAGATCCGTACCAAAGTGGTACGGTAATCATATTCTAGAAGTCATGTTACTAGACCATGATGAACCTACGAACTATGAGGAAGCGATGATGAGCCCAGATTCCGCGAAATGGTTTGAAGCCATGAAATCTGAGATGGGATTCATATATGAGAACAAAGTGTGGACTTTGATTGACTTGCCCGATGATCGGCAAGCCATAGAAAATAAATGGATCTTCAAGAGGAAGACGAACATTGATAGTAGTATTATTATCTACAAAGCTAGATTTGTCGAAAAAGGTTTTTGACAAAGTTCAAGATGTTGACTACGATGAGTTTTTTCTCACTCGTATCGATGCTTGAAGTCTGTCCGAATCATGTTAGCAATTGCCACATTTTATGAAATCTGGCAAAAGGATGTCAAAACTGCATTCTTTAATGGATTTATTAAAGAAGAGTTGTATATGATGCAACCAGAAGGTTTTGTCAATCCTAACGGTGCTAACAAAATGTGCAAGCTCCAGCGATCCATCTATGGACTGGTGCAAGCATCTCAGACTTGGAATATACGCTTTGATAAGTTGATCAAAGCATACAGTTCTATACAGACTTACGGTGAAGCCTGTATTTACAATAAAGTGAGTGAGAGCACTACCGCCTTTCTGATAAATATATGTGAGTAACATATTGTTGATCAGAAATGATGTAGAATTTTTCTGGAAAGCATAAAGGAGTATTTGAAAGGAGTCTTTAAAAGAAAGACCTCAATAAAGCTACTTACGTATTGAGCATCAAGATCTATTGAGATAGATCAAGATGCTTGATAAGTTTTTCAATAAGTACATACCTTGTCAAGATTTTGAAATAGTTCAAAATGGAATAGTCAAAGAAAAAGTTCTTGCCTGTGTTGCAAAGGTATGAAATTGAGTAAGACTCAAATCCCGACCATGGCAGAAAATAGAAAGAGAATGAAAGTCATTCCCTATGCTTCAATCATAGGTTCTATAAAAGTATGCCATGCTATGGACCAGACCTATTGTATACTCTGCCCTGGTTTGGCAAGGAAGTACAATAGTGATCTAGGAGTAGATCACTGGACATTGGTCAAAATTATCCTTAGTAGAATAAGGATATGTTTCTCGATTATGGAGGTGATAAAAGAGTTCGTCGTAAAGAGTTACATCGATGCAAGCTTTTACACCGATCCAGATGACTTTAAGTCTCAATCTGGATACATATTGAAAGTGGGAGCAATTAGCTAGAGTAGCTCCGTGCAAAGCATTGTAGACATAGAATATTTGCAAAATACATACGACTTTGTAATATGACAGACCCATTGACTAAACTTCTCTCACGAGCAAAACATGATCATACCTTAGTACTCTTTGGGTGTTAATCACATAGCGATGTGAACTAGATTATTGACTCTAGTAAACCCTTTGGGTGTTGATCACATGACGATGTGAACTATGGGTATTAATCACATATAGATGTGAATATTGGTGTTAAATCACATGCTGATGTGAACTAGATTATTGACTCTAGTGCAAGTGGGAGACTGAAGGAAATATGCCCTAAAGTCAATAATAAAGTTATTATTTATTTCCTTATATCATGATAAATGTTTATTATTCATGCTAGAATTGTATTAACCGGAAACATAATACATGTGTGAATACATACACAAACATAGTGTCACTAGTATGCCTCTATTTGACTAGCTCGTTTATCAAAGATGGTTATGTTTCCTAGCCATGGACAAAAGAGTTGTCATTTGATTAACGGGATCACATCATTAGGAGAATTATGTGATTGACTTGACCCATTCCGTTAGCTTAGCACTTGATCGTTTAGTATGTTGCTATTGCTTTCTTCATGACTTATGCATGTTCCTATGACTATGAGATTATGCAACTCCCGTTTACCGGAGGAACACTTTGTGTGCTACCAAACGTCACAACGTAACTAGGTGATTATAAAGGAGCTTTACAGGTGTCTCCGAAGGTACATGTTGGGTTGGCGTATTTCGAAATTAGGATTTGTCACTCCGATTGTCGGAGAGGTGTCTCTGGGCCCACTCGGTAATGCACATCACTTTAAGCCTTGCAAGCAATGCAACTAATTAGTTAGTTGCGGGATGATGCATTACGGAACGAGTAAAGAGACTTGCCGGTAACAAGATTGAACTAGGTATTGGATACCGACGATCGAATCTCGGGCAAGTAACATACCGATGACAAAAGGAACAACGTATGTTGTTATGCGGTTTGACCGATAAAGATCTTCGTAGAATATGTAGGAACCAATATGGGCATCCAGGTTCTGCTATTGGTTATTGACCGACAATAGTTCTAGTTCATGTCTACATAGTTCTCGAACCCATAGGGTCCGCACGCTTAACGTTACGATGACAGTTATATTATGAGTTTATGAGTTTTGATGTACCGAAGGAGTTCGGAGTCCCGGATGAGATTGGGGACATGACGAGGAGTCTCGAAGTGGTCGAGACGTAAAGATCAATATATTGGACGACTATATTCGGACATCGGAAAGGTTCCGAGTGATTCGGGTATTTTTCGGAGTACCGGGGAGTTACGGGAAAACGGGGAAGAGTTTTGGGCCTTAACGCGCCTTAGTGAGAAGGAGCCAGGAGGTGGCGCGCCCCCCTCCCAAGCCCAGTACGAATTGGACAAGGGGTTTGGGGCGCGGCCCCCCTCTCCCTTCCTTCTCCACTCCCCTCCTTTCCCCCCTTCTCCTAGTTGGACTAGGAAAGACGGAGTCCTACTCCCGGTGGGAGTAGGACTCCCCCTTCGCGCGCCCTCCTTGGCCGTCCGCACCTCCCCTCTCCCTCCTTTATATACGGGGGCAGGGGGCACCCCATGACACACAAGTTGATCTACAGATTGTTCCTTAGCCGTGTGCGGTGCCCCCCTCCACCATATTCCACCTCGGTCATATCGTCGCAGAGTTTAGGCGAAGCCCTGCGCCGGTAGAACATCATCATCGTCACCACGCCGTCGTGCTGACGGAACTCATCCCCGACGCTTTGCTGGATTGGAGCCCGGGGAACGTCATCGAGCTGGACGTGTGCTGAACGCGGAGGTGCCGTACGTTCGGTGCTTGGATCGGTCGGATCGTGAAGACGTACGACTACATCAACCGCGTTGTCATAACGCTTCCGCTTAACGGTCTACGAGGGTACGTAGACAATACTCTCCCCTCTCGTTGCTATGCCATCACCATGATCTTGCGTGTGCGTAGGAAATTTGTTCAAATTACTACGTTCCCAACAGAGGGCGCCCCCCCTACAAGGCACGCCCCCCTATCTCGTGGGTCCCTAGGGCGTCCACCGACGTACTTCTTCCTCCTATAAATACCCATATACCTCGAAACCATCAGGGGAGCCACCGAAGAAATATTTCCCCCACCGTAACCTTCTGTATCCGCGAGATCCCATCTTGGAGCCGTCGCCGGCACTCTGCCGAAGGGGGAATCCACCATGGAGGGCCTCTACATCAACCCCAAGGACTCTCCGATGAGTTGTGAGTAGTTTACCACAGACCTTCGGGTTCATAGTTACTAGCTAGATGGCTTCTTCTCTCTTTTTGGATCTCAATACCATGTTCTCCCCCTCTCTTGTGGAGATCTATTCGATGTAACTCTTTTGGTGTGTTTGTCGAGATCAGATGAATTGTGGATTTATGATCAAGTTTATCTATGAGAAATATTTGAATCTCCTCTAAACTCTTTTATGTATGATTGAGTTGCAAGTCTCTTCGAATTATCGGTTTGGTTTGGCCTACTAGATTGATCTTTCTTGCCATGGGAGAAGTGCTTAGCTTTGGGTTCAATCTTGCGGTGTCCTTTCCCAGTGACAGCAGGGGCAACAAGGCACGTATTGTATTGTTGCCATCGAGGATAAAAAGATGGGGTTTATATCATATTGCATGAGTTTATCCCTCTACATCATGTCATCTTTCTTAAAGCGTTACTCTGTTCTTATGAACTTAATACTCTAGATGCATGCTGGATAGTGGTCGATGTGTGGAGTAATAATAGTAGATGCAGGCAGGAGTCAGTCTACTTGTCACGGATGTGATGCCTATATACATGATCATGCCTAGATAATCTCATAATTATTCGCTTTTCTATCAATTGCTCGGCAGTAATTTGTTCACCCACCGTAATACTTATGCTATCTTGAGAAAAGCCTCTAGTGAAACCTATGCCCTCGGGTCTATCTCTTATCATATAAGCTTTCAATCTACTTTTATTTGCATCTTTATTTTTCCAATCTATATCATAAAATACCAAAAATATATTTATCTTATCATATTATCTCTATCAGATCTCATTTTCGCAAGTGGCCGTGAAGGGATTGACAACCCCTTTATCGCGTTGGTTGCGAGTTCTTTGTTTGTTTGTGTAGGTGCGTGGGACTTTTGAGGAGCCTCCTACTGGATTGATACCTTGGTTCAAAAACTGAGGGAAATACTTACGCTACTGTGCTGCATCACCCTTTCCTCTTCAAGAAAAACCAATGCAAGCTCAAGACGTAGCACACACACTTGTAGAACCGATCCCCTGCCTGCTGACCGGATATCGCTACCTTGGAGACAACCTCATCCCCGCAGAATGGGCACGACATGAGAGGGAGGGGACAATCTGCTGGGACGGGGAGAGAGGTTGATGATGAGGCAGACATGGCGGAGAGGATGAGGTTGCAGATGGGGATGGATGAGCGAGTAGCTGGGCGGATGGCGAGCAGTGGATGCTTGGAGAATAAATGGATGGAGTGGGCGGATGGCGAGCGAGTAGCTGGGTGCATTTATGACCGAGCAACGCCATTGGGTGAGGGAGTGTCCCATACGGCTCATGATGGCTCGGGTTATGAGCTGAGCCATCACTGGCCTTCCTGATCCACTATGGCGACACAACGACACGTCTCAATAAATGAACGGCTGCGGCCCGGGATAAAACAACATATACGGTCATGCAATACAAGAAGACGCACAGATCTTGTCGCGTACCAGCGGCATAGATATCAGGAGCAGCTGAGCTCGAGCTCAGAAACAGATTTTCGCTGAAAACCATGATATTGTTCAGGTGGTTAATATTTGATGTTGTCATGGAGTACACATTTTTTATAAAACATGGTGTTAAATTTTCAGAGATATTGATTCTGCTCATGGCTATCATATTTGATCTCCAGTTATTTACTTTCCTTTCCAAATGATGTAAGCCTGAAATAAAACTAGAATGATGTAGACCATAAATAATTATATCGTGTTTAGTCTTATTATAAAGTGTGGATGGGTATTTTTTGTCTTCTAAGACGCACCATACATGGTGACAACAAATGTGTCCTTTTCAGCTTGCTTCTATGCATTACTTCCCTTTTATGTGAATACAACCTTATCCATATTGTTCTGTTAATTTAATTTGAAATTCACCGCGTACAAGTACGATGTTTTTACCGCAAAAAAAAAGCAGTGTGATGTTTTTTCTTTTGTTTGTTCGACAACATGAATAGATGATACACATAAGCACTGCATCTTTAACTGGGGCCTCTCTATCAGGCTTACATAGATTTTTTCACTTCTAGCTGCTCATTCAAATATACTTATGTTGTTCTATTGATTTGGTTTTGTGTTCTGCGGCGCGCAAGTACAAATACTTGGAGTTAGTATGCCATGATATTGCACTGACTTGTGTAATTTCACAAGTAGTTCCCCATTGATCATGATTAACTTCATAATTTTGGACTACAGACTCGATTTAGCGATAGCACATAGAGGAAATTTATTGAGGAATAGACAATCTTCAACACATATGGTGTTTGTTAAATAAATGGGTATAAAATGTAGTTTTTTAACACAGTTTTTTTTAATCTGGATCTCATCTCTAATTTGGCGTAAACATGATCTTTTTGACTAAGTATTAAATTATCACAAAATAAGATTGTACTACTCGGTTACAACCGATTGTTCCATACCTTCGCATAGGCCATCAAAAAAATATTAAGGCGGACATGAGAAAAATCAATCCATCCATCGTCCGACACGCAAACACTCTTTGGTAAACACATATGCAAACCAATTTTCTAAAGCAAACAAGACAACGGGTGAAGCACAGGACTACCGCATGCAAAGAGAAATTAAAATAAAGGACACAAACCACCGCATGCAGAAATAATTAAAGCCAAACAGAAGACTGCCAAGGAGGACGTAATCAAATTATACAGCAACCATACAACCCAAGTACAAAAAGAAGGAATGTCCCAAAACTAATCAATAATCGCTGCAGCCACCCATTAGCTCATTAAAGGCTGCTCAAGTGGCCCTGGAATACATTTGGGGTAACCGCAATATCACCATCTACGACCATAACTACTATGCAGTTGAAGTGGTAGAATATAAACTCCTTACAACACAGGAGAAAGCATGAACAAAACTATGGCAGTTTAACATGACCCGCGAGTAGGTAACCACCTAGCAAAATAAATTTGCAAGGAAAATAAGAATTCTAGCAAAAATATGTGACAACTTCTCTGATGTGATACTGCTCTGCATGTACCCTTAGCGCCAGGGATGATTCCATGTGTAACCTGTGGGGTTAGCTGACCCCACAGGATTTTTGATTGCAAGCTTAATGCTACTCATATTTGTGCAAAAAATGGAGATTTTAGGAAGATTAGTGCATTTGAACCCATAATTTTTTGGTGATGGCACCACTGCTTCTTAGCCCCCACATAGTAAAGATTGTATCATTATGCATCAAGCCACCTATGGGCCGAAGCCAACAATTCGCAAAACCTATTTATCACTTTATCACGAGCATTAATCTACAGGAGGCTACACCAGGATAAGTGGCCAAGCCACACATGAGTGACTACACAGCTTTTTTGCAAAAGAAAAAAAACGTCCTACAACAACTGAACATCATGCAAAATATTCTACAAATGCATACTTCTGACTACACAAAATTCAATTGACTACACATGATTGAATTCCTAGCACCGCCACGGACCAGGATGATCTACTCTAGCAATAATTATCAATGTTTCTTTCGTCTTACTACACTAGAATCATGCCACGTTCGACAAGAATAGATGATCCTTATCAGAGATGTATGAACATGTGGTTTCCTCTTTAGCAACATCCAACATGTATTATGCCATAGTATTGAAGTTGTGGAAGTTGTGGAAGCATAGAAATGACATAGTATTCAATGGAGCCCTGCCATCGGTTGAGGAGGTGCTTGCGAGGATCGAGTTGGAGGCACAAGACTGAAGTCCGGCCGGCCTGCTTCATGAACAGGGTTCCGTCATTTGTATGGTAGATAGGGGGGATCTGGGTGAGTAATCCGCTTGTGGATCTTGGGCTTTTATAGCAGTGGAGGGGTTTGTAAAATGCTTGGCCCTTCTTGGCCTCTTTATCTTCTCGATGCGTCAATCTTTGACGTACCCCTTGAAAAATACATGCATTATACCGATAAATTTCCTTTTTTTCTTACTTATTTTCCCACGTTCACAATCTTACATACAATGATCTGTTATCTTAAATTGATAATTTTAATTGTAAGTAATAAACACAATCCTTATGAACACACTGTATTGATGGACGCGGCGTGACGCCGCGCGGGCTATGCTAGTTCACAACAAAAAAGTTAACGGCCAGCGGTTATCCCATTGTCTTCACCCCAAAATGCTTTGCTATGGGTCTCCTACTAGATTACCTCCCAACTAACGGTACATCATCTTGCCCTAAGCTACTTGACTGACCCATCCAAAACATCAAAACTACAAGACCTGCCCTATGTGTTTCTGTTACAGCCACAAGCATCAAGTGTCATCGGAACATCACCATCGTGGCGGAAATCACCTCGGGTACCTCTGCAGGTAGAGATCATGAGGGGCGTATCCAGCAGACACGGTCCTGTCGCGAAGCTGGGCCCATGTAAGGAATGTGCGACCACGCATGCAGCCTTCACCCCAGCTCCTTCAAATTATCACGACTTTGCTTGACAGCAGCCACGAATTCCTTCAACTCGTCCTTGATGCGGAGCTTCCTCAAATCACCCATCAGTTCCTCGACCACCGCTTTCAGCGTCATCCCCGAGGCACTGTTCTGCTCATGCAGCTTCTTCCAGTCAGCGGCCTCCTCCTCATTCTCGACGAGCTCATTGAGGAGCTCTGCATTGTCACCCATGAGTTGCACGACGAGGCAGGTCGCCTTCTCAACCGAGGCATCGTTAATATCGAGCAGCTTCACCAAGCCGTCAACCAGCTCCTGTTGCTTAATTAGGCCAGCGAGACTGTCGTCGTCGCTGGCCAAGGACTTCAGCACCGCCAGCTCGTCGCGATCACCGACGCAGCGAGTGCGCTTGTGAGAGCCCTCGCCTTTCGGTGAGAGCTCATTCGAGGGACCTCTCTAGTGCTTCTACGGCCTTGGTCTTTGCTCCCTGGTTATATGTCGACCCGAAACTCCTCCTACCGATCATGGCGGAATGAATTGGCAGGAAAGACTTGTTCTTTGGGTGATCAGGAGAGGAATTGTGAAGTAATTTTCAAGTAGGTAGTTTTTATAGTCCAGTATTAAGTGGGAACACGTTTAGGTTTGATCGGTGTGAACATATTTGCAATTACTTATTGCGTGGTAATCTGGAATATGACGAGAAACAAGCTCAAAATTTATTGATAGTTCTGGGCTCAAAACCCAAAACAGTTCCTGGATGACATACATGGGCCCGTGTTCTCAGATGTGTACGTGTCTGCCCACTATCACACGTTGTCCAGATATCACCATCGTGTCCGATGGATGGGCCATCGCGCCTCCCACGAGGTGCCTGGAGGTTGACCATAATTACAATATGCTGGTGTGGTTGCTCGCCGTTCAGGCGGCCGCAGCGCGCTCTGCTCGCATCCGTCCACGCATTTTGCTCGCCATTGAGGCGGCCACGGTGTGCTCCACTCTGGCGTCCATCTGCGCGCTCTGCTCGTCATTGAGGCAAATTTACAATGGCAACGGTTAATAATTGTCTTACATATTCAGGATAATTTAAATGCCACATGCGGCAACGCCCAAAACACAGACGAGCTACATATGCTTAGTGACTTAAAATGTCGATATGCAATATTTGCATAAAATTATAATAAGATATAGGCCGAAAGGCTGAGCTGGCGGCCTTCCACGACGGTCTTCTCGAACTCCATGATCAGCATAGCACCCCTCTTAATAGTACGGTGGTCCTATGACTCAATAAAGACAAGAGAAACAACGAAATAAATGCTTCATCTTCACTTCGTCTTCAAACTTCTCGGTTGCAGTAACATCCGCTGGACAGGCACCGAACCAATTGCTTCACGTCAACAATTTTTGAGGGGTCACTCTTGTCATCATAATCTTCTGTGATAACCTTCACTGCCACACAGGGAATTATCTTCGTCGTTTGAATCAAACTCCTCTTGATTCCAGGAACCTGTCACTCTGTGTGCACTAGCAAACCACATCCCATATTGTTTATGTCAACAAACTCCAAAATATAAGGAGGCAAATCATTGCACCAACAGTTGCATTGGTTTTGAACCAACTACATGTGTGAAAATGTGCCAAGTCAAGGCACTTGAATGCTTCAGAGGAGGATACCATACTAATATACCACATCACAACCATTTTAATGCATGTAGACACTCAAGATAAATCATTATCAACTCCTAGATACTTAAGCATGGCATGAGCAACTATAATATCTAATTGTCATCATAAACATGTTTACGCATAATATATTGAATCCGGCCTACTGAATTAAACATATTTACAAAAATGAAAAACAAAAAGAGTTTGTACCAGTTTTCCTTCACCACGGACGCTTCATCAAATCATCGTCATTATTGTCTTTCACTTGCACGACAGAATACTATGAAAATAATAATAGTGCAAGTGTGCCATGGGCTAAGCTGAAATCTGCAAAAAAAATATTCGAAGAAGAAGACAGGGAAATATTGTCTCTTCGTTAGATCGACAACAATGCATATGAGAGCCACTTAACAATTCTAACATAGTCTTCTCCATACGACGACTCAAGAAAAGAATTTGAAAGAAAAACATGCACATCTAATAACCAAGCCTCTATTCCAGGCCAGGATTTTGGCTTGAGAATCGGCCATTTGGTTGAAAGTGACACATGATGTGTTACTTATGTGACGCGTGGTATTATTTTGGGATGTGGCGGGGTAGAACTGCCTTGTGGATTCGGTGTTTTGATTCAAATTTTTTGAACTAGCGTCATGTTTTTTTGGGTGGGTTTAGCGTTTTTTCATCCAATGTGGGGTAGGGTGGTGTGTTCAACTGTTGTCGCTGTCACGTTGGGATTTGTGGCCTGACACCTTTCCTTCTTCGGTGCTTCTCCGGTCGATCTGTCCCTTTCTCTGACCAATAGCAACTGGGCGAAGCGGTGACCAGGGATGAGTAGCTGGGTCCAATTATAAGACGGCAAAGGAAAATGGGCGAGCCAGCGACCGCATGCACGCACTGTAATCGGAGCAGCATGCGGTGGACCAGTTGATTGCGATGTGCATTTGACCTGCCCACGTTATTCTACTGGCGGTGCCGCTTTAATTGTTGTTTCTAGACGCGGCTTATGTGGATGTTTCCAGTTAATGCTCGCCCCTTTCCTTCAGATATTTTTCTCTCTCGAAGACTCGAGCAAAACCTGGTGCCACCGCTGCACCGCCTGACCGCCGTATGCAAGTATAAAACGCCGGCCTCTTTCCTCATCGAGTCACAGGAGCTCACCTGCGTTGCTGTGCACGTCTCCCAACTCCCAGCAGCACCTTACATCCCACCTCGCCGTCGGTTCCTGCCTTAGCCGGCGGGTAGGAACCAGGCAGGAGAAGCAGCGACTGCCTGCAGCAAGGTGGTGCGGCAAGGCAGCTTGACAGGTGCATGCTATGAGGCACTGCATGGGGTGTTGCCGCTAGAGCACGCGCAGGGGCGCGACGCGCGACTCCGACGTGCAGCTGGATGAGGCGACGGGCAGAGCTCCGCGCGGTGACGCGGACCAGCGGCTGGACGAGGCCGTATAGCGCCGCGACCTTGCACCCGCGTGCCTGAAAGGACATGCGGCGGCGCGGCTGCCCGAGTCGATGGTGGCTGGTTACGGGTCGCAGACACGGGACACGGCGTCCTCCAACATGATGCATGCATGCGCCCTACACACCAGGTCCGGGGAAGTAGAGCGTGTCGCCGGCCACACACACATTACCCCTGCTGATGCTCGAGGAAAAGAGCAACGGCTGCGTCGGTATCGCAACGGCACCACAAGCACGTCGAGCTGCATATGAGGATTTACACAGAGAGATGTAGGTGGGAGGCATGCACGGATAATGGCGGCAGCAGTCAAGGTGCCTCTTCTTTGTGTGTTGCCTTTCATGTCTTTCTATCCGTAGC
>LT934118.1:633590571-633601370 GCA_900231445.1 Triticum turgidum subsp. durum
ACAAAGAGCATCCCCGGGCACTACTTCATCTACTAGGAGACGGTCGGTGCCGGCGCCGGCTGGACGGTGGACAAGGAGACCATCGACGCTTGAGATGGATGAGGGACTGAATACGGTGTGCATGCATGGACGCATGGTAGAGTGGCGGACGGCTTCATCGGGCTGCTCGAGATCCGCGTCGTCCGGACCGGCACGTCCGAGGAGCTGATGGACTACGCTATCTCTCATGGCGCCTCCATCAACCAATACAAGGTGCCCTGGTGCTTGACGCTCCCGCCGATCATCGAGCTGTGCATGCTCCGCTCGCGCGTGGTGTCCATCCTGTTTAGCCCTGCCATGCGGCGCTGGACCCCTACTCCCACCTGGCGCACGAAGTACGACATTTCCACCTAAATTCACTTGCAATTTTAGGGTAGCCAACTCTTTATTTTTCAACAGCAGTCAATGTGTGGTGTATAACAAATGCAGAAGGGCTCCTATTCAGATTATAGACTGAATAGTTCTTCAAGAATTACATGACGGGCGTGCTCCATTGATAGTACTCTCTAAACAATGCGTGTGTGTTCAAGAAGCAGCGACACTTTTAGGCGAGCCTTTGCTTTTCAATATGATCTTTGTTAGTGCGTAGTGTATACAAATGGACAAGATCTTATGTTCAGAATTCAAACTGAACTGTTCTCGAGAGTTACATGTGGACGTGGTCACACGGTCCCATCGTTCATGAGCTAAAAAAAAGCATGACCACGCTTTAGTGACGTTTACTGGTTGCTGGTTTTCATTCTTTCGAAAGAATATATAGATTCAGACGATGTTTTGTTTAATGTTATTAAGGGTGAGTTTCATTAGTGAGAAGCAAAAAAAAAAGATGTCTGGTATATTTTAGAATTATTTTTTGTATTTGTTCTGTGTTGCTCATCCTTCTTTATATTTTGTAGACATGCTTGCTGTTGATGATGTTGGTGATATGAGAGAGAATATTTCTGGAAGTTCTATCTCTGGTGTTGGTCAATTTGGTGTTCCAAATCTCATTTCGAGTTGAGTCATCTTCCGTTCAAAAAAAAAATTCTATCATCTTATGATAGTTTATAACGAGCTTTAGATAATTATGTAGTATTAATTTATATTCAAGTGCATAGTTCACCATAATGACATACACAGGAGCAAAGACTCCGTTTGGACAGATACAGGAATTTGCAAAAGCTATCTACCACTTCATTACAAGCATTACGTATTTCCTTACGGACGACACTATCAATCTGTATTTGATTGTAGTCTACTCAAGGTTGCTGCCTCTGTCTGGCCTAGGCCAACTTCACCGCGCGACCCTATCCTGTCCGGCCCCGTTCGTTTGGGGTAAAACGGACAAACGGGACGGCCCAGCGCGCGACGGCCCGGACCCATCTGATTCATTTTGTGTCCGGGCCGAACCATTTGGAGAGCAAAGTTGCTCTGGGTTTGGGACGCCCCGGACACCAAACGGACGTGCCGCTCGTCCGCGTCTGGCCGCATGACGGGGCGGCCACCTACCTCCCACCCGCCAATATAAATGCGCACGGGCGCCGGTCCCACCTGTCATCGGCCTAGTGGAAGGTCCCCATCCTTCTTAAATGGGCAACCCATGGACCGGTCGTCGTCCACACCTACATTGCAGGGATACAGCGCGGAGGTGCCGTATCGGTGCAGAATACTGCACCGGGACGGGGATACGCACAGATACGCCTGGGATACGCGTATCCCAAAGTATCCCTTTCTGAATTAAAATAAAGAGCAAAAAAATCAGAAAACGGCTGGGACACGCATGAGATACATGAGCCATACGTACGGGCCTGTTACAGCCCATCGAAAGGCCTGCTCGATGGATGAAAAAACATCCTAATCGCCTGTAATCCTCTCACCTCTCCTGGCAGTTACCACATCGCGAGGAATCGAAGTCTCTGCGACGCATCTAAGCTCCGTCTAGGCGTCGCCAGCAGCGCCTCGCCGCTCGTCTTCAAGTCTTCGTCAATTGTCCATCTAAAGAATCTGTACGCAAGCAAGCTTGAATCCATTCCTCACAGCTCTCTATGTTGTTTTACCTCCATGCTTTGGATTAGGATTTAGGGAAGAACGAGGGCATCTATTTATCTATTTTTCTCAATTGTTAGAGAATGGCGTCTAGGTTGAACATTTAATCCTCTGTCGCTCGTTCTGGGACCGGGTCTAGGAGTAACACCGCTGATGATTCAGATCACCATGAATGAAAGTCTATTTTCTCATCCAAAAGGTATTGTTTAGGGGTGCTGATTTTCTATGCATTTATATATGTACCCGCCGTATCCCCGTAAGTCTATTTTCAGAAAGTGCCGTTTTCCCGTATCGCCGTAACCGTATCCCCGTATTCGTATCCCCGTACCATGTAACATAGGTCCACACTGCCCTCCCGTGGCCTCCTCGAAACCCGACAGCTCCAAACCCTAGCCCTCCCTCGTCCTCGAGCTCGCCGGCCGGCCACCTCGAAGCCATGGGCTTCTGGAACCAAGGCCGCAAGGGGAAGCACGACCGCGAGGCCGGCTCCTCGTCGGGGCGCCGCGCCGGCTCCATGAAGAAGGAGGAGCCCGCGTCTCCACCACGTCGAGCCCCCTCGCCGCCCGCGTTCTCCATCGCCCCCGCGTTCGCCGGCGAGCACGACCGGCACTACATCCGTGCTAGTGTGTGCCGCCGTTACTGGGAGACGAGGACGCCGCTTCCCTGGAGTGACGCCCACCTCCCCAACAACTAGCACCTGTCGGCCGACCGCGTGCCGATCCCGCCGGTCCCGGTGAGCGGCCGTGCGCGTCGCGAGGAGATCGAGCGCCGCCGCCGCCTCCTCCCGGACGACCTCTACTACGACGAGAGGTACACCCCGACTCGCCATTGTGGGACACTTGGTTCCGCGATGAGCACGACACGCGGTGGGCGTCCTTCTTCGTCGGCACGTCGACGGGGCCACGGCGGCCACACCCAGAGCACGAGCGACTGCTCCCCAGGAGCACGGGCGTAGGCGGGTACGCGGCCTCACACCCACGCCGTCGCCTTCGCCATCTCCATCGCCGCCACCACCTCCTCGCATGACAGCGGAGGAGGAGTCCCGTCTCATGGCGCGTGTCATGGAGGACTTCATGCGCACGCACGATGAGCGTCAATGGGAGGGCCTCGAGGAGATGATGGCCCACTCCGCCGCCGGCGAGGTAGCCATACCCGAGCTGGAGATGGTGGCGGCGGAGCCGGAGATGGAGGAGGAGCCGGTGGCCGCGTTCCACCCGGGTCTGCTGGGCCAGGGGTGGGGCTGGTTCTGCACTGCTCCAGAGATGGCCGCCGGCGTGGGCGTGAACTGGTGCGCCACTCCGCCGCGGTCACCGGAGCGGGAAGCGTCGCCACGGGAGGAGGTGGTGCAGGCTCCTCCCGCCGTCCAGCCCACCCCCGTCTACCACACATCGCCGGCCCACCTCTGGACGCCGCCGGCCTACGTTGACCTTGTCAGCGACGACGACGACACCGGCGGCCACTGAAGACGGCGACGGCGACGGCATCGACGGGCACGGGCAGGAGCGCGCGGGCGGCTGCCGTTTTTCTTTTCTTTTTTATGTTTAATTATTAATGTCACTCGGACGTGAAACTGGACCGTTTTGTGGCCGTGACCCCCCTAACTAAGTTTTATGTTTATTAAACTGTGTTTATTGACTTTTTTTAGTCATTTTATTTATGTTTTCTGTTTTTTTAAATCATATTCTGACACGGAAGTGATTTAGGGTGCGGCCGCACGGTGGACGCATGCACGACCCAACGGATAAGGCCGGACACGGACGAACCCATCGGCGCCCTAAAAGGACAAAATCCGGCCAATCCAGATGTCCGTTTGGGGCGTGCGGTGGAGTTGGCCTTAGCCTTTAGTTTATGTGAAATCTGGAAATTGTGAATTTGAGTTTAGAGTTAGGTCACTTTTGTGGAAGAGTTTGCTGTAAGGAAAGTCCAATAGTCATCCTTATTATTAGCATTTGGACATTTATGTGATGTGTAGCTTGGGTGCTGAAATAAAGGCAAAAGACATGAACAATCATACAAGGGAATAGCCATATTGGCACAATGGCTGGCTGCACTTGGTGATGACAAAGTGTTAGAGCATCTCCAATAGCATGTGTATATTTGAATGTCTATATACTCATATAGACAATGATCTAAAAAGATTCCCTCACATACACATCCAGTTTTGCATCAGAACGTCTATATTCAGGGACCATGACGGGTGGGCCGTTGCTGGGGAAAGGGAGAAATCATGACTACAGCTGAGTTTAGATAACGCATTCACATTGTCCAAGCGTGGACATTGTCGAGGTCGATTTAGATGATGTGTATATTTGGACGACCATATAGACAAGGTGTTGGACGCCTGTTTTGGGCTCATGTCGTGGAAAACGAGTATAGACATCCATATAGACAAGCTATTGGAGATGCTCTTATAATTAAGGTGCCCATGTATTTTGAAAGGCCAATAGTTTCACAAGGCAAAATGAACTGAATTTTCATCAGGATATATACTAGTGTACACATAAAAAAAAGTTGATAAATACAACATTTCAATCGATTGTTTTGAAAAGATGGAGCATGTCATGTACTTTCTTTGTAAAAAAAATTATAAGAATGTTTAGATCACTAAGTGGTTGTTTGGATACCAATAATAAAACCTGAGATTTAGGAAAACGAGTTTTAGAAGTGTTTTTTGGAAAACCAGTTTTTAGGGAGAATTTCCTTTACACGGAGTTTATGGAATAACTCGTTTGGGTGAGAAAACGTTAAAACAAGTTTTAATAAAAAAACGTGTTTGGATTAGTACCCTGTACACGCCGCTTAGATTCCCCCTGAGTCTGTCGAACACGCGTCGTCTCCGCTTCTTCCCCAAATCGCCGGCTGCAGCTTCCCGTCTCTCTCTGTTCCTCGAGGAACCTAGCCCGACCTCCCCACGCCATCAACGGCTCCGGTGACCGCCTCCACGGCAACGACGCCGTACGGTCGCGCGGCTGCCGCTTCCTGTTCCTCTGTCCTCACAACGTCAACGGCCCCGGCTCCGGCGACCGGCGCCACGACGGCGATGTCGTATGGTTCCGCGGCGTGCAGTCCGGACGTGGGGCGTCCCAACTGTTCTTCGCGGCGGAGGCCTACAGGCGGGGAAGAAGGGCACGCTGTCGCGATGGAGGACTCGTGACTGGTTGGTGGCAGAGGACGAAATCCGCCCCCATCTTCTAAATCCTTCACTACCGGGGCATCCAGGGAGTCCGGAGCGTGCTCGACGCCGTCCGCAGTACTTCCAGGGGGTGAGTGTGAGCTGCCCTCTTCGTGTCATGTTGCATCTGGGACTATGGCGACACACTCTTCATTCAGATCATGTGAGGTGAGCTTCTCTGTAGCTCAGTAATTTGATATTCTGAAGGTGCATACGAAACTTGCTGTATGATGTGTGAATGGACAAGAAAATGACTTTAGCATTGAAACGTTGAATGTAAAGCTCCTGAACCTATAAATGAATGAAAAATCTATGGATAATCATCCAATGTACCTATAAATAAAAAGGATAACAAATATTTTAGTGCTTAATTAATCTTCTTCTTCTTCTTCTTCTTCTTCTTCTTCTTCTTCTTCTTCTTCTTCTTCTTCCATAGTGGCTTGCTGTTGGAGATTACTCCACAACTGTCGAGCGATGCTTGCACGAACTCGCTCACCGGCAACTCGATCATCTTCTTGTAAGTTTGCTTGCCCTCTAACTTGTTGATCACCGGTGTCAACATCTCGTTGTGTCCCTTCTTGTTCATAAAGCTCAAACAACTCATCATTCCTATCAACCTTCCTTATGAAGTTATGGATGATGCAACAAGCCATAACAATTTGGACCTGTCTTTTGTAAGGATAAGGGATTCCTCCATTCCTTGTTAATATTGGAAATCGAGCTTTTAGAACGCCAAAAGTACGTTCTACAACATTCCGTAGTTGTGCGTGACGATGATTGAACAAATCTTTCTCACTACTATATCGACGATTAGTTTCATGAAAAGAACCAATGTGATAGCGATCTCCACGATAGGGGGCAATAAATCTTGGAGTATTTGCATAGCCCGAGTCCACAAGAAAAAACTTACCTGCATGTAAAGTTTGATATCACTCTCAAATTTCCCATTATATCATTATATGTTTCTCCTGAATGTTGAAAACTATCCTGGATAACACGGTTCCTAACATTGTGACCAATTATATGTAGAAATATGACTAGTTGTTCATTGACATCCATCCGTTTTGTATCCTTAAGTAAATTCCTCTCGCACAATGCATCTCGCAATAAGTAGAAGGTGTGCTTATCAACACGAAGTTGTTCATAAAATCTTACCGGATGTCCTTCCAACCACTCTTGAGTCTTTTGAGCAACAGTTAATTCAGAGGTATTACGTGGTGTTTTGAATAGCCTTCCGAACAACACATGTTGAAAAAGTGACATTGCAGAAAGGTTATTAATAATCATTTGCTCAGAATCAGAATAGTCTCCATCTGCCATATCTTCCATGGTTGCCCTGCAAAATTTCACGTTATTGTTCTAGAGCTGATATATTTTTTGTTAAATGGCAGGACAAGAATCATTCAATGAGCGAAAGGACAACATCGAATGATTTCTGTGATAAAACATGGAGAACAATATTGCATTGTTGCTGTTCAAACCAATCAACCAAAAGGAAAGGTATGCCATCAACTTCCCTCACTTATATCTTAAGCTTATGCCTTTGAAGAACACACACACACACACATACAAATGTAAATCCAAGTTCTGAAGAAGGGATTTATATATGTGACCACATATACATAATGTAGCACCAAATGAATATATAAACTTGCATATTGATTGTTTGAACACAAACTTACATAAGGAATTTATGGAAATTGCAAATACAATCTAATCAGAAAACTAAACAGTATGCTACAAGAAACAAAAACTACGCATTTTCAACCCAAAGAGACCGAGTCTCTTCATCCATCTCAATGAAAATAGCCCTTTTATCAACATGTTCAAATGCTTGTGCAGCTTTCAATTTTTTGTTTGGTTCAAGACTAGGCATGCTATTTAATATCTGCATACATGCTTTCACTGAGTAAGCTTCTGTCTGTCGTGCTGTATTTTTCTTTGATTCAGCAATGATGAGTGATGCATCTGCCAGGCGATCAATCGCGTTAATAGCATCATCAGATGTTATCTTTTGTCCTTTTGAAGTGTTTTGCGGCCCACTTGCATTGCTCTTCTTCTTTTTCTCGACCTTAGTGGTGTTAGGCTTCTTAGGACAAGCAACAGGGGAACCATTTGTTCCATCGGAGTCAACTTCTACTATCTCATTCAGATCAATTTCAATTTGTGCTTTGCTGGTTTCACCTTTCCCTTTACTAGATATAGCACCAATTCCTGATGCGGTAGAGGTAGAACAAATGTCCTGAAGGTCTATCCAACTAGGCCACACTTTGTCTCGGTATTCTTGAATATTCTTATCCTTCTGCAGTTTGTTATTTTATTGTTAGTCCATTGTTCAACTGTATGATATAAGAATATTTCAAAATTAATGTGTTCAAACTTACCGATATGAGATCCTCCCAACTTTCTTCTGAAGCTTTGATCATTTTATCATCGTCACCCCAACCAAACCCTGTGTGCTTTAGAAGTCTATCCATGCTAGCATAACAACTCCTGTAGTACTTATGGCGATTTTTTATTTGTTGCAACTCAAGTTTATCTACCTTTGACTCATTGAACTGTTGTAGGATTTCACGCCATGCTTTCTTTGTGTATCCTGTTCCTTCCTTACCTCCATTTTGAGTTTGATCTTTTAATATGTTGAGCAATATTTTGTCCTCTGGAGATTTCCATGTGTGGCGCTTTATGGGCTGCTTTTCAGTCTATTCCTTCTTAATATTTTTGATTTGGTCGTCCATATTTTCCTACATGTAAACAAAACAATAAAACTATTACTAGCGAAATCACGTAAGCAAAAATGGAATTTTTGTTACTATTTGGCCCTACTTATCTGTACTAGTACTATTTACTGCCAATGGTCTTCCCTTATGATGGAAGTAATTCTTTCTTTCTTTTTTGCGGGGGATGATGGAAGTAATTCTGATATACTAAAATCAGTATCAAGGGTATTGCATCTATAAAAGAGTTGCCGATTTTGTACTGAAATTACATGACTACAACTAGTGCATATAACAGGTTCGTCTATTCATCACTCAAGTAAAGACACGTTGGCAGAACTTTGCAATTTAAGTTCCATAATTGCACTTATTTCCTCAAGACTTCAACAATTTTGCTATAAGTTTGAGTATGTTCATCAGTTTCTGATATGGATCTTACCTGTAGGCTCATGAAGATTGATTTCTTGCTGCAAACAAGTCGAGGAAGGCAGCTCTTGTTGTCCCAGCAGGGTCAGCGGCGTGTGATTGGAGATCTCAGCCTAGCGTCGATGGCCAGGAGATCGATGATCACAGTCGTTATTGGCGGCCAGCCATGGAAGAAGCTCGTACCTGGATCTTGTTTGTGGATGTTTGTTAGAGCATCTCCAACCGGCGCGGCAAAAGGCGCGCCCGCGCGGTAAAGTTAGGTTTTAGCGTGCGCCGGCTGATTCCGCGCGCTCCAGCGGTGGCGGGAACTTACCGCGCGCGGCAAGCGTTTGCGCGCGCGGGAGAAAGTGGCACGCGACGCGGTAGATTTGGCGCGCCGCTTACCGCGCGCCTATAAATTGCCGCGCTCGCCACGCGCACAACACACAGCCACGCGCCCTCCCCTCGCAACCTCGCCGCCTCGCCGCTTCGCAGCTTTCCGCGCCACCATCGCGCCACCATGCCGCCGCGCCGCCAGGGTGCTTCGGGCTATCGTGGCGTTCGCGAGCACCCCAACGGCTGGTACTCCGCCGAGATACGGTCCGGCGACGTCCGGCTCGTCCTCGGGACATTCCGGAGCGCGCATGAGGCGGCCCGCGCGTACGACGCGGCGGCATGGCGCTTGGACAGGCCCCGGTCGCAGATGAACTTCCGGGATGTCTTCACGCGCGAGCAGGCGCAGCGTGTCGCCCCTCCGCCGCGTCTCATCACCGACATGGACCGTGCCGACCACGCTCGGCGGCAGCGCCGCCTCCTCGTCACCGAGGAGGACGAGCGAGCCATGGCGGAGTGGCGCCGTCGCCACCCGGAGGACGTCGCCGACGAGCATGCCTACTGGGCGGAGAGGACGGCAAGGCGCCGCGCGGAGCGGGCTGACCGGCGTCAGCGGAAGGCATTGGCGAACGAGCAGTGCGACATAGTTTCAGCAGGTGGGAGGTCGTTCTTCACCGCGGACGACGAACGTTGGGACGACATATGGATCTCAATCTCGGACGACACCGACGAGGATGATGGTGATGGTAGCGACTTGGAGTAATTTCTATCACTGTATGTCGTAGTAGTTTCTATCTATCTATCTATGCCGTAGTAGTTATCTATCTATGTATGTCAGAACTATCTATCTATGTATGTCGAACTATCTATCTATCTATGTAAAATATCTTGTATCATTTTTTTATCTATGCAAAAAATGTTTAAGAATGAGCGTGCGCGCCGCATTTTTACCGCGTCTGCTGGAGCTGCGCGCGCGGGGCTTTACAGCACGGCTGCTGGAGCAAACGCTGCGCGCCACGCCAAAGCAGGCGATGGGCGCGCGCCAAATCAGTTTTTAGTGCGCGGCGTGTTCGGCGCCTGTCGGAGATGCTCTTATGCCGTCATCCTTGTATATATAGAAGCTTGGGGAAAAAAGGGCGAGTGCTAGTTGGGGCGGGAGGGCAGAGTTGGCGCCAACAAGTTTGTTGAGGAAGACATGGAGAGAAAAAAGTCTGTTTTATGTAACCGGGTTTCTATAAAAACGAGTATTAGTCGTTTTTCAATAGACGCACTTTCCTGGCTTCGTGGAATCTGAATTCTGCTTATCCATGTTTCTGTTGGGCCAGCCAAACGTGGTTTTAGTTTGTTACACGGTTAGATCAGATTACGGGAAACCAGCTCTGATAAAACACCGTATCCAAACTAGTATATATATGCCCGTCGAGCACCCCTGCCCCCCTCCTTGCGCTGTCGCTGGTGATCGAGGACGATGACGTTCCAGTCGAGCATGAGGGCGTGGAGGTCTTGGCCGGCGACTCGATCCAAGCACGGCAGGCTTAGGGCATCTCCAGCCGCGCCCACAACAGCCCGCCCCCCCAGGCCACTTTTTCGGCGCCGGTGCCGAAAAAATGGCCCAGACGCGTCCCCAGGACGCCAAAAATCGCCGGTTCGGATCTTTTTTCCACCCGGCGGTCACAGGCCGAACCCGGCGCGCTGGGGAGCCGTTGGGGGCTCCGGTGCTAGGGAAAAGCACGCCTGGCCCACACCGACAGGGGAAAAGTCAAGGTTTTCTTCCCCCGACTCGCCTCGCACCACCCGCGCCCTCGGCCACCACTAGCTATATCCCGGCGACGGCCGCCGGCCTACTCCGCTAGATAGCCATTCCCCGCCGGAAAATAGCAGCGCTTCGCCGCGGCAGACCCTCCCGCAGCAGCTGGGCGTTTCCGGCCGCGGAGGCGCGGTTTAACGGCGGGTACACGCCCACCGAGCGCAAGGTGTTCGGCGTTTTCACTGTCTCGGCGATGGACTCGGGTGAGGATGAAGAGCTCGCCGCGCTGCTGGAGGAGGAAGCCGCGGCCGACGTCCAGGAAGAAGAGCATCTGATGGTGCTCGCCGCCCTCGCCCAGCTG
>LT934118.1:633603864-633643084 GCA_900231445.1 Triticum turgidum subsp. durum
CGTAACCGTATCCCCGTATCCGTATCCCCGTACCATGTAACATAGGTCCACACTGCCCTCCCGTGGCCTCCTCGAAACCCGACAGCTCCAAACCCTAGCCCTCCCTCGTCCTCGAGCTCGCCGGCCGGCCACCTCGAAGCCATGGGCTTCTGGAACCAAGGCCGCAAGGGGAAGCACGACCGCGAGGCCGGCTCCTCGTCGGGGCGCCGCGCCGGCTCCATGAAGAAGGAGGAGCCCGCGTCTCCACCACGCCGGGCCCCCTCGCCGCCCGCGTTCTCCATCGCCCCCGCGTTCGCCGGCGAGCACGACCGGCACTACATCCGTGCTAGTGTGTGCCGCCGTTACTGGGAGACGAGGACGCCGCTTCCCTGGAGTGACGCCCACCTCCCCAACAACTAGCACCTGTCGGCCGACCGCGTGCCGATCCCGCCGGTCCCGGTGAGCGGCCGTGCACGCCGCGAGGAGATCGAGCGCCGCCGCCGCCTCCTCCCGGACGACCTCTACTACGACGAGAGGTACACCCCCGACTCGCCATTGTGGGACACTTGGTTCCGCGATGAGCACGACACGCAGTGGGCGTCCTTCTTCGTCGGCACGTCGACGGGGCCACGACGGCCACACCCAGAGCACGAGCGACTGCTCCCCAGGAGCACGGGCGTAGGCGGGTACGCGGCCTCACGCCCACGCCGTCGCCTTCGCCATCTCCATCGCCGCCACCACCTCCTCGCATGACAGCGGAGGAGGAGGCCCGTCTCATGGCGCGTGTCATGGAGGACTTCATGCGCACGCACGATGAGCGCCAATGGGAGGGCCTCGAGGAGATGATGGCCCACTCCGCCGCCGGCGAGGTAGCCATACCCGAGCTGGAGATGGTGGCGGCGGAGCCGGAGATGGAGGAGGAGCCGGTGGCCGCGTTCCACCCGGGTCTGCTGGGCCAGGTGTGGGGCTGGTTCTGCACTGCTCCAGAGATGGCCGCCGGCGTGGGCGTGAACTGGTGCGCCACTCCGCCGCGGTCACCGGAGCGGGAAGCGTCGCCACGGGAGGAGGTGGTGCAGGCTCCTCCCGCCGTCCAGCCCACCCCCGTCTACCACACATCGCCGGCCCACCTCTGGACGCCGCCGGCCTACGTTGACCTTGTCAGCGACGACGACGACACCGGCGGCCACTGAAGACGGCGACGGCGACGGCATCGACGGGCACGGGCAGGAGCGCGCGGGCGGCTGCCGTTTTTCTTTTCTTTTTTATGTTTAATTATTAATGTCACACGGACGTGAAACTGGACCGTTTTGTGGCCGTGACCCCCCTAACTAAGTTTTATGTTTATTAAACTGTGTTTATTGAATTTTTTTAGTCATTTTATTTATGTTTTCTGTTTTTTTAAATCATGTTCTGACACGGAAGTGATTTAGGGTGCGACCGCACGGTGGACGCATGCACGACCCAACGGATAAGGCCGGACACGGACGAACCCATCGGCGCCCTAAAAGGACAAAATCCGGCCAATCTAGATGTCCGTTTGGGGCGTGCGGTGGAGTTGGCCTTAGCCTTTAGTTTATGTGAAATCTGGAAATTGTGAATTTGAGTTTAGAGTTAGGTCACTTTTGTGGAAGAGTTTGCTGTAAGGAAAGTCCAATAGTCATCCTTATTATTAGCATTTGGACATTTATGTGATGTGTAGCTTGGGTGCTGAAATAAAGGCAAAAGACATGAACAATCATACAAGGGAATAGCCATATTGGCACAATGGCTGGCTGCACTTGGTGATGACAAAGTGTTAGAGCATCTCCAATAGCATGTGTATATTTGAATGTCTATATACTCATATAGACAATGGTCTAAAAAGATTCCCTCACATACACATCCAGTTTTGCATCAGAACGTCTATATTCAGGGACCATGACGGGTGGGCCGTTGCTGGGGAAAGGGAGAAATCATGACTACAGCTGAGTTTAGATAACGCATTCACATTGTCCAAGCGTGGACATTGTCGAGGTCGATTTAGATGATGTGTATATTTGGACGACCATATAGACAAGGTGTTGGACGTCTGTTTTGGGCTCATGTCGTGGAAAACGAGTATAGACATCCATATAGACAAGCTATTGGAGATGCTCTTATAATTAAGGTGCCCATGTATTTTGAAAGACCAATAGTTTCACAAGGCAAAATGAACTGAATTTTCATAAGGATATATACTAGTGTACACATAAAAAAAAGTTGATAAATACAACATTTCAATCGATTGTTTTGAAAAGATGGAGCATGTCATGTACTTTCTTCGTAAAAAAAATTATAAGAATGTTTAGATCACTAAGTGGTTGTTTGGATACCAATAATAAAACCTGAGATTTAGGAAAACGAGTTTTAGAAGTGTTTTTTGGAAAACCAGTTTTTAGGGAGAATTTCCTTTACACGGAGTTTATGGAATAACTCGTTTGGGTGAGAAAACGTTAAAACAAGTTTTAATAAAAAACGTGTTTGGATTAGTACCCTGTACACGCCGCTTAGATTCCCCCTGAGTCTGTCGAACACGCGTCGTCTCCGCTTCTTCCCCAAATCGCCGGCTGCAGCTTCCCGTCTCTCTCTGTTCCTCGAGGAACCTAGCCCGACCTCCCCACGCCATCAACGGCTCCGGTGACCGCCTCCACGGCAACGACGCCGTACGGTCGCGCGGCTGCCGCTTCCTGTTCCTCTGTCCTCACAACGTCAACGGCCCCGGCTCCGGCGACCGGCGCCACGACGGCGATGTCGTATGGTTCCGCGGCGTGCAGTCCGGACGTGGGGCATCCCAACTGTTCTTCGCGGCGGAGGCCTACAGGCGGGGAAGAAGGGCACGCTGTCGCGATGGAGGACTCGCGACTGGTTGGTGGCGGAGGACGAAATCCGCCCCCATCTTCTAAATCCTTCACTACCGGGGCATCCAGGGAGTCCGGAGCGTGCTCGACGCCGTCCGCAGTACTTCCAGGGGGTGAGTATGAGCTGCCCTCTTCGTGTCATGTTGCATCTGGGACTATGGCGACACACTCTTCATTCAGATCATGTGAGGTGAGCTTCTCTGTAGCTCAGTAATTTGATATTCTGAAGGTGCATACGAAACTTGCTGTATGATGTGTGAATGGACAAGAAAATGACTTTAGCATTGAAACGTTGAATGTAAAGCTCCTGAACCTATAAATGAATGAAAAATCTATGGATAATCATCCAATGTACCTATAAATAAAAAGGATAACAAATATTTTAGTGCTTAATTAATCTTCTTCTTCTTCTTCTTCTTCTTCTTCTTCTTCCATAGTGGCTTGCTGTTGGAGATTACTCCACAACTGTCGAGCGATGCTTGCACGAACTCGCTCACCGGCAACTCGATCATCTTCTTGTAAGTTTGCTTGCCCTCTAACTTGTTGATCACCGGTGTCAACATCTCGTTGTGTCCCCTCTTGTTCATAAAGCTCAAACAACTCATCATTCCTATCAACCTTCCTTATGAAGTTATGGATGATGCAACAAGCCATAACAATTTGGACCTGTCTTTTGTAAGGATAAGGGATTCCTCCATTCCTTGTTAATATTGGAAATCGAGCTTTTAGAACGCCAAAAGTACGTTCTACAACATTCCGTAGTTGTGCGTGACGATGATTGAACAAATCTTTCTCACTACTATATCGACGATTAGTTCCATGAAAAGAACCAATGTGATAGCGATCTCCACGATAGGGGGCAATAAATCTTGGAGTATTTGCATAGCCCGAGTCCACAAGAAAAAACTTACCTGCATGTAAAGTTTGATATCACTCTCAAATTTCCCATTATATCATTATATGTTTCTCCTGAATGTTGAAAACTATCCTGGATAACACGGTTCCTAACATTGTGACCAATTGTATGTAGAAATATGACTAGTTGTTCATTGACATCCATCCGTTTTGTATCCTTAAGTAAATTCCTCTCGCACAATGCATCTCGCAATAAGTAGAAGGTGTGCTTATCAACACGAAGTTGTTCATAAAATCTAACCGGATGTCCTTCCAACCACTCTTGAGTCTTTTGAGCACCAGTTAATTCAGAGGTATTACGTGGTGTTTTGAATAGCCTTCCGAACAACACATGTTGAAAAAGTGACATTGCAGAAAGGTTATTAATAATCATTTGCTCAGAATCAGAATAGTCTCCATCTGCCATATCTTCCATGGTTGCCCTGCAAAATTTCACGTTATTGTTCTAGAGCTGATATATTTTTTGTTAAATGGCAGGACAAGAATCATTCAATGAGCGAAAGGACAACATCGAATGATTTCTGTGATAAAACATGGAGAACAATATTGCATTGTTGCTGTTCAAACCAATCAACCAAAAGGAAAGGTATGCCATCAACTTCCCTCACTTATATCTTAAGCTTATGCCTTTGAAGAACACACACACACACACATACAAATGTAAATCCAAGTTCTGAAGAAGGGATTTATATATGTGACCACATATACATAATGTAGCACCAAATGAATATATAAACTTGCATATTGATTGTTTGAACACAAACTTACATAAGGAATTTATGGAAATTGCAAATACAATCTAATCAGAAAACTAAACAGTATGCTACAAGAAACAAAAACTACGCATTTTCAACCCAAAAAGACCGAGTCTCTTCATCCATCTCAATGAAAATAGCCCTTTTATCAACATGTTCAAATGCTTGTGCAGCTTTCAATTTTTTGTTTGGTTCAAGACTAGGCATGCTATTTAATATCTGCATACATGCTTTCACTGAGTAAGCTTCTGTCTGTCGTGCTGTATTTTTCTTTGATTCAGCAATGATGAGTGATGCATCTGCCAGGCGATCAATCGCGTTAATAGCATCATCAGATGTTCTCTTTTGTCCTTTTGAAGTGTTTTGCGGCCCACTTGCATTGCTCTTCTTCTTTTTCTCGACCTTAGTGGTGTTAGGCTTCTTAGGACAAGCAACAGGGGAACCATTTGTTCCATCGGAGTCAACTTCTACTATCTCATTCAGATCAATTTCAATTTGTGCTTTGCTGGTTTCACCTTTCCCTTTACTAGATATAGCACCAATTCCTGATGCGGTAGAGGTAGAACAAATGTCCTGAAGGTCTATCCAACTAGGCCACACTTTGTCTCGGTATTCTTGAATATTCTTATCCTTCTGCAGTTTGTTATTTTATTGTTAGTCCATTGTTCAACTGTATGATATAAGAATATTTCAAAATTAATGTGTTCAAACTTACCGATATGAGATCCTCCCAACTTTCTTCTGAAGCTTTGATCATTTTATCATCGTCACCCCAACCAAACCCTGTGTGCTTTAGAAGTCTATCCATGCTAGCATAACAACTCCTGTAGTACTTATGGCGATTTTTTATTTGTTGCAACTCAAGTTTATCTACCTTTGACTCATTGAACTGTTGTAGGATTTCACGCCATGCTTTCTTTGTGTATCATGTTCCTTCCTTACCTCCATTTTGAGTTTGATCTTTTAATATGTTGAGCAATATTTTGTCCTCTGGAGATTTCCATGTGTGGCGCTTTATGGGCTGCTTTTCAGTCTATTCCTTCTTAATATTTTTGATTTGGTCGTCCATATTTTCCTACATGTAAACAAAACAATAAAACTATTACTAGCGAAATCACGTAAGCAAAAATGGAATGTTTGTTACTATTTGGCCCTACTTATCTGTACTAGTACTATTTACTGCCAATGGTCTTCCCTTATGATGGAAGTAATTCTTTCTTTCTTTTTTGCGGGGGATGATGGAAGTAATTCTGATATACTAAAATCAGTATCAAGGGTATTGCATCTATAAAAGAGTTGCCGATTTTGTACTGAAATTACATGACTACAACTAGTGCATATAACAGGTTCGTCTATTCATCACTCAAGTAAAGACACGTTGGCAGAACTTTGCAATTTAAGTTCCATAATTGCACTTATTTCCTCAGGACTTCAACAATTTTGCTATAAGTTTGAGTATGTTCATCAGTTTCTGATATGGATCTTACCTGTAGGCTCGTGAAGATTGATTTCTTGCTGCAAACAAGTCGAGGAAGGCAGCTCTTGTTGTCCCAGCAGGGTCAGCGGCGTGTGATTGGAGATCTCAGCCTAGCGTCGATGGCCAGGAGATCGATGATCACAGTCGTTATTGGCGGCCAGCCATGGAAGAAGCTCGTACCCGGATCTTGTTTGTGGATGTTTGTTAGAGCATCTCCAACAGGCGCGGCAAAAGGCGCGCCCGCGCGGTAAAGTTAGGTTTTAGCGTGCGCTGGCTGATTCCGCGCGCTCCAGCGGTGGCGGGAACTTACCGCGCGCGGCAAGCGTTTGCGCGCGCGGGAGAAAGTGGCACGCGGCGCAGTAGATTTGGCGCGCCGCTTACCGCGCGCCTATAAATTGCCGCGCTCGCCACGCGCACAACACACAGCCACGCGCCCTCCCCTCGCAACCTCGCCGCCTCGCCGCTTCGCAGCTTTCCGCGCCACCATCGCGCCACCATGCCGCCGCGCCGCCAGGGTGCTTCGGGCTATCGTGGCGTTCGCGAGCACCCCAACGGCTGGTACTCCGCCGAGATACGGTCCGGCGACGTCCGGCTCGTCCTCGGGACATTCCGGAGCGCGCATGAGGCGGCCCGCGCGTACGACGCGGCGGCATGGCGCTTGGACAGGCCCCGGTCGCAGATGAACTTCCGGGATGTCTTCACGCGCGAGCAGGCGCAGCGTGTCGCCCCTCCGCCGCGTCTCATCACCGACATGGACCGTGCCGACCACGCTCGGCGGCAGCGCCGCCTCCTCGTCGCCGAGGAGGACGAGCGAGCCATGGCAGAGTGGCGCCGTCGCCACCCGGAGGACGTCGTCGACGAGCATGCCTACTGGGCGGAGAGGACGGCAAGGCGCCGCGCGGAGCGGGCTGACCGACGTCAGCGGAAGGCATTGGCGAACGAGCAGTGCGACATAGTTTCAGCAGGTGGGAGGTCGTTCTTCACCGCGGACGACGAACGTTGGGACGACATATGGATCTCAATCTCGGACGACACCGACGAGGATGATGGTGATGGTAGCGACTTGGAGTAATTTCTATCGCTGTATGTCGTAGTAGTTTCTATCTATCTATCTATGCCGTAGTAGTTATCTATCTATGTATGTCAGAACTATCTATCTATGTATGTCGAACTATCTATCTATCTATGTAAAATATCTTGTATCATTTTTTTATCTATGCAAAAAAATGTTTAAGAATGAGCGTGCGCGCCGCATTTTTACCGCGTCTGCTGGAGCTGCGCGCGCGGGGCTTTACAGCGCGGCTGCTGGAGCAAACGCTGCGCGCCGCGCCAAAGCAGGCGATGGGCGCGCGCCAAATCAGTTTTTAGTGCGCGGCGTGTTCGGCGCCTGTCGGAGATGCTCTTATGCCGTCATCCTTGTATATATAGAAGCTTGGGGAAAAAAGGGCGAGTGCTAGTTGGGGCGGGAGGGCAGAGTTGGCGCCAACAAGTTTGTTGAGGAAGACATGGAGAGAAAAAAGTCTGTTTTATGTAACCGGGTTTCTATAGAAACGAGTATTAGTCGTTTTTCAATAGACGCACTTTCCTGGCTTCGTGGAATCTGAATTCTGCTTATCCATGTTTCTGTTGGGCCAGCCAAACGTGGTTTTAGTTTGTTACACGGTTAGATCAGATTACAGGAAACCAGCTCTGATAAAACACCGTATCCAAACTAGTATATATATGCCCGTCGAGCACCCCTGCCCCCCTCCTTGCGCTGTCGCTGGTGATCGAGGACGATGACGTTCCAGTCGAGCATGAGGGCGTGGAGGTCTTGGCCGGCGACTCGATCCAAGCACGGCAGGCTTAGGGCATCTCCAGCCGCGCCCCCAACAGCCCCCCCCCCCAGGCCACTTTTTCGGCGCCGGTGCCGAAAAAATGGCCCATACGCGTCCCCAGGACGCCAAAAATCGCCGGTTCGGATCTTTTTTCCGCCCGGCGGTCACAGGCCGAACCCGGCGCGCTGGGGAGCCGTTGGGGGCTCCGGTGCTAGGGAAAAGCACGCCTGGCCCACACCGACAGGGGAAAAGTCAAGGTTTTCTTCCACCGACTCGCCTCGCACCCCCCACGCCCTCGGCCACCACTAGCTATATCCCGGCGACGGCCGCCGGCCTACTCCGCTAGATAGCCATTCCCCGCCAGAAAATAGCAGCGCTTCGCCGCGGCAGACCCTCCCGCAGCAGCTGGGCGTTTCCGGCCGCCGTTTCCGGCCGCGGAGGCGCGGTTTAACGGCGGGTACACGCCCACCGAGCGCAAGGTGTTCGGCGTTTTCACTGTCTCGGCGATGGACTCGGGTGAGGATGAAGAGCTCGCCGCGCTGCTGGAGGAGGAAGCCGCGGCCGACGTCCAGGAAGAAGAGCATCTGATGGTGCTCGCCGCCCTCGCCCAGCTGCTGGCGAGCAATGAAAAGCCGCGTCGAGGTGGCTCGGCGCTGGGGCGGGTGAAAGCAAAGAACCGGCATCGTCTGCAAGGCTACTGCATACTCTACTCCGACTACTTCGCCGATGCTCCACTTCATGGCGAGAGAACATTTCGGCGCCGTTATCGGATGAGCCGAAAGCTCTTCCTCAGGATTGTGAATTCCATCCGGGAGTTCGACAACTACTTCAAGTGCAAGATGGATTGCACTGGCGCTCTTGGATTCACCTCCATCCAGAAGTGCACGACAACGATGAGGATGCTTGCATATGGAGCTCCCAGTGATTCACTCGACGACTATGGGTGCATGGCCGAGTCCACCAGCATAGAGTGTTTCTACAAGTTCTGTCGGGCAATGGTGGCAGTGTTTGGGCCACAATACTTGAGAACACCCAATGCGGAAGACACTGCTCGGATCCTAGCCCAGAATGCAGCAAGAGAATTTCCTGGGATGCTTGGAAGCATCGACTGCATGCATTGGAAATGGAAGAACTGCCCATTTGGTTGGCAGGGGATGTACAAAGGCGCCAAAGGCAGTTGCAGTGTGGTGCTTGAGGCGGTAGCCACACAGGACCTCTGGATTTGGCACTCCTTCTTTGGTATGCCAGGAACTCACAATGACATCAACGTGCTGCAGTGCTCTCCTGTTTTTGCCAAGCTCGTTGAGGGCCATTCTGCTCCGGTGAACTTCGAGATCAATGGGCACCAATACAACAAGGGGTACTATCTAGCTGACGGCATCTATCCGAGATGGTCGATATTTGTGAAGACGATCTCAAACCCTGTGGCAGGAGGCAAGAACGACTGGTTTGCGAAGCTTCAGGAGGCTTGCAGGAAGGATGTCGAGCGGGCATTTGGTGTGCTCCAATCTCGATTCGCTGTTGTTCGGTACCCCGCTCAGACCTGGTCGAAAGATCAAATGTGGAAGATCATGACTTGTTGTGTCATCTTGCACAACATGATCATCGAGAGCGAGCAAGAAGACCCAGTGTTTGACACTGAACCATATTACAGGCAGGGTCCTCTAGCCGAAGTTGATCACCAGCTACCGGCAACTTGGACTGCCTATCTCAGTATGCGTCAGGAGATCCGAGACCCACAGGTGCATCATCAACTGTAGAAAGATCTGATTGAGCACCTATGGAGGCTCAAGTGGGACGCCGCGTGATGAAATACGAGTTTTTATTTGTTGAACTATATAATTTGTATTGAACTATTTGTTGTTGTAGTCTTTTGTTGAAGTATTTGATTTTTTTTGATGAAATATGTGATAAGGAATAATTGTGTTGATAATTGAACGCCGAGACACGGCGAAACCACGCCGAATATGGGCCTATTCTCGCCCATATGGGCCGTTTATTCGTCGAAATTGGGCTGCAAAGTGGGCCAATTTCGGCGCCTGGGGGCGACGACTGGGCGCAAAACCGCCCCCAGCGCCGAGTGTATCGCCGGCTCGCCTCCAGGAGGCGATTTGTATGCGTCCTGGGGGGCCAACGGCTGGAGATACCCTTAGGGTGTTCCTTCCGAGGCGCACCGGAGGCTCAGCAGCGTTGCGGTGGTTGCCGGAGAAGAAAGAGCGCGGCGTGGTCTAGGTGGCACGTACGCGCGCCTGCCAGCACGGCGGAGCGTGTCCGCGCGCACTTTGTCCGGGACGGAGCAGCGTGTAAGGCGATGATGGGTGGAGGAAGAGGGGTTCGACGGGGGCCTTGAAGAGGTTCCGGAGCACCCATGACCCAAGGGGAGCAGCGGCGCGAGCCGAGCAAGGTCGGAGCACAAGCGCACGTAGAGTGCCTGACAAAATGACCGGAGCTTTTGGAGTAAAAATGAGGAGGCCAGGGAAGCTAGGCTTGCTTTTTGACCAGGTGTAAGTATAGGCAGGGAGGAGTTGACAGTGCAACGACACGCACGTTTGGCAAACAAAAATGCAGTACAAGCCGCCGCTTGCAAATACACTAGGATCGAGGTGATGGATCATCTTGCTCTTGGCCGCGACGGACAGCCCCAGAGCACGGCGGTGTCCGTCCGTCATAGTGACGGAGCGGTCGTCGAACCGCTTAAATGTGGACCGGCAGGTTCCAACTTGAGGAGAAACTCTTCCGGGGAAGTGGTGACTGACTGACGACATCGTTGCGGCGTAGGCGGCGGAAGCAGTGCCGCCATCGGCCACTGCCCAGGCAATGGCGGCCGTAGTGTTACAGCCCGCATGCAACGTCGTTGGGAGAAAAGACGCCATCATGCTCTTGCCAAGCCCAAGCGTGCAGTGCAGCAACGGCGGGAACCTCGAAGATGGAGGAGGCTGCTCTGCTTCCAAGCCTGACGAAACTGAACAAGAGGAAGGTTGCTCTGTTTCGCAGGGCAACCATCAGTTTCTGCCGGCGGTCCCGATCGAGCGCCAAACCCCAGGTGAGCCATGGCGAGCAGGCTTAGGCGATGAAGGCGGAGGGGGACTTGCCGGTGCCGGCGACGGCTGCCGCCCAGGAAGAGGAGGACGGGCTCCCAGGACGCAAGGCAGAAGCCGGAAGGCAGGTGGCCGGAGCGTCGGCAGGCGTCGGCAGACGGCTCAGCTTCCGTTGTCTCTCCCCACTCCACCATGCCGCCTCCCCTGGTGCGCCTTAAGAAGGCAAGCTAACTGCCGACACGATGACGAGGAGGACGACGACGACAGGAGCGTCGTGGCCTTGTTGGCAATAAGACATGTGGCCATGGTGATCAGCGTGTGCGTGCGCGCTGACTGTCCGGGCGCCGTGGCAAAGTATACGTATGTGCGTATGTGTGTGGCGTGCGTGTGCGTGCTGGTGGAGCCGGGAACTGGTTCGTGGCCGTGCCGAGTCTGTAGGAGTGCGTGTGTGCGCGCGTTGGCGAAAGTGACGGGGTGAGCGTGGTGATCCGTTGGAGTGCAGCAGCGTGGGCGCGTAGGAGCGCGTCCTGGATGCAGTGCATGCGGATCGTGGCCAGGTGATGCAGAGTTGGGTGCGGGGTGTGTGTGCACCCGTATAAACTCCCCCTCACCTTGTACTGCGCAGAGCCTGTTTGTTTATATCAGATAAATAAAAGAGAAGGCCGTACGTGCGGCTGGGCGTTCGAGCGCCTGTAGAAAATTTCTGTTGTGTCTTGCTCCTTCTTCTACCTCCATCCATGCACGACAGAGAGAGCTAGTTAGGGCTCAACATATAAATTGTGGGGCAGGGCTAGCACCCGGAACAAATCAAGATTCACCAAGCCGTGTGTTGGCAACCAAGAGAGCGAAGCCATGTAGAGATTGTTCTTTACCATCGCCGTCACCACGCCGTCGTGCTGCCGAAACTCATCTACTACTTCGCCCCTCTTGCTAGATCAAGAAGGCGAGGATGTCATCGAGTTGAACATGTGCTGAACACGGAGGTGCCGTACATTTGGTACTTGATCGGGACGGTTCGTGAAGGTGTACGACTACATCAACCGCATTGATAAACACTTCCGTTTAGTGATCTTCAAAGGTATGAAGATGTTCTCCCCCTCGTAGCTATGCATCTCCATGGATAGATCTTGCGTGTGCGTAGAAATTTTTTGTTTTCCATGCAACGTTCCCAGCAGCTACAACAGTCGCGAGGCTGGCTCCCGGGCCCGGCGCAAGGCGGTCGATAGAGGCATGCATGCCCTCCAGTCTCGCTTCACAGATGCGCTCCGGGGCCGGGCGAATGGAAGTCACGACGTGTGGAGGGGAGGGAGGCAGATGACCTCCGTGCGTTGATCCATGCCTCTGCCGTGCAGGCCTCTCCGACGCACGTCCCGTCCCAGTCAATGTGTCAATCTCGTGAGCGTTGTTGAGAGCGGGAGTTGTGGCGGCAGGAGCAAGCGCAGCGTGGTTGAACCCAGGCGCAGCGTGGCCGCTTGGGGGGAGCGCAGCAAGCGGAGACACAACCTGCATGCGCAGCAGGTTTTTGCGAGCCCGCCAGAGGTGGAAGCGGTGAGGGGACAAGGAAGGTCGGCAACGCGCCGCCTGGGTGGACGTACGGCGATGATGGGAGGAGCTTTGGTGGTGGCGTCCCCGGTGGCAGAGGCCCCGCGGCGCGCTCAGCAAACTCCCGATCACGAACGACAGATGCATGGCTGTTATTGGAGGCTGTCGTCGCCATCGTCGGAGGAGAATGGAGCCCGATCCCGTGCGCGTGGAAGTCGAGCTGAGTGAGCGTGACGGAGATGAGGTCGTGGCCATGGAGCAGCACTACCATGCCTGGCCACGGGTGACCATGACCAGAGCGTGCGCGCACGCTAACAAAGTCGCCGGAGCCGACACAACATAGTACTGGTCGAGGGCTAGGGCGGAAACGGAGCCCAGGTGCGTGAAGAAATAGAGTACGTACTTGACACTGTTAGATAATGTCTATACGATAGCTTTTGTGTATATCCTGTATATTGTATTTGTACACTATGTGTACACTGCATCAGCCTTAACTTTATATCTTTTCCTTCTTTTTTTCCTTCTAGACTCTCTGACATCTTTGAAATATATACATATCTCATAACCAGCAATAGCATACCCTACCTGACCAACAATGTGTTGGAAATATGAGCAATTTACCATATGATTTTATTAATGGAAATACTAGATAAAGCATGACTAAAATAGCAGAGATAAAGCAAGTCATGCGATCTAACAGAGAGAAGGTAAATAACATCTACAAATATGAAAGAGAACCGAACATATCTAGAGCAGACAGTAGAACAAGGAACTGTGACTGGACCTCTAACGGGAAAAGCAAAAACACATACGGGATAGCAGCAGCAACAGTAGCACTAGACTTGGGGTCGGTGTCCTCGATAGCAATGTCATCGAGGAGGTTGTCGACGTTGGGGAAGAAGTCGTCGTCGGGGAAGTAGTCGTCGGAGTCTGGGGCGTCCGTGACGAAGAAGTCAGTAGTCGTGCTGAGCGCTCCCCAAAAACCTTATCACCCTTCTCGCGTACAGGACTCAAAGCAGTGGAGTTTCGGAGGCCTACTATCCCGACCTGCGGTGCACGCCGCAAGCCGGGATGGGGAAGATCGTAGAAGCAGCGCAGTTCTCAGGAACTTTGTGGCGAGAGGAAGAGGATCTTCTGGTGTGCATCTCTGGAGAGGAGCGACCTCTCTTTTATAGGCACAGGAGAGAGAGGTGAGAGGGCAGCGATGGAAGGTGAAACGAAGAGACGGAGATGAAGCGAACAACCAGCAGCCGAAGGGCTGCACCGTTCGCATTCAAACTCCACTATCGCAAAAATCTTTTCAGCTTCCGTGTGACCTTTCGTATACCCGTAATGCGTGGCAAAAATTTAGACATCGGCTCATTCCTGCAACCTGCGGCGTGACGTGGCGAGGCAAGGCGAGGCGTGGCATGGCGTGGCGAGGCGGGCGGCGGAGGAGGAGCGCATGTGGATGTCCCTCTTGTTCTCATGCGCATACAAATGGAGAAAGAACCTCCCTTATAAGGAGGCCCTAAACTATCAATGTGGGACTAAACTTTAGTAGTATCCCTTGCCTTACACGAATGGACTAAATGTGCCTCTAGGATTTATTAGGAATTTCTGAAATAGTTATTAAACTGTCCCAAAATAGACTAAATTCTAGCACAATGTTGCTCCTGAAGGATAATTGCACATGTATAAAAGTGCAACCTCAAACCACTGAAACTCTGAAAGTGTATCCTACAATACCAACGGTGCTGTTTCTGAACTCCTATTTTCCACTTTCCTGGAGGATACTTTCACATGTATAAACGTGCAAACTCAAACCGCTGGAAGTATATCCTACAATGCCAACAGTGTTGTTTCTAAAGTCCTATTTCTGCTTTCCTGGAGGATACTTTCTCATGTATAAACGTGCAAACTCAAACCACTGGAAGTATATCCTACAATACCAACAATGTTGTTTCTCAACTCCTATTTGCTGCTTTCCTCGAGGATATTCGCACATGTAAATGTGTACAAACTCAAACCATTGGAAGTATACCCTACAATACCAACAGTGTTGTTTCTGAACTCCTAATTGCTGCTTTTCCGCTCCAGTTATCTTGTGCGTTTCCATACTAGTCAATAGTTATTTGTGGATCAGAGTGATGAAAAATAAAAATCTTGGTTGGATCTTTGTTGGTGGTTCCTGCTGCCGTCTGGACTGGACAGACCTCCCTTGAGCTCTCCGCCCGCTCTCCCTTGAGCCCTACGCCGTGCGTCACAGCGACGCCGGCGTCCATCCTCCCGCCGCTCGCCACTCCGGCGACGGCGGCCACCCCGTCCTCTCTCTCGCACTCCCCCGCCCTGCCCATGGCGGAAAGCCTGCACTCCGTCTCCTCTGCGTTTCCGCGGCAGGAGCGCCTCGTCGTCTCGGGCCTCGGCCTCTCCTCCGGCTCAGAGGAGTCGCGGGAGGTGGCTGCGCCTGCGGCGGCGCTGGCGCCTGCGCCCGCGGTGGAGTCGTGCCGCCGGCTGGTTCCTTGGACGGAGGCCCCCCCCTCCAGGAAGACTCTGTGGAAGCGCCGGCTCGACGCGCGGCCATCTGGGACGGCCACGCGCTCTCGCTCCCCCCTTCCCCCGTCCGTCAAGAGATCTCTCCTGAGATGCGCGACAAGTGTTTCCGGTGCTTGGAGAAAGGGCACTACCAGCGGGACTGCACCAACGACGTCGTCTGCATCCGCTGCGGCCTGCCTGGACATGAGGCTAGGGGCTGCACACGGCCGTGCAGCCCCTCCTCGGAAGACGAGCTCCGGCGGGTGGCTGTGGCCAAGGTGGCTCGCTGTTCGGCTTTGGCTGGTGGGGACGTCGCTGGCTCTTCGGCTGCTGCGGTGGCGCGTGCCAGGCCTGGCGCGGTCTGGTCCCCTCCTCTGCCGGTGGCCCAGCCCCCACCTCCCCCTCCCCAGCCACCGCCCTCTGCCTCGGCAGCGCGGCCTGTCTGGCCTCTTCTCGCGGCTCCCAGGCTTCAAACCAGGGTGGACCTGGAGATGGAGCTGGCGGAGCTTTGCGTCGTTCATCGCACGGCCGCCATGTCCGACCTGGAGCGGCGCCTCCAGCACGCCATGGTCGCCTATGTTGGTAGCGCCAGGCATGATGTGTCCTCAAGGTTCGTGCTTGATGCGTTGGAGGCTGAATTGGGCATTTCTGCTGATTGGGTCTCGGTCCACCCCTTTCGGCCCGAGGACTTCTTGGTGGTGTTCGTGCGGCAGGACCATCGGTACAAGGTGGGTTTGCGTCCAACGGTGGAGCACCGGGGCGTCCGGCTGTTCTTCCGCCAATGGAACAGGCAGGCTCAGGTTGTTCATGCTATCATGAGATTCAAGGTGCGGATTGTGATGGAAGGTATCCCCCTGCACGCTTGGGACCATGGAGTGGCGGAGGATCTCCTGGGCTCTGCCTGCATTGTTGATTCCGTGGAGCCTGAGACCAGCTCGTGCTCCGACCTGTCATCGTTCCGGCTGGTGGCATGGACTGCGGACCCTGATTCCATCCTGACCCGGCGATGGCTTGCGGTGCCAGAGCCGGCAGAGCACGTTTTCGAGCCGCAAACGCTGCAATACAAGATCCTCCTCCACCTGGACTCAGTGACTGATTTCTGTGATGCCGAAGAACCTTTCTTCCATGGCGGCTCGTCGGACAGTGGGCAAAGTGGTTTGCCGGAAGAAGATGAGATGGAGCGTGGCGGTGGAGCCCCCTCACGGCGCCGGCCGTGGCAGTTCAGCGTTAGGGACAGTTGGAGCGGCGCAGTTCTGGGGCAGGGTCAGGGCTAGGGCGGTGGCCGGCAGGTCGCCGGCGGCGAGGCACATCCGGGGCGCCAAGATTGGAGGCTGCCTCCGATGACATCAGCAAAAGCCACCTGCTTCTCGCATGCCACGCAGACAGTTCAGGATCGGCTGACGATCCGTCAGTCCGCTTTTGACCGTATATCTACAACGGCCAGTCAAAGGGTGGCTCAGGGGAGTTTGAACCAGCAGCGCGCCAACACTGCGTGTCGGCAGCTAGCGAGCGCTATTCCGGCCCCGGGATTGGGTGAACCTGGACTAGACGAGGGGGGCCGCTCTGGATCTGGGTCCCAGGGAGTGGGGGCATGCGCAGACAAGACTGGCACTGCTGCGCGGTCGGTGGATAAGGCTGGTCATAGTGGGAGTAACATAGGTAGTAACATAGATGCCACATAAGCAAAATTGGTGACGTGGCAAGTAGTTAATGAGGAGAGAGGCAAATAGAGTAACATAATATGTTACCATCACATAGCGGTTTCCAATGCATAATGAGTCTACAAAGTAATAAATGAAGGCAACTATGTTACCACACCTATGACACTACCCACTATGAAGGTAGTAACATAGACTAGTAACATATGTATGTTACTAGTCTAAGTTACTCTCCACTATGACCAGCCTAAGGTTGTTGATGCGGGGCCTCCGGCTGAAGGATCGCTGTCTCCTTTGGCGGGGCCTGCGGCAGAGGGAGCGCAGTTTCCGTTGGTGGGGCCTGCCCTGCTGCCATCCTCGGATCCTCTCTGTGCCACGCCTTCCCAAGAGCTGGGTGTGACCGTGGATGATTTGGTGGGCATTTCGGCTAGGAAGGGGACGGGCCCCGCAGAAGATCCTGTAGACCGGCGCGAGTCTGTCCCGGCCTCTGCTTTGGCGGGGCCGACCGGCTGTGGGGAGCCTATGGGTGCACAGATTGCTGAGATGTCATTGGCGATGGCCCCCGCCCCTGATCCTGGATGCTCACAACTGATCCCTAGGCAAATCACAACTACGGCTCCCCATGCTTCCAGAGATGTGCTTTGCGATGGACATGTGTCGATCCAGGGCCCTGTGCTGCCATTAGAGGATACTCCGGACGTGAATAGCAACATGCAGATCGCTCTATCCGCATGCAATACCGGTATGACCCCCCAGGAAGCGGCTGCCTTTGAAAAGATGAAGTGGTTTTGCTCCAAGCTGGTCAAGAAGCTCGCCCCACCTCTTCTCTTGGAAGTCCAAGCCTCATCGCTACGACCTGATGCTTAACCTTTTACCCCTCGGCGCACGACCAGAGCCAACAGGTGTGCCCCATCAACTCAGAAGGGAAAGGCTACCCTGGCGGAAAATGTCCTAATGCGTGCACTCGGGCTTGCACCAGAGGACTTGGAGGTTGATCACGCCCGCATTGAGGAGCTCAACGAGCTTTTCGACTCTCCCTTGCGAGAATAGCACATCAAGGTCATTGTAGCTCTCTTCGGCAAGGAGTTGTCGGCTGGCAGGGACATCATGGAGGAGCTGCCTACGGAGATTAAGGCACGATAAGCTGCCTTGGAGGAGGCACATTTCTGCGCTTGTTAGGAGGAAGGAGCTTCCTTTTCTTTTCATGGATCTAACACAAGTCTTGTGCTGGAACGTGCGAGGATTGAATGACCAGACGAAGAAAAAGGCGGTTAGAGAATTTGTATCGTCATTTAAAGTGAATTTAGTGTGCCTCCAAGAAACCAAACTGGATGTAATTGACAATTTCGGTGTAATGCAATGCCTAGGCCCGTCGTTTGACGGCTACACGTACTTGCCTCCCGTGGACACTAGAGGGGGGGTCCTTCTTGCTTGGGACTCAACCATCATGGAGATTGATAGCATTCATCTGGATAGTAACTTCCTCACATGTTTGGTGCATAACAAAGATGGGGCCTCATGGTGGATTTCGGTGGTTTATGGACCACAAGGAGATGATCTCAAAACCCTGTTTCTGGAAGAATTGCGTGCGAGAAGAGTTGGCTGCCCAGGCCCTTGGATGGTTCTCGGCGACTTCAACATGATCCTTTGGGCATCGGAGAAGAACAACACTAACCTGAACAGGGCTATGATGCGAAAGTTCCGGGACTTCGTGGACACTCATGAGCTCAAAGAGTTGTACATGCACGGCAGAAACTTCACCTGGACTAACGAACGAGACACTCCTGTTATGACTAAGATAGACAGAATCTTGGTCTCGGTGGATTGGGAGTTACACTTTACGGACTGCCTACTCTAAGCCCTATCCACCAATGTGTCTGATCATGCTCCACTGCTTCTATCCACTTCCGCTGCGTTTTGCCCCAAAAAGAGATTCAGATTTGAGCTTTTTTCGACAAAACTTGATGGTTTTCACGATGTGGTTCAGGAAGCTTGGGGAGGTGCCGACGATATCATTGATCCTTTCAAGCGGCTAGATGATATGTTGCGCAACACGGCCCGTGTGCTCCAAGCGTGGGGACAGCGGAGGGTGGGGAACATCAAGATCCAAATGTCGGTGGTGAACTATGTGATCCTGCGCCTGGACAGAGTGCAGGAGTTTCGTCTGCTCTTCCCTCAGGAATTATGGCTTCGTAGGACTCTCAAGGTGGCCCTGCTGGGGCTGGCGTCCTTTCAGCGCACTATCGAACGGCAGCGGTCCAGACTCAGATGGATCAAGGAGGGAGATGCTAACACAAAACTATTCCAACTCGTGGCTAACGGTCAACGCTCAAAAATTTTCATCCCTCGCATTAAAGTTGGCAATGACATTGTCACCAAGCAAGATCGCATTGGAGATGTCTTCACCGAGGCCTTCCAGCACCGTCTTGGGAAGGCAATCCCGAGGGAGACCACCTTGGACCTGGAATTTCTTGGCGTCCAAAGCCATGATCTTCAGGATTTAGAGGCCATCTTCTCAGAAGAAGAGGTGTGGAACACGATTAAGGATATGCCGGTGGACCGCGCACCTGGACCTGACGGTTTCATTGGTGCTTTCTATCTGCATGCTTGGCCGATCATAAAGCATGATCTGATGGCAGTGATGCTTAAGTTGTACGTCGGAGATGGACGTGCCTTTGGAAAGCTGAATCGCGCACACGTTGTGTTAATCCCTAAGAAACCGGATGCGATGGAGGTGAATGATTTCAGGCCGATCAGCCTGACACACAGCGCTGCAAAAATCTTTGCGAAAATGCTAGCCAACAGAGCTAGGATGAAGATGGCACATGTTGTCGCGGTTAACCAGTCCGCTTTCATCAAAACCAGGACATTGCATGACAACTTCTTGCTTGTGAGACAAGTTGCCAGGAAGATTCACAATCGCAGAAAGGCCGGACTCCTTCTCAAGCTTGACATTGCAAGGGCTTTCGACTCACTATCGTGGCCCTTTCTCTTAGAGGTTTTGAGAGCCAAAGTCTTTGGAAGAAAGTGGATGGAGTGGATATCCTGCTTAGAACGGCGACAACGCGAGTGGTGGTCAATGGAATCCCTGGAAAGGCGTTTGCGAATGCATGTGGGATGAGATAGGGTGATCCAATCTCGCCACTCCTCTTCGTTATAGCTATGGATGTGCTCACACAGATGTTATCAAGGCTACAGAGGAGAACGTCGTCAGCTCTTTTCAGGGCATTAAAGTAGTGCAAAGGATTTCCATCTACGCTGATGACGTAGCGTTGTTCATCAAACCCTCGAGTGAGGACTTGTACCTTGTGCGCTCTGTGCTTCAGGCTTTTGGTGAGGCATCTGGTCTCCGAGTCAACTACAACAAATCCTCGATCATTCTGATTAGAGGTGATGATCTGGACAAGGACAGGGTGGCCTCCATGCTTCATTGCGACATGACGAACTTTCCGTGTAGGTATCTGGGCTTGCAGCTGGCGATCAAGCAATTAACCAAGAATGAATGGCAGCCGATGCTGGACAGTGCAAAGAAATTGGTCCCAGCTTGGCAGAGGGGCCTGATCACTAGACCTGGGAGGCTCATCCTCGTGAAATCTATCATGTCTGCTCGGCCTATACATCACTTTCTGGTGATGGATTCTCCCCTTTGGGTGTATGAAGACCTGAACAAGTGGACGAGAGCATTCTTTTGGACAGCCAAGATTAGACACTGAAAGACCCTGGCAAGGCATTCCCATGATGATTGACAAGGAGGCTAGACAAGTTTTTGACAGCTTAGTCAGGATCAAGGTTGGCGATGGCTCGAGGGTCCTGTTCTGGCACGATCATTGGATCCATGGTTTTGCGGCATCTGACATTGCCCCTCTGGTGGTTAACATGGTTGATAAGCACACGAGGAACAGACGGACAGTTCAGCAAGCAATCGGTAATGCTTCATGGCCGCATGACATGCAGGGCGAGCTCTCCTTTACAGCCCACATCCAATTCCTTCACCTGCAGCAGGCGATCGCCACGGTTCAGAGAGACACAACCGGGCCTGATGGATTCTCGTGGCCGTGTGATGCTTCGAGATCCTACACGGCTCGCTCAGTTTACGATAGGCTGTGCCAAGGGTCTCTGCGCGTGCCCTTTGCCATTTGCATCTGGCGGAACTGGGCTCCGTTGAAGTGCAAGATTCACATGTGGCTAACGGTGCAGCATAGAATCTGGACGTTCGATTGTAGAGCGAGACATGGGCTTCAGGATGCCCCCTCTCCGTGCTACACTTGCCTCCAAGATGAAGACAACACTGAGGACATCCACATCCAATGCTGCTATGCGAGAGAAATCTGGCACCGATGCCTCACGGACCTAATTACCAATGTTCAGTGCCCGGATAGAGAGAATACCCTTCTGGATTGGTGGCTTAGGACCAGGGTGAGCTTTCACGGTGCGGACAAGCGAGGTTTCGACACCCTTGTCACTGCGGTTGCTTGGGCTCTTTGGAAGCAAAGAAAAGCTAGAGTGTTTAATCGCGCGGAGCAAGTCAAGATGGCTGCACAACTCCATTTGCATATCTTCGACGAGATCAAGGAATGGAAACTCGTAGGATTGGGTGTAGGTGTTTTGCATAGATTTGTGAAAGAGTAACCTACGTTTTTTGGGTGTAGGTGTGGGTTGTACACTTGTGGGGATGTTCGCATCCGCGCAAGTTCTTGTAACCATTTCTCTCCCTTCTATAAAAGTAAGGTATTCCATTGGCGTACTCTCGAAAAAAATAGTTATTTGTGAGCAAACCTCATGTTGCAATATGATCTTGCTTAGTCACAATGCAATTCTATCTCAAAGGCACACTGTGACATTACTGAAAGAGAAAATCAATTCTATCATATCTGGGCAATTTAAGTTCAAGAGGAAACTGTAAAAAAATGTATCCAAGAGAGAAGCACTCACGCCAAGACTCATGTGAAGCTCCAGCTGATTAACTGTCGCAAACCGACTTAGAAACCTTGCACAAATCTGAGCCATCTGAAATTCCTACAATCGAAGTGTGAAGATTGGAGGGGCTCTGAGCCTCCAGAGGCAAGGAATCTCTCCAAAGTGAACAAACTCTGGATCATAAGGCCCATCCCAGCTGAGAACCTCTAAGTTGTGTGCAGTAATGTTGGCAACTATTATAGGCGCATCATAGAAGCAGCACAACACCTCTAGCTGCTGGAGGCCTGGAGCCATGATAGCAAGCTGTTGTAGCAGCATGAAGTAGGAGAGGTTAACAGATACCAGCGTGTTGGAGTTGATGAGCACGTTCAAGCAATAGGCCTGTTCATGGTCAGATGTTGCAAGCAAGGAAGCATCATATCACTGAAGATGATCTCGCCTTGGCATCGAAAGTTATGCAGGAACATCGACCTAAGCGCCTCTAAGATGCCAATCGGTGGTAGCACCGGGGCAAGAAACGCCAGGTCAAGCCGAATCTCGGTGGCTCTAACGAAGCAGGGGAGCTCCAATGCCTCATGGTCGTCGTCCTCTTCCTTGTCCTCCATGAGCAGCCCATCCAATGCCTCCTCCGAAAGAGCACGGTTGATGTCCAAGTTTAGCGGGCCGGTGAGGCGGGGCGCCGCGAGGGCAAGCCAGGTGGAGGTCTCCTGTGTGTGCACCTGATTGGGGGTGACGGCGAAGCTCTGGATGTCAAACACGGTGTAGTCCTGGTATGAAGCTAGGGCACGGGCCGGTGCGGAGGGGTCGACACCGGGAGCCCAACCCATACGGCCTGTCATTGTGTGGAGAAGACGGTCATCGCGACGGCTTCCTTGGTACGGAGAGGGAGGAGGATGTCGATGAGGAGGTGGTCGGGGTGGTCGGGAGGGTGGTTTTGTGTAGCTCGAGCTACGTGGTACCCCTTATCTTAGACATCCATTTTTACATCGTGATCCGTGCAGCCACATTTGTCATTTCTGTTTCTCTCAAACGAAACAACGTATAAACTTCAAACTTTGCATCTTGATACGTCTCCAATGTATCTATAATTTTTAATTGTTCCATGCTATTATATTATCTGGTTTGGATGTTTATGGGCTTTACTCTACACTTTTATATCATTTTTGGGATTAACCTACTAACCGGAGGCCCAGCCCGAATTGCTGTTTTTTTGCCTATTTCAGTATGTCAAAGGAGAACAATATTAAACGGAGTCCAAACGGAATGAAACCTTCGGGAGCGATCTTTTTGGAACAAACACAATCTAGGAGACTTGGAGTGGACGTCAAGAAGCAGCCAAGGAGGCCACGAGGGTGGTCGGCGCGCCCAGTAAGGGTGGGCGCCCCCCCCCCCCTGCCTCGTGGGCCCCTCGTGGCTCCCCTGACCGTCTTCCTTCGCCTATATATATCTACCTACCCCGAAAACATCCAGGAGCACCACGAAAAACTATTTCCCCAGCCGCAACCTTCTGTATCCGCGAGATCCCATCTTGGAGCCTTCGTTGACGCTCCACCGGAGGGGGAATCGACAACGGAGGGCCTCTCCATTGAAGGAAATATGCCCTAGAGGCAATAATAAAGTTATTATTTATTTCCTTATTTCATGATAAATGTTTATTATTCATGCTAGAATTGTATTAACCGGAAACATAATACATGTGTGAATAAATAGACAAACATAGTGTCACTAGTATGCCTCTACTTGACTAGCTCGTTTATCAAAGATGGTTATGTTTCCTAGCCATGGACAAAAGAGTTGTCATTTGATTAACGGGATCACATCATTAGGAGAATGATGTGGTTGACTTGACCCATTCCGTTAGCCTTAGCACTTGATCGTTTAGTATGTTGCTATTGCTTTCTTCATGACTTATACATGTTCCTATGACTATGAGATTATGCAACTCCCGTTTACCGGAGGAACACTTTGTGTGCTACCAAACGTCACAACGTAACTGGATGATTATAAAGGAGCTCTACAGGTGTCTCCGAAGGTACATGTTGGGTTGGCGTATTTCGAGATTAGGATTTGTCACTCCGATTGTCGGAGAGGTATCTCTGGGCCCATTCGGTAATGCACATCACTATAAGCCTTGCAAGCATTGCAACTAATTAGTTAGTTGCGGGATGATGTATTATGGAACGAGTAAAGAGACTTGCCGGTAACGAGATTGAACTAGGTATTGAGATACCGACCATCGAATCTCGGGCAAGTTACATACAGATGACAAAGGGAACAACGTATGTTGTTATGCGGTTTGACCGATAAAGATCTTCGTACAATATGTGGGAGCCAATATGAGCATCCAGGTTCTGCTATTAGTTATTGACCGGAGACGTGTCTTGGTCATGTCTACATTGTTCTCGAACCCGTAGGGTCCGCACGCTTAAGGTTTCGATGACAGTTATATTATGAGTTTATGAGTTTTGATGTACCGAAGGAGTTTGGAGTCCCGGATGAGATCGGGGACATGACGAGGAGTCTCGAAATGGTCGAGACGTAAAGATCGATATATTGGACGACTATATTCAGACTTCGGAAAGGTTCCGAGTGATTCGGGTATTTTTTGGAGTACCGGAGAGTTACGGAAATTCGCCGGGGAGTATATGGGCCTTATTGGGCCATACGGGAATAGAGGAGAGAGGCCAAAAGGAAGGAGGCCTGCGCCCCCCCCCCCCTCTGGTCCGAATTGGACAAGAAGCGCAGCCCCCTTTTCCTTATTCCTCTCCCCCTCTTTCCCCTTCTCCTACTCTAACAAGGAAGGAGGGAGTCCTACTCCCGGTGGGAGTAGGACTCCCCTTGGCGCGCCCCCTTCTAGGCCGGCCGCCCCCTCCCCCCTTGCTCCTTTATATACGGGGGCAGGGGGGCACCTCTAGGCACAACAACAATTGATCCCTTGGATCTCTTAGCCGTGTGCGGTGCCCCCCTCCATCATAGTCCACCTCGATAATATCGTAGCGGTGCTTAGGCGAAGCCCTGCGACGGTAGAACATCAAGATCGTCACCACGCCGTCGTGCTGATAGAACTCTCCCTCGACACTCGGCTGGATCGGAGTTCGAAGGACGTCATCGAGCTGAATGTGTGCTAGAAATCAGAGGTGCCGTAGTTTCGGTGCTTGATCGGTCGGGCCGTGAAGACGTACGACTACATCAACCGCGTTGTGCTAACGCTTCCGCTTTCGGTCTACGAGGGTACGTGGACACACTCTCCCCTCTCGTTGCTATGCATCACCATGATCTTGCGTGTGCGTAGGGATTTTTTTGAAATTACTACGTTCCCCAACAGTGGTATCAGAGGCAGGTTTTATGCGTAGATGTTATATGCACGAGTAGAACACAAGTGAGTTATGGGCGATACAAGTCATACTGCTTACCAGCATGTCATACTTCGGTTCGGCGGTATTGTTGGATGAAGCGGCCCGGACCGACATTACGCGTACGCTTACGCGAGACTGGTTCTACCGACGTGCTTTGCACACAGGTGGCTGGCGGGTGTCAGTTTCTCCAACTTTAGTTGAACCGAGTGTGGCTACGCCCGGTCCTTGTGAAGGTTAAAACAACACTAACTTGACGAACTATCGTTGTGGTTTTGATGCGTAGGTAAGAACGGTTCTTGCTCAGCCCGTAGCAGCCATGTAAAATTTGCAACAACAAAGTAGAGGACGTCTAACTTGTTTTTGCAGGGCATGTTGTGATGTGATATGGTCAAGACGTGATAAGATATAAGTTGTTGTATGAGATGATCATGTTTTGTTGAAGTTATCGGCAACTGGCAGTAGCCCTATGGTTGTCTCTTTGTTGCATAAGATGCAAGTGCCAAATAATTGCTTTATTTATCGCTATGCGATAGCAATAGTTGCAAGAGCAATAGTTGGCGAGACGACCATGTGACGACACATTGATATAGATCAAGATGATGAAGATCATGGTGTCATGCCGGTGACGATAGAGATCATGACAGTACTTTGGAGATGGAGATCAAAGGCGCAAGATGATCATGGCCATATCATGTCACATATTTTGATTGCATATGATGTTTATCTTTTATACATCTTATTCTTGCTTTGATTGACGGTAGAATTTTAAGATGATCTCTCACTAATTATCAAGAAGTGTTCTCCCTGAGTATGCACCGTTGTGAAAGTTCTTCGTGCTGAGACACCACGTGATGATCGGGTGTGATAGGCTCTACGTTCAAATACAACGGGTGCAAAACAGTTGCGCACGAGGAATACTCAGGTTAAACTTGACGAGCCTAGCATATAACAGATATGGCCTCGGAACACGGAGACGAAAGGTCGAGCGTGAATCATATAGTAGATATGATCAACATATTGATGTTCACCGTTGAAACTACTCCATCTCACGTGATGATCGGACATGGTGTAGTTGATATGGATCACGTAATCACTTAGAGGATTAGAGGGATGTCTATCTAAGTGGGAGTTCTTATGTAATATGATTAATTGAACTTAAATTTATCATGAACTTAGTCCTGGTAGTATTTTGTAAATTATGTTGTAGATCAATAGCTTGCGTTGTTGCTTTCATATGTTTATTTTGATATTTTCCTAGAGAAAATTTTGTTGAAAGATGTTAGTAGCAATGATGCGGATTGGATATGTGATCTTAGGTTTATCCTCATTGCTGCACAGAAGAATTATGTTCTTAATGCACCGCTAGGTGACAGACCTATTGCAAGAGCAGATGCAGACGTTATGAACGTTTGACTAGCTCAATATGATGACTACTTGATAGTTTAGTGCACCATGCTTAACGGCTTAGAATCGGGACTTCAAAGACGTTTTGAACGTCATGGACCATATGAGATGTTCCAAGAGTTGAAGTTAATATTTCAAGCAAATACCCGAGTTGAGAGATATGAAGTCTCCAACAAGTTCTATAGCTAAAAGATGGAGGAGAATCGCTCAACTAGTGAGCATGTGCTCAGATTGTCTGGTACTACAATCGCTTGAATCAAGTGGGTGTTAATCTTCCAGATAAGATAGTGATTGACAGAGTTCTCTAGTCACCATCACCAAGTTAGTACAACTTTGTGATGAACTATAGTATGCAAGGGATGACGAAAATGATTCCCGAGCTCTTCGTGATGTTGAAATCAACGAAGGTAGAAATCAAGAAAGAGCATCAAGTGTTGATGATTGACAAGACCACTAGTTTCAAGAAAAGGGCAAAGGGAAAGAGAGGGAACTTCAAGTAGAATGACAAGCAAGTTGTCACTCCCACGAAGAAGCCCAAAGCTGAACCAAAGCCTGAAACTGAGTGCTTACACTGCAAAGGAAATGGTCACTGGAAACGGAAATACCCTGAATATTTGGTGGATAAGAAGGATGGCAGAGTGAGCAAGGGTATATTTGATATACAGATTATTGATGTGTACCTTACTCGTGTTTATAGTAGCCCATGAGTATTTGATACTTGTTCGGTTGCTAAAAATTAGTGACTCGAAACAAGAGTTACAGAATAAACAGAGACTAGTTGAGGGTGAAGTGACGATGAGTGTTGGAAGTAGTTCCAAGATTGATATGATCAGCATCGCACACTCCCTATAATTTCGGGATTAGTGTTAAACCTAAATAAATGTTATTTGGCGTTTGCGTTGAGCATGAATATGATTTGATCATGTTTATTGCAATACGGTTATTCATTTAAAATCAGAGAATAATTGTTGTTCTGTTTACATGAATAAAACCTTCAATGGTCATACACCCAATGAAAATAGTTTGTTGGATCTCGGTCGTAGTGATACACATATTCATAATATTGATGCCAAAAGATGCAAAGTTGATAATGATAGTGCAACTTATTTGTGGCACCGCCGTTTGGGTCATATCGGTGTAAAGCGCATGAAGAAACTCCATAAAGATGGATTTTTGGAATCACATGGTTGTGAATCAGTTGATGCTTGCGAACCATGCCTTTTGGGCAAGATGACTAAAACTCCGTTCTTCGGAACAATGGAACGAGCTACTGATTTATTGGAAATAATACATACCGATGTATGCGATCCAATGAGTATTGATGCTCGTGGCGAGTATCGTTATTTTCTGACCTTCACAGATGATTTGAGCAGATATGGGTATATCTACTTAATGAAACACAAGTCTGAAACATTTGAAAAGTTCAAAGAATTTCAGAGTGAAGTGGAGAATCATCGTAACAAGAAAATAAATTTTCTATGATATGATCGTGGAGGAGAATATTTGAGTTATGAGTTTGGCCTTCATATAAAACAATGTGGAATAGTTTCACAGCTCACACCACATGGAACACCACAATGTAATGGTATGTCCGAACGTCATAACCGCACTTTATTGGATATGGTGCGATCTATGATGTATATTACCGATTTACCACTATCGTTTTGGGGTTATGCATTAGAGACAGTTGCATTCACTTTAAAAAGGGCACCATCAAAATCCGTTGAGACGACGCCTTATGAACTGTGGTTTGGCAAGAAACCAAAGTTGTCGTTTCTTAAAAGTTTGGGGATGCGATGCTTATGTAAAAAAAATTCAACCTGATAAGCTCGAACCCAAATCGGAGAAGTGCGTCTTCATAGAATACCCAAAGGTAACTATTGGGTACACCTTCTATCACAGATCCGAAGGCAAGTTATTTGTTGCTAAGATGGATCCTTTCTAGAGAAGAAGTTTCTCTCGAAAGAAGTGAGTGGGAGGAAAGTAGAACTTGATGAGGTAATTGTACCTTCTCCTGAATTGGAAAGTAGTTCATCACAGAAATCAGTTCCAGTGATTCCTACACCAATTAGTGAGGAAGCTAATGATGATGATCATGAAACTTCAGATCAAGTTACTACAAAGCCTCGTAGGTCTTCTAGAGTAAGATCCGCACCAGAGTGGTACGGTAATCCTGTTCTGGAAGTTATGTTACTAGACCATGATAAACTTACGAACTATGAGGAAGCGATGATGAGCCCAGATTTCGCGAAATGGCTTGAGGCCATGAAATCTGAGATGGGATCCATGTATGAGAACAAAGTATGGACTTTGATTGACTTGCTCGATGATCAGCAAGCCATGTTAAATAAATGGATCTTCAAGAGGAAGACAGATATTGATAGTAGTGTTACTATCTACTAAGCTCGACTTGTTGCGAAAGGTTTTCGACAAGTTCAAAGTGTTGAATACGATGAGATTTTCTCACTCGTATCGATGCTTAAGTCTGTCCGAATCATATTAGCAATTGCCACATTTTATGAAATCTGGCAAATGGTGTCAAAACTGCATTCCTCAATGGATTCTTTAAAGAAGAGTTGTATATGATGCAACCAAAAGGTTTTGTCAATCCTAAAGGTGCTAACAAAATGTGCAAGCTCCAGTGATCCATCAATGGACTGGTGCAAGCATCTCGGAGTTGGAATATACGCTTTGATGAGTTGATCAAAGCATATGGTTTTATACAGACTTTTGGAAAGGTCTGTATTTACAAGAAAGTGAGTGGGAGCTCTGTAGCATTTCTAATATTATATGTGCAAGACATATTGTTGATTGGAAATGATATAGAATTTCTGGATAGCATAAAAGGATACTTGAATAAAAGGTTTTCAATGAAAGACCCCGGTGAAGCTGCTTACACATTGAGCATCAAGATCTATAGAGATAGATCAAGACGCTTGATGAGATTTTTCAATGAATACATACCTTGATAAAATATTGAAGTAGTTCAAAATAGAACAGTCAAAGAAGGAGTTCTTGCCTGTGTTGTAAGGTGTGAAGTTGAGTAAGACTCAAAACCCGACTATGGCAGAAAATAGAAAGAGAATGAAAAGTCATTCCCTATGCCTCAGTCATAGGTCCTATAAATTATGCTATGCTGTGTACCAGACCTATTGTATACCTTGCTCTGAGTTTGGCAAAGGAATATAATTTTGATCTAATAGTAGATCACAGGACAACGGTCAAGAATATCCTTAGTGAGGACTAAGGAGATGTTTCTCGATTATGGAGGTAATAAAAGAATTCATTGTAAAAGTTACATCGGTGCAAACTTTTACACTGATCCAGATGACTCTAAGTCTCAATCTGGATACATATTGAAAGTGGGATCAATTAGCTAGAGTAGCTCCATGCAGAACATTGAAGACATAGAATATTTGCAAAATACATACGGCTCTGTATGTGACAGACCCGTTAACTAAGTTTCTCTGACGAACAAAACATGATCATACCTTTGTACTCTTTGGGTGTTAATCACATAGCGATGTGAGCTAGATTATTGACTCTAGTAAACCCTTTGGGTGTTGGTCACATGATGATGTGAACTATTGGGTATTAATCACATACAGATGTGAACATTGGTGTTAAATCACATGGCGATGTGAACTAGATTATTGACTCTAGTGCAAGTGGGAGACTGAAGGAAATATGCCCTAGAGGCAATAATAAAGTTATTATTTATTTCCTTATTTCATGATAAATGTTTATTATTCATGCTAGAATTGTATTAACCGGAAACATAATACATGTGTGAATACATAGACAAACATAGTGTCACTAGTATGCCTCTACTTGACTAGCTCGTTTATCAAAGATGGTTATGTTTCCTAGCCATGGACAAAAGAGTTGTCATTTGATTAACGGGATCACATCATTAGGAGAATGATGTGGTTGACTTGACCCATTCCGTTAGCCTTAGCACTTGATCGTTTAGTATGTTGCTATTGCTTTCTTCATGACTTATACATGTTCCTATGACTATGAGATTATGCAACTCCCGTTTACCGGAGGAACACTTTGTGTGCTACCAAACGTCACAACGTAACTGGGTGATTATAAAGGAGCTCTACAGGTGTCTCCGAAGGTACATGTTGGGTTGGCGTATTTCGAGATTAGGATTTGTCACTCCGATTGTCGGAGAGGTATCTCTGGGCCCACTCAGTAATGCACATCACTATAAGCCTTGCAAGCATTGCAACTAATTAGTTAGTTGCGGGATGATGTATTATGGAACGAGTAAAGAGACTTGCCGGTAACGAGATTGAACTAGGTATTGAGATACCGACGATCGAATCTTGGGCAAGTTACATATCGATGACAAAGGGAACAACGTATGTTATTATGTGGTTTGACCGATAAAGATCTTCGTACAATATGTGGGAGCCAATATGAGCATCCAGGTTCTGCTATTGGTTATTGACCGGAGACGTGTCTCGGTCATGTCTACATTGTTCTCGAACCCATAGGGTCCGCACGCTTAAGGTTTCGATGACAGTTATATTATGAGTTTATGAGTTTTGATGTACCGAAGGAGTTCGGAGTCCCGGATGAGATCGGGGACATGACGAGGAGTCTCGAAATGATCGAGACGTAAAGATCGATATATTGGACGACTATATTCGGACTTCGGAAAGGTTCCGAGTGATTCGGGTATTTTTCGGAGTACCGGAGAGTTACGGGAATTTGGCGGGGAGTATATGGGCCTTATTGGGCCATACGGGAATAGAGGAGAGAGGCCAAAAGGAAGGAGGTCTGCGCCCCCCCCTCTGGTTCGAATTGGACAAGGGGCGCAGCCCCCTTTTCCTTATTCCTCTCCCCCTCTTTCCCCTTCTCCTACTCCAACAAGGAAGGAGGGAGTCCTACTCCCGGTGGGAGTAGGACTCCCCTTGGTGCGCCCCCTTCTAGGCCGGCCGCCTCCTCCCCCCTTGCTCCTTTATATACGGGGGCAGGGGGGCACCTCTAGGCACAACAACAATTGATCCCTTGGATCTCTTAGCCGTGTGCGGTGCCCCCCTCCACCATAGTCAACCTCGATAATATCGTAGCGGTGCTTAGGCGAAGCCCTGCGACGGTAGAACATCAAGATCGTCACCACGCCGTCATGCTGACAGAACTCTCCCTCGACAATCGGCTGGATCGGAGTTCGAGAGACGTCATCGAGCTGAACGTGTGCTAGAACTCGGAGGTGCCGTAGTTTCGATGCTTGATCGGTCGGGCCGTGAAGATGTACGACTACATCAACCGCGTTGTGGTAACGCTTCCGTTTTCGGTCTACGAGGGTACGTGGACACACTCTCCCCTCTTGTTGCTATGCATCACCATGATCTTGCGTGTGCGTAGGAAACTTTTTTTGAAATTACTACGTTCCCCAACATCCATCACCACCAAGGCCTCTCCGATGAGTTGTGAGTAGTTCCACAGACCTTTGGGTCCATAGTTATTAGCTAGATGGCTTCTTCTCTCTCTTTGAATCTCAATACAAAGTTCTGCTTCCTCTTCTTGGAGATCTATTCGATGTAACTCTTTTTGCGGTGTGTTTGTCGAGATCCGATGAATTGTGGGTTTATGATCAAGCTTATCGATGAGAAATATTTGAATCTCCTCCGAATTCTTTTATGTATGATTGGTTATCTTTGCAAGTCTCTTTGAATTATCAGTTTGGTTTGGCCTACTAGATTGATCTTTCTTGCCATGGGAGAAGTGCTTAGCTTTGGGTTAAATCTTGCGGTGTCCTTTCCCAGTGACAGCAGGGGCAGCAAGGCACATATTGTATTGTTGCCATCAAGGATAAAAAGATGGGGTTTATATCATATTGCATGAGTTTATCCCTCTACATCATGTCATCTTGCTTAATGCGTTACTCTGTTCTTCATGAACTTAATACTCTAGATGCAGGCAGGAGTCGGTCGATGTGTGGAGTAATAGTAGTAGATGCAGGCAGGAGTCGGTCTACTTGTTGCGGACGTGATGCCTATATACATGATCATGCCTAGATAATCTCATAACTATGCACTTTTCTATCAATTGCTCGACAGTAATTTGTTCACCCACCGTAATACTTATGCTATATTCAGAGAACCCACTAGTGAAACCTATGGCCCCTGGGTCTATCTTTTATCATATAAGTTTCCTATCTAATTTTATTTGCATCTTTTACTTTCCAATCTATATCATAAAAATACCAAAAATATTTATCTTATCATATTATCTCTATCAGATCTGACTTTCGCAAGTTTCCGTGAAGGGATTGACAACCCCTTTATCGCGTTGGTTGCGAGGTTCTTGTTTGTTTGTGTAGGCGCATGGGACTTGGGAGGAGCCTCCTACTGGATTGATACCTTGGTTCTCAAAACTGAGGGAAATACTTACGCTACTTTCTGCATCACCCTTTCCTCTTAAAGGGAAAAACCAACGCATGCTCAAGAGGTAGCAAGAAGGATTTCTGGTGCTGTTGCCGGGGAGGTCTTCGCTCAAGTCAAGACATACCAAGTACCCATCACAAACTCATCTCCCTCGCATGACAGTATTTGCCATTTGCCTCTCGTTTTCCTCTCCCCCACTTCACCCTTGCCATTTTGTTCGCCCTTCTTTTGTTCGTCTTTTCATTTGCTTTGATGTCTTACTTGGCTCGTTTGCTCGTTTGGTTGGAATAGTTGTTTATTTATTGCTAAACAGAGGACCTAAGATTTATGGATCCTCATCCGCTTGCTAATCTTTTTAAGAGATCCAATTATGATGAACCAATTGCTAGTGAGTTTTGTGCACTAGATTATCTTTATGAAGCTTTGCTTGAAATTCGTGAATCTGGAAATTGTGATGAAGAAATTTATGAAGAGATTCACGATAGCTCCCTGAATAAAAAGCATGATTGCAATGATTTTATTATAAATTCTATTAATGTGAATTGTGTTAATGATATGCAAAACCCTGAGCTTGGGGATGCTAGTTTTGCTATGTCCATTACTTGTTGCAATGATCATGATTGGGGTGATTCTTCTTATAATTTTGAAATTTTATTTAAGCCCCATGATGAATATGAGATTGATAATAATTTTTGCAATAATACTGAAAGTGGGTTTAGAAGAGTGTCAACTTTAGCTCCCACATATTTGGATTTTGATCAATCTTATGAATTTTTTTATAAAAGTGGGCTTGGAGAAGTCATGACATTAGTTAATGTTAATCCCACTATTTCAGAAGAGTGTCAACTTTGCATGCATGTGGATCGTGTTGAAAATATTTTATGTGATAGCTATTTTGTTGAATTTGCTTATGATCCTACATGTAATTATTATGAGAGAGGAAAATATGGTTGTAGAAATTTTCATGTTACTAAATTATCTCTCTTCATGTTGAGATTGCTATCATCTTCTTCCTTGCATATGCTAGTTTTTGCTTGCCTTGATAATTTGTTTACTTATAAGAAACCTATGCATAGGAAGTACGTTAGACTTAAGTGCGTTTGTCACATGTTTTATGATGCTCTATTTATGCTTATTCTGCTGAAAAACAGAAATTTTGCATGCACGAGAAAAAATTCAATAAATCACAAAAATGTGCTTTTGCGTTGATTATTTTTGCTGTAGATAAATAGATAGATTACCTAGGATGTCCTATTTTGGTAGGATTTTTGGAGTTCCAGAAGTATTCAAAAGTTACAGATTGCTATAGACTATTCTGTTTTTGACAGATTCTGTTTTTTGTGTGTTGTTTGCTTATGTTGATGCATCTATGGCTAGTATTGGGGGTATGAATCATAGAGAAGTTGGAATACAGTAGGTTTAACACCAATATAAATAAAGAATGAGTTCATTACAGTACCTTATGTGGTGGTTTTTCTTTCTTGCACTAACGGAGCTTATGAGATTTCCTGTTGAGTTTTGTGTTGTGAAGTTTTCAAGTTTTGGGTAAAGATTTGATGGACTATGGAATAAGGATTGGAAAAAGCCTAAGCTTGGGGATGCCCATGGCACCCCAAGATATTCAAGGACAACCAAAAGCCTAAGCTTGGGGATGCCCCGGAAGGCATCCCCTCTTTCGTCTTCGTTTATCGGTAACTTTACTTGGAGCCATATTTTTATTTACCACATGATATGTGTTTTGCTTGGAGCGTCTTGTATGATATGAGTCTTTGCTTTTTAGTTTACCACAATCATCCTTGATGTACACACCTTTTGGGAGAGACCCACATGATTTAAAATTTATTAGAATACTCTATGTGCTTCACTTATATCTTTTGAGCTAGATAGTTTTGCTCTATGTGCTTCACTTATATCTTTTGAGCTAGATAGTTTTGCTCTATGTGCTTCACTTATATTTTCTAGAGAACGGGCGGTGGCTTTATTTTGAAGAAATTGTTGATCTCTCATGCTTCACTTTATTATTTTGAGAGTCTTTTAGAACAGCATGGTATTTGCTATGGTTATAAATTTGGTTCTAGAATGATGAGCATCCAAGTTGGGTATAATAAAAAACTATCATAGAAGTGCATTAAAAACTATGATCAGTTTGATGCTTGATAATTGTTTTGAGATATAAAGGTAGTAATGTTATAGTCATGCTAATTGGGTAATTATGAAATTGAGAAATACTTGTGTTGAAGTTGGCAAGTCCCGTAGCATGCACGTATGGTAAAAGTTGTGTGACAAACTTGTTGCATGGGATGCTCTTTTAATTGCTTTCCTTATGAGTGGAGGTCGGGATCGTGTGATGGTTAACTCCTACCAACCTTTCCCCTAGGAGCATGCATAGTAGTACTTTGCTTCGAGGGCAAGTAGATTTTTGCAATATGTATATGAGTTCTTTATGACTAATGTGAGTCCATGGATATACGCACACTTACCCTTCCATTTAGCTAGCCTCTATTATGCCGCGCAACTTTCGCCGGTATCATGAACCCATTATTTACCTTCCTCAAAACAGCCACCATACCTACCTATTATGGTATTTCCATAGCCATTTCGAGATATATTGCCATGCAACTTTCCACCGTTCTGTTTATTATGACACGCTCCATCATTGTCATATTGCTCTTTGCATGATCATGTAGTTGACATCGTATTTGTGGCAAGGCCACCTTCATAATTTTTCATACATGTTACTCTTGATTCATTGCATATGCCGGTACATCGCCGGAGGCATTCACATAGAGTCATATTTTGTTCTAAGTATTGAGTTGTAATTCTTGAGTTGTAAATCAATAAAAGTGTGATGATCTTCATTATTAGAGCATTATCCCAAGTGAGGAAAGTATGATGAAGACTATGATTCCCCCACAAGTCGGGATTAGACTTCGGACTTTATAAAAATTAAAGAGGCAAAGAAGCCCATACAAAAAAAAGAGGCAAAAGAAGCCCACCAAAATAAAAAAAAGTGAGGGAAAAAAGAGAGAAGGGACAATGCTACTATCTCTTTTTCCACACTTGTGCTTCAAAGTAGCACCATGATCTTCATGATAGAGAGTCTATTATGTTGTCACTTTCATATACTAGTGGGAAATTTTCATTATAGAACTTGGCTTGTATATTCCAATTATGGGCTTCCTCAAAACGCCCTAGGTCTTCGTGAGCAAGCAATTTAGATGCACACCCACTTAGTTTCTTTTGTTGAGCTTTCATATATTTATAGCTCTAGTGCATCTGTTACATGGCAATCCCTACTCACTCACATTGATATCTATTAATGGGCATCTCCATAGCCCGTTGATATGCCTAGTTGATGTGAGACTATCTTCTGCATTTTGTCCTCACAACCACCATATACCACATATAGTGCTATGTCCATGGCTTGTGCTCATGTATTCTATAAGAGTTGAAAAAGCTGAAGTGTGTTAAAAAGTATGAACCAATTGCTTGGGTGAAATCGGGGTTGTGCATGATGGGAGTATTTTATGTGATAAAGATGAAGCATGGCCTAACTATATGATTTTGTAGGGATAAGCTTTCTTTGGCTATGTTATTTTGATCTCACATGATTATTTGTTAGTATGCTTCAAAGTATTACTATTTTTATGTTTTATAAGTTTTTATCTTGAATCACTGGATCTGAACAATCATGCCACAATAGAGAAAATTACATTGAGAATTATGCTAGGTAGCATTCCACATCAAAAATTCTGTTTTTATCATTTACCTACTCGAGGACGAGAAGGAATTAAGATTGGGGATGCTTGATACGTCTCCAACGTATCTATAATTTTTTATTGTTCCATGCTATTATATTACCTGTTTTGGATGTTTATGGGCTTTACTCTACACTTTTATATCATTTTTGGGACCAACCTACTAACCGGAGGCCCAGCCCGAAATTGCTGTTTTTTGTCTATTTCAGTATATCGCAGGAAAGGAATATCAAACGGAGTCCAAACGGAATGAAACCTTCGAGAGCGATCTTTTTGGAACAAACGCAATCCACGAGACTTGGAGTGGACGTCAAGAAGCAGCCGAGGAGGCCACAAGGGTGGCCGGCGCGCCTAGTAAGGGTGGGTGCGCCCCCTGCCTCGTGGGTCTTTCGTGGCTCCCCTGACCGACTTCCTTCGCCTATATATATCTACGTACCCCGAAAACATCCAGGAGCACCACGAAAAACTATTTCCACCGCCGCAACCTTCTGTATCCATGAGATCCCATCTTGGAGCCTTCGTCGGCACTCCGTCGGAGGGGGAATCGACCATGGAGGGCCTCTCCGTCACCACCAAGGCCTGTCCGATGAGTTGTGAGTAGTTTACCACAGACCTTCGGGTCCATAGTTATTAGCTAGATGGCTTCTTCTCTCTCTTTGAATCTCAATACAAAGTTCTCCTTCCTCTTCTTGGAGATCTATTCGATGTAACTCTTTTTGCGGCGTGTTTGTCAAGATATGATGAATTGTGGGTTTATGATCAAGTTTATCTATGAGAAATATTTGAATCTCCTCTGAGTTCTTTTATGTATGATTGGTTATCTTTGCAAGTCTCTTCGAATTATCAGTTTAGTTTGGCCTACTAGATTGATCTTTCTTGCCATGGGAGAAGTGCTTAGCTTTGGGTTAAATCTTGTGGTGTCCTTTCCCAGTGACAGCAGGGGCAGCAAGGCACGTATTGTATTGTTGCCATCGAGGATAAAAAGATGCGGTTTATATCATATTGCAAGAGTTTATCCCTCTACATCATGTCATCTTGTTTAATGCGTTACTCTGTTCTTCATGAACTTAATACTCTAGATGCAGGCAGGAGTCGGTCGATGTGTGGAGTAACAGTAGTAGATGCAGGCAGGAGTTGGTCTACTTGTTGCGGACGTGATGCCTATATACATGATCATGCCTAGATAATCTCATAACTATGCACTTTTCTATCAATTGCTCGACAGTAATTTGTTCACCCACCGTAATACTTATGTTATCTTGAGAGAAGTCACTAGTGAAACATATGGCCCCCGGATCTACCTTTTATCATATAAGTTTCCTATCTACTTTTATTTGCATCTTTTACTTTCCAATCTATATCATAAAAATACCAAAAATATTTATCTTATCATATTATCTCTATCAGATCTCACTTTTGCAAGTTTCCGTGAAGGGGTTGACAACCCCTTTATCGCGTTAGTTGTGAGGTTCTTGTTTGTTTGTGTAGGCGCGTGGGACTTGGGAGGAGCCTCCTACTGGATTGATACCTTGGTTCTCAAAACTGAGGGAAATACTTATGCTACTTTGCTGCATCACCCTTTCCTCTTCAAGGAAAAAACGAACGCATGCTCAAGAGGTAGCACAACACAACAAAACATTCTAATTACTACGTGGGAAAAAACTTTCAGATTTTTTCATGCATTTTAAATGCTAAAAATTATTTTTTAATTAAAAAATCCGCATTTTCTATATTTATGTTGGTCCAAAAAATCTGAAAGTTTTTTCACACATTAAAGTTGTAAAGTTTGCTATATCCGCAAAGTTTGAAGTCTATATGTTCTTCTATTCCAGAGAAACAAAAAAGAGAAATCTTCTTGTTGTAAGTTAGTTGGAGAGTACGGATGTCAAAGCAATGTTGGAGGGATGAAGATAAGAGGTTCCATGTAGCTCAACCTACAGAGGGACTTTGTGCTCAAGAAATCCCTGCCGCCGCCTCCGGGGACGTCCCCGAGGGAGCGTGCGGCGGCCTTCTCGGTCTCCATGGGAGGGAGCTCGGGATTTGGGGATTTCCCCCCTCTTGGTTCTTGCTTGGTTCAGGTTTGAGCGGGCGGACTCCGGGTCAAATGTTTAAGGGGGCGGGAGGCGGATGAAACCTGCCGCTTTCCTTTTTCCTTTTTTTCTGTAGGGAGAAAAATCAATGGAAAACTATTTTAGATATGTTTTGCTGGGGATTTAAGCTAATTCAGCCTGTACATAGCATACACAGCTTGCTACAAATTCAATTAGTACAAAAAATAATTGATTTTAAAGAGAGATTCAAAAATCACCGCCCGCCGCCCATCCTCCTCCGCTCTCGACCTCGCCCCTCCGCGCCATCGTGGCTATGCTCCGTGCATACCAGCATCACCCCTCCTCACAACATCGATACCATCGATACTCTGCACATCACGTACATGTACGCTAATGCATGCCGCACAACAGCACATGCTCGTCTATAATCGGCGGCAAAACTCCACATTAGCGAAGGCTAGGAGTGTGGTATACCGATAGGCCGACTAGAAAGTGTAACCAGCCCGACCATGGTGGCGAGTCGTGCTTGAGTAGGCACGTGCGTACACGGCCGGTTTCACGCGCTCCAATTGAGCAGGTAGAAACCCCGGATGAGCATGAGGAGCCGAAGTCGGAGGGTGCCTATCGGTCAGTAAGGGTACCTGTCGGGAGGGTGCCTATCGGTGAATAAGGGTACCTGCCGGGAGGGTGCCTTAGAGGCGAACCCAAATTGTACTATTGAACTGAGTGCCTAGAAGAGTCACGCCCAACCGCCCGAGTAGG
>LT934118.1:633643347-633666234 GCA_900231445.1 Triticum turgidum subsp. durum
AAAAACGGTCTGGGGGGACGCCAACGGATGGAGATGCCCTAAGGGGATGTGACCACTATTTCAAAGATCCTGTGGTTATGAGAGATACACTCCCCTAATATATGGGAGCATCTGATTGTATTGTATCCCTTGAAGATGACAACCAAACTATCAGCCTATGTCTATCTTTATAAAGTTCAAATGAAGTCCCTCGAAGGAGGGCATGTCAACATACAAGTAACCTAGCTCATTAGGTAGAAGAGACACCAGCGTAATATCGCAATTGATCAATAAGGGCATCTTCGACAAAGTACTCGCTCCCCTAAATCATCAACAACATATACGTCATTCTTGATTTTGATATGATGCTTAATATAATGGATGTGCTACACTGTGTCACACGGTTGGATCTATAGAATCATAAAAAAATCATATGCAAAGTTTCGTGCGTGTAGCAACACTCTGTCATCAAGTACTCTTCCCAACTTCTATCACCAGAAGAAAACGGCTCATTTGGGCCGGTTCCAGAGGCCCTTTAGCCCTGCTTCAGGACCGCAGAACTAAAGTCCACAACTTTTAGTCCCGGTTCACTTACGAACCGGGACAAATGAGGCTCCACGTGGCCGCTGCGGGTACCAATCGGGACCAAAAGGCCTCCACACGCCAGCAGCTGGCAGGAGCTGTGGTTTTTTTTTGAAAGAGGGAGGAGTTAGGGGTTTTTCGAGGGTTAATTTAGGGGTTTGGTCATATTATGTTAGGTAGCTAATAGAGAGAAGTGACCTCTCTTTATCTCCGTGCTTGGTCGACGCTACCTACTATACATATAGAGAGAACTCGACATGCTAGCTAGTAAGCAAATGAAGAAACCATTAAGTACACAAGATCGTCATGAACATATATAGAGAGAAGTGACCTCTCTTTCTCCGCGAGATTGGTCGAACAATAAGTTTTCGTATATCTATCCGATGCTACTAGCTACAATATACAATATAAGATCTCTTACAAACCCTAACATCTAAGGTCTGTATCAATTTCCACATGGTATTCTCCGGCTTTATTTATGACGTGGTCAAGAAAGAATCCGGGTAATTCCTCTTGAATAGCTCGTATGTGATCATGTGGTAGGAGTTGATCCCGCATCTGTCACATCTAATTTAAAGAAGTGGGTCGATACATATATATGAATGAAATTCAACACAAATGATGGAAATAAAATAAAATTATGAATTCTTTTGTTTACGTACATCATATTGTTTTTCAGAGTAGCCCCGCTTAGAGGTCGTCGAGTTGTAGATGAACTCGCAAACGTAGTATCCACAAAAATCATTCCCGGCTTCCTGCCACAAGCACTTTACGAGAAATAGAGTTCAATCAAACTGATAATCAAGCATGCTTAATGGTTTTTTGATGAAACTAGCTAGAATCAATGGGAGATGCACGAAACTAGCTGGTAGTACTTACTTTCGGGTGTGTAAATCGCAGCTCCATCGGCAATGCCGGAACAATGGCGGTGAACTCTTTCCAAACCCTCCCAGACAAAGAGAATTATTACTTGATATCAGGAAATGAACAAATTTGCCGATATGGTGCGATAATGATCGATTGAACTTACTTCTGGAGCATATCAGTCATGCATGTCCGCATACTCCTGGGGATCTTTTCATCTCGAGTCTAAGACAGTTACTATTCCTTGTTCAAACTTAATCTCTAGCAGAATAAAGTGGAATCTGCGCACGCATGCATAACTCCTCAATTACATTACTATAATTAACCTAGAGTAAGGGAAACCGAATATGCACAAGATAGTAAAACTCACTTGAAGTTGTAAGGAAAGAGTATTTTATCATTGTTTTGATTTTTAATCAACGTTTGTATCAAGTTGTCCTCTGTGACATTGTGTTTGACGTCCATTCATGTATGATATTGGGTTAATGAACCCAATGTCATAGATATATGCTTTTCTGCATTCGACGATCTTCAACCTGCATAATATAGTGAGGATAATTATATATCATAGATATCTGCTTTTCTGTGTCGTGGGCATTTGAGAAAGAGGTGTTTTATAATTTCGTTCTGATCATAGAAGCAACATCATTTACTACCCTCTCATCTACGCTTTGACCATTTATCCTTAGTGAGAATCACTTCCTTGTGTAGAAACCACATGAAAATTTTGATTTTTAATGGTACTTTAATCTTCCAAACATGAAAATTATGTTTCTCTTGAAGATAACCCCCTCTAGTATGTATCGTCCTGGCATTAAAGCCGTCTGAGTCGGTTGTACCACACTATGGGCAATCCGCGTCACCCAATTTGTACCAACTTTTCTAAAAAAATTGAAGCTCACATTAAGCAGATCAATACGAACTGCCTCCTCCTTCTTTGGCAACAATGTTATCATTCCAAAGTTTAGGTGGAATAACTGTAGTTGGCCATTGAACAGATCATGGAACATGGGCATAAGGTCTCCCTTTATGATACTCTAGCATCTCTTATACAACTCTGTTGGAAAGCCATCCAGTCCTAGTGCTCTATTATTTTTCATCTATGTTATCGCCTCAAATACCTCTTTCTCTGTGAAGGGCGCGGACAAAATCTCATTCTTGCCAGTCCCAAGTTGAGGTAGATTCCCAACCAAGTGATCATTGAGCGACACAAAATTCTCCTCTGGTGCTCCAAAAAGGGTTTTTTTTATAGAAGTTAGAGATATACAATTTTAGGTTATCATGGCCTAATTGTACCATTATCCTATTCTAACTAAACAGTTTTCTTCTTTTTGTGTTTTCCATTCGCAATCATATGGAGAATTTTTGTGTTATTATCACCCTGCCGCACTTTAGCTCTAAGTGCCCATTTCATCTCTTCTTCTCGAAGTAGGTTTCGTAATTTCTGCTCGGCTTCTATCTTAGTAGTTTGAACACTCACATCTAGCAAGCTGGATTCACCTTTAGATCCAACTCATTAATAAGTTGTAGAAGCCTTTCCTCTTCCACTTTATATATACCACTTTCATTTTTTTTCAGCCACTCAAGAACTGACACAAATGTCTAATCTTATGTTGCCATCTTTCTATGTCCGACTGGCCTCTGATCTCCTTAACCCATTCCTGGGCTTAAAGGTCAATGAAACCCTCCCTCTCGAACCACGATAGTTCGAAAGAGAAGATATTCTTGTTTCCTACATGGGTTGCATCCCCTAAGTCAACAAGTAAATGAGTGTGAAGGATATATTAAGGATCCTATGGGTTTCCATCCGCATGACATGGTTCAGGCAAGTGACAATAATATTCTGGTGAGCTATATATTCACGGGAGAGGTGTGATGGCTGACTCAAAGGATTTGAAGCCACTCTATGATACCCTGCACCGCATCTACTGCTCCATTCTCATTCCAAGGTGGGCATCCGGGACCAGATTCATGGCTATCTTGTTGATATCATGCTTGACACTCACAAGAGGAAGGGAAAAGGTGTGCCACTTGATGTCCCACATTTTTATGGAATGAGATGTTCTATTTGGTGATGAATAGGAAATGCACCTTATATCATGGCATTTCTGAATGCAAAGTGGGTTCTGCGTAGGCCCAATGTGCCTTTGACCTCTCCTGAGAGACTTGTGGTCGATGAGGCCAAGAAGCTGGAGAAGAAGAACAACAACTCTGAGCCCCATATTACTAAGGATGAGCAGGAGGTGTTTGTTGAACCTAGTGATAGTGACTTTGAGTTTCCCCTAGGGAGGAGCCTAGCTGGGCTGCCAAACTGAAGAACATGATCAAGAATTCTTTTTGCAGGCTAACATTTAGCACAGGTTGTATCATTTTCTTTTGCGCAAGCTCGTTATATTGTGTTTACTCTTTAGCTTGCACTCGTGGTTCGTTGTGCTTGTCATATAGGTTTTCCACCTAGTTGCATATCTAGATAACCTACTTTATTGTTGAGCCTAAAATTTATAAAAGAAGTTAGTTAGCTTTCTAGCTCTCTCTCTCTCTCCTTCTGATGAACGTCCTGCAAGTTATGCTGAAACTATGCAAATTAGGTTTTTATGTTTAACTCATATAGAACATTTTTTATTTTAGAAACACGCAAGAGCTCTTGTATACAATAGATACCAGATGAAACCAAACATCTAGATGAGTGTACCAAATAAACAAACGGTATGTAATCATAACTAAATTGGTTATATGATTACGTTCATGGAGGATCAGTGATATCTCAGTACCATGCATATGTTGAACTTGCTATAGAATCTAGCATGCGACACATTTGCAAATGATACAAATTACACGAAGGTTCTATAAACGTGCACATCTAGTAATACACTAAAAACCACTTTAAGATAGGATGCTCATAATTGACGAACGTTCGCCAGGGAGGTGGCACATGCGAACGCTTTAGGTGGCATTTTTAGTTTTGTGGAGGTGGCAGTCTCTTCAGAGAAGACATTTTTCGTTTAAAAACTGTCGTCGTTTGATTTTTCTTCACAGCGAAAACAGCTATGAAATATTGTTTGCTTGCCACCCCTCTCCCAACGAACAACTGGGTAACATCACCGTTAAGATATTAGTTGGATATTATTTTTTAGAAACCTCTAGCATGATATTTTATAAAACTAAATTATACATTAACATATGGGCATACATAGAAATACACATATGTGCACTATATAATTTGTGGAATTTTCACAAAAATCATTCAAATATAATTTTTGTTACATCACTTAAATTAAATTTAGTATAAACAAAGTGATTAGTGATATATGTTACAACCGATAACAAAGAACATTGGTTAACTATGTCGACTAAACTATGTGGTTAAATATACCAACTAAATAATAAACTTTATAATGCTTATTAATACTGTTGTATGATAAAAAATAAGTACAAAATTTTGGTATAAAAACTATTTATTTGACCTCCAGCGACAACATTGACTGACATATGATGATCGTTACATTGTCTTCCTGATTGTGCCCAGGCTATATTGGCTCGTTCGCTCTCACAATGAGCAAGTTTATTTTCAGATGATGTTCGAAAATGATAGGTTGTACATGGACGACACAAACATCAATAGATTCTTCTGTCATTTGTCAAACTTGGTCGGAGGAGATGCGTCAATACAGTTTGTTGATGTTGCGACTACTCAGCTTATTGCGCACTGCCCCTTCCTCTCGCATGAAGGGATTGGTTTGACCTCACTTGATATTGCGTTGTTTGCGGTCAGATAATGAGAACCACGAAGCTATAGGTGGAACCCACTGGTGCCTACTTGTTTTTGATGGAACTCAACAACCACCCAGGTTTGTGCATCATGACAGCTCTGGTGGTAGAAACATCGAGGCAGCAAACCGCCTTGCCGCATCTCTTCGACGCCTATACCCTGGGACAGAAGAGGACGTTGTTCAAGCGCCGACCCCACAACAGAAGAATGGTTGGGACTGCAGAGTGTATGTGATGGCGATTGCACGGGCCATCATGCGTTGGTGGTCGGAAGGTGTAGTTGACAGTTCGGTGGGCGGTTCGGAGGACAGGTTGTTCATGGAAGTGGACCCGGAGAAGGTGAGCCAACTCAGGGAAGATCTTGTGAGGCTACTGATGGGCGAGATTGAGTTTGATGATCTTGTTTGAGTGGTTCATTTGCTGCTTTTAAATGGGTGTGTGTGATTATGTCATGATGTTGCCGCATGTAGTCAGTGCTTGAGATGCCATTGCTCATTGTTCATCTTGTTATGACCAAGATAGTCAACTTAAGGGTTTGGCAAGACAGACAACCCCCTTTATATGCATCTACATTTGTTTGGAACACCTTATAATTGCCGCATTCCCATGTTCCTTGAGCTCTGAATTCAGGTAGACCTGCTTTGTTAGCCCATGAGTTGTTTAAAGTTGAGTTTTCAAATCTTCCTTGCTTATTTGATTTGTTCCTTGTGAAAGAGGTCCTAAACAATAGAGGCGGTGCTCTTTGCTGCAATCTTTGCACATGATTGTGTTGGAAAATGTCAGTGCTCCTCTGCATTCAGGAACTGGGCATTTCTTTTTCTTTGTTACTCTCTGGTAATTTGATGGATCGCAATCGGTATTAACATGAGGCTGCTCCCAAGTGATGTTTGCCAGTAGGCGTTGAGCTGCTTGATGACTGTACCTAGTGCTTTGCAGAGGAATGGCCATGTTACTGATGCCATCCAGCTAATTTTTCACATCAATATATAGGTAAAGTATCAAAACTCGTCGTTTTAATATGAAATGAAGTAGAATCTTTCTTATTATCTGCACCTGTGATTATCTATCAGAGAGAGCCACATCATATGGCAGAGAGAACTTTAGGTGTGTGGAAGTATTTACTATAGGGAAGCCTTGATATTTTCGTGCATATGATTTCTTTTAGTATATTTATTTGACAAGTGATATAAACAACAGTCGGAGAGGGTCTAGACAGCTGTGACTTGAAGTGGTGCAGTGCTAGGTGAAGAGATAGGAAAGGAACATGTCTGAAACAGCTTGTCAAAATGAAAAATTCAGAAGATGATGTTTAAGAAGTATGATATACTTATCTTAATTCATGTTTAGTTTAAAGAGGAGGAGGAGAAGATGCAATATAATCCCTATCATATGGATGAGTTGACTTGACTCTTGAGAATATCTAACATGAATGAAACAATCTACCGAAGACATCCAAACTACATGTTTAGTTTTGGGTGCTAAGCCTTTTCTCTGCAAAAGCTATATGCCCTAAACGTTGCATCTTGTTGACAATGAAGGAGGCTGCTCTGCTTCCAAACCTGACGAAACTGAACAAGAGGAAGGTTGTTCTGTTTCGCGGGGCAGGGCAACCAAACCATCAGTTTCAGCCTGCGGTCCCGATCGAGCAGCCACGACGACGCAGGTGAGCCATGGCGAGCAGGTTTAGGCCATGAGAGCGGAGGTGAACCTGCCGACGACTGCCGCCCAGGAGGAGGACGCAGGGGGAGAAGCCGGAAGGCAGGCGGCTGCGGCTGCTGAGTTGGGCGGCAGGTGGCCGGATTGGGTCGCCGCGGCAGTGCCCCCTCGCCTGCTGCGCCTTCGCCTTAACAAGGCAAGCTAGCTGCCGACACGATGACGACGACGACGGGCCAGCTGCTGCACGCGCACGCGATGGCCGCCGTCGGGAGCACGCCGCCAGTCAGGCTACAACAGTGCCGAGGCTGGCTCCCGGGCCCGGCGCAAAGCGGACGATAGAGGCATGCCATGCATGGCCTCCAGTCCAGCTTCGCAGACGCGCTCCGGAAGTCACGACTACGTGAGGAGGGGAGGGAACTCTCGGCAGATGACCTCCGTGCGCTGATCCATGCCTCCGCCGTGCACATCTATCTCTACGACGCACGTCCCGTCCCGTCCCGTCCCGGTCAATGTGTTCATCTCGTGAGCGTCGTTGAGAGCGGGATGGCGGCACGAGAGGAGCAGGCGCAACGTGGTTGAACCCAGCCACGTCGTGGCCGCTGGGGGGCGCAGCGCAGCAAGCGGGAGACAGACACAACCTGCGCATCAGGCTGTTGCGAGCCCGCCAGAGGTGGAAGCGGCGAGGGGACAAGGAAGGCCGGCAGCGCGCCGCCACCGCCAGGATGGACGTACGGCCATGATGGGAGGAGCTTTGTCAGCACAGCACTCACTTCCATGCTGCCCAAGTGGAAGTGAGTGCTGTGCTGACAAAGATGCAGTGCGATCCGAACCACATGGGCCGCGCGCATGCCGCCGTCGTCGGCAGCGGCGGATGAAGCAGAGGCGGTGTGGGTGCCGGTTGTGTTTGTGTGCGCCGCTGAGAGCGTCTCCAACAGCCGATCAATCGCGCGGTGCGCTAAAAAAAGCATTTGCAGCGCGTCGATCGCCTTGCGTGGCGCGGAACGCTAGCTCCAGCGGCCGCTAAAAGTTTAGGGTGTGCAAGTAGCTCCAGCAGGTGCTGCAAATAAACGGTGCGCGCGCTCTCGCACAAGCAACATATGCACTCCAAACACAACGAAAAAGATCAAACACAAACAAAACAAATCAACAATAAATAGTTCGATTTCGTTATTACAACTCAAACAAATAGTTTATCTTTCAATACAACAAATAGTTCAACAATACAACATCAAATGCATAAATCATGATGCTCTTTGTCGGCCATTCCATGCCCACCACTCCTTGATGAGATCCTTCTGAAGATCATCATGCGTTTCGGCACGTCGAATGGCATGATAAGAGGCAACAAAACGGGCCACCCTGGCAGCCCTCCGCCGCACTCGCACGTGATGTCCCAAGAGCTCATAGTAAGAGTAGTCTACATCTTGACCACGCTCATTCTCGATGATCATGTTGTACATGATCACACAAGCGTGCATTGCAAGATCCTCGTCCTCTTCCATATCAAATTCTTCTTCGGAAGAATCATATGATGAACTCATTTACAATGTTCAATTTAAACTAGGCTATAAAAACTATAAACAACATGCACCAAATTGATGTAAAAAATGTGAAGTTCAAGCAATACATACCTTGCAAGCGTTTTGTCGAACACCTTGCGAACGCCGAGCGACAGTGGGCGGCCGGGCGCTGTTCGTCGGAGGACTGCCGCACACGAGGGGCAACGGTGACTAGAGGGAGACAGAGGAAGCAGCGGCGGCACGGGGATAGGTCGGGGAAGCGCCGAAACGGTCGCCGAAAGAAATGGGGTGGCGCGGGCGGCGGCGGCACCAGCGGCTGGATGGGGTACGTGGAAGTTGCGAGCGTGTGCTCGAGTGTCCAGTGCACAGGGGCGGGTGCAGCAAATAAACGGTGCGCGATGGCGTTTCGGCCGCGCTGAACTGCGCACGCGGTTTTTGTGCCTTCGCTGGAACGACCGAAGCGGTAGCGCGCGCAAAAACCACTAATTTTTTAGCGTGACGCTTATATAGCGTGTCTATTGGAGATGCTCTCAGGAGAAAGGCCGGCCCAGGGTTAGCATAGCATGCAGTTGGGGTTTTTTCGATCAAAGGGGAGCTCCATTTCATAGAAACGAAACCACACCAACCATACAAAGCATCTGGACTAAGCCCAGGTTTCAAAAGTCAACCAAATATCTATGCAGTTTCGCTAAGAGCATCTGCCTTTTGCATCTAAAAAAGTCAACTCCAACAGAAGATGCAAAACGAAGATGTAAAAGAGCAACTCAATAGAAGATGCAAAACCGGCCGTCGGCCCGTTGTAGCTGTTGTACAACCACTGTTTCAGCCGCACAAATTGAAATAAAACATCCGATAATCAATTTAAAAATTGCACATGTCCATAATATCAAATTATTATATAGCTCATCAAATCCACAAGATCAAATGCAACACACATACAACATTGCTTTGCACAATACATCAAACAAATAAATGAAACTAGGCGCCTCTTTCGCCATGATGTTTCAAATACTCATCCAACAAATCCTTCTGAAGTTGATCGTGCGCATCGGAGTCTCTAATTTTATTGTACACCTTCATGAAGCATTTGATTCGCTCCTCTCTTCTTATCGGCATAACTGTATGCCCATCAACTGATAGAAGGTGTAATCTAAACCCTGCCCACGCTCATTCTCAATGATCATATTATGCATGATCACGCAAGTAGTCATGATATACCAAAAGGTTTTTTTATCCCAGAATCTATATGGTCCTCGCACAATAGCAAATTGGGATTGCAAAAGCCCTCTCAACATCTTTCCTAGCTGCCGCTTGTGCATTGTGAAAGATGAGTTCTTTCTTACCTTAGGGTTTTGCAGTTGGCTTGACAAAAGTACTCCACCTTGGGTGGATGCCATCCGCAAGAAAGTACCCATAGTTATATGTGCGGCCATTTGCTTCAAAGGTCAACTGTGGTGCTTCTCCATTTGCTAACTTGGCAAAAATAGGTGAACGGTCGAGCACATTGATGTCATTGCAAGATTCAGGCATCCCAAAATATGAATGTCAAAACCATATTTCTTGATCTGCAACGGCCTTAAGAATGATAGTGGCATCCTTCCCACGGCCCTTGAACTGTCCATGCCATGCTCTTAGGAATCTAGCGGCAGAAATCACATATTTGACCTGAGGCCGAAATCAAATCACAAACTGACCTACTTTAAAAAAAATCGCTCTGCTGACCCTTTCGTGTGGCGCCGGACAGCTGGGTGCCGCACACTACTATGCAGCGCCTCTGCCCTAGGCGTCGCACCTCCTGCCCTCGTGGCAACCCTGGTCCAGTTGCGGCCCCACAGACAGCACTGCAGTGCCTAAGGCTTAGGCGCCGCACAGTGTATAGTTCAGCGCCCGTGCTTTAGGCGCTGCACGTTGACTTAGGCTACATCGGGCCAGCCCCTCCCAGGTAGTTCTTCCACCTCAGAGAAGTTGCTCTCTGTACACAGAGCGGCGGCGGCGCCCCCTTCGGATCCCCCCCACACCCCCTCTTAGATCTGAAGTTTTGAGTCCTGGATTCGATCTCCAATCCCTCCTAGTATGTAAACTCCTCCGTTCCCTTTCTTTTCCTCCGTAAAATCGTTGCAATTTTAGGGATTTGCCCAAGATTAGGTGGAACCTTAGATTTGCTTGGTTTGGATCTTTGTTTGTCCAAGATTGTGTGTTGTGACGGAGGATGTGTAGTCATATCCGGTAGTATATGATTCTTGTTAGTGAAACCTAGATAGTTTATTTTTTTAGATATATATGAGATGCCTAGTTTTGTAGATAATTATGATATGTTGAGTTTTGTAGCTATATGTGAGATGTTGAGTTTATTTAAAATATGAGATGTTGAGTTTATTTGAACACATATGTCATACGAGATATATATGAGAATTTACAATCATTTATTCATTGTGTGAGAAGGAGATGTTGAGATTCTTGTAGATGAATACATATGAGATGTTTAGATGAACACATATGAAATGTTGAGTGTTTACCGATATTTGAGATGAACTCTTATATGTTTATTGTTTGAAATTGTAAGGATGGTTTGGCTTCTGGATGATGTCTACGACGTGCAACACCGGGCCTACATGATGCGCGAGAAGGATAAGGTAATAATGAGTAATCTAAATATTTTGCAAATTTGCCTTTAGTTGAAATTTACATGCCCTAATATTTGTCATTACTTGTTTTTTGCAGAAGCTTGAACCTCTGAATATTCGGTATCACAGGGTCTCTGGTCCTGCCATGCCTTACGATGAGCGGTACACACCGTACATCAAGCAGGCAGGACTACTCCCGTGGATTCTGTTGGTCAGCCGGTCCACGCCGAATCTGAACGCTCCACTGGTGTCCGCTCTTGTTGATCGGTGGAGGCCGGAGACCCACAGTTTCCATCTTCGGACCGGGGAGATGACCGTGACGCTCGAGGATGTCTCGTTGATCACCGGTCTTGCTATCGACGGGAGGCCTCTCTGTATGAGCACCGATTCTGATGGGTGGCGCGAGCAGATGATTTCTCTTATCGGTATGGCTCCGACCGAGGCTGAGGATGATGTAGAGGAGGGAGAAGAGAAGAAGAAGAGGGAAAGGAAAGCAGCCGGAGCTGCTTTCACGTGGATTCAAAATAACTTTGCGACGTGCCCCCCGGATGCCACTGATGATGTGATCTAGACACATGCTCGTGTGTATATGTGGTACGTTGTGTCGAGGACTTTGTTTCCTGACTCCACTGGCAAGAACGCTCCATGGATGTGGCTGAAGGCGTTGACCGTCTTCGATAGCAAATGGAGCTGGGGTTCAACGACTCTTGCCTACTTGTACCGACAGGTAGTTGGTCTGTTTTGTGATCAACTCATTTCTTCATTAGCAATGCAAGCTTGTTGTCAAGTTAACATTGTTTTTCTTTCATATGTAACTGGACGATGCGTGTTGCAGGATCACACCTAGTGCAGGCATTGGTGGTAATCTGCTTCTACTTTCTGTATGGAGCTGGGAGCATCTGCCTGTTGGACGCCCGAAGAGCGTCAGGTTTGATCCTTGGTATGCAGATGAACATGACGAATTACGGCGCCCCACGTGGGCTTACAAGTGGGATATCGTTTCCGAGATGACGAACGATGTCAATCTCATGTACCAAAAGTACATTGCCGAGTTGGACACGATTACGCCTGAGCAGGTAAGGAGGTCATTACTTCAGTCCTTTCTCATGCTTGCTTGAAAAATAGTCATTAAATTTGCATTGTTGCCCTGTTTCATAGGTGGAATGGCAGCCATATGGCGCGGGTGAGAGCTTGGGGTACACCGCGGAGTTCCGCCTCAACCCGATGTGCTTGCGGGATAAGGATCTCTACCTTATGCAGTGCCCACTGATATGCAACTGGGCGGTTGAGTTTCATTTGCCGCATCGCGTGTATAGTCAGTTTGGTCTTTTCCAGCCTCACCCGCCGGATTGGGTGGACACGGACAAAGCACTTCATAGGTAAGAGAGCATGTCTGCGTATTGTCTAATCATCGGGACTCCTTTTGATTGTGCTAATGTTTGGTTTTATACCACGCAGGTTGGACAGGAGAAGGCAGCGGAAGATAAAGGACTGGGACAAGCATCATTCTGCGTATGCTACCCGCTTCCAGCTTTGTGTGGAGCAAGCTCGTAGCACTGCACGCGCCCCGCTTCGTGAGCACAACCCACTTGCTTTTGATAACTACGTACGATGGTTTATTGGAACTACTCGAGTTGAGATATGCCCGCCGGCATATAATGAGGATATTCTTGAAGAACCCGTAAACTTTGAGGATCTAGTAAAGGGGAAGTACAACAGAGATGTCAGGCAAGGGCAAGGAGTCCCTGCTGTTCCGGTGATTAACTATGTGGTAAAGTGTTCCCATCTTTACTTTCCCGTTGACCGTATTACACATGTTTGAATGGCTAACGCATTCATTCTTTCTCATCCGCAGCGCACCGAGATCAAGAAAGCAGCTGATGAGAGCCAGTCTATTCTAGAGAAGACACCGGTTGGAACTGGCAATGATGATGGTTCACTACGAGCATTCCTCAAGGTACATATCGCATTCACTATGAGAGCCAGTCTATGTTGCGAAGTTTGATATCTTACACACTTGTTCATGTTATAGCGTCAGGCCAAGAAATTAAGGCAGTTATCGAACCTTCTCGGTTGCCGTGATCCTGAATATGATGAACCATCTGCCTCTAGGTCTGGTACACCATCAGACCCCGCATCTCACCATGAGGGGTACGATGTTAGTTCCTCATATGCTTATATGGATGATGAGGGTGGGATCACCCAAGAGGTATGACTAATCCTTTAGATGTGATTCTCACTTGATTACGACACCGGCCTTCACCATATTGTTTCGTTGTGTGATAGGGCCATGAGCTTGATGATGACATGACTTTGGCGGACGCTCAAGCTCGGTCCGCATATGTGTTCAAGCCTAGGCAGCCCAGACGCCGGTACACGCCCAACGACTATGACAACAGAGGCAACCCAAAGGTGGTCGTAGGGACCTCGCGGATGGCTAGCTTGGATGATGAGGCGGAGGAGGAGGCGGAGGCAGAGGCGGAGGCGGAGGAGGAAGTGCACGAAGAGGAGGCTCGTGCTTCTAGGAGGAAGAAGATTGCCTGCAAGCGTGGCACCAGGAACACGCGCGGAAGGCATTAGTGCTTGTTCATGTTACTTGTAGCCGTTTAATTAGGTTGATGAACTTATGAGGTTATGTTTAATTAGGTTGATGAACTTGTGAGGTTATGTTTAATTAGGTTATTAGTTCTCTTTGTTTAGTATGTGCAGTTTACAGTACTTTTATTGATGTTCTAGTTATGTGAGTGCTGCTGCAGGAGGCCAAAATGGCATCTGTTTCTGCAGTTTTGCTTATAGTAGCACTGCAGCGCCCAACAGTTAGGCGCTGCACTGTATTGTCTGGTGCCCAACAGTTAGGCGCTGCACTGTACAGTGCAGCGCCCTGCCCTTAGGCGCTACACTACTTCCATGGCTATCCAAAGAGCCACAGTTGGCTTGCATCACATCCATAATACTTACAATGACTGCAGCATCACAACAATTTGAACAAACACAAATTTTATGCCGACGAGTTCATAACTTAAGACAATTCAAACATTACTACGACATGGTTCACGACACATTCATTAGAAATGACAAATGGCAGCTTGCCCTAGAAGATAGTTCACCAACATCTCACATGCCCTCACAACTTCACGACACATTCATTACAAGATAGTTGACGACGTGTGCACCGAAGCGAAGTCCCTACTGAGTAGATCGAGGCCATTTCCCCTTCTTGTCACGTGCCGAGTCCTTCTCTTGCGCCTCGCGAGCCTTTGCAAGCTTTCTTGCCCTCTCCTCCTCACGAGCAAGTTTCGCTTGGCGTGCCCTATCCTCCTCTCGTTTCTTCCGCTCCATCCTCTCCTTCTGACGACGCTCTTCCTCCAAGCCTCTTCGAAACGATTCTTCGAACCGCCGTTGCCGCCTAAGACAATCTGCGTATTGGTCCTTTTTCACATCTTCTGGCACTTCAAGATCTATCCACGTGAAGTACTTGCATAGAGGAGGCGGTGACTGCATAAAAATTTGTTGTTAGTGTTGACACACATTTGAGAGTAACATTTTACTTCTCGAGCTTACCGGTGGTTGGTCATAGGCGTTAGTTGGAAGTGCACGATCATAAGCATAGTTCGGGCATACAAAATATCTCCGCCCTTCCGTCCATGCTTTCTTTCGGTCGGTGGACACCTTCACCTTGCAAACATCTCCACACCAACATGGCGGGATGTTGACATCTTTCTCCTTCACCTTGTCCAAAGATGCGTCCTCCCACTTGTTCGGCATGTCTTCTTGGTTACCACACGGTGGCCTCGTCATGGAACCGGATGAAGCCATGCCTACAAAACCGAGAATTATTGGTCAACCCTAACCCCCACTTAACAATAACCACAACCCTAACACCAACATAACCCTAACACCAACATCAAACACACATAACCCTAACCCTACCATACTATGAAAGCCTAACCATACCAAATTAGCAAAGAAACACAAATTTCCAAATCCTATCAAAAACTAGGGTTTCCCCCAAACTAGCAAGATTTGAGCAAATGTGACAACTCCTATGGATGAAAACGAGGGGATCGGAGGAGATTACCTTAAGAGAGGGGTTGGCTTCGAAATCCACGGTCAAATACTCCGGATTTGCAAGATTTGAGAAGGATTTGAGAGGGGGGGGAGAGGGGAAGAGAGGAGGGCCGCAAGCCTAAGGGTTTGGGTGGGGTGGGGGTGTGTGGGGTGGGGGTGGGAGGGGAGAGAGGGTGGGGCCAGCCCAAGTGGAACACAGACTGTGCAGCGCCCAAGAGCTAGGCGCTGCACATTACATGTGTGGGCGCCTAAGGCTTAGGCGTTGTAGTGCTGTCTGTGGGGCCGCAACTGGACTAGGGCTGCCACGCTGGCAGGAAGTGTGACGCCTAAGTGATGGGCGCTGCATAGTAGGGTGCGGCGCCCAGCTGTCGGGCGCCACACCAAAGGGTCAGCAGAGTGAAATTTTTTCGTGACCAGGTCAGTTTGTGATTTGATTTCATCCTCGGGTCAAATATGTGATTTCTGCCGACTCTAGCATACCTGGAAACCCATGAGTTTTGTTCATCTCCAATAGCCTCTGAGTGTCCTGAGCACTGGGAGCTCTCAAGTACTCTGCACCAAACACTTCTACCATAGTCTTTCAAGATTGTTTGACATAGAAGATAGAAGTGCTCCATGCCATCGCCAAGTTGTCATCAATGTAGTCTGTTGAAACATCGTAGGCCATCATGCGCAATGCGGCAGTGACCTTCTGATCGGTGCTATGTCCAAGCAACCCTGCACAATTCCTCCTCTACTTGAAGGATCGAGCATGCTGCCTCACGGAATTGCAAATTTGGATGAACAAGTCTTTGTACATTTTGAACCGGCGTCAGAAGTACCTCTTCAGAAAAATGGATAGGGAACCGAAATAGTTGCGCATCAACCCATTCTCTCCGAGAGCCGCCTCCTCCACCTAAAAGCAACTCCAACGCCGGTGGTACTGCCGCCGCGTCGGCCAGGCCGCCTCCTAAGTGCCAGTTCTTTTGGTGGCTTCTAGAATAAGCTGAAATAAGTTGCCCCTTACCCAGCTTATTCTAGAAGCCCAACCAAAATTTTTTATTTTAGAAGGGCTTCTAGAATAAGCTGGGTAGGGGGCAGCTTATTCTGGAAGCCCAAAAAAGTCAGGAAAAGAACTGGCCCTAAGCCGGTTGCCCTGTCCACAATGCCCAAGCCCAATGACGTCAACATCGTCCCACAGCCAGAGAAACCGCCGTGCACCCGCTTGCTGCTGTTGAGACAAGACGCACCACCTCTGCTTCGCCATGAACGCTCGGTCGCTCTTGCATGTCGTCCATCTCCATTGTCGTCGCTTCGCCGGACTCGAGCTGGAAGAGCGGTAGGAAGGCCGGAGCTGCACCGGCGACGGGCGGGGAAGGAGCGTTGCTACTGCGGCGCCGGAACGTCGGGCTAGAGAAGTAGGTGGCGCTCCTACGGGCGGTGGAGGAGGCCGGGGAACGGGTGTGCGTGTAGCTCGGTCGCGCGTCCGTACTAGGGTCACGTCTAGGAGCTAGCGCGGGAGCTCTCCGCCACACGCGGCAGATAGCAGAGCACCTAGACCCGATAGAGATGGACAGATCATAGGCGGGTTGTTGTCGTTGCGTTCTCAACCTGCCGCCTCTCATTGGCTTCGGTGATGGTTTGCGGAGGTACTCTAGTTCTGCCACGCATCACGAGGATTATGGCAGCGGTGGTCATCTCCTCCATCGGAGGTTGTCGGATCTTGAGATCTGTCATCTAGACCCGGCTGCAAGTCTGAGAGACATAGTTGCCGGTGAAAACCTAGACGGCGGCTGGCGGCGTTTTGCAACGTTACCTTGATGAAGGCATCATCATGTAACTATTGTCGACACACTCGTGCTGCTTGGGGGAAATGCCTAGGATATGGTCTTCCAGATCGGACGGTGACGACACTGCAGTGGCATTTCTCTCTTGGGAGCATTGTTTGTGGAGCAGCGCTGAAAGATAGAGGCAGGAGGTGGAGCGGCTTCATCTTGCACGAAGCTTCGGTGAAGATGTCAAGTTATGCCTGGCCGACAGGTGCTACACTATGTCATGCCTATTCGGTAGGTGCTACGTACGACAGATCTTCCATAGACTTCAAGCTGTGTCGGTTGGTGGTATTTGATGGCATGGTGTTGCGGTATACCTGTGACGACCATGACGTGTTGCACAGAGAGATGGTGCCGTTGGGCGACGTGGTGGCATCGACGAACCGGCCGGACCGGCAAGGATGATGCGGACATGTAAAAAGAAACGAGGTTAATTAGTTTCTTGCCCGAGCAAGATTGCCGTGGTTGTAACTTGCACGCCTACAGTTGAATAGTACTAGTGGTACGTAGTACTGATGCTGAAGCGGCAGTCGCATCTCTACAGCAAACATTGCTTCGGCCGCTCTTGCATGCCTTGCTCCCGCGCGCCGGCGCCGGGTTCTACGGCAACTGCTACTGCATCATGCGCCAGATGCCGTCGCCCGCGCGCGCTCGTGCAGAGCTCCGTGGACCGCGGGAGGACGCCGCATTCGCACGAGGACTCGTCGGGGACGCACGAGCTAGGGAGAATCGCGGGCAACGGCGCTGTCACCGCCAGCCGCATTGTCCGCCGCCGACGAGGTCGACGACCAGCACAACACGGTGAAGTTGGTGGTGACGAGGCCGCACATAAGGTTGCCGCCGACGAAGAGGAACACGAACTCCGTCCCATAGGCGAGGCTCCAGCACATTGTGGTGTGGTTACGCCGCTGGAGCCCGCACACGTGTGAGTCGCCGACGGCGAGCCCGTGGGGATCGCGCCTGAGCTGGAGCAGAGCACAGACACCACATCGCACGCTCGGCAGGGGGCCCCCCGCGGCAAGTGACGAGACAGAGGCGTTGGCGAAGGCCGCCTGCACGGCGCTGCCACGCGTCCCCAGCAGCAGACCGCGGAGGAGGAGCCGGTCCCGACTCCCGAGCGCGCAGGTGAAGCCGTCGCCGAGACGAGGGAGCCGAACGCGCCCTGGACCAGGTCCGTCGGGAACCGCCCGGGCCCCCTCCATCGTCGGATCCCGCGCGCCTACCCGTTGTAGGCCCCGACGGCGAGGTCCAGGAGCGGGGCGGGGTGGGGTCTATCCACCTGAGCTGACCCGGCACGGTACAGGCACCCGCCGTAGCCGGCGGCAATGAATCCCGCGAGCTCGCCGATGCTCTGCTCCTTCCTCCGCAGCTCCTCCTTGGACATCTCCTGCTCCATCGTCGCCGCTCAAAGAGGGCGTGTCGAGCGCGTGCACCGGTGGGGAACCAGATCCTCTACCGTGCCTTCGTGCTTTGCAGCAAAACAGCGCACCGGGCCTGTAGCCTACCAGCAGAACGGCCCAACTAATGAGCATGCTATTTTGATTGAGTTTTCTGTTTATTTTCAGCAGCTTGACAACGTTCCCACCAAAAAAACAACTTGATAACGTTTGTTAAAATAACAGCTTGAGAACGGGAGCATCACTAGTTTGTTGAACGGGAGCAAGAGTTGTTTTTATGGGGAAAATTTCCAACCTATTCATCATTTGTCATGCCTGTATAAGGAATACTAGAACAGAATAAATCCATGTCCTAAGACCACCCAACAACGACTACAAGCAACAGAGCGAGCCGAAGGCACACCACCGTCATCGCCGCTCCCTTGTTGGAGCCAAACAAAACTTGTTGTCGTAGTAGTGAAAAAATTGGCGTACTAAGGACCCAAACCAGTGCACCGAACAGCGATGGCTGCTAATGAAGAGAAGCGTAGATTGAAACGCCGCGTGAAGGATGAGCATCGCCACCGACGTACAGCCGGAACGTGTGCATTAACGGGCCCGACTCGCTGTCCCGTCGCATCCGCCGCCAAGCCGTCGCGGAACTGCCATCAGCCATAAGGAAGGTGTGGCTGCACCCATACCTTAGAGGCGGCGGTGTTGCCATGCGTACGAGGTTGTTGTCTCGTATAGAGTTTATGATTTATTTTTAATTTATTAGTTAAACTGTCGAAATATTGACCTTTTATATAAGTTATGTCTAAATTTTAATGCAATCCGTCGTGTTTGCATGAATTTCGTCCTGTTAGTTCAAAAAGTGGTTGAAATGTATGCGGACAACGTTAGATGGACGGCTCCCACATCTGTGTCCGCAGACTGGTCCCCTATCCATGGACAGAAGATGCCGGAGCGAATTTGAGGGTCAGTGTTGAAGATGCCCTTATACGACAACATTACTGCATAGAGGATATGGGCGCACCCGAGCAGCGGATCTGACTGGGGTGTCATCCCGTGCGGGTTGCAGGCAATGCCGATACACATTGCACTCCACCGCTCCCGGGAGGACAGCGCCCGGTCGATGCACGGATCTGTCTGGCGCGACTCCATAGCGTCGGCTCAAGGGGCACTTGGGTCCTGTGGGTCAGGATCATCGCGGTCCCAGCAACGGATCTGTCTGGGCAGATTATGAGTTCTATCGGGAACGGGCAGCCCGCCGTGGGAGGGAGAGGATAAGGGCCGTCGAGGCCCGTATCGTGGCGGAAATGGTGGCTGATGAGGCGACGCGGGTGGCCGCAAAGGAGGAGCCATCGGCGCCCGCATTATGAAGAAACGACAGTGGAGCAACACGCGCCCCCTTGCCCGAGAGCAGAATTGGGCGGTCCGTGCCATGCCCGGACTGCCACCAAAGGAGGACAGCTTCGGCTCGATCCGTACTACGTCTTTAACCAGTCCTTCCGTGAGAAGGACGGCAAGGGCAGTTGTGCATGATCTGCTCGTCATTCAACAACCAAAATAATGAATAGGATGGAAATTTTCCTCATAAAAAGGACTTGCTCCCGTTCAACAAACTAGTGATGCTCCCGTTCTCAAGTTGTTGTTTTAGACAAACGTTGTCAAGTTGCTTTTTTTAGGGGAAACGTTGTCAAGCTGCTGAAAATAAACAGAAACTCATTCAAAATAGCAGGCTGATTAGATGGGCCGTTCTGCTCCTAGGCTACAGGCCCGGTCCGCTCTTTTGCTGGAAAGCACGAAGGCACGGCACCTCTGACGTGCCTTCTGGCACGGTAGAGGATCTGGTTCCCACCGGTGGGGGGTTGCGCCAGGGCAGGAGCGGCCCGGCCACGGGCAGGTTCTGCAGCAGGGGGGCGCCTCCATGACGGACAGCAGCAGCCAGCCCCTCGATGGCAGCGGCTTCTTTGCGGTGAGCATGTCGAGCACGGCGTCGGCCCCGCACTGCTGCTGCTTTGCCGGCGCCGGGCTAGAAAAAGAACATGGGAGGATCCGGCTTGCCTGCTCCCTCCTCATGCTTCCATCCGTGCTCCCACTTCATCATTGATTGTTTTTTTAATCTAATCATCTCCCCTTCCCCCCTGATGTTAAGGGATGAAGCCGGGCATTTTTTTTGTTTTAATCAAATCAAGCCACGTACGCGCGAGGATGGATGGACACACGCGTGGGGAGAAGGCAAGTCTCGTCCAACATGGGAACCTGCATATCCCAGTGATAAGACGACGTGGCCGTCAGCGTGCAAGTGGATCTATTTGACCATTGTCAAATCAGCCGATACATAGAGAAAATCGTATTTTGGACCATATGTGAACCCCATGACAAATTAAGACCATATTTCGGGTATAAGGTACCAGAGTGAGCACGGATTTAAGTTTAGGGGCCGTGAGTGAATTTTTCTCTTTTCAAAACACCCCCACACACCACACTGGCTAGGCGCGCGAGCTTGCACATGGGAGACATGTGTTTGAATCCCAGCCCCTCTGGTGGGGTTTTTTTTCACCATTGATTGATTTATGTGTATTTTTTCCTTAGGCACAAGGCAATATTTTATTTACATGGCATTTTATAAATTTTCGAAAGATGTCTCATTGCGATTTAAATATACTTTTTGCACATGTCAAGTTTGGTATCGTACATGGCATTTTTATTATTAAGATATGGCAATTTTTATTATTAAGAGATGGCATTTTTTTAATTATGAGATGGAATTTTTTTTATTATTAAGATATGGCATTTTTTTATTATGAAGAGATAGCATTTTGATATTTCCAAAGCATGGCATTTATGAATTTATGTTCATTTTTTGTTCATGGAATTTTATATTTAGAGGATGGCGGTTTTAAAGTTTAGCATGGCAATTTCATTTTTCTAGATCACACTTCAAAAAAAATTAAGCATGGCAAAAAGAAATTAAAGTTAACTGGGCCTTTGGGTGAATGGAGGAGGGTCCGCGCTAGCTTGCTTGCCCCCTGGCGAACTGGCTGAAACGGTCGCTGGGAGCTGCCAGATATTTTCTTTTTCTTTTTGCGGGGTGTATTTGGGTCCTAAGTTATTCGTCGCCTACGCTGACCCAGGGTCGGAAGCTTGTATTCTTGGTTTATCATAGCATCCATCCAGGCCACATGTTCTTGTCACTTGACATCAGTAAAGCTCTCATTTTCTCTCATCAACCTATGTAATACGATATTTGAAGTCCGTTGGCGTGTATGTATATTTTGACATTCTTCACAAGTGATATTTCAGTCAAGTTGAATGAGCTGCCTACTATCCAAAAAAATTGAAGACTGCAATTAACGGGCTCACAAAACTCGACGCGTGCATTGAGATGCGCAAATTCAATACAAATAGCAAATATGAAGTTCCACCTGTTCAATACAAATACCAAGGATGCATCCTGCCTAAAATGGGCAATGGAAATTACCATTTCGATTGATAACATTGCTGAACAAAATGGATGGGGGAGGGGGAGTATAAGTGTCTGTTTTTTCATATATAATTATAAAAGAGCCTCACACCCACCCATGTAATGTAACCCAAATCAACAGCAACGATAACAAGGGAATGATGTTCAGGTTCTTTCCCCTCGCTGCAAAAATATAGGTATCAAAAGTTCACAACAAAAATGCTAACGGCCAGTGGTTATCCCATTGTCTTCAGCCCAAAAGTGCTTCTGCTATGGGTCTCCTACTAGATTACCTCCCAACTAACGGTACATCATCTTGATCCCAAGCTACTTGACTGACCCATCCAAAACATCAAAACTACAAGACCTGCCCTATGTGTTTCTGTTACAGCCACAAGCATCAGGTGTCATCGGATCGGAACATCACCGTCGTGGCGGAAATCACCTCGGGTACCTCTGCAGGTAGAGATCATGAGGGGCGTATCCAGCAGACACGGTCCTGTCGCCGAAGCTGCGCCCATGCAAGGAATGTGCGGCCATGCATGCAGCCTCCTTTCGCATGAACTCCACCAGTATAGAGCCAGCTTCCAGCACGACGGTGTCTGAAACTGGAGCAACGTCTCTGGTGTCAGCCACAGGTTGTTTTTCTGCACCACTTTCACTCACATCATCAGCGCTTTGTTGCTCCTTCTCAGTTTCGGATGTCACCACCACATCTCCGGGTGTAGTAGAAGCACAGGCCTCCAAAGTTGTTGGGCCTGCATGTCCTTCTCCTAAACTATCTTCACCCACTGCAGAAGCATCTTGATCAGTTTGTGTAGAATCCATGTCAGCAGCCCTACCTTGGATGTAGTCCACTGCAGTACCATCTTGATCAGCCTGCGTAGAATCCATATGATCAGCCTCCATTTCTTGATCCACTGTGGGGCCAGCAGCTTTAGCATTGATGTCACCCACTGCAGTAGCATCTTGCTCAGCCTGCAAAGAATCCACATGATCAGCCTCCGTTTGTTGATCCACTCTGGGGCCAGCAGCCCTAGCTTGGATGTCGCCCACTGAAGTAGCATCTTGATCGGCCTGCAGAGGATCCATATGATCAGCCTCTGTTTGTTGATCCACTGTGGGGTCAGCAGCTCTAGCATGGATGTCATCCACTGCAATAGCATCTTG
>LT934118.1:633674736-633724972 GCA_900231445.1 Triticum turgidum subsp. durum
GGGGATTGGGGTTTTGGATGATCTCTCTCTCTCTCTCTCCTCCACGCCGTCTCTCCGGCTCGTGGTGAGACGAGAGACACACCGAGATGGTTGCTCGAGTTGGGCTATGCCAAGGCCTCGGGCCGGAAATGTTAGGATGCGACGGCCGACCCATACAAGATCCATGTATTAAGAAAATAGAAAACATGAAAGAAAATATAAAAATGAGAAAAACAAAAAGAAACAAGTAAAATTGGAAAGTAGAAGAAAAAACACGTCATGTGCCGACCCATACAGGGAACACTTCATTTCGTTTCTCGCAAAAAAAAAAACTTCATGTCGTTAGGGACAATTCCACAATAACGGTGTTTTAAGTCCTCGTATGTTGCCAAAATTGAAACTGCCACTTAAAAGTTTCAAAAGGTTCCAAAAAAAACTGCAAAAGCAAATTCATGTTCTCTAGGTATAGTTGAGTTTAATAAAATAATAAAGTAAATTTTAGGCTAGACAAACAAGACATAATTCCGGCCCAAAAACAACAAAATACAGGCCCATTTTGCTTCATGCAATAGTCTTTTTTTATATATGCCGTGTATAGATCCATATTCTTCTAAAAATTTGCAACACATCAACACATCTGTATATACCTGTACACAAAATTCAGAACTCACTTATTTAGATACAAAAAGTACCATTTTCCAAAGAAAAAAAATACCGGGCTCCACGGAGCCCGGCCACCAAAGTGCATTATCACACTTGCACACACTCGTGGCTTAGCATGGAATAGGATTTACTGATATTCTCAAAAAAAAAAGGCAATGACGTAAAAATTTGTGTGCTAGCTATCTCTGGCAGCTCTCAAGTAATAACAAAAATCATGCACACTACAACGGTACTACGATTGCACAGCAATTTGTGAATATCCAATTCTTCACTGGGGAGCATTTGTCTCTATCATGAGTACATTTTAAAAATCTAAGATTAAATTATTATTATTATTTACCATTTTCGTGTTAGTGTCTAAAAGAGTAGTATTTGGCAACATTCACTTGAAATGGAACAGTAGTGTTCAGCGCACACTAAAGCTCCTAGGGGAAAGGGGCATTTCGAAACAGGTTACCACAAACTAATACTACAAGTTCATTTTGATGCGAACCAACATGTGGTTGGATGGTTCGAGGGACGTGGAGTTTTTGCACCCGAGCTCACAAACTATCCCATGAACAGTAAAATCTAAAAAATAGTAAAAAGATCCAAAAAAATATGAATTATTTTGTGATAAACATTGATGAATGTTTTTCGTTGCACGCAAAAAATTATGACGAAATGACATTCGTGGAAATGTTGGAAAAAACAAAATCGATGCTTCGAATTTGGATTGATTTTTTTCCCACATTTCCACAAATGTCATTTTATCACAATTTTTTGCACGCAATGAAAACTTTCATCAATGTTTATCACAAAAAAAAAATCTGATTTTTTTTATTTTTTTTACTGTTTTTTCGATTTTACTATTCATGAGGGAGCATGTGCGCTTGGGATCAAAAGAGCACTTTCTTGGTTAGAGCATCTCTAACAATAGCCCTATAATAGGGCACGGAACATTTTTAGGACATGAAACAACAGCCCAATATCTATCCAGTAGGAGAACTAAGCAACACTATGTAAACGGTACATGCACACAAAGAACAAATACTTGTAACCCGACGCTTATGAGGGGTTGGCAATCCCTCTTACGGGTAACGGCGCCAAAAATTGTCAAGTTGACGGGATAAAAATGTGATAGATTGGATAAATAGATCTTGATAAAATGCGAAATAAAAGATGCAAATAAAAAGTGCAGCAAGGTATTTTTGGGTTTTTGAAATAACAGATCTAAAAATAAAAGTGGCAAATAATAAATCGAAAAGCAAATATGATGAAGATTAGACCCGGGGGCCGTAGATTTCACTAGTGGCTTCTCTCAAGAAATAGCACACGGTGGATAAACAAATTACTGTTGGGCTACTGATAAAACCTCAAATAATTATGACGATATCCAGACAATGATCATTATATAGGCATCACGTCCAAGATTAGTAAACTGAATCATGTCTGCATCTACTACTATTACTCCACACATTGACCGCTATCCAGCTTGCATCTAGTGTATTAAGTTCATGAAGAAACGGAGTAATGCAATAAGAACGATGACATGATGTAGACAAGATCTATTCATGTAGGAATAGACCCCATCTTGTTATCCTTAATAGCAACGATACATGCGTGTCTTGCTGCCCTTCTGTCACTGGGAAAGAACACCGCACGATCGAACCCATCACAAAGCACCTCTTCCCATGGCAAGAAAAATCGATCTAGTCGGCCTAACTAAACAAAATATTCGAACAAAAAATATGAGGCTATAAGTAATCATGCATAAAAGAGATCCAAAAACTCAAATAACTTTCATGGATATAAATCTGATCATAAACTCAAAGTTCATCATATCCCAACAAACACACCGCAAAAAGAGTTACATCAAATAGATCTCCAAAAGACCATTGTATTGAGAATCAAAAAGAGAGAAGAAGCCATCTAGCTACTGCCTACGGACCCGTAGGTCTACAATGAACTACTCACACATCATCGGGGAGGCACCAATGAGGATGATGAAACCCCTCTGTGATGGTGTCTAGATTGGATCTCGTGGTTCTGGAACTTGCGGCGACTGGAATTGTGTTTCATCGACTCCCCTAGGGTTTTTGGAACATTAAGGTATTTATAGGGCGAAGAAGCGGTACGGGAGGCCACCGAGGTGGGCACAACCCAGCAAGTGTTGGAAATATGCCCTAGAGGCAATAATAAAATGATTGTTATTATATTTCCTTGTTCATGATAATTGTCTGTTATTCATGCTATAATTGTATTAACCGGAAACAGTGATACATGTGTGAATACATAGACCACAACATGTCCCTAGTGAGCCTCTAGTTGACTAGCTCGTTGATCAACAGATGGTCATGGTTTCCTGACTATGGACATTGGATGTCATTGATAACGAGATCACATCATTAGGAGAATGATGTGATGGACAAGACCCAATCCTAAGCATAGCACAAGATCGTGTAGTTCGTTTGCTAAAGCTTTTCTAAATGTCAAGTATCAGTTCCTTAGACCATGAGATTGTGTAACTCCCGGATACCGTAGGAGTGCTTTGGGTGTACCAAACGTCACAACGTAACTGGGTGACTATTAAAGGTGCACTACAGGTATCTCCGAAAGTGTCTGTTGGGTTGGCACGAATCGAGACTGGGATTTGTCACTCCGTATGACGGAGAGGTATCTCTGGGCCCACTCGGTAATGCATCATCATAATAAGCTCAATGTGACTAAGTGGTTAGTCACGGGATCATGCATTATATAACGAGTAAAGTGACTTGCCGGTAACAAGATTGAACAAGGTATTGGGATACCGACGATCGGATCTCGGGCAAGTAACGTACCGATTGACAAAGGGAATTGTATACGGGATTACTTGAATCCTCGACATCCTGGTTCATCCGATGAGATCGTCGTGGAACATGTGGGAGCCAACATGGGTATCCAGATTCCGCTGTTGGTTATTGGCCGGAGAGATGTCTCGGTCATGTCTTCGTGAATCCTGAACCCGTAGGGTCTACACACTTAAGGTTTGATGCCGCTAGGGTTATTAGGAAGACTTGTAAGTGATTACCGAATGTTGTTCGGAGTCCCGGATGAGATCCTAGACATCACGAGGAGTTCTGGAATGGTCCGGAGGTGAAGATTTATATATGGGAAGTTGTCATACGGTCATCGGAAAAGTTCGGGGGCATACCGGTATTGTATCGGGGCCACCGGAGGGGTTCCGGGAGTCCACCGGGAGGGGCCACCTCTCTCGAAGGGCCTCATGGGCTGTAGTGGGAAGGGAACCAGCACTTGGAGGGCTGGGCGCATACCCCCTTGGGCCCATGCGCCTAGGGTTGGGGGGAACCCTAGAGGGGGCGCCCCCCTTGCTTGGGGGGCAAGCCTATCGGTGTCAAAACCGGCGGATCTCGGGTAGGGGTCCCGATCTGTGCGTCTAGGCTGATGGTTACAGGAAGCGAGGGACACAATGTTTACCCAGGTTCGGGCCCTCTCGATGGAGGTAAAACCCTACTTCCTGCTTGATTAATATTGAAGATATGGGTAGTACAAGAGTAGATCTACCACGAGATCGTAGAGGCTAAACCCTAAGAGCTAGCTTATGATGGTATGATTGTAATTGTGATCGTCCTTCTAAGGACCAACCTCTCCGGTTTATATAGACACCGGAGAGGGCTAGGGTTTACACGGAGTCGGTTACAAGGAAGGAAACACAATATCTGGATCGCCAAGCTTGCCTTCCATGCAAAGGAGAGTCCCATCCAGCACGGGCCGAAGTCTTGAGTCTCGTATCTTCACGCTTCAATAGTCCAGACGATGTATACAGTCCAGTTGTCCGGATACCCCCTAATCCAGGACTCCCTCAGTAGCCCCTGAGCCAGGCTTCAATGACGATGAGTCCGGCGCGCAGTCTTGTCTACGGCATTGCAAGGCGGGTTCCTTCTCCGAATACTCCAAGGTAATTATCGAACACTTCAACCGTGTCCGGATCCGCAAAATGATCCTCACATATCACCATAGAGAGAATGATATTTCACAAATGCAATCTGCTAGCAACTTTCTAGACAGCTTGACATGTCATCAAGGTCGGGTCATTATCCGAACCGTTTTCCCACATCCAGCCTCAGTGTATATTGGGAGGCGGTTTCCTTGGCACGTCTTGTCGAAGCAAAGATCGTGTCCCCTTATCACGGGATTCTCATCAATACGGGTATGGCTAATCCAACCGCATCGCTAATCGCGGCGAGTGGGAGTCAAACGGGTTCCACCAGGCAAGTGGGGAGGCGCAAAAAGCATTTACCGCCCCTATAAAGAGATAAGGTCTCTTTCTCTTTACCCACGCCTTCTCCTTCCGCTAGCTCATTCCCCTCTGTTCGAGCCCTAACGCCCAAACACTCTTCTTTTCCATCAAAGAGAAGTTTTCCAAAGATGTCCGGATCCGGAGCAGGAGGCAGATGGATGGCCTCTACCGTCCGGGAGAAGGATATCAAGAAGCTCCGGGAAGCCGGGTATCTGGCCAAGAAGATCGGCCACCATCTCCCACCAGCGGGACAGGTCGTCCCCACTCCGGAGCCTCACGAGAGAGTCGTGTTCCTTCCCCACTTCGTCCGCGGGCTCGGGTTTCCCCTCCACCCATTTTGTTCGTGGAGTCATGTATTACTATGGGATTGATTTTCATGATCTTTCCCCCAACTCTTTTCTCAATATCTCGACGTTCAACATCGTGTGTGAGGCCTTTCTCCGGATTCCGCCTCACTTCGGCCTGTGGCTGAAGATTTTCAATGTGAAGCTCAAGGTGGTGAGTGGCGAACACTCTGAGTGCGGCGGCGCCATGGTGAGCAAGATGCCCAAGGCCGTTTGGCCGAAGGGCACCTTGAATGACTCCGTCAAGGAGTGGCAGCAGCAGTGGTTTTATATCACCAAACCACGCGGCAAAAAGTGGGCTGCAGCTCCTGAGTTTAGATCCGGAGCTCCACTTCGGCTCATGTCCTAGCCCAAGAAGGGCTCGAACTGGTCCTTGTCCGATGAGCTGTCACTGCTCCAGACACGCATTCAGAGCGTGGTTGACAAGGACGTCAAACTCGTCGACGTAGTCCAGGTGATGCTAGTTTGCCTGACTCTCCCTTGCCAGCGTCGAGCCTGCACTTTGTGGGAGTTCGACCCGACCGAGCACCAAACCCTTCGGGAGCTCTATGATTCCTCCCACAAGGATATCTGGAAGGTGTTCTTCAAGTCCGGCAAATCGTGGCCGGACTCCGCCGAGGACCGGGGGTATCAATTATCCCATTCTGCAAGCCCGATAAGTTACAACCACGCCCTGTCCATCCATGCTTCAGTTGTCATGTCATGAGGGAGACATTTTAATCGTGTTTCGTCGTGACCTCAGGGATGGATAAAGAAGGTGGAGCGGACACATTGTCTGGCCCTGCTGTTGGAGGAACCGGCTGGACCTCTTCTAACGAAGATGCTGGTCCCTGCGCCTTACGAGGCGCCAAAGAAGTGAAGGAAATATGACCTAGAGGCAATAATAAAGTTATTATTTATTTCCTCATATCATGATAAATGTTTATTATTCATGCTAGAATTGTATTAACCGGAAACATGATACATGTGTGAATACATAGACAAACATAATGTCACTAGTATGCCTCTACTTGACTAGCTCATTGATCAAAGGTGGTTATGTTTCCTAACCATAGACATGTGTTGTCATTTGATTAATGGGATCACATCATTAGGAGAATGATGTGATTGACTTGACCCATTCCGTTAGCATAGCACTTGATCATTTAGTATGTTGCTATTGCTTTCTTCATGACTTATACAAAGTTCCTGCAACTATGAGATTATGCAACTCCCGTTTACCGGAAGAACACTTTGTGTGCTACCAAACGTCACAACGTAACTGGGTGATTATAAAGGTACTCTACAGGTGTCTCCAAAAGTATATGTTGAGTTGGCATAATTCGAGATTAGGTTTTGTCACTCCGATTGTCGGAGAGGTATCTCTGGGCCTTCTCGGTAATACTCATCACCTAAGCCTTGCAAGCATTGTAACTAATGAGTTAGTTATGAAATGATGTATTACGGAACGAGTAAAGAGACTTGCCAGTAATGAGATTAAACTAGGTATTGGATACCGACGATCGAATCTCGGGCAAGTAACATACCGATGACAAAGGGAACAACGTATGTTGTTATGCGGTTTGACCGATAAAGATCTTCGTAGAAAATGTAGGAACCAATATGAACATCCAGGTTCCACTATTGGTTATTGACCGAGAATAGTTCTAGGTCATGTCTACATAGTTCTCGAACCCGTAGGGTCCGCACGCTTAACGTTACGATGACAGTTTTATGAGTTTTGATGTACCGAAGTTTGTTCGGAGTCCCGGATGTGATCACGGACATGACGAGGAGTCTCGAAATGGTCAAGACATAAAGATTGATATATTGTAAGCCTATGTTTGGACTTCAGAATAGTTCTGGGTGAAATCGGGATTTTACCGGAACACCGGGGGGTTACCGGAACCCTCCCAGGGGGTTAATGGGCCTTAGTGGGCCATGAGGGAGAAGAGGAGGGCCGGCCAGGGCAGGCCGCGCGCCCCCTCCCCCCCAAGTCCAAATAGGACAAGGAAGGGGGGGGGGCGGCGCCCCCTTTCCTCTTTCCCTCCCCCCAAGTCTTAATCCAACTAGGAAAAGGGGGGGAGTCCTACTCCCGGTGGGAGTAGGACTCCTCCGGCGTGCCTCCTCCTAGGGCCGGCCGCACCCCCCCCCTTGCTCCTTTATATACGGGGGCAGGGGGGCACCCTAGAACACACAAATTGATCTACGGATCGTTCCTTAGCCGTGTGCGGTGCCCCCCTCCACCATATTCCACCTCGGTCGTATCGTCGCGGAGTTTAGGCGAAGCCCTGCGCCGGTAGAGCATCATCATCGTCACCACGCCGTCGTGCTGACGGAACTCATCCCCGACACCCTGCTGGATCGGAGTCCGGGGATCGTCATCGAGCTGAACGTGTGCAGAACACGGAGGTGCCGTACGTTCGGTACTTGGATCGGTCGGATCGTGAAGACATACGACTACATCAACCGCGTTGTCATAACGCTTATGCTTTCGGTCTACGAGGGTACGTGGACACACTCTCCCCTCTCGTTGCTATGCATCACCATGATCTCGCGTGTGCGTAGGAAATTTTTTGAAATTACTACGTTCCCCAACAGTGGCATCCAAGCCAGGTTTTAAGCGTCGATGTTATATGCACGAGTAGAACACAAGTGAGTTGTGGGTGATACAAGTCATACTGCTTACCAGCATGTCATACTTTGGTTCAGCGGTATTGTGAGATGAAGCGGCCCGGACCGACATTACGGGTACGCTTACGCGAGACTGGTTTCACCGCTGCGAGCACTCGTTGCTTAAAGGTGACTGGCCGGTGTCTGTCTCTCTCACTTTAGTTGAACCGAGTATGGCTACGCCCGGTCCTTTCAAAGGTTAAAACAGCACCAACTTGACAAACTATCGTTGTGGTTTTGATGCGTAGGTAAGAACGGTTCTTGCTTAGCCCGTAGCAGCCACGTAAAACTTGCAACAACAAAGTAGAGGACGTCTAACTTGTTTTTGCAGGGCATGTTGTGATATGATATGGTTAAGACGTGATGCTATATTTTATTGTATGAGATGATCATGTTTTGTAACCGAGTTATCGGCAACTGGCAGGAGCCATATGGTTGTCGCTTTATTGTATGAAATGCAAACGCCATGTAATTGCTTTACTTTATCACTAAGCGGTAGCGATAGTCATAGAAGCAATAGTTAGCGAGACGACAACGATGCTACGATGGAGATCAAGGTGTCGCGCCGGTGACGATGGTGATCATGATGGTGCTTCGGAGATGGAGATCACAAGCACAAGATGATGATGGCCATATCATATCACTTATATTGATTGCATGTGATGTTTATCCTTTATGCATCTTATCTTGCTTTGATTGACGGTAGCATTTTAAGATGATCTCTCACTAAAAATTATCAAGAAGTGTTCTCCCTGAGTATGCACTGTTGCGAAAAGTTCGTAGTGCCCAGACACCACGTGATGATCGGGTGTGATAAGCTCTACGTCCATCTACAACGGGTGCAAGCCAGTTTTGCACACGCAGAATACTCAGGTTAAACTTGACGAGCCTAGCATATGCAGATATGGCCTCGGAGCACGGAGAGCGAAAGGTCGAGCGTGAATCATATAGTAGATATGATCAACATAGTGATGTTCACCATTGAAAACTACTCCATCTCACGTGATGATCGGTTATGGTTTAGTTGATTTGGATCACGTGTTCACTTAGATGACTAGAGAGATGTCTGTCTAAGTGGGAGTTCTTAAATAATATGATTAATTGAACTTAAATTTATCATGAACTTAGCACCTGATAGTATTTTGCTTATCTATGTTTGTTGTAGATAGATGGCTCATGCTGTTGTTCCGTTGAATTTCAATGCGTTCCTTGAGAAAGCAAAGTTGAAAGATGATGGTAGCAATTACATGGACTGGGTCCGTAACTTGAGGATTATCCTCATTGCTGCACAGAAGAATTACGTCCTGGAAGCACCGCTGGGTGCCAGGCCTGCTGCAGGAGCAACGCCAGAAGTTGTGAACGTCTGGCAGAGCAAAGCTGATGACTACTCTATAGTTCAGTGTGCCATGCTTTACGGCTTAGAACCGGGTCTTCAACGACGTTTTGAATGTCATGGAGCATATGAGATGTTCCAGGAGTTGAAGTTGATATTTCAAGCAAATGCCCGGATTGAGAGTATTGAAGTCTCCGATAAGTTCTATAGCTGCAAGATGGAGGAGAATAGTTCTGTCAGTGAGCATATACTCAAAATGTCTGGGTATAATAATCACTTGATTCAACTGGGAGTTAATCTTCCGGATGATAGTGTCATTGACAGAATTCTCCAATCACTGCCACCAAGCTACAAGAGCTTCGTGATGAACTATAATATGCAAGGGATGAACAAGACACTTCCCGAGCTCTTCGCAATGCTAAAAGCTGCGGAGGTAGAAATCAAGAAGGAGCATCAAGTGTTGATGGTCAACAAGACCACTAGTTTCAAGAAAAAGGGCAAAGGGAAGAAGAAGGGGAACTTTAAGAAGAACAGCAAGCAAGTTGCTGCTCAAGAGAAGAAACCCAAGTCTGGACCTAAGCCTGAAACTGAGTGCTTCTACTGCAAGCAAGCTGGTCACTGGAAGCGGAACTGCCCCAAGTATTTGGCGGATAAGAAGGATGGCAAGGTGAACAAAGGTATATGTGATATACATGTTATTGATGTGTACCTTACTAGAGCTCGCAGTAGCACCTGGGTATTTGATACTGGTTCTGTTGCTAATATTTGCAACTCGAAACAGGGACTACGGAATAAGCGAGCACTGGCCAAGGACGAGGTGATGATGCGCGTGGGAAACGGTTCCAAAGTCAATGTGATCGCGGTCGGCACGCTACCTCTACATCTACCTTCGAGATTAGTTTTAGACCTAAATAATTGTTATTTGGTGCCAGCGTTGAGCATGAATATTATATCTGGATCTTGTTTGATGCGAGACGGTTATTCATTTAAATCAGAGAATAATGGTTGTTCTATTTATATGAGTAATATCTTTTATGGTCATGCACCCTTGAAGAGTGGTCTATTCTTATTAAATCTCGACAGTAGTGATACACATATTCATAATGTCGAAGCCAAAAGATGCAGAGTTATAATGATAGTGCAACTTATTTGTGGCACTGCCGTTTAGGTCATATCGGTGTAAAGCGCGTGAAGAAACTCCATACAGATGGACTTTTGGAACCACTTGATTATGAATCACTTGGTATTTGCGAACCGTGCCTCATGGGCAAGATGACTAAAACACCGTTCTCCGGTTCTATGGAGAGAGCAACAGATTTGTTGAAAATCATACATACAGATGTATGTGGTCCGATGAATGTTGAAGCTCGTGGCGGATATCGTTATTTTCTCACCTTCATAGATGATTTAAGCAGATACGGGTATATCTACTTAATGAAGCATAAATCTGAAATATTTGAAAAGTTCAAAGAATTTCAGAGTGAAGTTGAAAATCATCGTAACAAGTGTCACGACCGGTTTTCCGGGTAATAAATTTCCAGAAAAGACCGTCGTGCTCATCAGCCCCAGGATTACTGTTAGCTGATGAGGCTCCAACTTGATACAGAAATTCCAAGCAGAAAACAAAATATCTAGTACAAGACCATTCTGGCCTGTGAGTACAACAAATGGTTTCTAGTGGTTGATGGCGGAAGCGGTTTGTGGATCATCAGTGTCTATGGGACTCCAATTCCCACAGGAACAACTGACCAGGTTAACTCCTATCTTCGCGAGGCTGCTATCTCCATTGTGTGGGTTCCGGGGCTGGCATCGCGTCGCTCCTCTCCGTGCAAGAAAATCTGGCCAAGACAATAGCCAGGGACAAGCCAGTGAGTACTTTGAATGTACTCGCAAACATTATGAACACAGGTATAATATAACAATGATGTGCTGAAAATATTTTATGCTCATGACGTCAGTCACAAAAGATAAATGAAACTCTGATGCGTGCAAGCAAGTTATTTATAAAAAATGCAATAACATAGTAGTATTAAGATTTATGAAATTAAATAACAAGCAATGCCACAGTCGGCCGTCTTAGCGACACCACATAAAGGGCTTTAAAAGAAATGCCACAGTCGGGCGTCTGAGCGACACCACATAAAGGGCTTTAAAAGAAATGCCGCAGTCGGGCGTCTGAGCGACACCACATAAAGGGCTTTAAAAGAAATGCCGCAGTCGGGCGTCTGAGCGACACCACATAAAGGGCTTTAAAAGAAATGCCACAGTCGGGCGTCTGAGCGACACCACATAAAGGGCTTTAAAAGAAATGCCACAGTCGGGCGTCTGAGCGACACCACATAAAGGGCTTTAAAAGAAATGCCACAGTCGGGCATCTGAGCGACACCACATAAAGGGCTTTAAAATAAATAATCATAGTGAATATCCCGGAGGTAGAACCATCCCAGAGATACTCGATAATAACAATAATATCACGGGTTAGTCAACAATAATAATAATCATAATTTTCAAAAGTCACAAGTAGTAATTCCATTTCTGGTTAACAGTTTCACCTCCGAAGACCGACACTAAGACCGACACCTGACCCATCCCAGACTGTAATCCTTAACCATGGACACGGCTATTCGAATAGGTTTAATCTCTGCAGAGGGTGTACTCTTTACCCACGAGTAACGGATTTCTTTAGTCCATCGGGGCTAATTCCGTCTACGGTCTTTTTGTTGAAAACACACCTAACTTGCACACACCAGCTTAACTCACACGTGTCTGGAATCACCCACGACACCTGTTAAGCAAACTCTAAGTGGGGAGGCTACAACCTCGCGTAGCATGGGATCAAATTTATATCGCGCGCTCTAAGGGGTGGCCTCCCCTCTCGGTCCCAACCGGAAACACCCATGCCCCCGGACCAGGTGGCCTGCCTACCAGCTACAACCGGTATCTTCCACCATGGCCTCTCTGTACGGTGTGTGCTAGAAAGAGGTTGACAACATACTGAACCGTACTCTACTTGCTGTAGAGACGAGTGGTAGTATGAAACAAGTATGGGGGTTACTGGAACAAGACTCGATCTACGGTCGACTCAGGAGGTTTAAGTATTCCCTGCATGATTAGTATAACGAATATATTTCATCCAACAGAGTCACCGCCCATATCACCTTACCATGCCATACCAGACATAACCGTCCCGACGGAGACTGGCGACAAACTCATGCCTACCCAAGGCAGAGGTTTTCCCGGGTTCCTGCCGGTATGCATGCAAGGCACATGAGGGTGATTATCATCACAAGTGTGTTCATTTCCAACAGCCTGGAAATCACTAATATGCACTCATGCATATGATCATACCACATGAAATAACAAGTCCTTCGAAATGCGGTGGTGTTATAAATGTATCAACGATCACACCAAAAACATTATGCCGGGATTCAGAATGCTTGCCTTCAATGTGTGGAAAGGCAGGGTGCACTCCCAAAACTTGAAACATTTCTCCTCTCTTCAAAAATCCTATTTTAGCAATATAAAAGAATTAACACACAAAATAAAAACGGCACCAAAAGTTGTTCTGATTTTTTTTAAAAAAATCTTAAAATAAACTAGGTGAAATTTGAGAGAGGTGGGAAAAGGAATCATTTCATTTGGAGTTGTATTTAAAAAGATAGAGCCAGTCAAAGATTTGGTCAAATCTAATTTTAAATAAAACAGAAAAAGAAAAACGTTTCAGATAGAAATACGCTTTCGGTCATAGGAGGCGTACTCGAGGTTTTACGCCTCCACTTAAAACACGTGGACCGGTGCAGGGGTCACTGACAGTGGGTCCAGGGGGCCCACTGGTCAGGTTTGACTAGTCTTTTCCCTCCTCTTCCTCTGTCCCAAGCCGAGGCGGGGCGTCCGGCGATTGTCGCCGGCGAACGGCGTTTCTTCGCGGGCATCTGAGCGCAGGGATGGATCCGCCACTCCTAGGCGGTCCTTCCGGTGGTCGCAGGGTCGCCGGGGGTGGAGGGAGTCGCCGGCGGCGAGCTCCGTGGCGGAGGGGGCTTCGGTGACCAAGTGATTTTGTGGCGGCGATGGCTCCCAATCAAAATCAAGTAGGGGGTTGGGTTCCTGGAAGGAAGGAGGTGTTCTTGGTGAAGAGAAATGGGAGGGAGAGGCCCTGGTGGCGCTGGAATGGACGGGACAGTGGCGGCGGCAGGAGTTGCCGGAGATGAAGAAGACGACCCCCTCAGGTCGATTGGCTGCCATGGGGAAACTAGGGAGGTGGACTAAGGTTGCATGCATGCTCGGATGAGTTAGGGGGTCCTTATATAGGCGAGGCAAGGCGGTTCCGCGGCGGCCGGCGATAAGGACGATGGCGAACCGCCTCCCTGTAGCGTTAGGGTGTCGTGGCGACGACGGGAGCTAGCCGACGAGCGGAGGATAAGCTTGCGCTGTTCCTTGGGGCAGGTGGCGAGCCCGGGTAGCTTTGGCGGCGCCGACCGTGGCAGAGGCGCGCTGCGGCCGCCGGTGTGCCGCCAAAAGCTCTGTCGGCGGCGCTGTAGGCTGCCAGGGTGGCTTGGCGTGTTGTTGTGAGGAGGGTAGTGCGTGGCGAGGTGCTGCAGAGCGGGCCAAAATCTAGGGGGGCCAGCGTGTCGGCTCGGGCGCGCGGCTGCAATTTGCGCGCTCTGGGCGCGCCTAGTGCATGCATGGGACGTGCTCGACGAAATGCTATGGCATGTTAGGGGGCTCCAAACCACAAGAAAGTTAGCAGGGTGGGGTTATAGTGTAAGGCAAAACCATTGGACATGCTGGTTTGGTCAGGGGATTAAGTTCACAGTGTAAACAAAAACTCATGCCAAAATAGATCATGCTCATAAGGTGTTTGACAAAATGCTAAGGGCATTTAGGCTCTTCTTGGGGTGGCCAAATCCTCCAGATCAGGGTCTCCTTAGATGCAAGAGAGAGTGGTGAGGTTAGTTTGTGAAAAGCACAAACTTGTTAGTGCAAGTTTTGCAAAACTACAATTCTGGACAGGAAATAAATGACATTATTTCATGAACCAAAATTAATCCAATGGGTGCATGCTCCTGGATTTAGGGGTTTGGTAGGGCTGTCTACAAGTAGGAGAAAACACAAGATCTTTGGAGCAAAATTAAATAGGGTTGCAGTAGAAATCACAAGGCTGGACCAGAATGAAAAAGAGGATGATTCACTCAATTTTTTTTCAAAGAACAAAAATAGGTTTTTGCACAAAGTGGAATAATATGCTCCTACTGACCTCCCCTAATTTTGGTAGAAGTTTTAAATAAATATTTAAATAGGTTGTAGTGCAAAATTGCTCTCTGGACCAGAGAAGAAAATTGGGTGTAGAGCTCAAAATATCCAATGAATGAAATATATTATTGCACAAAGGTGATTTAGAGACATCACATGATATCTCCAAACCTTGGTGAAATTTTTAGTTAAATATATCAAATGGTTGTAGTTCAAAAAGAGCTCCAAATTTTAAAACAACTCATTTTAATGAATAAAGTTCAGGGTGAAATAATTTTATAAATAAATCTCCTGATTGAGAGATGTTTTTAAATGAGAGGGAAAATAAGTCCAATATGTTTTGGAAGGATCCACTTGGGAAAAACTCCTTAATAATAAAAGAAAAGTTTTGAAAGCAACATGGATATTCTTGCAGGCAAAAATTTTAAACTCTTGGCAAAATTTTAATAACTAAAACCTGGTTAAATTTTTGGGGTGTTACAACACTACCCCCCTTAAGAAAAATCTCGTCCTCGAGATTTGTTAAAAGCTGTGTTAAGAAAATATTACGCAATAAAGATGTGGCTTTAGTGAGAGGGCAATAAGTGGTGAAAAACCACTGTGTGAAAACTGGTGCTACGTGGAAAAGTCTACGGTTCGGGACAAAAACGTGAGATTTCGACGCTGGATATAAATTTAGAATAACTTCTAAATTTAAATATACGCTGGTCGTACCCGAGAGCACAGTGCTCTCTCTGGCTGACAGGTGGACCCGGGGCCCACTGTCAGCCTCTTCTTCTCCCTCTGGATCTTTCTTCTTCCTCTCTCCCGCGCGCTTTCTCCACCGGCGACGCCTAGTGTGTAGGGCATCTAGGCCGTACCGTGGTAGTGCGCGGCGTGCTAGCTGCCGGTGCAGCGTGCACTCACCTCGCGGGCTAGCGCGCTGTCGGCACTGCTCGCGGATTCGACTCCGAACACCGGCGATCGGCGATGAGCGGCGTTGGTGGACTTCGCCCACCGTACACCGAGCTCGAGCTATAAAATGGCCGGGGTGCCTCTCTCTTCTTCCTCACACCTGGCCTCACTTCTCCTCCTCCTTCCTCCATTACTGCTTACAAAAGCTCGGGTTAGGCTCTAATGGCGGAGGCGATGCCGGACTGGTTTGCGGTCTTGATATGCGGAGGGCTGGCGACACTGCTGGGGCTCTCTGTGCTCCTGTGCGCGATGATCCTCGACGATCGTCGCGACGCTGCTGCTCGGGTGTTGGCTCTCCGCGGTGGTGGTGATCACGAGGAGTAGATGGGGTGTGCCGGGTGCTAACTGTTGTTAGGGGGGTGATTAGCTGGATGTAACACCGTTGCAAAGTTTTGCAAACAGTGTGGGTGTTCGAATGGTAATGTTTGTGAGTCTGCTGCCTGGTGCTGTGTGAAGTTAATAAATCCACGCCGTGAGAAAGTGTAGATGTAGCAACTCAGGGAAAAGAAATCTCACTCCAGAATTTTTGCGAGGAAAAACAGTTAATTTAAAGGAGTATAAACCACAACAAAAACTACATACATTAGTAGAAGCCAAATATTTGACTCGTCGTACAAATTTGGGGTACCATGCATAAGATACACGCAAATATAAATGCTGCAAAAACAAATACAGTAGTGACGTCTAAAATGAAAACGGTAACTGGGTGGGGTCCTGATAAAATGTCTCTGGTAAAGGGATACACTCCTCTTCTATCGGAGGAAGTGGATTGACCAGTCGATGTATGCGTCTCTCCGGGTCGGGCCTCAGTGGTCTGCCGATGGCAATCTGAGGATTCAGATCAGTGAGATCCTGGAGATAATCCATCACTCATTGGTTCAAATGCTCTTGAGCGATGATGTACTGGATAAGGTTGGCCAGAACTGGGTCTCTCTCAATACGCCCACCGGGAAAAGACGTTACTTCTCCGGGTGCTGCACGGCTCGGAAAGTAATAATATCCTCGTTCGCGGGCATAGGGTACTGCGGATCGAAGGCGAGCAATCGCTTCTTTCGCAGCAGCTTCTATGGCCAAGTGTGGGGTTGGCATAGATTTCCCCACGAAGGAAACTTCCGTTGGATATTGATTGGAGTCTACGGGAGGAATGTGTACTGCTGCCCAATATTCCGAGGTGGATGGGGTGATCCTTGATTTGAACAGCTCGTACTGAGGTGGCTGGGTAGAACCCATGGTACTGCGGGTAAAATCCCACAATATTTTGACAAAGCTACCTGGGGTTGCATCTGGGGTTCTCAGATGAATGCTGGGGCTCAGCATGACAGGAAAAGTTGTGAGTGTGGTGCACAAGGTGAGGGTTGCTGAGTAAGGTCACAAGGTGGCCTTTATATAGCAATGGAGCCGGATCGTTTTACCGTGGTGAAAGGTAATAAATTTGCCAGCTTAGCTCCAGAGGTCGGGTCAGTGTCAAAGATACACATATCTCATAAAGAGACGTGTTACTGTGGTTGTCGTCGGGTTGGTTTTGGTAGTTGTGCCCGGAAAAATATGCAACTATGCGCTGACCAAATATGCAAGGCTACTATTAAAAACAGAGGCACAACGACAGGTTGCGTTAATATACACGGTCGCATGATTACAAAGTGAGGATACACTGAGACTCGGTGCTTCTCATACGGCTTAGTCTACCTCGTTTATGTCTAAACGGGCGTGCCTGGTGGATGTCGAGGCTTCTCCATGTGTCTCACTGCCGGGATTAGTCGGAGATGGCGGAGGAACTGCAGGGTCGGGGTAGTGATGATGACCATCGCGGGGATTGTTAGCCACAACCCCGTTGGAGTGTGCTCCCAAAAGGCAACGAAGCACTTCTGGGGTCATCAAAGCATCTCGGCTGATGGCTGGAGCTGATCTCGGGGTCTCGATCGGTTGTCCAAACAACACGACTGGGTTGTCGGCGTTGTGCTCGTTTTCTTCTCTCGCCGGGGCTCGACGAACTAGCTCTCCACGAGCTGCGATTAGATCAATGGTGATCTGGTCGAACAGTGCCTCTAGTGCACTTACATAGCGCACTAGGTGCAACAATGCGGGATCCGTCTCGTGATCTCCATTGGCAACTTGGGGTGGTCTACCATACCCTTCACGTCTGGGGTAGTAGTGGAACGAGCGACAGTTAACTCTGGGCGACAAGTGCCTGAGATGAACTATAGCCTCTCGACCAGCTAGTTGGATGGCTTGTGGCTCAAAGGAAGTTGTCCTTCCGGTGAACCTGTAGGGGCGCTCGGGTGCTAGACCCCTACCGTAGATGTGTACAGTGGCTCAAAATTGACGGTCTTCACCGCTCATGGGTCCTTGGTACACAACATATCCTGGTGGCTCCTCTAACGCATAGGCACGACGGGCGAGGTTTGCGAGGATGGTCACAAAACCTCCAAGGTTGGTTGTTGTGGTCTCGTTGTGCACTATGGGGCCAGGCATTCAGGCTAGGTTGGGGAAGAGACTGTGCTGTGCTGGGTTGAAGCTAGCGTGCCGTCTTATAGAAGAGTGAGCGGAGTCTTCCTTCGCACGCTTGCGAATGAGACATTTTTGCCATCGGACACTGGTGTGCGATCGACAGGCTAGGCTGATAGGTTGGGCACCGACTGCCAAAAGTGTCGGGATTACTGTGTGGCTAACTTGCACGAGAAGCTTGGTTGGGGTTTGGCTAAGGTCTAGTGGGTTGGTTTGCCTAAGTTTTTCGACCTGGCTAAGATAGGATTAGCCAATGGTCAGCCTGGCTCTAATACCAAGTCTGTCACGACCGGTTTTCCGGGTAATAAATTTCCAGAAAAGACCGTCGTGCTCATCAGCCCCAGGATTACTGTTAGCTGATGAGGCTCCAACTTGATACAGAAATTCCAAGCAGAAAACAAAATATCTAGTACAAGACCATTCTGGCCTGTGAGTACAACAAATGGTTTCTAGTGGTTGATGGCGGAAGCGGTTTGTGGATCATCAGTGTCTATGGGACTCCAATTCCCACAGGAACAACTAACCAGGTTAACTCCTATCTTCGCGAGGCTTCTATCTCCATTGTGTGGGTTCCGGGGCTGGCATCGCGTCACTCCTCTTCATGCAAGAAAATCTGGCCAAGACAATAGCCAGGGACAAGCCAGTGAGTACTTTGAATGTACTCGCAAACATTATGAACACAGGTATAATATAACAATGGTGTGCTGAAAATATTTTATGCTCATGACGTCAGTCACAAAAGATAAATGAAACTCTGATGCGTGCAAGCAAGTTATTTATAAAAAATGCAATAACATAGTAGTATTAAGATTTATGAAATTAAATAACAAGCAATGCCACAGTCGGGCGTCTTAGCGACACCACATAAAGGGCTTTAAAAGAAATGCCACAGTCGGGCGTCTGAGCGACACCACATAAAGGGCTTTAAAAGAAATGCCACAGTCGGGCGTCTGAGCGACACCACATAAAGGGCTTTAAAAGAAATGCCACAGTCGGGCGTCTGAGCGACACCACATAAAGGGCTTTAAAAGAAATGCCACAGTCGGGCATCTGAGCGACACCACATAAAGGGCTTTAAAATAAATAATCATAGTGAATATCCCGGAGGTAGAACCATCCCAGAGATACTCGATAATAACAATAATATCACGGGTTAGTCAACAATAATAATAATCATAATTTTCAAAAGTCACAAGTAGTAATTCCATTTCTGGTTAACAGTTTCACCTCCGAAGACCGACACTAAGACCGACACCTGACCCATCCCAGACTGTAATCCTTAACCATGGACACGGCTATTCGAATAGGTTTAATCTCTGCAGAGGGTGTACTCTTTACCCACGAGTAACGGATTTCTTTAGTCCATCGGGGCTAATTCCGTCTACGGTCTTTTTGTTGAAAACACACCTAACTTGCACACACCAGCTTAACTCACACGTGTCTGGAATCACCCACGACACCTGTTAAGCAAACTCTAAGTGGGGAGGCTACAACCTCGCGTAGCATGGGATCAAATTTATATCGCGCGCTCTAAGGGGTGGCCTCCCCTCTCGGTCCCAACCGGAAACACCCATGCCCCCGGACCAGGTGGCCTGCCTACCAGCTACAACCGGTATCTTCCACCATGGCCTCTCTGTACGGTGTGTGCTAGAAAGAGGTTGACAACATACTGAACCGTACTCTACTTGCTGTAGAGACGAGTGGTAGTACGAAACTAGTATGGGGGTTACTGGAACAAGACTTGATCTACGATCGACTCAGGAGGTTTAAGTATTCCCTGCATGATTCGTATAACGAATATATTTCATCCAACAGAGTCACCGCCCATATCACCTTACCATGCCATACCAGACATAACCGTCCCGACGGAGACCGGCGACAAACTCATGCCTACCCAAGGCAGAGGTTTTCCCGGGTTCCTGCCGGTATGCATGCAAGGCACATGAGGGTGATTATCATCACAAGTGTGTTCATTTCCAACAGCCTGGAAATCACTAATATGCACTCATGCATATGATCATACCACATGAAATAACAAGTCCTTCGAAATGCGGTGGTGTTATAAATGTATCAACGATCACACCAAAAACATTATGCCGGGATTCAGAATGCTTGCCTTCAATGTGTGGAAAGGCAGGGTGCACTCCCAAAACTTGAAACATTTCTCCTCTCTTCAAAAATCCTATTTTAGCAATATAAAAGAATTAACACACAAAATAAAAACGGCACCAAAAGTTGTTCTGAATTTTTTTTAAAAAAAATCTTAAAATAAACTAGGTGAAATTTGAGAGAGGTGGGAAAAGGAATCATTTCATTTGGAGTTGTATTTAAAAAGATAGAGCCAGTCAAAGATTTGGTCAAATCTGATTTTAAATAAAACAGAAAAAGAAAAACGTTTCAGATAGAAATACGCTTTCGGTCATAGGAGGCGTACTCGAGGTTTTACGCCTCCACTTAAAACACGTGGACCGGTGCGGGGGTCACTGACAGTGGGTCCAGGGGGCCCACTGGTCAGGTTTGACTAGTCTTCTCCCTCCTCTTCCTTTGTCCCGAGCCGAGGCGGGGCGTCCGGCGATCGTCGCCGGCAAACGGCGTTTCTTCGCGGGCATCTGAGCGCAGGGATGGATCCGCCACTCCTAGGCGGTCCTTCCGGTGGTCGCAGGGTCGCCGGGGGTGGAGGGAGTCGCCGGCGGCGAGCTCCGTGGCGGAGGGGGCTTCGGTGACCAAGTGATTTTGTGGCGGCGATGGCTCCCGATCAAAATCAAGTAGGGGGTTGGGTTCCTGGAAGGAAGGAGGTGTTCTTGGTGAAGAGAAATGGGAGGGAGAGGCCCTGGTGGCGCTGGAATGGACGGGATAGTGGCGGCGGCAGGAGTTGCCGGAGATGAAGAGGACGACCCCCTCAGGTCGATTGGCTGCCATGGGGAAACTAGGGAGGTGGACTGAGGTTGCATGCGTGCTCGGATGAGTTAGGGGGTCCTTATATAGGCAAGGCAAGGCGGTTCCGCGGCGGCCGGCGATAAGGACGATGGCGAACCGCCTCCCTGTAGCGTCAGGGCGTCGTTGCGACGACGGGAGGTAGCCGATGAGCGGAGGATAAGCTTGCACTGTTCCTTAGGGCAAGTGGCGAGCCCGGGTGGCTTTGGCGGCGCCCATCGTGGCAGAGGCGCGCTGCGGCCGCCGGTGTGCCGCCAAAAGCTCTATCGGCGGCGCTGTAGGCTGCCAGGGTGGCTTGGCGTGTTGCTGTGAGGAGGGTAGTGCGTGGCGAGGTGCTGCAGAGCGGGCCAAAATCCAGGGGGCCAGCGTGTCGGCTCGGGCGCGCGGCTGCAATTTGCACGCTCTGGGCGCGCCCAGTGCACGCACGGGACATGCTCTACGAAATGCTATGGCATGTTAGGGGGCTCCAAACCACAAGAAAGTTAGCAGGGTGGGGGTTATAGTCTAAGGCAAAACCATTGGACATGCTGGTCTGGTCAGGGGATTAAGTTCACAGTGTAAACAAAAACTCATGTCAAAATAGATCATGCCCATAAGGTGTTTGACAAAATGCTAAGGGCATTTAGGCTCTTCTTGGGGTGGTTAAATCCTCCAGATCAGGGTCTCCTTAGATGCAAGAGAGAGTGGTGAGGTTAGTTTGTGAAAAGCACAAACTTGTTAGTGCAAGTTTTGCAAAACTACAATTCTGGACAGGAAATAAATGACATTATTTCATGAACCAAAATTAATCCAATGGGTGCATGCTCCTGGATTTAGGGGTTTGGTAGGGCTGTCTACAAGTAGGAGAAAACACAAGATCTTTGGAGCAAAATTAAATAGGGTTGCAGTAGAAATCACAAGGCTGGACCAGAATGAAAAAGAGGATGATTCACTCAATTTTTTTCAAAGAACAAAAATAGGTTTTTGCACAAAGTGGAATAATATGCTCCTACTGACCTCCCCTAATTTTGGTAGAAGTTTTAAATAAATATTTAAATAGGTTGTAGTGCAAAATTGCTCTCTGGACCAGAGAAGAAAATTGGGTGTAGAGCTCAAAATATCCAATGAATGAAATATATTATTGCACAAAAGTGATTTAGAGACATCACATGATATCTCCAAACCTTGGTGAAATTTTTAGTTAAATATATCAAATGGTTGTAGTTCAAAAAGAGCTCCAAATTTTAAAACAACTCATTTTAATGAATAAAGTTCAGGGTGAAATAATTTTATAAATAAATCTCCTGATTGAGAGATGTTTTTAAATGAGAGGGAAAATAAGTCCAATATGTTTTGGAAGGATCCACTTGGGAAAAACTCCTTAATAATAAAAGAAAAGTTTTGAAATCAACAGGGATATTCTTGCAGGCAAAATTTTTAAACTCTTGGCAAAATTTTAATAACTAAAACCTGGTTAAATTTTTGGGGTGTTACAACAAGAAAATAAAGTTTCTACGATCTGATCGTGGAGGAGAATATTTGAGTTACGAGTTTGGTCTACATTTGAAACAATGCGGAATAGTTTCGCAACTCACGCCACCTGGAACACCACAGCGTAATGGTGTGTCCGAACGTCGTAATCGTACTTTACTAGATATGGTGCGATCTATGATGTCTCTTACCAATTTACTGCTATCGTTTTGGGGTTATGCTTTAGAGACGGCCGCATTCACGTTAAATAGGGCACCATCAAAATCCGTTGAGACGACACCTTATGAACTATGGTTTGGCAAGAAACCAAAGTTGTCGTTTCTGAAAGTTTGGGGTTGCGATGCTTATGTGAAAAAGCTTCAACCTGATAAGCTTGAACCCAAATCGGAAAAATGTGTCTTCATAGGATACCCAAAGGAGACAATTGGGTACACCTTCTATCACAGATCCGAAGGCAAGACATTCGTTGCCAAGAATGGATCCTTTCTAGAGAAGAAGTTTCTCTCGAAAGAAGTGAGTGGGAGGAAAGTAGAACTTGATGAGGTAACAGTACCAGCTCCCTTATTGGAAAGTAGTTCATCACAGAAATCGGTTCCTGTGACACCTACACCAGTTAGTTAGGAAGTTAATGATGATGATCATGAAACTTCAGATCAAGTTGTTAATGAACTTCGTAGATCAACCAGAGTAAAATCCGCACCAGAGTGGTACGGTAATCCTATTCTGGAAGTCATGCTACTAGATCATGGTGAACCTACGAACTATGAAGAAGCGATGGTGAGCCCAGATTCCGCAAAATGGCTTGAAGCCATGAAATCTGAGATGGGATCCATGTATGAGAACAAAGTGTGGACTTTGGTTGACTTGCCCGATGGTCGGCAAGCAATAGAGAATAAATGGATTTTCATGAAGAAGACTGACGCTGACGGTAATGTTACTGTTTACAAAGCTCGACTTGTTGCAAAAGGTTTTTGACAAGTTCAAGGAGTTGACTACGATGAGACCTTCTCACCTGTAGCGATGCTTAAGTCTGTCCGAATCATGTTAGCAATTGCCGCATTTTATGATTATGAAATATGGCAGATGGATGTCAAAACTGCATTTCTGAATGGATTTCTGGAAGAAGAGTTGTATATGATACAACTGGAAGGTTTTGTCGATCCTAAGGGAGCTAACAAAGTGTGCAAGCTCCAACGATCAATCTATGGTCTGGTGCAAGCCTCTCGGAGTTGGAATAAACGCTTTGATAGTGTGATCAAAGCATATGGTTTTATACAGACTTTTGGAGAAGCCTGTATTTACAAGAAAGTGAGTGGGAGCTCTATAGCATTTCTAATATTATATGTGGACGACATATTTTTGATTGGAAATGAAATAGAATTTCTGGATAGCATAAAAGGATACTTGAATAAAAGTTTTTCAATGAAGGACCTCGGTGAAGCTTCTTACATATTGGGCGTCAAGATCTATAGAGATAGATCAAGACGCTTGATTGGACTTTCACAATGCACATACCTTGATAAAGTCTTTAAAAAGTTCAATATGGATCAGGCAAAGAAAGGCTTTTTGCCTGTATTACAAGGTGTAAGATTGAGTCAGACTCAATGCCCGACCACTGCAGAAGATAGAGAGAAAATGGAAGGAGTTCCCTATGCTTCAGCCATAGGCTCTATCATGTATGCAATGTTGTGTACCAGACCTGATGTGTGCCTTGCTATTAGCTTAGAAGGGAGGTACCAAAGTAATCCAGGAGTGGATCACTGGACAGCGGTCAAGAATATCCTGAAATACCTGAAAAGGACTAAGGATATGTTTCTCATTTCTGGAGGTGACAAAGAGCTTGTCGTAAAGGGTTACGTCGAAGCAAGCTTTGACACTGATCCGGACGATTCTAAATCGCAAACCGGATACGTATTTTTATTAAACGGTGGAGCTGTAAGTTGGTGCAGTTCTAAACAAAGCGTTGTGGCGGGATCTACATGTGAAGCGGAGTACATAGCTGCTTCGGAAGCAGCAAATGAAGGAGTCTGGATGAAGGAGTTCATTTCTGATCTAGGTGTTATACCTAGTGCATCGGGACCAATGAAGATCTTCTGTGACAATACTGGTGCAATTGCCTTAGCAAAGGAATCCAGATTTCACAAGAGGACCAAGCACATCAAGAGACGCTTCAATTCCATTCGGGACCAAGTCCAAATTGGAGACATAGAGATTTGCAAGATACATACGGATCTGAATGTTACAGACCCGTTAACTAAGCCTCTCTCACGAGCAAAACATGATCAGCACCAAGACTCCATGGGTGTTAGAATCATTACTGTGTAATCTAGATTATTGACTCTAGTGCAAGTGGGAGACTGAAGGAAATATGCCCTAGAGGCAATAATAAAGTTATTATTTATTTCCCCATATCATGATAAATGTTTATTATTCATGCTAGAATTGTATTAACCGGAAACATGATACATGTGTGAATACATATACAAACATAATGTCACTAGTATGCCTCTACTTGACTAGCTCATTGATCAAAGGTGGTTATGTTTCCTAACCATAGACATGTGTTGTCATTTGATTAATGGGATCACATCATTATGAGAATGATGTGATTGACTTGACCCATTCCGTTAGCATAGCACTTGATCGTTTGGTATGTTGGTATTGCTTTCTTCATGACTTATACAAAGTTCCTGCAACTATGAGATTATGCAACTCCCGTTTACCGGAGGAACACTTTGTGTGCTACCAAACGTCACAACGTAACTGGGTGATTATAAAGGTACTCTACAGGTGTCTCCAAAAGTATATGTTGAGTTGGCATAATTCGAGATTAGGTTTTGTCACTCCGATTGTCGGAGAGGTATCTCTGGGCCTTCTCGGTAATACTCATCACCTAAGCCTTGCAAGCATTGTAACTAATGAGTTAGTTATGAAATGATGTATTACGAAACGAGTAAAGAGACTTGCCAGTAACGAGATTAAACTAGGTATTGGATACCGACGATCGAATCTCGGGCAAGTAACATACCCACGCCTTCTCCTTCCGCTAGCTCATTCCCCTCTGTTCGAGCCCTAACGCCCAAGCACTCTTCTTTTCCATCGAAGAGAAGTTTTCCAAAGATGTCCGGATCCGGAGCAGGAGGCAGATGGATGGCCTCTACCGTCCGGGAGAAGGATATCAAGAAGCTCCGGGAAGCCGGGTATCTGGCCAAGAAGATCGGCCACCATCTCCCACCAGCGGGACAGGTCGTCCCCACTCCGGAGCCTCACGAGAGAGTCGTGTTCCTTCCCCACTTCGTCCGCGGGCTCGGGTTTCCCCTCCACCCATTTTGTTCGTGGAGTCATGTATTACTATGGGATTGATTTTCATGATCTTTCCCCCAACTCTTTTCTCAATATCTCGACGTTCAACATCGTGTGTGAGGCCTTTCTCCGGATTCCGCCTCACTTCGGCCTGTGGCTGAAGATTTTCAATGTGAAGCTCAAGGTGGTGAGTGGCGAACACTCTGAGTGCGGCGGCGCCATGGTGAGCAAGATGCCCAAGGCCGTTTGGCCGAAGGGCACCTTGAATGACTCCGTCAAGGAGTGGCAGCAGCAGTGGTTTTATATCACCGAACCACGCGGCAAAAGGTGGGCTGCAGCTCCTGAGTTTAGATCCGGAGCTCCACTGCGGCTCACGTCCTAGCCCAAGAAGGGCTCGAACTGGTCCTTGTCTGATGAGCTGTCACTGCTCCAGACGCGCATTCAGAGCGTGGTTGACAAGGACGTCAAACTCGTCGACGTAGTCCAGGTGATGCTAGTTCGCCTGACTCTCCCTTGCCAGCGTCGAGCCTGCACTTTGTGGGAGTTCGACCCGACCGAGCACCAAACCCTTCGGGAGCTCTATGATTCCTCCCACAAGGATATCTGGAAGGTGTTCTTCAAGTCCGGCAAATCGTGGCCGGACTCCACCGAGGACCGGGGGTATCAATCATCCCATTCTGCAAGCCCGATAAGTTACAACCACGCCCTGTCCATCCATGCTTCAGTTGGCATGTCATGAGGGAGACATTTTAATCGTGTTTCGTCGTGACCTCAGGGATGGATAAAGAAGGTGGAGCGGACACATTGTCTGGCCCTGCTGTTGGAGGAACCGGCCGGACCTCTTCTAACGAAGATGCTGGTCCCTGCGCCTTACGAGGCGCCAAAGAAGTGAAGGAAATATGACCTAGAGGCAATAATAAAGTTATTATTTATTTCCTCATATCATGATAAATGTTTATTATTCATGCTAGAATTGTATTAACCGGAAACATGATACATGTGTGAATACATAGACAAACATAATGTCACTAGTATGCCTCTACTTGACTAGCTCATTGATCAAAGGTGGTTATGTTTCCTAACCATAGACATGTGTTGTCATTTGATTAATGGGATCACATCATTAGGAGAATGATGTGATTGACTTGACCCATTCTGTTAGCATAGCACTTGATCGTTTAGTATGTTGCTATTGCTTTCTTCATGACTTATACAAAGTTCCTGCAACTATGAGATTATGCAACTCCCGTTTACCGGAAGAACACTTTGTGTGCTACCAAACGTCACAACGTAACTGGGTGATTATAAAGGTACTCTACAGGTGTCTCCAAAAGTATATGTTGAGTTGGCATAATTCGAGATTAGGTTTTGTCACTCCGATTGTCGGAGAGGTATCTCTGGGCCTTCTCGGTAATACTCATCACCTAAGCCTTGCAAGCATTGTAACTAATGAGTTAGTTATGAAATGATGTATTACGGAACGAGTAAAGAGACTTGCCAGTAACGAGATTAAACTAGGTATTGGATACCGACGATCGAATCTCGGGCAAGTAACATACCGATGACAAAGGGAACAACATATGTTGTTATGCGGTTTGACCGATAAAGATCTTCGTAGAAAATGTAGGAACCAATATGAACATCCAGGTTCCACTATTGGTTATTGACCGAGAATAGTTCTAGGTCATGTCTACATAGTTCTCGAACCCGTAGGGTCCACATGCTTAACGTTACGATGACAGTTTTATGAGTTTTGATGTACCGAAGTTTGTTCGGAGTCCCGGATGTGATCACGGACATGACGAGGACTCTCGAAATGGTCGAGACATAAAGATTGATATATTGGAAGCCTATGTTTGGACTTCGGAATAGTTCCGAGTGAAATCGGGATTTTACCGGAACACCGGGGGGTTACCGGAACCCTCCCAGGGGGTTAATGGGCCTTAGTGGGCCATGAGGGAGAAGAGGAGGGCCGGCCAGGGCAGGCCGCGCGCCCCCTCCCCCCTTAGTCCGAATAGGACAAGGAAGGGGGGGTGGGCGGCGCCCCCCTTTCCTGTTTCCCTCCCCCCAAGTCCTAATCCAACTAGGAAAAGGGGGGGGAGTCCTACTCCCGGTGGGAGTAGGACTCCTCCGGTGCGCCTCCTCCTAGGGCCGGCCGCACCCCCCTTGCTCCTTTATATAGGGGGCAGGGGGGCACCCTAGAACACACAAGTTGATCTACGGATCGTTCCTTAGCCGTGTGCGGTGCCCCCCTCCACCATATCCCACCTCGGTCGTATCGTCGCGGAGTTTAGGCGAAGCCCTGCGCCGGTAGAGCATCATCATCGTCACCACGCCATCGTGCTGACGGAACTCATCCCCGACACCCTACTAGATCAGAGTCCGGGGATCGTCATCGAGCTGAACGTGTGCAGAACACGGAGGTGCCGTACGTTCGGTACTTGGATCGGTCGGATCGTGAAGACATACGACTACATCAACCGCGTTGTCATAATGCTTCCGCTTTCGGTCTACAAGGGTACGTGGACACACTCTCCCCTCTCGTTGCTATGCATCACCATGATCTCGCGTGTGCGTAGGAAATTTTTTGAAATTACTACGTTCCCCAACAAGAAGGAGGCCTCCAAGAAGGTCAAGAAGACCCGAAGTGGCCTCCGTCACCGCGAGGCTTCGGACGCCAAATCCGAAGACTCCAGCAACGCTCCTTCTTCTGAAGACGAAGAGGAGGAAGTAGAGGAGGACGAGCCTCACTCTGAAGGTGGAAGAAGCGTGCGGCTTCCCTGTCCCTGGAGGCCAAATCGCCCAAGAGGGGGAGAGGTTCCCATCCAGAGACATCCACCCCGGCTGCCGATAACAGCCAGGAGTGGGATCCCAGGGCCCAGCCCTTGGAAATATCGTAAGTAACCGAAATCCGAATGCGCCTATGCATCCAGGGTCGTCTGGGTACTGTAGTTTTAACTGTCGCCACATCTCGTACAGCCCGGCGAGGTCTCCTGCCGGACAGTCCTCATCGGAGGATTCGTTGAGCTCGGATGATGTGGCGAGCGAGACGCCTCCAGGGGCTCCTATTCCGAAGTCCAAGCGCGACATCGAGGTGTCGTCTAAAAGAGACCCAGAGCAGGGGGGCATGTCTCTAGAGCCAGATACATGGGGGCAGCAACCCCACGGTGTAACGACGATGGGGGCAATCTCGGGTTCGGACCACAGCCGGATTAGGTCCTGGAGGCCTCTAAGGCTCCAGGATCGGGTGAGCGGCCACCCTCAACGGAGGGAGGTTTGCCTACTCCGCCTGTAACCTCTGTCTACGCAGAGCTGTCGGGCGGTCTATCGACAGCGTTAAAGAACGCGTCTATCATCGATGAACATCGGACCCTCATGGGTGCGATGGTTGGAAAGATTTAGTCTACCGAAAGCGGGCTGACTGAGTCCTGCCTTGGCCTTATAAAGGCTTTTGAGGTATCGTTTCTAAGAAACCTTCGAGGAATCATCATAATATGAGTAGTAGCCCTTGATACACTATCAGGCGAAAGATAGAGAGCCGGGCAGGGGATCAAATCCTCTTTTTTCGTGTGAACCTTTGTCAGTGACGTGTACCTCTTTGTTTGAAAACAGGCGTCTGCGGAGAAGACGGACGCTCATAATGCGAAAGTGTCCGAACTAAAGCAGAGCCTGGAACGGGCCGAGGAAGAACTTGGCCGTGTGAAGAAGCAATTAGAGGATAAGCAAGGTATGTTGAAACATTGTCTTGCATTAGGCATGAATGAGAAATTGTGCCTATTGAAAAGTATTTGTGTTGTATGCCCTAGGGGCGAGTGCCGAATATGAGGCATTGAAGAAAGCTGTGGCCGATGCCAACGAGAAGACTGCCGCCGAACAGGCGCTTCGTGAAAAACACAAGGCCAGGGTCATCACAGCTGAGCGGGAGCTCCAGGAGGCTGTGAAGAAAAGCGAGGGCTTGGAGCAGAGTCTAGTAGGGAAAGAATCCGAACTCGCCCAAGCTCTCCAAGCCGCGGAAGATGCTCAGGAAGAAGCCCGAGGTGCTGTACGGGACATTCAGGAGGCCCGGAAAGTTGTGGCTGGTAAGGCCTGTTGTATTCATGGCTCTTTTTACATGATAGTGGGGAGAACTCTAAGCGACAAGCTGAATTCTTGTTTTTATAGGGGCGTTTGAGGATCTGCCTCGCAGCATATCAGATGCCGCCCAATTTTATCGGACCAAGGAGAAGAAGTCTGCGGAGAGAAACTTCTGGTTGCAGTATTTGGCGCCGAACTATCCGGTGCCTTTTATCAATCAGCTGAAGCAGCTGGTCGAACTGCACCAGGCGGCCGAACTAGCCATGAAGGACTTGGTTGTCCGGCTGTGGCCTGCGGAGCCAATTCCAAGCAGCTACTTCGGACTCATAAAGTGGATTGTGGGCGCCTGTCCCTGGCTTGATGCTATCAAGCGATCAGTCTGTATAGAAGGTGCGTGCATGGCATTCGCCTGTGCAAAAGTGCATTGGGGAAAGCTTGACGCGGAGAAGTTGATGACTGAGGGGCCGCCGGAGGGTAAGGAGCACCACAAGCCCGAGCTGTACTATGAAGGTGTACTGAAAGGGGTCTGCCTTGCGGCGGATAAGTGTACCAAAGACATTATATTTCCCTGAGGGCATTCATGCCGCTCTTTGTAATATGGGATAATGGCACTGTCATTATATATATTGCCTGTTTTATTTGAATGTATGTTCTTCCTGTGCAGCTATTTATTGTATGTAAATCCTGAGAGTTGGCCAGTCGTCGGCTTCTGCCCCCACGTAAAAAGAATACAGGGGTGTTCGGGATATATTTGAACAGTCTTTATCCCATGTTTGGGTCCTTTTAAGGAGGTGTTTCTCACCACGAACCAGGCAATCGGACTATAAGGCTTTACTACTCTCACTTAGCCATAAGAATTCGAGTATGGTCGGCGCAGCCCCTAGTGTTCGGAAGGCCGAACTAGGGGCTCTATTGGCGCCTGATCGGGAGACTGATCTGTCGCACTCTGCATTTATAATGGCGTTATGCAGAATAAATCTTTAAGGATTTTTCAACCTCTCGAACAGCTGACCAGCTCTCACTGCATCATGACAGTCAGTTTTTGGCTTTCTCTACTGAGGTGCTCGTCCGGCAAAACCGGGACACAATCACAATAGTTCTCCCAGCGCTACCTTAGCCGATAGAACGGAACGTAAGGTACCAAAACATGGGAGCCGGGCAAACCCAACCAATGACCCAAGACATGATTCGGAGTTGATGCATATAATGCTATAAGTTCTGGGTGCTGAGCGACCGAAAAGGTGGTCGGACTTTATTGCCGTACTGTGAAGCCCCTGGCATAATCGGGCATGACACGAAGCGTGGCTACCGTTTTTTTGGCAAAGAGGCGTCAGCGATAAACGACGGCCGGTAAGTATTATTTAAATCTACGCATTGTAGTAGGATGATATGTGTATGCATATGAGTACGATGTATGATTATGAAAAGAGGTGTTTTTGGCGGAACATGTGATGTCCGGAATGGAGGGGGTTGTGAGTGGATCAAGAGTGAATCCGAACTGCCTTCTACCTGCTTGTTCCTGCCCTTGTGTGTCCGGGCCGATTCCACGCCGCCAATCCTGTTCTGCGTCAAAGTTAGTTTGTAAAGGCAAATGCTTGGAGGCAGTTGAACGTCCTCTTGTGGTCGGTCTAAGGGTTCCTGATCGGACCCTGGTGAACCCAGCCGTTATACCGTGAAGTAGCGCGGACTCATCGGTTGGTGTCCGGATAGTTGGTTGTCATATCAATATTTCGATAGGCATGCGCGACTTGCTACTCCGGCAGCTGTATGATTTCCGCTCTAAGGGCGGGGTCCGGCCTTGCCCGTGGGCGTGATTATATCACATGGTGTTTTCCTAATGGTTTATCACGTGGAATCTAGTCAGTGTGGTTCGTCCCGTTTGCATACGGTAAATTACCGTATGAGGGGAAGGTGCTGAAGAATTACTCTTTGGCGTGGCATTTTCTTTTTGGTGATTCGAAAACAACCATTAGGGTGGTGGGCCAATAAACTTGGCCTTTGCACCTGGCATCCTTTAGAAGATGTTATTTGTGGTTTCGTACCTGTGGGGGCTTTGTGTGTTATGGAGCCCCCGGACTACTAGGTCTAGCGGTACGGCAATTGAATTGCTGTGGTGAGTATGATCGGGGGTGATCGGCCGTACTTTTATGCTCTGGGGGGTCTCTTGACTAGACGCCTCCCCTCATTGTTTCCGACACACGACCGGTTGTTTTGTTTTGAGGATTCGACATTCTCTATTGGTATGCTTTGCCGTCCTTCTAGGAGTACCGTGAATTTCACACAGTTGATCGAGTGTGTGGCTCGGGCCGAATAGGTCCGTTGACCAGACTGGGAGTTGCTGGACTTGGCACCAGCTTCCCTGGCTTGACGTTTATGACCATTGCGCCGAGGCTTGAGGATGCCTCTTTGTGTATCCTTCTTACTGTCTTGGACCGTAGTGGTGTGTGGACGTCGGGTTGTGTGCCTTTGGTTCTCCTGCTTAGGTTGAGGTAGCCAGTTGTGTCACGTATGCCCTTTGTTAGGGCGGTCGAGTCCGTACTTTTCGGTGGCCAGGATCTTGGTCCACCTATCCACTAGCAAATCTTGGTCAGCTTTAACCTGCTCTTGCTTCCTTTGCAGGATCCTTGCCGTGGCCATGAGCCGTCGCTTGAAGCGAACTTATTCCACTGGATCTTCAGGCACGCCGAATTCGTCATTGCCGAGGCTTACCTCGTCTTCAGAGGGGGGTGTATAGTTGTCCCTCTCCAAGTATCCCACCATGGCCGGTCCGGCCTGCTTGAAGGTAGGCTGATCAAGGCTGTATTCCTCTTCGGCACCATCCGGATTGCTTTCATCTCCGGGGCCGGTATTGATGTGGCGAGGCTTGGAGCGGAGCCGAAGACGCCCATGCTTTGCTTTTCCTCCTGAGGGGTTATCCTCCGCTGCCTCGTCGCCATTGGTTTCCTTTGGAGTGTCCACCATATATATATATCGTATGAGGAGGTGGCTGTCCATCGCCTTATGAGCGGTGGCTCCTGTACTTCTCCTGCATCATCGTCTATACCATCGATGTCTTCGGAGTCGAAGTCAAGCACATCGGTTAAATCATCGACCGTGGCTATGAAGTGGGTGGTGGGTGGGCAGCGAATTCCTTCGTGGCCTGCTTCCCACTCAAGCCGGACATAGTTCGGCCCAGAGCCTCCTAACAAAGAGAGACTTTAATGAGTTCAGCATGTCGCCAAAGGGCGAGTGCTGGAAGATGTCCGCAACGGTAAACTCCATTGCCGGAGCCCAACCTGGCCCGACTGGCTCGAGGGTGTGCGGACCGGAACCAACAACCGGATACGAGTCCGGGGGCCCGGGGTTACAGGCCTGCATAGAGGTGGGACCTGTGTTCGGCTCCACCACTGATGAGTGTGCGGCCTGTGGGGTGGGGTCCACCCCTTCGTCCTTAGGCAATGCAACCTGCTCCGGATTTAGATCCAGGCTACTGCAGGGGTGATATCCCGAGCTTTGTCTGACAGCAGGTCTAAACCGTGCTCATCGTGACTATTTAGCGCTCCTAGCGCAGGCCCAAATCCGTCGAAGATCAAGTCTCCGCGAATATCCACTGTGTAGTTCAAGTTTCCGAACCTGACCTGGTGGCCAGGGGCGTAGCTATCGATCTGCTCTAGAAGGCCAAGCGAATTGGCCCGCAATGCGAAGCCGCCGAACACGAAGATCTGTCCGGGGAGAAAAGTCTCGCCCTGGACCGTGTTGTTGACGATTGAAGGCGCCATCAAGCCTTGCATCGATGATACAAAGGAACTCTCAATGAAAGCACCAATGTCAGTGTCAAAACCGGCGGATCTCGGGTAGGGGGTCCCGATCTGTGCGTCTAGGCTGATGGTAACAGGAAGCGAGGGACACAACGTTTACCCAGGTTCGGGCCCTCTCGATGGAGGTAAAACCCTACTTCCTGCTTGATTAATATTGAAGATATGGGTAGTACAAGAGTAGATCTACCACGAGATCGTAGAGGCTAAACCCTAAGAGCTAGCCTATGATGGTATGATTGTAATTGTGATCATCCTTCTAAGGACCAACCTCTCCGGTTTATATAGACACGGAGAGGGCTAGGGTTTACACGGAGTCAGTTACAAGGAAGGAAACACAATATCTGGATCGCCAAGCTTGCCTTCCATGCAAAGGAGAGTCCCATCCGGACACGGGCCGAAGTCTTAAGTCTTGTATCTTCATGCTTCAATAGTCCGGACGATGTATATAGTCCGGCTGTCCGGATACCCCCTAATCCAGGACTCCCTCAAAGCCCCCTCCCCTTGGCCACCGCCCCCCCCTCTAGATCTCATCTAGAGGGGGTCGGCCCCCTTCCCCCTCCTCCTATAAATAGAGGGGCGAGGGGAGGGCTGCAACACAACACCTAAGGCGCAGCCCCTCCCCTCCCCAACACCTCTCCTCCTCCGTGAGCGCTTGGCGAAGCCCTGCCGGAGTACTGCCTCTCCATCACCACCACACCGTCGTGCTGCTGTTGGAGCCCTCTTCCTCAACCTCTCCCTCCTCCTTGCTGGATCAAGGCGCGGGAGACGTCACCGGGCTGCACGTGTGTTGAACGCGGAGGTGTCGTTGTTCGACGCTAAGATCGGAATCCACCGTGATCTGAATCACTTCGAGTACGACTCCCTCGTCCTCGTTCTTGTAACGCTTCCGTCTCCCTGTCTTCAAGGGTATGAAGATGCACTCCTCTCTCTCTCGTTGCTAGTTACTCCATAGATTGATCTTGGTGATGCATAGAATTTTTTTTATTTTCTGCAACGATCCCCAACAGTGGCATCATGAGCTAGGTCTATGTGTAGTTTCTATGCACGAGTAGAACACAATTTTGTTGTGGGTGTATATTTTGTCAATTTACTTGCCACTACTAGTCTTATCTTGTTTCGGCAGTATTGTGGGATGAAGCGACCCGGACCGACCTTACATGTACGCTTACGTGAGACAGGATCCACCGACTGACATGCACTAGTTACATAAGGTGGCTAGCGGGTGTCTGTCTCTCCCACCTTAGTCGGATCGGATTCGATGAAAAGGGTCCTTATGAAGGGTAAATAGAAATTGGCATATCACGTTGTGGTTTTGACGTAGGTAAGAAATGTTCTTGCTAGAACCCTATTGCAGCCACGTAAAAACATGCAACAACAATTAGAGGACGTCTAATTTGTTTTTGCAGCATATGCCTTGTGATGTGATATGGCCAAAAAGGATGTGATGAATGAAATATATGTGATGTATAAGATTGATCATGTTCTTGTAATAGGGATCACGACTTGCATGTCGATGAGTATGAGAACCGACATGAGCCATAGGAGTTGTCTTTATTTATTTGTATGACCTGCGTGTCACTGAATAGCGCCATGTAATTACTTTACTTCATTGCTAAACCGTTATCCATAGTAGTAGAAGTAATAGTTGGCGAGACAACTTCATGGAGACATGATGATGGAGATCATGATGATGGAGATCATGATGATGGAGATCATGGTGTCACGCCGGTGACGATGATGATCATGGAGCCCCGAAGATGGAGATCAAAAGGAGCAAAATGATATTGGCCATATCATGTCACTATTTGATTTCATGTGATGTTTATCATGTTTTTGCATCTTATTTGCTTAGAACGACGGTAGTAAATAAGATGATCCCTCATAATAATTTCAAGAAAGTGTTCCCCCTAACTATGCGTCATTGCGAAAGTTCGTTGTTTCGAAGCACCACGTGATGATCGGGTGTGATAGATTCTAACGTTCACACACAACGGGTGTAAGACAGATTTACACATGCAAAAACACTTAGGTTGACTTGACGAGCCTAGCATGTACAGACATGGCCTCGGAACACAAGAGACCGAAAGGTCGAACATGAGTCGTATAGAAGATACGATCAACATGAAGATGTTCACCGATGATGACTAGTCCGTCTCACGTGATGATCGGACATGGCCTAGTTGACTCGGATCATGGATCACTTAGATGACTAGAGGGATGTCTATCTGAGTGGGAGTTCATTAAATAATTTGATTAGATGAACTTAATTATCATGAACTTAGTCTAAAACTTTTGCAATATGTCTTGTAGATCAAATGGCCCACGCTAATGTTGCCCTCAACTTCAACGCGTTCCTAGAGAAAACCAAGCTGAAAGACGATGGCAACAACTATACGGACTGGGTCCGAAACTTGAGGATCATCCTCATAGCTGCCAAAAGAGTATATGTCCTAGATGCACCGCTAGGTGAAGCACCCGTTTTCCCAGCAATTCAAGACGTTATGAACGCCTGGCAGTCGCATAGTGATGATTACTCCCTGGTTCAGTGCGGCATGCTTTACAGCTTGGAACCGGGGCTCCAAAAGTGTTTTGAGCAACACGGAGCATATGAGATGTTCCAAGAGCTGAAAATGGTTTTCCAAGCTCATGCCCGGGTCGAGAGATATGAAGTCTCCGACAAGTTCTACAGTTGTAAGATTGAGGAGAATGGTTCTGTCAGCAAGCACATACTCAAAATGTCTGGGTTGCACAACCGCTTATCTCAGCTGGGAGTTAATCTCTCGGATGACGCGGTCATTGACAGAATCCTCCAGTCGCTCCCACCTAGCTACAAGAGCTTTGTGATGAACTACAATATGCAGGGGATGGTGAAAACCATTCCTGAGGTATTTTCAATGCTGAAATCAGCGGAGGTGGAGATCAAAAAGGAACATCAAGTGTTGATGGTCAATAAAACCACTAGTTTCAAGAAAGGGAAGGGTAAGAAGAACTTCAAGAAGGACAGCAAGGGAGTTTCCACGCCCGGTAAGCCAGTTGCCAGGAAGAAGCCAAAGCATGGACCCAAACCTGAGACTGAGTGCTTTTATTGCAAGGAAATGATCACTGGAAGCATAACTGCCCCAAGTACTTAGCGGATAAGAAGGCCGGCAACACCAAAGGTATATGTGATATACATGTTATTGATGTGTACCTTACTAGTACTCGTAGTAGCTCCTGGGTATTTGATACCGGTGCGCTTGCTCATATTTGTAACTCAAAACAGGAGCTGCGGAATAAGCGGAGACTGGCAAAGGACGAGGTGACGATGCGCGTAGGGAATGGTTCCAAGGTCGATGTGATCGCCGTCGGCACGCTACCTCTACATTTACCTATGGGATTAGCTTTAAACCTCAATAATTGTTATTTAGTGCCAGCTTTGAGCATGAACATTCTATCTGGATCTCATTTAATATGAGATGGCTACTCATTTAAATCCGAGAATAATGGTTGTTCTATTTATATGAGAGATATGTTTTATGGTCATGCCCCGCTGGTCAATGGTTTATTCTTAATGAATCTCGAATGTGATGTTACACATATTCATAGTGTGAATACCAAAAGATGTAAGATTGATAATGATAGTCCCACATATCTGTGGCACTGCCGCCTTGGTCACATTGGTGTCAAACACATGAAGAAGCTCCATACAGATGGACTTTTGGAGTCTCTTGACTTCGAATCATTTGACACGTGCGAACCATGCCTCATGGGCAAAATGACCAAGATTCTGTTCTCCGGAACAATGGAGCGAGCAACCAACTTATTGGAGATTATACATACTGATGTGTGCGGTCCAATGAGCGTTGAGGCTCACAGTGGCTATAGTTATGTTCTCACCCTCACTGATGATTTAAGTAGATATGGGTATGTCTACTTGATGAAACATAAGTCTGAGACCTTTGAAAAGTTCAAGGAATTTCAGAATGAGGTAGAGAATCAACATGACAGAAAAATAAAGTTCTTACGATCAGATCGTGGGGGGGGGGGAATATTTAAGTCACAAGTTTGGTACGCACTTAAGGAAATGTGGAATCGTTTCACAACTCACGCCGCCTGGAACACCTCAGCGTAATGGTGTGCCCGAACGTTGTAATCGCACTCTATTGGATATGGTGTGGTCTATGATGTCTCTTACCGATTTACCGCTATCATTTTGGGGATACGCTTTAGAGACAACTACATTCACTTTAAATAGGGCACCGTCTAAATCCGTTGAGACGACACCGTATGAATTATGGTTTGGAAAGAAACCTAAGCTGTTGTTCCTAAAAGTTTGGGGATGCAATGCTTATGTCAAGAAACTTCAACCTAAAAAGCTCGAACCCAAGTCAGAAAAATGCATCTTCATAGGATACCCTAAGGAAACGATTGGGTATACCTTCTACCTCAGATCCGAAGGCAAGATCTTTGTTGCCAAGAATGGGTCCTTTCTGGAGAAAGAGTTTCTCTTGAAAGAAGTAAGTGGGAGGAAGGTGGAACTTGATGAAGTATTACCTCTTGAATCGGTAAGTAGCGCAGCTCAGGAAGATGTTCCTGTGGTGCCTACACTGACTAGAGAGGAAGTTAATGATGATGATCAAGGTACTTCGGATCAAGTTACTACTGAACTTCGTAGGTCCACAAGGACACGTTCCACACTAGAATGGTATGGCAACCTTGTCCTAGAAATCATGTTGTTAGACAACGGTGAACCTTCGAACTATGAAGACGTGATGGTGGGCCCAGATTCCAACAAATGGCTTGAAGCCATGCAGTCCGAGATAGGATCCATGTATGAAAACAAAGTATGGACTTTGACAGACTTGCCTGATGATCGGTGAGCGATAGAAAACAAATGGATCTTTAAGAAGAAGACGGACGTGGATGTTAATATTACCATCTATAAGGCTCGACTTGTCGCTAAGGGTTATCGACAAGTTTAAGGGGTTGACTACGATGAGACCTTATCACCCGTAGCGAAGCTGAAGTCCGTCCGAATCATGTTAGCAATTGCCGCATACTATGATTATGAGATATGGCAAATGGACGTCAAAACAGCATTCCTTAACGGCTATCTTAAGGAAGAGTTGTATATGATGCAGCTGGAAGGTTTTGTTGATCCTAAGAATGCTAACAAGGTATGCAAGCTCCAGCGATCCATTTATGGGCTGGCGCAAGCATCTCGGAGTTGGAACATTCGCTTTGATGAAATGATCAAAGCGTTTGGGTTTATGCAGACTTATGGAGAAGCCTGCGTTTACAAGAAAGTGAGTGGGAGCTCTATAGCATTTCTCATATTATATGTGGATGACATACTTTTGATGGGAAATGATATAGAACTTTTGGACAGCATAAAGGCCTACTTGAACAAGTGTTTTTCAATGAAGGACCTTGGAGAAGCTGCTTATATATTAGGCATCAAGATCTATAGAGATAGATCGAGACGCCTCATAGGTCTTTCACAAAGCACATACCTTGAGAAGATATTGAAGAAGTTCAGTATGGATCAGTCCAAGAAGGGGTTCTTGCCTGTGTTGCAAGGTGCGAAATTGAGCTCGGCTCAATCCCCGACCATGGCAGAAGATAAAGAAAAGATGAGTGTCATCCCCTATGCCTCGGCTATAGGGTCTATTATGTATGCCATGATGTGTACCAGACCTGATGTAAACCTTGCCGTAAGTTTGGTAGCAAGATACCAAAGTAATCCCGGCATGGAACACTGGACAACGGTCAAGAATATCCTGAAGTACCTGAAAAGTACTAAGGATATGTTTCTCATTTATGGAGGTGACGAAGAGCTCGTCGTAAAGGGTTACGTCGATGCTAGATTCGACACAGATCTGGATGACTCCAAGTCACAAACCGGATACGTGTATATTTTGAATGGTGGGGCAGTAAGCTGGTGCAGTAGCAAGCAGAGCGTCGTGGCGGGATCTACATGTGATGCGGAGTACATGGCAGCCTCGGAGGCAGCGCATGATGCAATCTAGATGAAGGAGTTCATCACCGACCTAGGAGTTATTCCCAATGCGTTGGGGCCGATCACTCTCTTCTGTGACAACACTGGAGCTATTGCCCTTGCCAAGGAGCCCAGGTTTCACAAGAAGACCAGGCACATCAAGCGTCGCTTCAACTCCATTCATGAAAATGTTCAAGATGGAGACATAGATATTTGCAAAGTGCATACAGATCTGAATGTCGCAGATCCATTGACTAAACCTCTTCCGCGAGCAAAACATGATCAACACCAGAACTCTATGGGTGTTCGATTCATCACAGTGTAACTAGATTATTGACTCCAGTGCAGGTGGGAGACTGTTAGAAATATGCCCTAGAGGCAATAATAAAATGATTATTATTATATTTCCTTGTTCATGATAATTGTCTGTTATTCATGCTATAATTGTATTAACCGGAAACAGTGATACATGTGTGAATACATAGACCACAACATGTCCGTAGTGAGCCTCTAGTTGACTAGCTCGTTGATCAACGGATGGTCATGGTTTCCTGACTATGGACATTGGATGTCATTGATAACGAGATCACATCATTAGGAGAATGATGTGATGGACAAGACCCAATCCTAAGCAAAGCACAAGATCGTGTAGTTCGTTTGCTAAAGCTTTTCTAAATGTCAAGTATCAGTTCCTTAGACTATAAGATTGTGTAACTCCCGGATACCGTAGGAGTGCTTTGGGTGTACCAAACGTCACAACGTAACTGGGTGACTATAAAGGTGCACTACAGGTATCTCCGAAAGTGTCTGTTGGGTTGGCATGAATCGAGACTGGGATTTGTCACTCCGTATGACGGAGAGGTATCTCTGGGCCCACTCGGTAATGCATCATCATAATGAGCTCAATGTGACTAAGTGGTTAGTCACGGGATCATGCATTATGTAATGAGTAAAGTGACTTGCCGGTAACGAGATTGAACAAGGTATTGGGATACCGACGATCGGATCTCGGGCAAGTAACATACCGATTGACAAAGGGAATTGTATACGGGATTACTTGAATCCTCGACATTGTGGTTCATCCGATGAGATCATCGTGGAACATGTGGGAGCCAACATGGGTATCCAGATCCCGTTGTTGGTTATTGGCCGGAGAGCTATCTAGGTCATGTCTGCAATAATCCCGAACCCGTAGGGTCTACACACTTAAGGTTCGATGATGCTAGGGTTATTAGGAAGACTTGTAAGTGATTACCGAATGTTGTTCGGAGTCCTGGATGAGATCCCGGACGTCATGAGGAGTTCCGGAATGGACCGGAGGTGAAGATTTATATATGGGAAGTTGTCATACGGTCACCGGAAAAGTTTGGGGGCATACCGGTATTTTATCGGGGCCATCGGAGGGGTTCCGGGGGTCCACTGGGAGGGGCCACCTCTCTCAGAGGGCCTCATGGGCCGTAGTGGGAAGGGAACCAGCCCTTGGAGGGCTGGGCGCACCCCCCCTTGGGCCCATGCGCCTAGGGTTGGGGGGGGGGAACCCTAGAGGGGGCGCCCCCCTTGCTTGGGGGGCAAGCCCCCTCCCCTTGGCCGCCGCCCCCCTCTAGATCTCATCTAGAGGGGGCCGGCCCCTTCCCCCTCATCCTATAGATAGAGGGGCGAGGCGAGGGCTGCAACACAACACCTAAGGCACAACCCCTCCCCTCCCCAACACCTCTCCTCCTCCGCGAGCGCTTGGCGAAGCCCTGCCGGAGTATTGCCTCTCCATCACCACCACGCCATCGTGCTGCTGTTGGAGCCCTCTTCCTCAACCTCTCCCTTCTCCTTGTTGGATCAAGGCGCGGGAGACGTCACCGGGCTACACGTGTGTTGAACGCGGAGGTGCCGTTGTTCGGCGCTAAGATCGGAATCCACCGCGATCTGAATCGCTTCGAGTACGACTCCCTCATCCGCGTTCTTGTAACGCTTCCGTCTTGCTGTCTTCAAGGGTATGAAGATGCACTCCTCTCTCTCTCGTTGCTAGTTACTCCATAGATTGATGTTGGTGATGCGTAGAATTTTTTTATTTTCTACAACGATCCCCAACAGCAAGGCGCGCCCAGGTGGGTTGTGTCCCTGTCGGGGCACCCCTCTGGTACTTCTTTGGCTCAACTTGCGTCTTCTGGTCCAGAAAAATTCTCCAAAAAGTTTCGCTGTGTTTGGATTCTGTTTGATATTGATTTTCTGCGAAGTAAAAAACAAGCAAAAAACTGCAACTGGCACTGGGCACTATGTCAATAGGTTAGTCCCAAACAATGATATAAAGTTGCTAGAAAATGATTGTAAAACATCCAAGAATGATAATATAACAGCATGGAACAAGCTAAAATTTAGATACATTGGAGATGTATCAGCATCCCCAAGCTTAATTCGTACTCGTCCTCGAGTAGGTAAATGATAAAAACAGAATTTTTAATGCGGAATGCTGCCTAACATATTCATCATATTCTTTTCTTTTGTAGCATGGACATATGGACTTTTATATGATTAAAAGCAATAGTCTAGTTTTGACATGAAGATTTCAATACTCAAGCATATCAACAAGCAACCATGTCTTTCAAAATATCAACACTAAAGAAAGTTATCCCTAGGCCATCATGCTCAATCATTGATCCATTCATGAAACACACTCGCATATTAGCTACATTCAACGCTCAAGTACGATCATAGTGCCCATTAGTTGGTGCTTTATAAGAGAAGATGGGGACTCAAATAAAAATAAAATTGCATAAAGCAAATAGATAGGCCCTTCATAGAGGGAAGTAGGGATTTGTAGAGGTGCCAGAGCTCAAAGCTAACATTGAGAGATAAAAATTTTGAGAGGCATACTTTTCCCGTCAACAAAAATGACCGAGTAATTCCCAACACTTTCCATGCTAGATATATCATAAGCGGTTTCCAAACAGAAAATAAATTTTATTCATTTTTCCACCATTCTTTCACAATCCATGGCTAGTCGTATCCATGGGTTCCCTCCATACCAACACTTTCCAAGGAATTTATTATTTGATAACATAAAGTAAATTTCTTTTTCATTTCGGGACTGGGCATCCCTATTATTGCCGCACTCTCGTGTAATGACAAGTGAATAAACACTCATCTTGAGAATAACACATCTAGCATGGAAAATATTGGTCACCCCCTGCCACTTCATGAGAAACTCTCGTGTACAAGCACAGAAAAAGAAAATTTATTTTGAAAATTAGAGATGGCACATACAAATTTGCTTAGAACAACATGAGAATACCACATATAGGTGGGTATGGTGGACTCATATGGCAAAACTGGATTTAAGGATTTTGGATGCACAAGTAGTATTTATACTTAGTACAAGTGAAGGCTAGATAATATATTAAGAAGCAACCAACCAAGAAACGAAAAATCACATAAGCAAGCATTAAGCATAACTAACACCGAATAATGCACCACAAGTAGGATATAATTTCATTGCATAACTATTGACTTTTGCGGTTGCATAGGGATTCACAAACCTTAACATCAATATTCTTACTAAAGCATAATTACTCACTAACATGACTCACATATCACTATCATCATATCTCAAAACTATTACAAAGAATCAAGTTTATCTTCATGAAAGTTTTTATTATATCCCTCTTGAATATCTATCACTTTGGGACTAGTTTCATATGTTGCTTTTGATAGCTCAAATAAATCTAAGTGAAGAACATGAGCATAAATTTTTTCGTCTCTCAAAATAATATAAGTGAAGCATGAGAGAATTTCTTCAAAAATTTACTAACTCTCAAACAAATCTAAGTGAAGCATGTGATCGTTTCTTCAAAAATATTAAAGCACGCCATGCTCAAAAAGATATAAGCGAAGCACTAGAGCAATTCCATAGCTCAAAAAGTTTAAGTGAAGCATATAGAGCAATTCTAACAAATCATAGCATAATTTTGGCTCTCCAGAAAAGTTGTGTTCGGCAAGGATACTTGTGACAAAATAAAAGGCAAAACAAACAAGGACTCATATAATACAATACGCTCGAAGCAAAACTCATGATATGTGACGAATAAAAATATAGCTCCAAGTAAAATATCGACGGTCGTTAGAAGAAAGAGGGGATGCCTTCCGGGGCATCCCCAAGCTTAATTGCTTGTTTCTCTTTGGATAATAACTTGGGTGCCATGGAGCATCCCAAGCTTAGGCTCTTCTTACTCCTTATTCCTTCATCCATCGTGATCTCACCCAAAACTTGAAAACTTCAATCACACAAAACTCGACAAAACCTTCATGAGATCCGTTAGTATACGCAAATCACTACTCTAAGTACTTTTGCAAACTCATTCATATTTTATTTTGCATTATATCTACTGTATTCTAACTTTTCCATGGCTTATACCCTCTAATACAATCCATAGATTCATCAAAAGAAGCACACAACGCAAAGAAAACAGAATCTGTAAAAAACGGAACAGTCTGTAGTAATCTAAAAACTTCGAATACTTCTGTAACTCCAAAAATTCTGAAAAATTAAGACAACATATGAAATTGTATATCAATCTTGTGTCAGAATTTTATCACGCTTCTGTGATTTCACACAATTCTATTACTTGCACATAAAGTTTCTATTTTTCAACAAGATCATATCAACTATCACCCAACATGATCCCAAAGGCTTTACTTGGCACAAACACTAATTAAAACATAAAAACACAATCATAACAGTAGCATAATTGTGAAAACACTCAAAAATAGAAAAAAAGGAAAAACAAAATTTTATTTATTGGGCTGCCTCCCAACAAGCGTTATTATTTAAAGCCTCTTAGCTAGGCATTGATAATTTTAATGATGCTCACATGAAAGACAAAAAATTGAAGCACAAAGAGAGCATCATATTGTTGGAAAACGTTACATGGAAAACAAAAAAAATCTACGCACACGCAATGATCTATCCATGGAGATGCATGATACGTCCATTTTGCATCAATATTTATTGCATTATGGGTTGTTACTACACATTATGTCACAATACTTATGCCTTTTCTCTCTTATTTTATAAGGTTTACACGAAGAGGGAGAATGCCGGCTGTCGTGGTACTAAGTCTGACAGTAAGAGTAGGGGGTACGTATGAGGAGGCAAGGCCCTAGATACGGCGAGGTTGTACACACGAGTTTACGAGTTCAGGCCCCTCTTGGAGGAGGTAAAAGCCCTACGTCTCGATGCATGAGGCTGTCGACTGGAATATGAGTGTGTGTTACAAGGGGTGCAAACCCTTGTCCTGGAGGAGGGGGTGGCTTATATAGAGTGCTCTAGGACCCCAGCCATCACCCGTTACAGGGTTCAATGTACATTAAGACAGGGCGTTACTGGTAACGCCAGCTATAAAGTGTTATTAATGATCTTTAAGACCACGGAATGAACGCCTAACTGTTGCCATCCTGAGTGACTCTAGGTCTTCTGTACTCTGAGTGGTTTCCTGTATGGTCGAATGACTTCATCTAGGTCGAGTGAAATTGGGGGTATCCGAGTGAGGTGACTGGTCGAGTGGATTGCACTTGATGGCTATTTCAGTCGGAATTTCTTGCTATACTTTGAATGTCCTTGATTCTAGGGTAGTGACCTTGGGTAGGGCGTATAGGTCAGGCCTATGACCCTACCCTAGGTTCATGGCATCGTCATTAGCCCCCGAATGGATTGAGGGTCCGAGTGAAAAGAGAGTTGAAGTTGACCCTGTCTTGACTCTTATGCTTCATAAGCATTCTTAACGAGCTCGAGGTTCATGCTGAAACTTCGATTTCATTTCAGTCGCCTTGATCGATTCAGAGGTCATCAAGTGAACTTATGCTGGCAATCTTCGAGTGTTGATCTGGTGCGAAATCTTCGGCGTGATTGGTTACTGCGGTTTCCGGATCTCACGAGATTCAAAAATTTGGGGAAGCGCGCGAGGCGGAGCACGCCGTAGTAAACAGGACAGATAGACAGGGGCGCCTTGATTTCCATGCCACCTTTTTCGCCACGTACCCGGTGCGTGACTGTTGCGGGATTTGACAGGATTGCTTGGGCCCACACATCAGCCACTCGAAAGCAGGCCCATAGAAGGCGTCGAGGGCGATGCATTTGCACAGTGCGCGCCCATTCCCCTTCTACTTCCTCTACTTCTCCACCGCGTCTTCCTCCACTCTCGACGCCGCCGCCCCACCCGTGCGCAGTCCGCCACAATGGTGAAGGACAAGACAGCGGCCCTGGAGCGCATGAAGAAAGCGAAGGCGGCAGCAAAGGGTAAGAAAACGAGTCGGGGATCGTCGTCGAGGTCCGGGTTGCCGCCTGGCTGGATCAAGGGAGACTAGATTCGATCCATGCTCCGGCAAGAGGATCTGGAGGATCTGTCCGCCGCGGGCTTGATCGCCGACAGGACTTGGAGGCTGTCGGGGGACGAGATCGAGCCTCAGCCGCGGGCGGGTGAGTGCGTCCTCCTCGCAACCCACGTCGACCATGGTTTCTCCCCGCCTCCACATCCTTTCTTCCGGGGGTTTTCTGAACTTTTTCGGTGCTCAGCTTCACCATTTCTCTCCCAACACTATCACATATCTTGCTGCATTCGTTTCTCTGTGCGAAAACTTCTTGGGCTGTAGACCGCACTGGGGTCTCCTCAAACATATCTTCACTTGTCGTTCTCAATCTGTGAAGAAGGAAAATCCGACTGGCGAGAGGATGCACGTAATTCAGATGTGCGGGGGTTTAGGGCTTCAGATGAGGAAGAGGAGCACTTTTCCTCCTATGACACTTCCTGAGTCGGTTAGGGGGTGGCACTCGATCTGGTTCTACTGCCAAGACATTCTGACCCCGGGCCAGTCGACCGGTCTTCCTCCCTTTACCCTAGGTCGAGTCCAGCAACCTTCTTCACTGATCGTGTCTGCAGCAGACAAAGTAGAGACAAACATGCTAGTCGAGCGGGTAGTCCAATTGGTCCATCAGGGCGTTACTAGCATGGGTTTATTGGAAGTGTTTCTCAGTCGACGCATCCAGCCGCTCCAAGCCCGTGATCATTCAACGTGGATGTATTCGGGCTCCAATGACACCGCTCGGGTCCACCCAAAGGAGGTCACCAATGAGACGGTGGCCCAATGGCTGAAGGGCGAAACAAAGACAACCCCAGGGGGCCAGGAGAGTCAACCCATTCGACGCCGAAAATCAGCCGGACAAGGTATGATCCTTATTATCGAGTGTCTTTCATTCTGACTTGCGACCATCTTTGAATCTGACTGATGTTTTTTTAACTTCTTGCTTTGCAGATTTATACTGAGATGTATTCGATGCCGAACGGAGAGCAAGTCCAGGAGGGAGTGGAGAGTGCGGACAAGAGCGCCGACTGGCAATCTCCCGATGATGATGATGATGAGGAAGAGAGTGATGAGTCGGACGATGAAGAAGAGGTCGACTCACCACCCCGCACAGAGCGCCGGTCCAAGCAGTCTCATGATCCAGCGGGCCACTAGCTCTCGTACGATTTGGCCACGTAAACATAGCATATTGCAGACACCGATTCAACTAGACTCATTTAGTGACACACTAATGCAGGAGGAATGCTACTCACACGGGCATATAACCACAGACTATTATGGGATGCTTAATTGGAATACTTTGATTGGATAGAAATCATGCTGAGGGCCCGCACCCCCTGAAAATCAGGGGGATAAGATTAGTTATATAAGGAGATCGCGTAAACCCCCCGTAATAGCCCATGTGTTTAGAATTTTCGCTAATGCAAGGATGCACAAAACCCCAAAAATGCTAGACATACAAAGACTTACACGCTTTTACACGCTCCTTCCATCTAACAATCAATCACAAACCTCTCCCCCCCTGATTTTCAGGGGGTGGGCCGCTCCGCTCACCTATTGACCAATCAAGGTTAACCATCCTGTAAAAGCCTGTAAATCGTTTGTATGTGTAGCATTGCCGCACAAAACCCTACCGGGTAGCAATAGTAGCTACTAATGACGGTAGCAAGCCTCACGAGCTCCAGTCTCTAGGTCTAGGCAACAAGGTCGCAGCGTGCCAGGCAAGGCGCATGGAACACCGGTGCAGCAGCACATCGCAGCGGCGTTTCCGGTCGAGAGCAGCATGGCGGCGTTGTTGGTTAAGGAAAAGGAAAATATGGACAAGAAGCGAAGGAGCTAGTAAAGGAAAACATGGGTATATAATTCTCTTATTTTTGCATCAAAAAAGTATTAGTGTGCGCTGTTAACTTTCATTGCTTTGGGTTATTCTATCTATTCAGGGCAACATAAATTTCTAATGCACATTATTAGTGTGCCTGGTCTACTTTGCTTTAGCATTATTAGTTAGTTTATGCTTTGGAGTTCACCCGACATCGAAAACAATCCATCCTCGGCCAGAGATTCATCCCTTGGAGCACGAACTAGTATTCCCACTGCGTCCTATTTCTACAAATAAAAATATAACGCTTCGAATCATCCTGACCCCAAGCTAGCCCAAATATTGTTTTTGCATCTAGTCTTTTACAATACTTACACAAGAGAAAGCCAAACTCTTAGATATATTGAGGCACCAGCAGTCTTCCAGATGGACTATATGTAGGTGGAAAACGTAGAGCTATTTAACGGTAAAGACATTACAGTAGCATCAAGCTATCTAATTATAAATAGAAGCAAGTTGGCTTTAGAGATACCTGGTAGAAGACTAGAGTTTGATATACTTGACTCATCATATCTCCATCGATATCAATTGCCTGCTTAAATAATGGATTGCATCATAAACAACACAACATTATGAAACCATTATTCATTTATTATGTGTTCAGCCATTTTCCAACGAAACACACAAAAACAAGACAGTACTCAGTATCTCTTGCCATGTACAATAAGAGAGCCTTGGCTCAGTGGTTGGGCATGCGGTTGTGTAGCCTAACGATCCAAGTTCAGTTCCTAAAATTGACAGGTGATGCTTAAAAAATAATTCTGAGGATCATGTTCATCTTGGTACTCATACTAAAATGGCCGTATGCATCCCTAGTTGGTGCAGAGGCTGGGAAGTGAAAATCTCTCCCATTTTATAGACGTCCCTCCCACGTCCCTCTCGCGTCGCCTCCCACGCGGGCGGCTCGGGAGGGCTCAGCCGCCGCCGCCGCCTAGTAACCCTCCACCGCCCTTCTCCCCCTCCGCCGCTGCCGATGGTCGGCGCCGGGCAAAGCCCGTGCGTGCGACGGCGGCGGCGGAGGGTCTCTCCTCCCTCTCCCGGATCCACGGCGGCGCGGGCGTCCTGATCCGTGGGGTGCGGGCCCTCCCGATGGTGTGGCGCATCCCAGAGGCGGCGGGCTCGCGGCGGTGCACGGACGCCCAGATCCATGGGTGTGGGACTCCCGACAGCGTGCGGGCTCCCAGCAGCGGCGCGATCGGTCGACGGTGGGCTTGGGCGATGGCGTCGGCCGCGCGGTGCCGGATCTCGTCGCTAGAACAAGGGAGTACAAGAACATACAACAAGCAAGACCCTCAAAGAAGGGCAGAATGAATCGTTTTTGCACAACTCTAGTATTTCTCTACCTTGTTTTATCCACTCCACTGCTACGCGACCCCACACGAACAGATATACCACCTCCGATTTACAAACTCATTGCCCACATATCTGGAATGTTATACGACTGCAAACACGTTATATACGCAACCAGTGTGTGAATCATGATGTAGATCGATGGTTCACAATCTAAGTGCCACGAATCACCTCTACTGTGGATCCACTGGTTTTGATTTTTCCACTGGATGCGGCTGACGAAGAATGACAACAGATCTTGGTCACCAATAGGATTCGACACGACAAGTGATATTGATTTAGGTTTGCTTGATTACATAGGTCTAGTGACGCCTGTGTGATTAGCACCCGGCCAGATGTGGGTTGCATGCATGTTCTAACAAACTAGCTGTGTGATTAGCACCCGGCCAGCTGTGGGATTAGCACCTGGTCATGCAAATTTTTTTTTCGAAAGGGGACTCCCCGACCTCTGCATTAGAACGATGTATACGGCCACATTTATAAATAAATAAAATAGTTTGTCTAGCTGTTTTGGACTCTATCCCAACAAGCCATGTTCCAAATAACGACCTGACCGAATTCGGAGGAGTAATGTTAAAGGCAATTTGCACCGAGCACCACAACACCCTCGCCAACGGGCAATCAAAGAAAAGATGCTTGATAGTTTCACCCCGATCACAGAAACTACACCTAGTAGAGCCTGTCCAGTTGCGCTTAACCAAATTATCTTTCATTAAGATGACTTGTTTATGTACAAACCACATAAACACTTTGATTTTTAAAGGAACCTTGACTTTTCAAACATGTTTGGAACTAGGAATAGCGCTAGAGTTGATGACATCAATGTACATCGACTTGACTGTGAATTCACCAGATCTAGTAAGCTTCCAACACGACTGATCGGGCTGATGAGTGAGCTGAACCTCCATAAGTCTACTCACCAGATGAATCCATGCACTAGTAGAAAAGGGGGCATTTGTCCCGGTTCGTAAGGGCCTTTAGTCCCGGTTCTTGAATCGGGACTAAAGGGTCGTTACTAATGCCTCCCCCCTTTAGTCCCGGTTCTAACACGAACCGGGACAGATGTGCCTCCACGTGGCCGGTGCGCCGAGCCCAGGCAGGAGGGTCTTTGGTCCCGGTTGGTGGCACCAACCGGGACCAAAAAAAGG
>LT934118.1:633725505-633739151 GCA_900231445.1 Triticum turgidum subsp. durum
TCCGTGCTTGGTCGACGCTACGTACTGTATATAGAGAGGCCCTCGACACGCTAGCTAGTAAGAAAATGAAGGGAACCATTAAGTACAGAAATTCGTCATGCATACCGAGAGAAGTGATCGATCGACCTCTCCTTCTCGGAGAGATTGGTCGAACAACAAGTTTTCGTATTATCTATCCGACGCTACCGGCTACATACATATACAATATGTAAGATCTCTTACAATCCCCTAACAATTGAAATCAATTTCCACATGATATTCTCCGGCTTTTTTGATGACGTGGTCAAGAAAGATTCCCGCCAATTCCTCTTGAGTTGCTTTCATGCGATCGTGTTCTAGGAGTTCATCCCGCATCTGCCACGTCTAATTTGAAGAAGGGGGTTAATACATATATGAATGAAACTCAACAGAAATGATGGCGTAATAAAATGAAATTGTGAATATTATTGCTTACGCACTTCATATTATCTTTTAGAGTAGCCCCACTTATTTTTCAAAGTCGCGTTGTAGATGAACTCGCACACGTAGTATCCACAGAAATTATTCCCTTCTTCCTGCCACAAGCACTTTACGAGAAATAGAGGTCAATCAAACTGATAATGAAGCATTATAAATGACATTGATGAAAGTATAGCTATAGAATCAACGGGAGATGCGCGCAACTAGCTAGCTAGTAGTACTTACTTTCGGGTATGTATATCACAGCTCCTTCGGCAGTCCCGAAACTTCTGCGGTGAACTGTTTCCAAACCCTGCAAGACAAAGAAAATAATTATTATTACTTGAGATATCAGGAAATGAACAAAAAGTTGCCGATATGGTGCGATAATGATCGATTGAACTTACTTGTTGAGCATTTTAGTCATGTCCGCATAGGTTTCGAGATTTTTTTGTCTCGAGTCTAAGACGTTTACTACTCCCCGCTCAAGCTTAATCTCCAGAAGAACATAGTGGAATCTGCGCACGCATGCATACCTCATCAATTACATTACTATAACCTCGCTCGAGTAATAAAAGGGAAACCGAATATGCACACGACAGTAACACTCACTGGAAGTTGTAAGGAAAGAGTATTAAATCTTTGTTTTGATTTTTGATCAATGATTGTAGCAAGTTGGCCTCGGCCTCTTCGGCGTGCTTTGTAACCTGAATTTCATCTATGATATTTGTGTTAATGAACCCAATATCATACATTTCTTGTTTTTTGCACTCGACGATCTTCAATCTGCATAATATAGTGAGGATAATTAATTATAAATACATGCAATGAAAGAGCCGAGCTATATATAGAGACTTAATGACAGAAATAGTACTTACAGACAGTAGCAAAAGACCGTTAGTTTATCGAGGGCCTTTTGATTGAAGAACTCGAAGAACTCCTCAAATGGAACAGTCTACAGATCAGTTCCAACAAGGTCGTGCTCCTCTTTAATATTCAGATACAAAGCATTCGTCCCCTCAGACTCTCTGTAGGTTTTCATGTACCAATTATGGAATCTTTGCATCATAGTTGTTAGAGATTTTTCATCTTTGACGAGAGGCTTCCCGTAATCGTATCTGTGTTCGTCCACCTCCAAGAAATCAAGAAGTTGATTGTCAGGCAGGTAATATGCAAGATTGCCATAACCGGCCACCGTCCCTGGAGCATTAGCGACGATGTCGCCGCTAGACACATTGAGCGGGGGGCACGATTGCTTTGCTTGTTCGCCAAGCTGGGCAATTTTTTTCCCAGCTGCTCGTTCTTTTAACCTTTTATCACTGACAGTACTTCCCGACCGCTCCGCTTCGAGATATGTGTGTTCAGTAATGCGCTCATAGTTGGTTCTCGGTGGAGACTTTGGTGGTTTCCTCAGGGCATCGATAGTGCGCTTTGCTTTCACCGGATCTACCTTCTCCTCCGGAGGTGGATGTCTCTTTGCTTTCAACCCTTCAAAAAAGTCGTCCACTTCGGCCTGCACGATCTTCGCGTTTTCCTCCTTGGTCCTCTCGTACGGTAACTTCTCTAGAGGCTTGAGAGAAGGACCGTATCTGTATTGCCTCCCGCCTCTGCTGGCTGTACTGCTAGACGCCAGAGCAGACGGAGCGGCTGCGGCGCCTGTCTTCTTCCGTGCTTGCTTACGATGCGGAGGAGAAGGACTACGACGCGCCAGAGCAGCCGGGGCGGCGGCGGGTCTCTTCTGCCCTTGCTGGCGAGGCGGAGAAGGAGGAGGCTGCTGGCTGCTCGGGCGCGCCGGCGTAGGCGGAGAAGGAGGCGGAGTGCCACCACGCGCCGGAGAAGGAGGAGGCTGCTGGCTGCTCGGGCGCGCCGGCGCAGGCGGAGAAGGAGGCGGAGTGCCGCCACACGCCGAAGAACGAGCCCGAGTGCCCTGATCGTCACTCGCCGGAGGAGGAGGCGATGGAGGAGGCGGAGTGCCCTGACTCGCCGGAGGAGGAGGAGGAGGCGTCCAGTTCGGAAGCTTGATGAACTCCTTCCGCCATAGGCATGGAGTCTTCAGAGAAGAACCCAACCGAGTCTTCCCTTCATCGGTAGGGTGGTCAAGCAATAGGTCCTCAAATCCCTCAGTTATTTCGTCCACCGTCACCCTAGCATATCCTTCTGGAATCGGACGATAGTGAAAAGTTGCGCCGGGTTGAGAAGGTCGAACTAGGCCGACAACCGCCTTGACTTTTAAGTTCTACCATTGTGTCATAAGGTGGCAATTTTGAGCCTTCGTGATAAAATCCACGGGGTAGCTAGCAGGAGCCGTCAAGACATGCTCCGGCTGAAGCAGCTCGTGGAAGCCACGCTGCTTCTCCGCTGAGATGGTGGGGTAGTTTTGGGGGAAGCTTTGGCAGGCCGTTTGCTGCGATCTGCTTCTTGTTCCTCTAGCCCTTGTACCCTTTCGTGCAGCGCCTGCAGTTGGCTCTGCTCCAGTTTCTTCCTCCTCTCGTGGGTTTTTTAACCCCCTGTGTCCAGAAAACCAACCTTCCACGGCATGGAGCCTGGCGTGCCTCATGTCCGTCCAGGGTGCTCAGGATTCCCGAGGGCCATTGTGAGCTCGTCCTTCTCCATGTCTGGAACGAACGTCCCGTGCTGTGCTGCATGGATATACTGCCGAAGCCTTGTGACTGGTGTTTTCAGTTGCTCGTCCGTCCAACGGCACTTCCCTGATACAGGGTCCAAGGTTCCGCCAGCCCTGAAGAACCAAGTCCGGCAACGGTCTGGCCATCTCATTGTCTCTGGTTCGATCCCTTTATCAAGCAGATCATTCTCAGCCTTGGACCACTTAGGCCGGGCTTTGAGGTAGCCACCTGACCCCGTGCGATGGTGAAACTTCTTCTTCGCAGCATTTTGCTTGTTTGTCGCCGACATCTTCTTACTCTTTTTCGATGTCGTGTAGGCCACAAATGCGGGCCAGTGATCTCTGATCTTCTCATATTTGCCGATGAATTCTGGTGTCTCTCCTTTGTCGACAAACTTTTCCAGCTCTTTCCTCCACCTCCTGAATAGGCCTGCCATCTTCTTAAGAGCACAAGACTTGACTAATTGCTCTTTAACTGGCTTCTCCGGATCCTCCTCTGGCGGTAGGGTGAAATTTTCCTTCATCTCAGTCCAAAGATCATCTTTCGGCATATCATTGACATAAGACACCTGAGGGTCTTCCTCCTTAGGCTTATACCATTGGTGGATGCTGATCGGGATCTTGTCCCTAACAAGAACCCCGCACTGAGCAGCAAATGCGTTCTTTGTCTGGATGGGTTCAATCGGTTCGCCGTCGTGCGCGATTGCTGTGATCTCAAACTTTTCATTCGAGCTCAACTTTTTCTTCGGGCCTCGTCTCCTTACCGAAGTTGTGCTCGATCCGGAGGGCTAGAAAAAGGAATAAAGATGAGAGTTAATTAATATGTGTACATATACCAAAACAATGAATGCATCAATTAACTAGTCAGCACGGGCTTAACTAATATATATATACCTGACCGGACTCGGTTCGGTCACCGGAGCAGTCAGCACGGTCTCCTTCTTGTACCTCCATTGGGTCACCGGAGCCATCATGAACATAGCCCTCTTCTTGTACCGGCATTAATGGGCCGGAGCCATCATGAACATAGCCCTCTTCTTCACCCAGTCCTTCCTGACCATCGGTGTCGTTGAGAAATGACGCAACGACATCACTTCGTTGTGCGATTATCTCCCTCAACATCGCTTCTGTTGCTTCGTCTCGGGAGTGCTCCATAGTTTCTGCAAATATTTACAACATGTCAATTATTATTCAAACATGGTACAGATAGATATATATTAGTGGCAAACGTAGAACTAGCTAGCTAATCACAATAAGGAATCATGTTAGTGGCCTCGACGCTGCTTCTCTAGGGTTTGGGGTGGCCTAGACAACGCTTCAAGGGTTTGGGGGTGGACTCGACACAATGCTTCAAGGGTTTTGGGTGGCCTCAACGACAACGCTCTTTTAACTTGGTAAATTTGGGTGGCCACAAGAGAGTTTGTTGGGTAGGGGCGCGGCGGGAGGGGGTAGGAGACCAACATCGTTTTTTCTCTAGGGTTTGGGTGTCCTCGAGAGTTTTGGTCGAGCGAGAGGGCCGAGGGGGGTATATATATCGACCGCCCCTCAAGTCGAAGTTATCCGGGAGGGGGTATATATATCGACCGCCCCTCATGTTGAAGTTATCGGGAGGGGTATATCGACGACGACAGAGGAGAAGATCGAAGAAAAAAAAGAAGAAAAAAAGAGGAGAAGAAGAAAGGAATAGAGGAGAAGAAGAAAAAATAGAAAATATTATATTTTTTCTTCTTCTCCTCTATTCATTTCTTCTTCTCCTCTTCTTTTTCTTCTTTTTTTCCTCTTCTTATTTATTTCTCCTCTTCTTCCTCTCCTCTTCTTCTCCTTTCTTCCTCTTCTTATTTTCCTTTTTCCTCTCCTTCTTTTTCTTCTTCTTCTTCCTTCTTCCTTCTTCTTCTTTTCTTCCTTTTCCTTATTTTACTTTTTCCTCTACACTAACCTAAAATGCACTAACCTAAAATCGATATCTACTAACTACCTAAATAAAAAATTAATACATATATTAAAAACATATATAAACAAAAAAATGCTATGAACATTATATTCATACATAGATAGCCACATCCATTCATCATATAGGTACCACATACATATATACATTATATATATGAAAAAATGCAATGAACAAAAAAAATACACTTATGAAAAAAAATACTATGAACATGTACACACATATACACATACAAACACATATACACAAAAAAAATACAAAAAATGCTACGAAAAACAGGGCAGGGGCAGCGGCGCGCGGCGGCCGCGCAGGGCAGGGGTGGCGGCGTGGCGGCACGGCGGCCGCGTAGGACAGGGCAGGGGCGGCGGCGTGGCGGCCGCAGGGCCGCGGGACGGGAGGGGTGCGGGAGCATGTGCTCACAGGGGGCAGCGGCGACGGCGAAGGCGAGCAGCCTGACGGCGTCGGTGGCGGCGGTGACGGGGAAGGCGAGCAGCCTGACGGCGTCGGTGGCGGCGGCAACGACAAGGTGGAGCAGGGGCGTCGGGCGGCGACAGCGACGAGGAGGAGCAGGGGGCGTCGGGGGAGAAGTGGTGGATTTGGTCGAAACTGCTAAGTGCTGTATATATAGCAAGAGCGTTGGTCCCGGTTCGGGGCATGAACCGGGACCAATGCCCCCTTTAGTCCCGACTAGTGCCACCAACCGGGATCAAAGGCCTCTTTTCAGCAGGACTAAAGGTGGGGCATTGGTCCCGGTTGGTACCACGAACCGGTTCCAATGCCCCCCTTTAGTCCCGGTTGGTGCCACCAACCGGAACCAAAGGCCCCTGTGCTGCCCGCGTCGCGGCCAAAGCTTAGTCCCACCTCGCTAGTTGAGAGGGCTCGAGAGTGGTTTATAAGCGCTGTTGCGCCCACCCTCTCGAGCTCCTCTCAACTGCAGGCTTTCGGGCCTAATCTCACACTATGCTGCTGTGGGCCTATTGGGCCTTCTGCGGGCCTGAATCCTGGCCGAGGTTGGGTTTCTAGTCGTATTCAGGCCGTGGTGGCCCAATAGGTGGCAGTTTTTTTAGTTTTTTTTTCCAGTTTTTTGTTTTGTTTTTTGCATTATTTATTTTCTTTTGTTTTTTGCTTTATTTTTTTAATTCTTTTTGCTTTTAGTTTCAGAAAAATTATAAACTTTCTGTTAGTGCCATTAGTTTTCAAATTTGAATAGTTAAAATTTGAATTCTTTGAAATTTGTGTGAATCACAAGTTTGTGATTAACTTTACTAAAAAAATTAATATAGATGCGCCTATAAAGAAAAAAGGTCCAGACGAACCGGGACCAATGGCCCACGTGGCTGCCCTCTTGAGAGTGTTCTTGGTGAGAACATAGTTGACAAGGAGCGAACAGGGATTAATGGTATTACGAGGGCCGAACCATAAGACATTAAAGCATTTCAAATGAATTCTGAAAAAGTTGAAAGTTGGCATGGTATCATAATTTCACCCACATAGCATGTGCATGTACAAAACGGACAATGGTATCATACTCGTCTGTTACAAAGTTGGCATGGTATCATCATAATAGTTGCGGGAGAAAGTCTTCACTTTTTCTTCGCTTGTGTCATTTGCTTATTGCGCCGTAACCATGGATAATCTTCATCCTTTATCAAGATGCTGGGGTCAGCCTTGACTTTGAAGGGAGGAATTTCATGAAACTTTTCATAATCTTCAGACATGTCTGTCTTGCCCTCCACTCCCACGATGTCCCTTTTTTCTGAAAGAACTATGTAGCGCTTTGGCTCATCGTATGATGTATTCGCTTCCTTATCTTTTATGTTTCTCGGTCTGGTAGACATGTCCTTCACATAGATAACCTGTGCCACATCATTGGCTAGGACGAACGGTTCGTCAGTGTACCCAAGATTTTTCAGATCCACTGTTGTCATTCTGTACTATGGGTCTACCTGTACCCCGCCTCCTGACAGATTGACCCATTTGCACTTAAACAAAGGAACCTTAAAATCATGTCCGTAGTCAAGTTCCCATATGTCCACTATGCAACCATAATACGTGTCCTTTCCCCTCTCGGTTGTTGCATCAAAGTGGACACCGCTGTTTTGGTTGGTGCTCTTTTGATCTTGGTCAATCCTGTAAAAAGTATTCCCATTTATCTCGTATCCTTTCCAAATCGTAATAGTCGAAGATGGTCCCCTGGACAACAAGTACAACTCATCACAAAGAGTGTTGTCACCTCTGAGACGTGTTTCCAACCAACTGCTGAAAGTCCTGATGTGTTCACAGGTAATCCAGTCGTCGCACTGCTCCGGGTGTTTGGAGCGCAGACTGTTCTTGTGTTCATCGACATACGGGGTCACCAAGGTAGAGTTCTGTAGAACTGTGTAGTGTGCTTGAGACCAAGAATATCCTTCCCTGCATATTATTGAGTCCCTTCCAAGCGTGCCTTTTCCAGTCAGTCTCCCCTCATACCGCGATTTAGGGAGACCTATCTTCTTAAGGCCAGGAATGAAGTCAACACAAAACCCGATGACATCCTCTGTTTGATGGCCCATGGAGATGCTTCCTTCTGGCCTAGCGCGATTACGGATATTTTTCTTTAGGACTCCCATGAACTTCTCAAAGGGGTATATATTGTGTAGAAATACGGGGCCCAGAATGACAATCTCGTCGACTAGATGAACTAGGACGTGCGTCATGATATTGAAGAAGGATGGTGGCAACACCAGCTCGAAACTGACAAGACATTGCACCACATCACTCCTTAGCCTTGGTATGATTTCTGGATCGATCACGTTCTGAGAGATTGCATTGAGGAATGCACATAGCTTCACAATGGCTAATTGGACGTTTTCCGGTAGAAGCCCCCTCAATGCAACCGGAAGCAGTTGCGTCATAATCACGTGGCAGTCATGAGACTTTAGGTTCTGGAACTTTTTCTCTGGCATATTTATTATTCCCTTTATATTCGACGAGAAGCCAGTCGGGACCTTCATACTAAGCAGGCATTCAAAGAAGATTTCCTTCTCTTCTTTGGTAAGAGCATAGCTGGCAGGACCTTCATACTGCTTTGGAGGCATGCCGTCTTTTTCGTGCAAACATTGCATGTCCTCCCATGCCTCAGCTGTATCTTTTGTCTTTCCATACACGCCCAAGAAGCCTAGCAGGTTCACGCAAAGGTTCTTCGTCACGTGCATCACGTCAATTGAAGAGCGGACCTCTAGGTCTTTCCAGTAGGGTAGGTCCCAAAATATAGATTTCTTCTTCCACATGGGTGCGTGTCCCCCAGCGTCATTCGGAACAGCTAGTGCGCCGGGACCCTTTCCAAAGATTACGTGTAAATCATTGACCATAGCAAGTATGTGATCACCGGTACGCATGGCGGGCTTCTTCCGGTGATCTGCCTCGCCTTTGAAATGCTTGCCTTTCTTTCGACATTGATGGTTGGTCAGAAGAAATCGACGATGGCCCAGGTACACATTCTTCCTGCAGCATCCCAGGGATATACTTTCGGTTTCAAGTAAACAGTGCGCGCATGCGTGGTATCCCTTGTTTGTCTGTCCTGAAAGGTTACTGAGAGCGGACCAATCGTTGATGGTCACGAATAACAGCGCCTTTAGGTCAAATTCCTCCTGTTTGTGCTCATCCCATGTACGTACACCGTTTCCATTCCACAACTATAAAAGTTCTTCAACTAATGGCCTTAGCTACACATCAATGTTGTTGCCGGGTTGCTTAGGGCCTTGGATGAGAACTGGCATCATAATGAACTTCCACTTCATGCACATCCAAGGAGGAAGGTTATACATACATAGAGTCATGGGCCAGGTGCTGTGATTGCTGCTCTACTCCCCGAAAGGATTAATGCCATCCGCGCTTAAAGCATACCATACGTTCCTTGGGTCACGTGCAAACTCAGCCCAGTACTTTCTCTCGATTTTTCTCCACTGCGACCCGTCAGCGGGTGCTCTCAACTTCCCGTCTTTCTTACGGTCCTCACTATGCCATCACATCAACTTGGCATGCTCTCCGTTTCTGAACAGACGTTTCAACCGTGGTATTATAGGAGCATACCACATCACCTTCGCAGGAACCCTCTTCCCGGGGGGCTCGCCGTCAACATCACCAGGGTCATCTCGTCTGATCTTATACCATAATGCACCGCATACCAGGCATGCGTTCAGATCCTTGTACGCACCGCGGTAGAGGATGCAGTCATTAGGGCATGCATGTATCTTCTGCACCTCCAATCCTAGAGGGCATACGACCTTCTTTGCTGCGTATGTACTGTCGGGCAATTCGTTATCCTTTGGAAGCTTCTTCTTCAATATTTTCAGTAGCTTCTCAAATCCTTTGTCTGGCACAGCATTCTCTGCCTTCCAGTGTAGCAATTCAGTACAGTACCGAGCTTTGTGTTTCCATCTTCGCAATTGGGGTACAACCCTTTTTTGTGATCCTCTAACATGCGATCGAACTTCAGCTTCTCCTTTTGACTTTTGCATTGCGTCCTTGCATCGACAATGACCCAGCGAAGATCATCATCATCGGGCACATCGTCTGGTTCCTCTTGATCTTCAGCAGCTTCGCCCGTTGCAGCATCATCGTGCACATCGTCTGGTTCCTCTTGATGTTCAGTAGCATCACCGTATTCTGGGGGCACATAGTTGTCATCGTACTCTTCTTCTTCGCCGTCTTCCATCATAACCCCTATTTCTCCGTGCCTCGTCCAAACATTATAGTGTGGCATGAAACCCTTGTAAAGCAGGTGGGTGTGAAGGATTTTCCGGTCAGAGTAAGACTTCCTATTCCCACATATAGGGCATGGACAACACATAAAACCATTCTGCTTGTTTGCCTCAGCCACTTCGAGAAAATCATGCACGCCCTTAATGTACTTGGAGGTGTGTCTGTTACCATACATCCATTGCCGGTTCATCCGCGTGCATTATATATAATTAAGTGTGTCAAAAATCATTACAGAACATCATGAATAGATAATTAAGTGACCAAATTAATAGAAGTTCATCATCACATTAAAACCAAAGTACATACATAGTTCTCATCTTCAAGCGAAAATCATTACAGAACAACATAAAGCTCTGCAGAGCATCTAAATTAATTAAACCATACATTGAAACTATGTAAAACATTTCAATGCGAAAACAAATGCGATCATAATCGCAACCAAGGTAACAACTGATCCAACGGCATAATAATACCAAGCCTCGGTATGAATGGCATATTTTCTAATCTTTCTAATCTTCAAGCGTATTGCATCCATCTTGATCTTGTGATCATCGACGACATCCGCAACATGCAACTCCAATATCATCTTCTCCTCCTTAATTTTTCTTATTTTTTCCTTCAAGAAATTGTTTTCTTCTTCAATTAAATTTAACCTCTCGACAATAGGGTCGGTTGGAATTTCCGGTTCAACAACCTCCTAGATAAATAAAATCTATGTCACATTGGTTGGCATAATTTTCATAAACAATAAATGAACCAATAGTTATGAAAAGATAATATATACCATATCCGAATCATAGACAGGACGAGGGCCGACGGGGGCGGATACCAAAACCATCACACTATATAAGATGCAATAATAAAAGTAAGAAAATAATACAAGTATCTATCTAAACATACATGTAAGAATATTTTTCCTTTCAGAAAGAAGATAAGAACAAGAGCCTCACCACGATGGTGCCGGTGATGAGATCGGCGCGTGTGATCGACGGCGGTGAAGACGGGGACGGGGCATGACGGACCGCTAAACCTAGACAAATATTAAGGAAAATGGAGCTTGGAGGTCGAGCTTGGAAAGGAGAAAGCTTAAGTAGTGTGGCTCGGGCATTCTATCAAACACATTGTGTGCATAGAAGGTGAACTAGAGCACCACCAAGCCCTCTCCCCCTCGGCTGCCAGAAAAAACAGAGCAGTGTGCTCTGCTCTTACGCGAGGGGGTATATATAGGCACCTCATTGGTCCCGGTTGGTGGCATGAAGTTCATGCCACCAACCGGGACCAATGGTGGTGGGCCAGGAGCGAGGCCCATTGGTCCCGGTTCGTCCCACCAACCGGGACCAAAAGGACCAGACGAACCGGGACCTATGGCCCACGTGGCCCGGCCGGCCCCCGGGGCTCACAAACCAGGTCCAATGCCACCATTGGTCCCGGTTCTGGACTGAAGCGGGATTAATGGGCTGACCCGGTCTGGACCATTGCCCCCTTTTCTACTAGTGATGCTTCCCACCGGTCACCAATAAGCACCCTCCTAAACTGAATATTAAGGAGAGTGGAGTACAAACTCGTTGCAACCAGAGCATCACGTCGCTGCACAATACGATACAACGACGTATATTGAAGCGCCAACGGCGTTTCACCCAGCCAAGTATCCTCCCAGAAACGAGTGTTATTGCCAGGAATTCACGAGTGTTACTGAGTTCAATGCCATAAAATGATTGTTCTATGTTTCGGGCCCAAAGAAAATCTTTTCATATGGGAGAAAGTTTGAACCGTGTGGCGACCAAGGATTGTTCAAGTACGCAAACCACGCGTAATCAAGCAAGCTTGGTCTAGCACGCCACTGGCAATGCATAGATCGAGGACATGCATGTGTTCCTTAGCAAGTCCGGTAAGCAGTTGAAGTATTTTGCAGCATTGTCTCGATCAAGACATGGCAAGCTGTTCCCATCATATATAAATAAATCAATCAATGATCAGAACTATGATTAAACTGTGATGAGTTCTTAATTACGAAAGTCTACTCTTCAAATTATTTTCATGAGTCTCCTGAGTCCAGATAAAATAAATGTGTCAACTTGCTTAGACCTTCCGTAGTGGTATCATGCATATCAACTAGCAATTTTTACTGAGTTGACATAAAACTAAATTAAAAAACAAAAGGTATGCATAATTTCATTGTACTGTATCATAATAAATGATTCGCTACAATGAGTTATGCCAATAAATGAGAACATATATAATATTAACCTAGTACAATATTATGCACTATAGATGTAATATCGTATGATAATATCATATGTATGATAATCCTCACTTCGAGAAGACTAATAACAACCTAGCTACTACATCCGACTGGAGAAGAGTGTACATGTGACTTTAAAATTTGTTCATAAAGGAGTGTACTTCAATCTTTTTGATGCACTTTAAAGTAGAAAAAATGCTTTTCTTTCATCACACGGTAAAGACGAATAACATTCTAAACATGGTCTCCTTAATTTCTACATGCACCTAGCTAATTGGAGATTGAATAATAAAAAAGGAAAGAGATGGTGATTTGCATCTTCCCAATGCATTGTCCTAAGAAAATGCTATGTACGCTTTTCGCGGGATATAGGGAGTACAAGGGATGACTTCTTGATTAGCAACAGCTAGGGATACCGAGTAGCGAAGCTTGTGGGACAGTGAACATTGACAGGCCTCGAGTCAAGAAATTAATATCACAAATAAACAATGGAAATCGCTATAATTCAACCCGATGATCGCAAGGTTAATAACACAGCCAACAATCGGCTATAAGGAGTTGTCATGTCATATAGAGCCAACCTTGTAGCCGGCATGTACAATAGTAAGTTTTATATGTGTACTACTTTATTAGTATGGACCACCTTACAACCTCACAAAGCGTCTTGGGCTCGTATTAGAGCCGGCTACTAACCAAGAGCCCGCTTCTCTTCTCTCTCTTCTCTCTTCTCCAACTAAGCGAAAATATAATATTCTAATCCTTATAATCTGCTTATGTCACCTTATTGTACTTGCTCTGATGCGTCACGCGCATAAGTCGCCTTGCCAGCCAACCACGTGTCCCCGGACTCCCACACATTTGTTTTTCTTTCCCGTCAGTTTTGTCAGTCAAATGCGCGTGGGGCCTCCAGTACATAGCTTCGGTTGCAGACCCGCTCTAGTACGTCATGCCTCCACCTTCAAAGGGCAAGCCGCCACTGCTGCTACTAGACTACACGAACGGAGCTCCTCACAACGTCTAGCTCGAGAAAAATAGTGCCTGGAGCCTATGGTTATCTGGTTTGCTGGCAAGTCTGAACAAGCGAGAAAATGTTATCCACAGCTAAAAAAAATGAGATTTTTCTAGAAAAAAGTTAATAAAATGAGGCTGGCGATTTTGATTTTTACATTCTATTTGTTTATCTTTGACACACTGCACACTAAACGCCAATATTTTTTTGAAAATATTTCCATCCAGCAGGCCTAGCGGGCGTGAAAATTCTGTTGCATCATCCGCACACCACGTGCCCTGCTGAGCTGTCTGCACCATGACTTGTTACAAAACCACAAGTTGAACATGAGCCATGTTGTAAATAGCTGACGATTGGCTGGGTATTCAGGGGATCACAATGGAAAACAAAGTATTCAGGGGATCACAATAAGTCTCGTGTTGCAAAACACTGAGTGCAAGACAGGGTTTGTTGCAAAGGCTCAACGGCTCACACAACTCCATGTCGTGTTGCAAAAAATGAAAAGAGAAACTTTTCTAGGGTTACAGCAAGGCTCATGTTGAAAAGCGCAATACAATACTTGTTGCAAAGGCACAATGGCTCGTGAATAAAAAAGAATAACCATTCAGAATTGCAACAAGACTTGTGTTGCAAAGCACTAAGA
>LT934118.1:633762677-633774024 GCA_900231445.1 Triticum turgidum subsp. durum
GTTAGCTACCTAATTAATAGAGAGAAGTGTCCTCTCTTCTGTCCGTGCTTGGTCGACGCTACGTACTGTACATAGAGAGGCCCTCGACACGCTAGCTAGTAAGAAAATGAAGGGAACCATTAAGTACAGAAATTCGTCATGCATACCGAGAGAAGTGATCGATCGACCTCTCCTTCTCTGAGAGATTGGTCGAACAACAAGTTTTTGTATTATCTATCCGACGCTACCGGCTACATACATATACAATATGTAAAATCTCTTACAATCCCCTAACAATTGAAATCAATTTCCACATGATATTCTCCGGCTTTATTGATGACGTGGTCAAGAAAGAATCCCGCCAATTCCTCTTGAGTTGCTTTCATGCGATCGTGTTCTAGGAGTTCATCCCGCATCTGCCACGTCTAATTTGAAGAAGGGGGTTAATACATATATGAATGAAACTCAACAGAAATGATGGCGTAATAAAATGAAATTGTGAATATTATTGCTTACGCACTTCATATTATCTTTTAGAGTAGCCCCACTTATTTTTCAAAGTCGCGTTGTAGATGAACTCGCACACGTAGTATCCACAGAAATTATTCCCTTCTTCCTGCCACAAGCACTTTACGAGAAATAGAGGTCAATCAAACTGATAATGAAGCATTATAAATGACATTGATGAAAGTATAGCTATAGAATCAACGGGGGATGCGCGCAACTAGCTAGCTAGTAGTACTTACTTTCGGGTATGTATATCACAGCTCCTTCGGCAGTCCTGAAACTTCTGCGTTGAACTGTTTCCAAACCCTGCAAGACAAAGAAAATAATTATTATTACTTGAGATATCAGGAAATGAACAAAAAGTTGCCGATATGGTGCGATAATGATCGATTGAACTTACTTGTTGAGCATTTTAGTCATGTCCGCATAGGTTTCGAGATTTTTTTGTCTCGAGTCTAAGACGTTTACTACTCCCCGCTCAAGCTTAATCTCCAGAAGAACATAGTGGAATCTGCGCACGCATGCATACCTCATCAATTACATTACTATAACCTCGCTCGAGTAATAAAAGGGAAACCGAATATGCACACGACAGTAACACTCACTGGAAGTTGTAAGGAAAGAGTATTAAATCTTTGTTTTGATTTTTGATCAATGATTGTAGCAAGTTGGCCTCGGCCTCTTCGGCGTGCTTTGTAACCTGAATTTCATCTATGATATTTGTGTTAATGAACCCAATATCATACATTTCTTGTTTTTTGCACTCGACGATCTTCAATCTGCATAATATAGTGAGGATAATTAATTATAAATACATGCAATGAAAGAGCCGAGCTATATATAGAGACTTAATGACAGAAATAGTACTTACAGACAGTAGCAAAAGACCGTTAGTTTATCGAGGGCCTTTTGATTGAAGAACTCGAAGAACTCCTCAAATGGAACAGTCTACAGATCAGTTCCAACAAGGTCGTGCTCCTCTTTAATATTCAGATACAAAGCATTCGTCCCCTCAGACTCTCTGTAGGTTTTCATGTACCAATTATGGAATCTTTGCATCATAGTTGTTAGAGATTTTTCATCTTTGACGAGAGGCTTCCCGTAATCGTATCTGTGTTCGTCCACCTCCAAGAAATCAAGAAGTTGATTGTCAGGCAGGTAATATGCAAGATTGCCATAACCGGCCACCGTCCCTGGAGCATTAGCGACGATGTCGCCGCTAGACACATTGAGCGGGGGGCACGATTGCTTTGCTTGTTCGCCAAGCTGGGCAATTTTTTTCCCAGCTGCTCGTTCTTTTAACCTTTTATCACTGACAGTACTTCCCGACCGCTCCGCTTCGAGATATGTGTGTTCAGTAATGCGCTCATAGTTGGTTCTCGGTGGAGACTTTGGTGGTTTCCTCAGGGCATCGATAGTGCGCTTTGCTTTCATCGGATCTACCTTCTCCTCCGGAGGTGGATGTCTCTTTGCTTTCAACCCTTCAAAAAAGTCGTCCACTTCGGCCTGCACGATCTTCGCGTTTTCCTCCTTGGTCCTCTCGTACGGTAACTTCTCTAGAGGCTTGAGAGAAGGACCGTATCTGTATTGCCTCCCGCCTCTGCTGGCTGTACTGCTAGACGCCAGAGCAGACGGAGCGGCTACGGCGCCTGTCTTCTTTCGTGCTTTCTTACGAGGCGGAGGAGAAGGACTACGACGCGCCAGAGCAGCCGGGGCGGCGGCGGGTCTCTTCTTCCCTTGCTGGCGAGGCGGAGAAGGAGGAGGCTGCTGGCTGCTCGGGCGCGCCGGCGTAGGCGGAGAAGGAGGCGGAGTGCCACCACGCGCCGGAGAAGGAGGAGGCTGCTGGCTGCTCGGGCGCGCCGGCGCAGGCGGAGAAGGAGGCGGAGTGCCGCCACACGCCGAAGAACGAGCCCGAGTGCCCTGATCTTCACTCGCCGGAGGAGGAGGCGATGGAGGAGGCGGAGTGCCCTGACTCACCGGAGGAGGAGGAGGAGGCGTCCAGTTCGGAAGCTTGATGAACTCCTTCCGCCATAGGCATGGAGTCTTCAGAGAAGAACCCAACCGAGTCTTCCCTTCATCGGTAGGGTGGTCAAGCAATAGGTCCTCAAATCCCTCAGTTATTTCGTCCACCGTCACCCTAGCATATCCTTCTGGAATCGGACGATAGTGAAAAGTTGCGCCGGGTTGAGAAGGTCGAACTAGGCCGACAACCGCCTTGACTTTTAAGTTCTACCATTGTGTCATAAGGTGGCAATTTTGAGCCTTCGTGATAAAATCCACGGGGTAGCTAGCAGAAGCCGTCAAGACATGCTCCGGCTGAAGCAGCTCGTGGAAGCCACGCTGCTTCTCCGCTGAGATGGTGGGGTAGTTTCGGGGGAAGCTTTGGCAGGCCGTTTGCTACGATCTGCTTCTTGTTCCTCTAGCCCTTGTACCCTTTCGTGCAGCGCCTGCAGTTGGCTCTGCTCCAGTTTCTTCCTCCTCTCGTGGGTTTTTTAACCCCCTGTGTCCAGAAAACCAACCTTCCATGGCATGGAGCCTGGCGTGCCTCATGTCCGTCCAGGGTGCTCAGGATTCCCGAGGGCCATTGTGAGCTCGTCCTTCTCCATGTCTGGAACGAACGTCCCGTGCTGTGCTGCATGGATATACTGCCGAAGCCTTGTGACTGGTGTTTTCAGTTGCTCGTCCGTCCAACGGCACTTCCCTGATACAGGGTCCAAGGTTCCGCCAGCCCTGAAGAACCATGTCCGGCAACGGTCTGGCCATCTCATTGTCTCTGGTTCGATCCCTTTATCAAGCAGATCATTCTCAGCCTTGGACCACTTAGGCCGGGCTTTGAGGTAGCCACCTGACCCCGTGCGATGGTGAAACTTCTTCTTCGCAGCATTTTGCTTGTTTGTCGCCGACATCTTCTTACTCTTTTTCGATGTCGTGTAGGCCACAAATGCGGGCCAGTGATCTCTGATCTTCTCATATTTGCCGATGAATTCTGGTGTCTCTCCTTTGTCGACAAACTTTTTCAGCTCTTTCCTCCACCTCCTGAATAGGCCTGCCATCTTCTTAAGAGCACAAGACTTGACTAATTGCTCTTTAACTGGCTTCTCCGGATCCTCCTCTGGCGGTAGGGTGAAATTTTCCTTCATCTCAGTCCAAAGATCATCTTTCGGCATATCATTGACATAAGACACCTGAGGGTCTTCCTCCTTAGGCTTATACCATTGGTGGATGCTGATCGGGATCTTGTCCCTAACAAGAACCCCGCACTGAGCAGCAAATGCGTTCTTTGTCTGGATGGGTTCAATCGGTTCGCCGTCGTGCGCGATTGCTGTGATCTCAAACTTTTCATTCGAGCTCAACTTTTTCTTCGGGCCTCGTCTCCTTACCGAAGTTGTGCTCGATCCGGAGGGCTAGAAAAAGGAATAAAGATGAGAGTTAATTAATATGTGTACATATACCAAAACAATGAATGCATCAATTAACTAGTCAGCATGGGCTTAACTAATATATATATACCTGACCGGACTCGGTTCGGTCACCGGAGCAGTCAGCACGGTCTCCTTCTTGTACCTCCATTGGGTCACCGGAGCCATCATGAACATAGCCCTTTTCTTGTACCGGCATTAATGGGCCGGAGCCATCATGAACATAGCCCTCTTCTTCACCCAGTCCTTCCTGACCATCGGTGTCGTTGAGAAATGACGCAACGACATCACTTCCTTGTGCGATTATCTCCCTCAACATCGCTTCTGTTGCTTCGTCTCGGGAGTGCTCCATAGTTTCTGCAAATATTTACAACATGTCAATTATTATTCAAACATGGTACAGATAGATATATATTAGTGGCAAACGTAGAACTAGCTAGCGAATCACAATAAGGAATCATGTTAGTGGCCTCGATGCTGCTTCTCTAGGGTTTGGGGTGGCCTAGACAACGCTTCAAGGGTTTGGGGGTGGCCTCGACACAATGCTTCAAGGGTTTGGGGTGGCCTCAACGACAACGCTCTTTTAACTTGGTAAATTTGGGTGGCCACAAGAGAGTTTGTTGGGTAGGGGCGCGGCGGGAGGGGGTAGGAGACCAACATCGTTTTTTCTCTAGGGTTTGGGTGTCCTCGAGAGTTTTGGTCGAGCGAGAGGGCCGAGGGGGGTATATATATCGACCGCCCCTCAAGTCGAAGTTATCCGGGAGGGGGTATATATATCGACCGCCCCTCATGGTGAAGTTATCGGGAGGGGTATATCGACGACGACAGAGGAGAAGATCGAAGAAAAAAAAGAAGAAAAAAAGAGGAGAAGAAGAAAGGAATAGAGGAGAAGAAGAAAAAATAGAAAATATTATATTTTTTCTTCTTCTCCTCTATTCATTTCTTCTTCTCCTCTTCTTTTTCTTCTTTTTTTCCTCTTCTTATTTATTTCTCCTCTTCTTCCTCTCCTCTTCTTCTCCTTTCTTCCTCTTCTTATTTTCCTTTTTCCTCTCCTTCTTTTTCTTCTTCTTCTTCCTTCTTCCTTCTTCTTCTTTTCTTCCTTTTCCTTATTTTACTTTTTCCTCTACACTAACCTAAAATGCACTAACCTAAAATCGATATCTACTAACTACCTAAATAAAAAATTAATACATATATTAAAAAACATATATAAACAAAAAAAATGCTATGAACATTATATTCATACATAGATAGCCACATCCATTCATCATATAGGTACCACATACATATATACATTATATATATGAAAAAATGCAATGAACAAAAAAAATACACTTATGAAAAAAAATACTATGAACATGTACACACATATACACATACAAACACATATACACAAAAAAAATACAAAAAATGCTACAAAAAACAGGGCAGGGGCGGCGGCGCGCGGCGGCCGCGCAGGGCAGGGGCGGCGGCGTGGCGGCACGGCGGCCGCGTAGGACAGGGCAGGGGCGGCGGCGCGGCGGCCGCAGGGCCGCGGGACGGGAGGGGTGCGGGAGCATGTGCTCACAGGGGGCAGCGGCGACGGCGAAGGCGAGCAGCCTGACGGCGTCGGTGGCGGCGGTGACGGCGAAGGCGAGCAGCCTGACGGCGTCGGTGGCGGCGGCAACGGCAAGGTGGAGCAGGGGCGTCGGGCGGCGACGGCGACGAGGAGGAGCAGGGGGCGTCGGGGGAGAAGTGGTGGATTTGGTCGAAACTGCTAAGTGCTGTATATATAGCAAGAGCGTTGGTCCCGGTTCGGGGCATGAACCGGGACCAATGCCCCCTTTAGTCCCGACTAGTGCCACCAACCGGGATCAAAGGCCTCTTTTCAGCAGGACTAAAGGTGGGGCATTGGTCCCGCTTGGTGCCACGAACCGGTTCCAATGCCCCCCTTTAGTCCCGGTTGGTGCCACCAACCGGAACCAAAGGCCCCTGTGCTGCCCGCGTCGCGGCCAAAGTTTAGTCCCACCTCGCTAGTTGAGAGGGCTCGAGAGTGGTTTATAAGCGCTGTTGCGCCCACCCTCTCGAGCTCCTCTCAACTGCAGGCTTTCGGGCCTAATCTCACACTATGCTGCTGTGGGCCTATTGGGCCTTCTGCGGGCCTGAATCCTGGCCGAGGTTGGGTATCTAGTCGTATTCAGGCCGTGGTGGCCCAATAGGTGGCAGTTTTTTTAGTTTTTTTTCCAGTTTTTTGTTTTGTTTTTTGCATTATTTATTTTCTTTTGTTTTTTGCTTTATTTTTTTAATTCTTTTTGCTTTTAGTTTCAGAAAAATTATAAACTTTCTGTTAGTGCCATTAGTTTTCAAATTTGAATAGTTAAAATTTGAATTCTTTGAAATTTGTGTGAATCACAAGTTTGTGATTAACTTTACTAAAAAAATTAATATAGATGCGCCTATAAAGAAAAAAGGTCCAGACGAACCGGGACCAATGGCCCACGTGGCTGCCCTCTTGAGAGTGTTCTTGGTGAGAACATAGTTGACAAGGAGCGAACAGGGATTAATGGTATTACGAGGGCCGAACCATAAGACATTAAAGCATTTCAAATGAACTCTGAAAAAGTTGAAAGTTGGCATGGTATCATAATTTCACCCACATAGCATGTGCATGTACAAAACGGACAATGGTATCATACTCGTCTGTTACAAAGTTGGCATGGTATCATCATAATAGTTGCGGGAGAAAGTCTTCACTTTTTCTTCGCTTGTGTCATTTGCTTATTGCGCCGTAACCATGGATAATCTTCATCCTTTATCAAGATGCTGGGGTCAGCCTTGACTTTGAAGGGAGGAATTTCATGAAACTTTTCATAATCTTCAGACATGTCTGTCTTGCCCTCCACTCCCACGATGTCCCTTTTTCCTGAAAGAACTATGTAGCGCTTTGGCTCATCGTATGATGTATTCGCTTCCTTATCTTTTATTTTTCTCGGTCTGGTAGACATGTCCTTCACATAGATAACCTGTGCCACATCATTGGCTAGGACGAACGGTTCGTCAGTGTACCCAAGATTTTTCAGATCCACTGTTGTCATTCTGTACTATGGGTCTACCTGTACCCCGCCTCCTGACAGATTGACCCATTTGCACTTAAACAAAGGAACCTTAAAATCATGTCCGTAGTCAAGTTCCCATATGTCCACTATGTAACCATAATACGTGTCCTTTCCCCTCTCGGTTGTTGCATCAAAGTGGACACCGCTGTTTTGGTTGGTGCTCTTTTGATCTTGGTCAATCCTGTAAAAAGTATTCCCATTTATCTCGTGTCCTTTCCAAATCGTAATAGTCGAAGATGGTCCCCTGGACAACAAGTACAACTCATCACAAAGAGTGTTGTCACCTCTGAGACGTGTTTCCAACCAACTGCTGAAAGTCCTGATGTGTTCACAGGTAATCCAGTCGTCGCACTGCTCTGGGTGTTTGGAGCGTAGACTGTTCTTGTGTTCATCGACATACGGGGTCACCAAGGTAGAGTTCTGTAGAACTGTGTAGTGTGCTTGAGACCAAGAATATCCTTCCCTGCATATTATTGAGTCCCTTCCAAGCGTGCCTTTTCCAGTCAGTCTCCCCTCATACCGCGATTTAGGGAGACCTATCTTCTTAAGGCCAGGAATGAAGTCAACACAAAACCCGATGACATCCTCTGTTTGATGGCCCATGGAGATGCTTCCTTCTGGCCTAGCGCGATTACGGACATTTTTCTTTAGGACTCCCATGAACTTCTCAAAGGGGTATATATTGTGTAGAAATACGGGGCCCAGAATGACAATCTCGTCGACTAGATGAACTAGGACGTGCGTCATGATATTGAAGAAGGATGGTGGCAACACCAGCTCGAAACTGACAAGACATTGCACCACATCACTCCTTAGCCTTGGTATGATTTCTGAATCGATCACGTTCTGAGAGATTGCATTGAGGAATGCACATAGCTTCACAATGGCTAATTGGACGTTTTCCGGTAGAAGCCCCCTCAATGCAACCGGAAGCAGTTGCGTCATAATCACGTGGCAGTCATGAGACTTTAGGTTCTGGAACTTTTTCTCTGGCATATTTATTATTCCCTTTATATTCGACGAGAAGCCAGTCGGGACCTTCATACTAAGCAGGCATTCAAAAAAGATTTCCTTCTCTTCTTTGGTAAGAGCATAGCTGGCAGGACCTTCATACTGCTTTGGAGGCATGCCGTCTTTTTCGTGCAAACGTTGCATGTCCTCCCGTGCCTCAGCTGTATCTTTTGTCTTTCCATACACGCCCAAGAAGCCTAGCAGGTTCACGCAAAGGTTCTTCGTCACGTGCATCACGTCAATTGAAGAGCGGACCTCTAGGTCTTTCCAGTAGGGTAGGTCCCAAAATATAGATTTCTTCTTCCACATGGGTGCGTGTCCCCCAGCGTCATTCGGAACAGCTAGTGCGCCGGGACCCTTTCCAAAGATTACGTGTAAATCATTGACCATAGCAAGTATGTGATCACCGGTACGCATGGCGGGCTTCTTCCGGTGATCTGCCTCGCCTTTGAAATGCTTGCCTTTCTTTCGACATTGATGGTTGGTCAGAAGAAATCGACGATGGCCCAGGTACACATTCTTCCTGCAGCTTCCCAGGTATATACTTTCGGTTTCAAGTAAACAGTGCGCGCATGCGTGGTATCCCTTGTTTGTCTGTCCTGAAAGGTTACTGAGAGCGGACCAATCGTTGATGGTCACGAATAACAGCGTCTTTAGGTCAAATTCCTCCTGTTTGTGCTCATCCCATGTACGTACACCGTTTCCATTCCACAACTGTAAAAGTTCTTCAACTAATGGCCTTAGGTACACATCAATGTTGTTGGCGGGTTGCTTAGGGCCTTGGATGAGAACTGGCATCATAATGAACTTCCACTTCATGCACATCCAAGGAGGAAGGTTATACATACATAGAGTCATGGGCCAGGTGCTGTGATTGCTGCTCTACTCCCCGAAAGAATTAATGCCATCCGCGCTTAAAGCATACCATACGTTCCTTGGGTCACGTGCAAACTCAGCCCAGTACTTTCTCTCGATTTTTCTCCACTGCGACCCGTCAGCGGGTGCTCTCAACTTCCCGTCTTTCTTACGGTCCTCACTGTGCCATCACATCAACTTCGCATGCTCTCCGTTTCTGAACAGACGTTTCAACCGTGGTATTATAGGAGCATACCACATCACCTTCGCAGGAACCCTCTTCCCGGGGGGCTCGCCGTCAACATCACCAGGGTCATCTCGTCTGATCTTATACCATAATGCACCGCATACCAGGCATGCGTTCAGATCCTTGTACGCACCGCGGTAGAGGATGCAGTCATTAGGGCATGCATGTATCTTCTGCACCTCCAATCCTAGAGGGCATATGACCTTCTTTGCTGTGTATGTACTGTCGGGCAATTCGTTATCCTTTGGAAGCTTCTTCTTCAATATTTTCAGTAGCTTCTCAAATCCTTTGTCTGGCACAGCATTCTCTGCCTTCCAGTGTAGCAATTCCAGTACAGTACCGAGCTTTGTGTTTCCATCTTCGCAATTGGGGTACAACCCTTTTTTGTGATCCTCTAACATGCGATCGAACTTCAGCTTCTCCTTTTGACTTTCGCATTGCGTCCTTGCATCGACAATGACCCAGCGGAGATCATCATCATCGGGCACATCATCTGGTTCCTCTTGATCTTCAGCAGCTTCGCCCGTTGCAGCATCATCGTGCACATCGTCTGGTTCCTCTTGATGTTCAGTAGCATCACCGTATTCTGGGGGCACATAGTTGTCATCGTACTCTTCTTCTTCGCCGTCTTCCATCATAACCCCTATTTCTCCGTGCCTCGTCCAAACATTATAGTGTGGCATGAAACCCTTGTAAAGCAGGTGGGTGTGAAGGATTTTCCGGTCAGAGTAAGACTCCGTATTCCCACATATAGGGCATGGACAACACATAAAACCATTCTGCTTGTTTGCCTCAGCCACTTCGAGAAAATCATGCACGCCCTTAATGTACTTGGAGGTGTGTCTGTTACCATACATCCATTGCCGGTTCATCCGCGTGCATTATATATAATTAAGTGTGTCAAAAATCATTACAGAACATCATGAATAGATAATTAAGTGACCAAATTAATAGAAGTTCATCATCACATTAAAACCAAAGTACATACATAGTTCTCATCTTCAAGCGAAAATCATTACAGAACAACATAAAGCTCTGCAGAGCATCTAAATTAATTAAACCATACATTGAAACTATGTAAAACATTTCAATGCGAAAACAAATGCGATCATAATCGCAACCAAGGTAACAACCGATCCAACGGCATAATAATACCAAGCCTCGGTATGAATGGCATATTTTCTAATCTTTCTAATCTTCAAGCGTATTGCATCCATCTTGATCTTGTGATCATCGACGACATCCGCAACATGCAACTCCAATATCATCTTCTCCTCCTCAATTTTTCTTATTTTTTCCTTCAAGAAATTGTTTTCTTCTTCAATTAAATTTAACCTCTCGACAATAGGGTCGGTTGGAATTTCCGGTTCAACAACCTCCTAGATAAATAAAATCTATGTCACATTGGTTGGCATAATTTTCATAAACAATAAATGAACCAATAGTTATGAAAAGATAATATATACCATATCCGAATCATAGACAGGACGAGGGCCGACGGGGGCGGATACCAAAACCATCACACTATATAAGATGCAATAATAAAAGTAAGAAAATAATACAAGTATCTATCTAAACATACAAGTAAGAATATTTTTCCTTTCAGAAAGAAGATAAGAACAAGAGGCTCACCACGATGGTGCCGGTGATGAGATCGGCGCGGGTGATCGACGGCGGTGAAGACGGGGACGGGGCATGACGGACCGCTAAACCTAGACAAATATTAAGGAAAATGGAGCTTGGAGGTCGAGCTTGGAAAGGAGAAAGCTTAAGTAGTGTGGCTCGGGCATTCTATCAAACACATTGTGTGCATAGAAGGTGAGCTAGAGCACCACCAAGCCCTCTCCCCCTCGGCTGCCAGAAAAAACAGAGCAGTGTGCTCTGCTCTTACGCGAGGGGGTATATATAGGCACCTCATTGGTCCCGGTTGGTGGCATGAACCGGGACCAAAGGGCAGCCTTTGGTCCCGGTTCATGCCACCAACCGGGACCAATGGTGGTGGGCCAGGAGCGAGGCCCATTGGTCCCGGTTCGTCCCACCAACCGGGACCAAAAGGACCAGACGAACCGGGACCTATGGCCCACGTGGCCCGGCCGGCCCCCGGGGCTCACAAACCAGGTCCAATGCCACCATTGGTCCCGGTTCTGGACTGAAGCGGGATTAATGGGCTGACCCGGTCTGGACCATTGCCCCCTTTTCTACTAGTGATGTTTCCCACCGGGCACCAATAAGCA